>OY019133.1:16200568-16800568 GCA_955652365.1 Eristalinus aeneus | reverse complement strand
TCGGGCACGATCTCTGTGACACGTTGCGCTGTATTCTTGAAACCATGGCTGTATCTTTCAAATGATGAACAAAGAATCCAGCAATCGGGGCTCTATAGCTTTCGCAATGAGCTACGTTCAGAAAGAAGGAAGGCCGGTTATTCCAACAAACCACAAAGCTCATCAAGCAGTCAGATTTGTGGATGAAACGGTGCCCTAACTCACACTTAAGGATTATCACCACTCCAAATTTGACTAATCCTCGTTTTGACGGTGCCATTCAACTAAAACTGAACTTCTTTTTCTTTTTCTTCTTCTTCTTCTTCTTCTTCATCTTCTTCTTCTTCTTCTTCTTCTTCTTCTTCTTCTTCTTCTTCATTTTCTTCTTCTTCTTCTTCTTTTTCTTCTTCTTCTTCCTCTTGTGGCGCTACAGTCCGGGGTGGACCTGGGCCTCAACCAACATGCCTCTCCAGCCAGCACGATCTTTCGCCAGCTGTCTCCAGTTGCGCACTCCAAGTTGGTTGAGGTCCTTCTCCACTTGTATGCGCCACTTTAGTCCAGTTGGTCCTCTGTTACGTTGTCCCAATGGCTCGGACTAAAAGACTTTTCGGGCCGGAGCAGTGGTGTCCATACGCTCTACACGGCCTAGCCATCTTAAGCGTTGCATCCGTAGACGCTTGACCAGGCGCATGTCGCTGTACAGCCCATAGAGTTTGTCGATAAATCTTCTCCTCCAGATGCCATCAACGCAAACAGGACCAAAATTCGCACGCAAAACTTTTCTCTCGAAAAGACTAAGGGCTTCCTCTTCCGCCTTTGCTAATGTCCAAGATTCAGCGCCATAGTGCAGGACTGGGATGAATACGCTGTTACATAAAGCGAGCTTAATCCGTCGAGAGAGGGCTTTATTACTCAATTGTCTCTTGAGCCCAAAGAAACAGCGATTGACAAGAGTGATTCTGCGTTTGATTTCGGTACTGATTATGTTGTCCCCGTTGGAGCCGAGATAGACGAAGTCTTTGACTGCTTCGAAGTTTCTGCTCTTTCGTGTGACGTTCTGTCCGAGACAGCGATGTCGTGTGTCCTTCCTTGATGACTGATTGTACTTCGCTTTGCCATCATTTACCGCCAGACCCATTTTAGCCGCTTCCGCTTCAATGCCAGCAAACGCCTCATTGACGGCTCGCTGTGTTCGTCCAATCACGTCAATGTCATCAGCGTAAGCTAGCAATTGAACTGACGTCTGGACGATCGTGCCTCTGGTGTTGACTTGTGAGTTAGGCACGATCTTCTCGAAGATGGTGTTGAAGAAGTCACATGACAATGCATCGCCTTGTCTAAAACCTTTTTTGACATTGAAGGTCTCGGTGAGTTCGTTACCGACCCTGACTGAGTAGCGAGAGTTCTCCATCGTCATCCTACACAATCTGACGAGTTTGGTAGGAATGCCAAAACTAGACATGGCACTGTATAGCTCGTCTCTATGCACACTGTCATATGCGGCCCTTGAAACCGACGAATAGACGGTGATTGTCAATTTGCATTTCTTGGGTATTTTCCAGGATCTGCCGTTATGTGAAGATCTGGTCTATTGTGGACTTCCCTGGCCTGAAATCACACTGATAGGGACCTATCAGGTCATGGACAAATGGTTTCAGATGCTCACACAATAGGGCAGAGAGGATCTTGTATGCGATGTTCAGGAGACTAATCCTTCGATAGTTGACACAGTCAAAGAGGTCTCCTTTCTTGTGGACCGGGCAAACGATGCTGAGATTCCACTCATCGGGCATGCTTTCCTCCGACCATATCTTACAGATGAGTTGGTGCATGCGCCCAACCAGGTCATCTCCAGCTGCTTTAAATAGTTCTGCGGACAGTCCGTCCGCTCCAGCAGCTTTGTTCGACTTCAGCTTGGATATTGCTTCTGAACTGAACTTCTACGTGGGACAAAAATCACATACAAAAGTTTTGATCAACGGCTACCTTGGTTTGGGACCATTCTCAGAATCAGCGGCTTGCTAGGTGATCCTCTGGCTTCCCGTTTGGCAGTGTTAAACCAAATTGTAAAACCAAATGGCCATTAGCCAAAACAGTTTAAGTTGTCTACCTCGATAGAAGCATCCATTACATAGTGGGATCCACTTATGAACCAAGCTATCCACTAACTTGGTAAAATTATTCGCTCTATCGACTCATAATGGGTTGCATACTATAAAACGTCTTTCAAATAAGGGAGTTCTGTCAAAGTTTTGGTTTTAGTCTCCTCTGCACTGCGGTTACACAACATTCATGGTGTATTGGGTAGAGACACTCATACGCCGAAAGTTCATTTTCGATTCCGGGCTCAAAACTTCAACATTTTCACGGCACGTTAGCTCGGATGCGAGGTTTTGTCGCATCCACCATATAGCCCGCACAAGTGATTGCCACTTGTTCCTCTTTCGAGCTGTTGAAACACTCAAAGAGTATTCGCTGTCTAAGAAAAAGCTTCTTAAACTTCGCAGTTCGGAGTCGGCAGTAAACTGTAGGTGTCTTCTACTCGTGAGAGAACAGTAGCGCGCCTTTTTGTCTTTTGAATTTTCCGGCTATGTACAAAGCGCTACAGAGCTCGTATCTGCCAATTCTATACATCATTTGAAAAGCCTTGACATAACCTACAAAACGACGCTATGTATGATATTGCGTTCAACAGTTATAGACGTACAAACATGGACCTCACTAACACCGAAATTCGCATTTTTTTAAAGTTTTCCTTCGTTAAAGGCAAATCCGCTAGAGAAACGTTCCATGATTAATGGCGTTTTGGGGGATGATACTCTATCACTTCGAACCGCGGAGGAATGATTTCGACGATTCAGAGCCGGTGGAAAAGACACCATGGATAAGCCAGCCGGCGGAAGACCTGTGACGACGAATACCGATTGAATCATGGAAATCATCGAGTTAGACCGGCATGTGGCATCTCGTGACATTGCCCAGGAGATGGGAGTTAGTAACCAAACCATTTTAAACCACCTGCAGAAGGCTGGATACAAAATCCAGCTTGATGTTTGGGTGCCGCATGATTTGACGCAGAAAAAACTTCTGGACCCCTTCAACGCTGGCGATATGCTGCTGAAACGGAATGAACTCTACCTACGCCTGCGATATCATGCTGAAACGGAACGAACTCGATCCATTTTTGAAGCGGATGGTGACTGGCGACGAAAAATGGACGTCTTACGACAATATGAAGCGGAAAAGGTTGTGGTTGAAGGCCGGTGAATCGTCTCAAACAGTGGAAAAACCGGGATTGACGGCCAGGAAGGTTTTACTGTGTGTTTGGTGGGATTGCAAGGGAATCATCCACTATGAGCTGCTCCCATATGGCCAGACGCCTAATTCTACTATCTTCTCCGCACGACTGGACCGGTTGCAGCAAGCGATCGACCCGTAGCGTCCAGAATTGGACAACAGGAAGGGTGTAGTGTTCCACCAGGACAACGCCAGACCACACACTTCGTTGATGACTCGTCAGTAGTTATGGGAGCTCAGATGGGAGGTTTTATCGCATCCACCATATAGCCCAGCCAAGTGACTAATACCTGTTCCTGTCCATGGCGCCAAGTGATTATCACATTTTCCTGTCCATGGCGCCAAGTGATTACCACCTGTTCCCGTCCATGGCTCCAAGTGATTACCACTTGTTCCTGTCCATGGCGAACGCCCTTGGTGGTGTAAATTGAACTCAAAAGAGGCTTGTGAAAATTGATTGTCCGAGTTCTTCGCAGCCAAGGAGGAAGGCTTCTACGAAGGGGATATTATGAAGTTGCCGTCTAGATGGAAACAGATTGTCGAACAAAACGGCGCACATTTGAAACAAATCCGATCACTGTAACACTTTCTGTGAAGCATTGAATGAAGAGCAAAGAAGCGAAAGGGATATATTTGATAACTTTACATTATCACCAATAACTCCTCTAGCTCTCTTCCTCTTTACCATCGGCCTCGATTCCGGTTACTTGATTGAGAGGAAAAGCGAACGGATGAATCTAAGCTTTCCTCCACGACTTCAGGATAATTCAAATTTTTCGACTCTAGGCTAGACCATAACTTCGAGTGTCAATCGACTAACTCCTCCGAAAAAGCTCCGAAAACAGCTGAATGTTTAGAACATAGACTAGAAGGTGTAGAGTGGAGGGAGTGGAGTGGAAGGAGAAGTGATGATGAAGTGGAGTGGAGGGAGTGTTGTGAACGGAGTGCAGTGTAGGGAGTGGAGTGGATGGAGAGGCGTGGAGGGGCGGTGTGGAGAGAGTATAGTGGAAGGGGTGGAATGGAAGGAGTGAAGTGTAGAGAGTGGTGTGTAGGAATTGGAGTGGCGTGGAGGATGTGATTTGGATGGGGGTGTGTTGGTTGGGGTGTGGTGGTGGGGGTGTGGGGGATGGTGTAGTGGCGGCAGTGGAGTGGAAGGAGTGGAGTGAAGGGAGTGGAGTATAGGGAGTGGAGTGGAGGGGGTGGAGTGGAGTAAGTGGATAGAACTAGAAGTGCAACTAGGAAAGTGAATAGACTAGAGCGCGAAGATTCAACATTTTCCATCTGTTGCAATACTAGAGAAGACAAAAAGGAAGCCTTGGAAGCCCTCAAATTTTGGCGAAGGTGCTAGGCTCTGGTCCCTTATCTGTTTCATCGCTTTGCCGAATATAAAAATGAAAAACACAGTCTTGATTAAAGTTTGATCTTGCAATGAACATGCGTTAACCAATATTGATCAGAAAACCAGGTTTCACGATGTCCCTCAGAGTCGAAAATCCCGTTGGGACAACTTGTTCGCAACCGTTTGCTTTAAAGACATTTCGCTGTTTCCCTGCCATTGCACTACGTACACGTATGATTAGCATCGATTGGTCTCTCGCACACATCTTTCTCTCTCTCTCTGTGTTGCTCACTCATCACCCCAAGAAGAAAATCCTTCTTGGCACAGAGTTGTTCTGCAGTAAACAAAACTGAAAGTCACACAAGAAGTCCAAAGGATTCCCCACCAAAGCACACATCTCTTAAATTTGCATTGGATGTATCGTCTGCCACTGTAGAATTCATGTCCGGCATCATACACTGAAGGCGAGCGACCGAACGTGCACACGTCCATTCGCTCTAATGGCGCACAGGACGTTGAGTAAATACTCTTGATTGTATGCAAATGTTTTGTTTTATTTATCCGATGCGAACGAACAGGCACCAGGACACCGCCCAGGGATTCTTTGCAAAATGCAGAATCGATTGTGTGGAATCTGCGCGCTTCGAAAAAGGGTTTCACTTTATTTTTGTGATGATTCCTTGGGTTTGGTTTGGGCAATAAATTGCAAACGTGGTTGGGGGAGGGGGGTTGAAGAGGAGCTGACGTCTTCATAGAATGGGTCGGTGATCACATGACCAGGTAGATTGCGGCTCTGTTTGTTTAGGTTTTGTGATGAGAAAGGACATTTTCTTTGCTTCCTTCGGCGCTTTATTTTGTTTCTTTTCCCCTTGAATTTGTTTTCCCGACGAATACACAGGCTGGGTCTGGGTGGGCCTTTGGGCAGACCGAATGTCTGTATATTCGGTGATGATGGAGTTTGTTTTGATGATGTAACTTAGTTTACTTTTGTCCTTTTTCCGTCCATTAGGATGTCAAATAAATGATAGAACCTATTTCAATTCCCTCGCAGGTGTTGATGGGCTCCCATGCAGATGACAGACAGGATTTATATGAGAAATTCTGAGTCCCCTGATACCCGGAGCTGGCCGTGTGTGCCATAAAACCGTCGAACCACCGCCACCGAAGGACGAATTTCAAATGCCACTCACTTAAGATTGAAACAAAAATTGGCCTACGTCATCGTCGTTGCGTCGATGTCCTCCTTGAATACAACAAAAATCACCCCTTTCCGGCCACGACTTCAATCCCAATGCGACTGTCCCCTCTAATTGAATTGGACATCCGCCAGTCACCCCCCGGAAGCGAAGTTAATCACCCCGCAAAACATAAACTCCTCGTATGACAGGTATAAAACCGACGAAAAGTAGGAAAGCCAAAAAACCAACGCATGCATGCGACCCGCCAGCACGCGTCCCGTCCCTGGCAATTTGCGTTAATGGAAAGCATTTTAGCATATTACACCCATAAAACATAAACCGAACCGATCCGCATAAAAATTTACTCGGGACGAATTAAAATAGCATCCCGGCCATCCCGGAGAAGAGCTGGCGATAAACCGCCGGGGGTCCATAAAATGTACCAATATCTCTAAAAGGAGCGAAGGGGCACGCATAAAATGCACCATAAGTAGCCGGCCGTAGTGCAGCGCTTGGGAATCAGCCCAGTCGTCGTCGCTGCGACAGACGTGACGACGAAAACGTGAAAACGGACAACGAGAAACAATTTAGATTATTACACACTTGTCAGTGGATGTCCCCTGTGACGCCATCGACACGCTGTAAGTGGATCTGCCTCACGGTCGCTAAGAAACGGGGGACGAGGCAGCCCCACCACAGCCGCAACTCCGCAGCCAAAAAAAACTTTTCGAGTCAAGCGCTTCTTTAATTAACCACAGAGGAGACTTGCTGGCTGAACACATAAATAAGGTCGAGATATAAATTAAAAAGTTTCCACCGCCACCCCAGAGTCGACACCCCCGCTCTGGGGTGGCGGGCCACGGTCTGATCGGATACACTACCTAGTGGCAACGCATGCGAGTGCTTTCATTTGATTGTGTTGCGCGGTCGCTGGTGCTGTTTTGTTGTGGTAAGTCGGGGGAGCGCGGGGGAGCAACTGACGTGCAAATGAAAAATGATGTCCTTGTGCTATGCTTTGTTGGTTCGCTGCTGCTCGGTTTGTTTTTCGCGGCGCACACACGGATATTACTTGTGCTCTTGTGCAACACAACGCGTTCCTCTGCCACAAAGCTGCTGTGGGTGGGCATTGTAAAGCATTTTTGTGTATGTGCATTATGCGGCGTACAAAAGTTTCCCCGTTCGTGTTGAGTGCAAGTTACACAGTGATGCCAGCAAGCTTTGGTATTTGAACATTTTTTGTTGTCGGAAAGTCATCGATTTCATGTTAATTTGTTGCCTGCCTCTCGTAGGATTGTTATTCTTTTGTTTTCAATTTGTGAGCATTCGGAAAGGTGGTGATTTTGTAACAAATGATAGGAACAGGTATCAAGGAGTTCAGTTTTCAGTAAGATGTGGACGCGAAGTTAGGTTGAGACACTTCTGATTATGGCGAGAGTTTGGAAATTATCGACTGAATGGTCAAGTACTTGAAAAGTAATATTCAGCTTCAACATGTGAGAGACATGAGAATTAATTTGTTAACAAATTAATCACTTCGGTTGGAGTCCTCTAAGAATTCGCGATTCGTGAAAAGTGGCCGCCGTATTGGGCAGAAAAAACAATTGTGGCATCACAGAGGGCTTTTCTCAAGAGAAACTAGTAAAACGGGCTGATGTGGAGCTCAGATTGTAAAAGTAATCCTTGCCCTTGTCTTGTTGGCAAGCACCGGATGAAGAAATGTAGTCTATCCTTCTCAACAAATTTTGATTCCCCTCAAGCAGATAAGACACAATTTTGGAAAACCGCAAAACGACCCCCACAAAGGAGAAGCGCATGACTATTCAATTACTAGTTTTATTGCAAAATAACTCACAACGTGATTCCCAATTGAAACTTTCTACTTCTTCTTCTTGTGGCGCTACAGTCCGGGGTGGGCCCAGCACATCAGTAGCAGCTTCTTTGACGGCTTCTTGACAACGTTTCCATTCTTCTTCTATGCGTAGTGCAGGAAGCGTCGAGCTCTAAGCGGTCGGCAAAGTTCCCAGCAATCAGCTGCGATTATAGCTTTTCAACGTCAAAGCGTTTTGGCCTTTCTCGACTCCGTTGCTGTCTCGATATCCGGGTTCTTACCTCGGCTACACCAAGGTGATGATCCGAGTCGATGTTTGCACCTCTAAAGTTTCGGACATCGAGAATATTGGAGGAGTGTCTGACGTCGATCGCAACGTGATCAATCTGGTTGACGGTTGATTGATCAGGAGATCGCCAAGTCCATTTGTGAATGTCCAGGTGTAGGAACCGCATGCTAGCCACGGAGAGGTACCTCCCCGAGGCGAAGTCCAACAGCCTGAGTCCGTTTCCGTATGTGTTGTCGTCGAAACTGCTTCTTGAAAAATATCAAAGGAAAGGATTTTTGCTGCAGATCGTGATTGGAAATGAAAAGTGATAATCCTAAAAAGAAGCATGATGTCGATCGCGACGTGATCAATCTGATTGACGGGGAATTGACGGGATCGGTAGGTTTCTTTGGGAATGTTCAGGAGTGGAAATTGTGAACTCACCACAGAGAATTTATAGATTGATTCGAAGTCCAACAGCCTGAGTGCATTTCCAGATGTGTTTGTTGTCCAGACCGTGTTTACCAATGACTCCAGCAAATATGTCCTCCTTTTCCAGCTGAGCTTTGAAATCTCCTAGAACGATCTTGATGTCGTAGCTGGGGCGTCGATCGTATGTTCTTTCTAGGAGATCATAGAAGTCATCCCTGATGTTCTCATCCTTCTCCTCTGTCGGGGCGTGAGCGCAAATTAGGCTGATGTTCTCGAATTAAGCCTTGATGCGGATTGTCATGAGGCGTTTTCTGACGGGGTCGTAGCTCAAAAATTTTCGCCTAAGTCTGCATCGACCAACAAATCCGCATCCGAATAAGCGCTGCCTTCTCTGTCTATAGCAATCGCTGTAGTAGATATCGCAGTTCTTCATCGGTTTCTTGTCAGGCCCATCCCATCGCACTTCCTGGATGGCGTTAATGTCTGCCTTGTAGCAGTCAAGGGCCTCCGCAAGTTGTTCAGCTGCACGTGGCCTGCTAAGGGACCTCACATTCCACGTGCAAAACCGAAAATCATTGTCCTTAAATCGTTTGCTGGGGCGTCAACTGTTGATCCGTCCTTATCCGAGGCATATCGGTTTAACTGAAATTAAGTTTTTTTACGTGGTGAGGAAGCTACCCTCACGCACAACCACAACAACCCACAGGCTGGTACGTAAGGCCCATTATTTAAGCCCTCGGGCAGAGGGGATCGCTGCATACATTGGTTCACCATACAACGGGTGTTTTGATGGCTATCCAGGGGCGCCGCATAGAGGCTGTTTGTCAAGTGACCTGTGCACTAACGAGGATTGCAGCATGCCATGTTGAGCGCAATCAACGACGTTACCTCGAGTGCACAGGCCCATGCCCTATATTGAAACCTGCAGAAAAGAAATTTCCTTGCCAAAATCCGGTGCAGATTTGGAAGTTGATTCAGGGGTATACGGTGCATTGCCTTTGTGTTAGCGCTGTCTACTGTCGTGTTCTTCTTCGTCTTATGGTGTTACAGTCCGGGGTGAACCTGGGCCTCAACTAACATGCCTCTCCAGCCAGCAAGATCTTTCGCCAGCTGTCTCCAGTTGCGCACTCCAAGCTGGTTGAGACCCTTCTCCACTTGTGTGCGCCACTTTAGCCCAGGTCGTCCTCTGTTGCGCTGTCCCAATGACACGCCTTAAAGACTTTTCATTATTTTGTCCATACGCTCTACATGGCATAGCCATCTCAAGCGTTGTATCTGTAGACGCTTGACCAGGCGCATGTCGCTGTACAGCCTATAGAGTTCGTCATTAAATCTTCTCCTCCAGATGCCATCAACGCAAACAGGACCAAAATTCGCACGCAAAACTTTTCTCTCGAAAAGACTAAGGGCTTTCTCATCCCCCTTTGCTAACATCCAAGATTCCGCGCCATAATTTAGGACTGGAATCATCAAGCTGTTATATGAAGCGAGCTTAGTCCGTCGAGAGAAGGCTTTATTACTCAATTGCCTCTTGAGCCCAAAGAAACAACGATTGGCAAGAGTGATTCTGCGTTTGATTTCGGTACTGATGTTGTTGTCCCTATTTACCGCGGAGTCGAGTTAAACGAAGTCCCTGACTATCTCGAAGTTTCTGCTGCCTAGTGTGACGCTCTGTCCGAGACGTCGATGTTGTGTGTCCTTCCCTGATGACAGATTGTACTTCGCTTTGCCCTCATTTACCGCCAGACCCATTTTAGCCACTTCCGCTTCAATGCCAGCAAAGGCCTCATTGACCACTCGCTGTGTTCATCCAATCACGTCAATGTCATCAGCATAAGCTATCAATTGAACTGACATCTGGAAGATCGTACCTCTGGTGTGAACTTGTGAGGTACACAGGATCCTTTCGAGGATGATGTTGAAAATGTCACATAACAGTACCTCTTTCGAGCTGCTGATAACGCGCATAGAGCAACACTATTTAAGAAAAAGCTTCTCAAACTTAGCCGTTCAGAGTCGGCAATAAACTGTAGGACGCACGCACAACACGAGCTGTTGGTCAGTAAGCTAGGCCCTGGTTCCTTGTGGGCTGTCGCGCCATATACATATTATCTTTACAAAATCTGCTCTGAAGGATTATCGAGCGGAGAAGAATATCGACTCTGTGGAATTTAGGGGTTGAGATGGTAAATAAGTAAAAAATTGTAGGTCTACTTGACATTTTAAACGTAATCATGTATTTTGCAAACGCTCGTTTTTTCACCCTGTCCCCTCTATTTTTTGACATCACTTGTTGACTTGCTTTTCTTCCAGGGCTGTAATCTCGTGACACAACTGTGCACGAGCGAGTGAAGTTCATAAAATGTATGAGGTTTGCATGAAGCAACCAACATGATATCGCCTTGCCGACACCTTTTGTTTTTTTTTTTGCTTACTTTCATTTTACCCATTTTGTCGCATGATAGTCTTCATCCCTGCTTAGATCCCAGGCCTCCTTGCAGTCAGTGGAGCAAATCGTAATCGAATGCATCAAGGACTGGGCTATACGGCTGATGAAGCTCCATTTTCAACTATCCACTGACTGCCTTTGACTGATTATTGCTCCTCAACTCAAACGCTGTAGTTCTCATCAAAAGCCCTCAAGAGCTGACAAAAAAGTATCATTTAGGTGGCCTCTTCCCGATAACAACACAGTTGGAAATAAATTTCCAGAGCCCTTAGATTGTATATTCTTTGGATTCAGTTTGTTGTTTTCCCTCTTCCAATTCGTTGTGAAGACGTAGCCAGTCTCCCTTTGGTTAGCTGTCATCAGTTCCTTTTGTAGCCATTAATCATCTTATTGTTATCACTTATCTTCAGAACCTTGGTCAGTCTTAAATCAATTTGTCGTCAGTTTGTCACTATTTTGTTGTCAAAATTCATCAACTTCCAAGATCCCATAAGAAGTGCGAGCTATTCCATTCGCCAGGACCTTAATTTGGATTCTAGGAAAAACTGTGAAGGTCCTCTTTACCGATGACACTGTTCAAATTGTTTCTGTTTCCCTATCTCGGTTGTAAGCCCTCTCCACGGTTATGTTCTCTCTTCATAACTTAGGGGCGTAAGATGTCCTCTTACACAGCGAATTTAAGGCAGTGGCGGAAGCACACACGGGTATTTCAAACGAAGTTCATCCACCCATCCACTGAAGCTAAAAAATGACAAGTCCCCGCAACTGGCACTAATTCCGCTTTAAACTCTCGTTCAAATCATTCAAATTAAACGCGAATCCTCACCTTCGAGCTGTTATCCCTGCAGTCAGTTCACTCCCAGCCCCTGCCGGCCCAATCCGTTCTCGTTTCGGAGGCAATCGAAATGACAGGCTCTCGTAGAGATACAATCGCCGAAAAAAGAGGAAAACTATTTCTCCGCCCAAAGATACGGAAGCACTATGCTCTCAGGCATCCTGGTGTTTTTTCCTGCATCCGGTATCCTCGTCTGCCAGTGGCATGCACGCTGTCGGTGAGAGGGACACGAGCTCCTCTATTTAATTGTAATCCCTACTAAGTCGTTTAAAACAGACGAGTCCTTGAATTAATTACCTCATCTTCGTCTGTGAGCAAGAGCGGGACCGTGTCATGAAAGAGCCGGAGCTTGGCGGTGAACTAACAATGGCACAAAGGACGAGATTGAAGTGAGTTGGAGAATGGAAATGAGTGCGGTACCTTGTCGGAAGTTTCAACTGAAATGAAAATGGAACGATAATCAAGGACGACGATGAAATTTCCCTCCAATATCCTTTACACATGTATTTGCATATCCTGCTCCTTAATTTGATTTCGTTTTTGTCCTACACTCTTGTACGTCGTTGTAAGGATGTTTTTAAGTTCAGTTTTTTCTCCCTTTTTTGGGTGATCACTGTGTTGGGAGGGATGGTTTTCGTCGTACTCCATTGGTATTTTCCGATTTGTGTTGCAGATTATCGTGCATTTTGAAAATACGTTTCAGGGCTTTTCGGAAATGGGCTAGTCCTTGGAGTTAAAGGGGAAGTGACAGTTCAAAGTGTCAATTGAGAAGGGAAATCTAGGGTCAATGCACTTGTGTCGGAATAAGGAACTACGTTTTGCGAAAATCTTATGTTTTGCGGTTACCACCTCTTTCGATCATATCATCCTTAGGGGGTCAGTAGATAATCGATTTATGTATTCTGGGCCAAATTTCGGAACTGTTAGAAATAAGGAAGTGGAGGTGGTATTATGCAAGTGAGACTAAGGCGCATTTCAGCGGATTTTTAGGACAGATCAAGGATGTCGCACAAATATTTTCAGAAATTCGTAAGGAGAAGAATTCTCGCGCATAATTTTATTTCACTGACGATGACGAAGAAAAGTCTTGTGTGTGATTTTTGTCCTGTTTGCATTGATGGCATCTGGAGGAGAAGATTTAATGACGAAGCCTATGCGCTGTAATGTGACATGCGCATGGTCAAGCGTCTACGGATACAACGCTTAAGATGACTAGGTCATGTAGAGCGTATGGACACCACTGCTCAAGCCCCGAAAAGTCTTTGAATCCGTGCCACTGGGACAACGCAACAGAAGACGAACTAGACTAAAATGGCGCACACAAGTGGAGAAGGTCCTCAACCGGCGACAGCTGGCGAAAATCGTGCTGGCTGAAGAGGCATGTTAGTTGAGGCCCAGGTCCACCCGGGACTGTAGCGCCACAAGAGAAGGAGAAGAACAAGACTGAGACCTGGATGGTGATTATGTAGGTTGCCTTTTATATTTCGGAAGTGGCCAACCCTAGTGTTGCAATCTTGCAAAGCCCAGCTCTATCGTCAGGTTTGACATTTTTGAGGTTATACGTATTCAGAACGTTTTGACATACGAGCGCTATTTGTGTTGTTTACAGTTACTTATGTCGCTCAACAAATGCAATGAAATCTTGACAATTTTCGTTCGATTATTTTTTACAACTTTTGACGTGGATTAACTCAACAACAGTGCATCGATGAACGTAATATAATTTTTGGCGATGAAGCTCCATCAAGGATCGGTGTTTATTGATGGTATCTTGAGTTCAACCGAGGTCGTAGTTCACTCCAAGACGAATTTCGTGAAGGTCCTCCAAAATAAGTTGTTGTTCCGGAAACAATTGATGCTGTGCGCCAACTGATATTGCAAGATCGTCATGTGACCTATCGTGAGATTGAGACAACCTTGGGCATTAGTAGGACCAGCAAATTGCATTAATATTGAATGAACATTTGACCGTCAAGAAAATTTGTTCGCGTTGGATCCCACCCAATTTGTGAATCGCTCAAAAAACGGCTCGTGTCGATTGTTCGAAAGAAATGCTCCAAAAATACGATCGCGGTGCTTCGAAACAGGTCTGTGACATCGTGACAGGCGATGAATTCTGGATTTACGCGTATGAGCCCGATAGTAAACAGCAGTCGACTGTATGGGTGTTTAGTTTCTCGCGCACGAAGCACTTCCAAGCAAATGTTCGCCTGTTTTTCTTTTTTGGAAAACTGGACATGTCGCAACCGTACCACTAGAACAACGCAGAACAGTCAATTCTGAGTGGTAAACAATCATTTGTTTGGCAGTTTTCTTCCAAGAAATCAGGAAAATCAACTGCCGAAAACGGAGCACTCTCCACCATGACAAGGCGAGCTCTGACACATCGGCTCAAACAACTGTATTTTTGAGCACTCAAAACATCGATTTGATGAGTCATCCGCCGTACAGTCCTGACTTGGCACCAAATTAATAATAATAATTGTTGGCGCTACAGTCCAAAGGGGGACCAGGGCCTAGCTTGCTCATCAACTACTCGTGTTGTGCGCACTACTGTTCTCTCACGAATGGAAGGGACCTACAGTTTCTTGCCGACGCCGAACGGCGAAATTTGAGAAGCTTTTTTAGACAGTTATTACTCTTTGAGTGTTGTCAGCAACTCGAAAGAGGTGGTGCCGTGAACTATTAGAAAAATTGGTGTTGAACTGGGAGTCGAACCTAGACCCTTCGGCGTGTAAGCGTCGCACTCTACTCACTACGCCACGGCGACCACATTGGCCCCAAATTACTTCTTTTTATTCTCGTACGTAAAAAATAAATGAGAGATCAACGATTTTCGACACCTGAAGAAGCGTTTGATGCGTTCAGACTGCATGTTTTCAATGATATTTCAATCAGAGTGGCAGAAGTGCTTCGACAATTGGTTCAAACACACGCTAAAGTGTATAGGTCTTAATGGAGAATACTTTGAAAAACAATAAAGCTATTTTATATATATATATATAAATATTTGTTTTTGTTCTCTAATCCCGAAAGATAAAACGCAACCCTCGTATATGTGTGCTTGTTAAGCTTGATGCTGGACAGAAATGAAGCAAGCTGAAACGCTTGAGCTCCTCTCAGATCGGGATTAGACAAAGTTCTAAGCCCATTGCTTATTGAAGTGAGCTGCAGACTAGAGTTATCTACACACACCCATTCCCTCAACTTTGGATGTCGGTGTAGGATACCCTTCAATTATTGTTTGGTACCTTATGAGCCAAAGTGTCTTGTTGATGCCCACTATGTTCATCTTTGTGGGAATCGGCGCATTTTATTGAATTCTGGGTAGGATGCCGGAAACCAAGTTTTGTCAATCAAACTTCTTCCTTAAACGAGCCTGCTTGGAAGCCTTTATACACAAGTGTTCCCGCGACTTATAGGAGCGTATGAGGGCTCCAACTGCGTCTTGTACAATTCAGAGGCAGCGACAGGCCTCGGATATGGACGGATGACGGCACAGGCAAATCATTTTCTTTTTATTAACGTACGTAAAAAATAAAATGAGAGGTCAACGTTTTTCGACACCTGAAGAAGAGGTGGATGCGTTCAGAATGCATGTTTTGGAGATACCTCAATCAGAGTGGCAAAAGTGCTTCGACAACTGTTTTTGTACTTTAATACCGAAATATAAAACGCAACCCTCGTAATGCAGGTAATTTGAGTATAATAATAATAATTTTTGGCGGTACAGTCCAAGGGAGGACCAGGGCCTAGCTTGCTCTTCGGGTTGTGCGCGGTACTGTTCTCTCACGAGTTGAAGGGACCTACAGTTTTTTGCCGACTCCGAACGGCGAAATTTGAGAAGCTTTTTTAGACAGTTATTACTCTTTTAGTGTTGTCAGCAGCTCGAAAGGGGTGGTGCCGTGAAAAATGCAAGGTGTTCAGCCGGGAATCGAACCTAGACCCTTCGGTATGTGAGCGTCGCACATTACTCCCTACGTCACGGCGCCCACTAGCTAAAGCCTTGGATAAACAAATATTTGAATTGGACACACGTGGATATTACAGCGAAACCCAGGGCCGTCTCTCAAACGACCAGTTTAAAAACACTGATCCCCACTGTTATTTCTCCGATACAGTGGATTGCAAACTCTACGGATTTAAGTTCGTTGAATTTATTTGTCAGAGTTATTTTGAGAGAGAGCCATAGTTGACACTAATTAATATCAAAGTTTGGACCAAATCAGCACTTTGGCGGGAAGGGGCCAAAACACAGCAGTGCCACTTGCGGGCAGCGTTCCCTTTCAGAACGGTGCACACATTGAAATCTAAATCTATCCAACATTTTTTGCTTTGGCACAAAAACATAACAATTGAACCATTTCAAAAAGTTGCGCTTCTAGCTATTCCCCCGGTAAACTCAAATAGACAAGAGGGGTAACGCCAATTAATGAACGGCCAAATTCTTCGGAATGTTGCACCTTCTTCAAACAAATTCAAAATTTCATTATTTCGGAACACTCCACTTTTCTTCAAAAATGAAATTCCTCTCCTTACACCAGCTGGACTACATTGATGCTAAGACTGTTAAACATCCTTTTATATCCAACTGGGCTCCTCAAGATTTCCTGTCGAAATTCAATTCCACTCGCATTGTTATCACATTAAATGCGAGACACATCCCGAGGGGACGGACTCCCTCTTGTTTGGGTCCTGTCACCGGCCATTCAGTCCATCTGCTGTTTGCCACCGTGGGACTCGGTTAGTGTCGAGAATTTAAGACCACTCGACCGTTGGCTGCTTTTTTTCTGTTTTCTTTGGAATTGGGTCCATTATTAATGTTGTTTGGATATCCTTATGCGTTGGTCCGCTCTGCACAACGGTATTATTGAAATTTACGCCAGACCAATTCACAAAGGACTCGCCAGAGCCTGGCAGTCTGTCTGTCGACTTCAGTGCGCTGAATGGCCCGTCGCACACAATTCTCTTTAGAGATTTATTCAAATCTGATAAAAAGCTCCCCCCGCCACCCGACGACAAATGAAAAGGACAAAGGACACACAAGTGATACACAACTCCACAGATCCAATCCACACAGTGCCCCACGTCATTCAAATTGTGTGTAGTTTCTGGTCAAAATGTTTTATCCGCAAATTATGCCAGCAGGACCCCGCTGCGCGGTGTAGGCCAATGTATCACCCGGTTCAATTCCATTAATCAATTCGCCGCGAGTCGTGTGCGCGTCTGTGTGCCCGTCTGTATGCACGACTGTGTGTGAGCCTGTGTGCCTGTGCGGACTTTAAATGGCATTTTTCCTTTTGGTCGACTGAATTGAAAACGAACGACAACGATGGCCAAGGATGAGGGGGGGCAAATGCAACTTTATCGGCAGTGTTCGGCTGAATTGAATTAGATGTGCACCAAGTGCAGCAGTAGAACGGACTCCGGAATGTCCTGATTTGCATGAAGGCCCCATAAAGGCGGCTGCTTGAGTCATTTTTATCGCCATTAGGCGGACTCCTTCTGGCATCGAATGGGCCATTGCCAGTGTTGATGGGTGAATCTGTGTGTCGGTGTGTGTGTGGCATAGCGACGATTCGATTCGAATCGGCCTTAGCCTGCACTCTGCAGGGTCGGAGGACGCTCATGAAAGCATTATTTCTTCCAAAACGATTGAGGCTCATGCATAATTGAATCTTCTTGCATCGCCTTGCACCGCTTTTCAAGACGTAATAGGAGCTCTTACGGCCTGGGCAGCTGTCAACGAACGGCGTCTGTTCTTCAGACACGGCACAAGTGCACACACCCCACTTCTAAACACACCTCTCAGCCGGCATAAAAGTTGATTCACCTCTCTGCCATTATCTTGTTTAAACTTTTCATCCGCAATGGTTCGCTGTCTGGCAACAATCAGAGGAGATACCAAAAGTTTACCGAAAGACTGTTGAAACAAAACCCGAGCGACCGTCCTCAACTTGCAACTTGCAACTTGAAACCGAAACTCAATCCCTGAGCTCCGTGCTTGGGTGCAGGTCCGTACCGTGCCGTTGGACGAACGGCGGAAACGGGTGCAAAAAAAGACGCCAGGACGAATTTCCCAGCCCCGGGGCAATGCGGCTAATTAATATGTGAAAGCCTTGCGCACACTCCACTCGAATGTTGGGAGCTGAGTTGAGATAATTTAATTACCACCACGGCAGGACCTGACAGGACGTCTAGTCGGTTGCTGATGGAGAACGTATCAAAATTCGTATCACACTCTGTCCGTGGAGGGGGAATGCTGCAGTCTGCTTGCTGTGGAGAGTGGGAGGATGCTTTAGGAAGGCAAAAATCAAATTCGTCCTTCCTGCGGATGTTCGATTTAGGATTTGAACAACAGATCCCCTAAGGGGGCTGCTGGAACAAATTGTTAAGACAAACAGCGATTTTCTCCTGCAGAAGTGGTCCTCCTGTCAGACCTTGCTTGGAGCTAATTGAGATGATTTGTTTATTTGCTGGGGGGGGGGACTTTCCAGCTGCAACATAGGTCACCTGATCCAAATTTAGGAAATTTTTGATGGACCCTATGAAAAAAGTGAGAAGAATTCATCAGTCAATTGGACATGTGGGTAAAATTCTTCATCTTAAATGCAGTAAAGAGGTCATAGGTGTCTTAGTGGAGGACGTCAAATAAATGAAGAACTTTGGAGAAGGCATGAGTCAAAGTCAATCCCGGCTTGGCCACTGTTTGGGACGATTCACCGGCCTTCAGCCACAACCTTTTTCGCTTGATATTGTCGTATGTGATCCATTTTTCGTCGCCAGTCACCATCCGCTTCGAAAATGGGTCGAATTCCTTCCGTTTCAGCAGCATATCGCAGGCGTAGGTAGAGTTTGTTCCGTTTCAGCAGCATATCGCAGGCGTTGATGGGGTCCAGAAGGTTTTTTGCGACAAATCATGCGGCACTCAAACATCAAGCTTTTTTGTATCGAGCCTTCTGCAGATGGTTTAAAATGGTTTGGTGACTCTGCAGATGGTTTAAAATGGTTTGGTGACTAGCTCCCATCTCCTCGGGGATGTCACGAGATGCCATATGCCGGTCTAACTCGATGATTTCCATGATTCGATCGGTATTCGTCGTCACAGGTCTTCCACCGGCTGGGTTATCCACGGTGTCTTTTCAGCCGGCTCTGAATCGTCGAAACCATTCCTCTGTGGTTCAAAGTACTAGAGTTCCATCCTCCAAAGCACCATTAATCTCACGGAACATTTCTCTAGCGGATGTGCCTTTAACGAAGGAAAACTTTTAAAAAGCCCGAATTTCGGCTTTAGTGAGCCGTTTTTACGTCTATAACTGTTGAAAGCAACATCCAAACTAATCGTGTATACCCTCGTTTTGTAGGTTATGTCAAAACCTTTGAAGTGATGTATAGTATTGCCAGATACGAGCCCTGTGGCGCTATGGACATGGCCGGAAAATTCAAAAGACGAAAAGGTGCGCTACTGTTCTCTCACCCACAGAATAGAAGTAAACTGTAGGTTTACTGCCGACTGCTCAGACTCTTAGACACTGAATACTCTTTGAGTGTTTCAACAGCTTGAAAGAGATGGTTCCGTGAAAAATTCGAAATGTTCAGCCGGGAGTCGAACCTGGACCATCGGCGTGTGAGTGTCTCTACCCACTACGCCACGGCAGGTGCCGGTGAAAATGAAAATAAATATTGTGTTCCCGCAGTGCAGAGGAGACTTAAACCAAAACTTCGACAGAACTCTCTAATTCAAAGAACGGTTCATAGACTCGACAGAGTGAATAATTTTACCAAGTAAGTGGATAGCTCCTTATTTGCGAAGAACTCGGACAGCTATATTTCAGAAGCCTCTCTTGAGTTCAACTTCACACCACCAAAGGCGTTCGGCATGGACAGAAAAGGTGGTAATCACTTGGCGCTATGTCCTGGCTATATGGTGGATGTGATAAAACCTCCCATCCGATCTTCCGTAGCTCCTGACGAGTCATCAACGAAGTGTGTGGTCTGGAGTTGCCCTGGTGGATCACTAGACTCTTCCTGTTTTCCAATTCTGTACGCTTCTGCCTTCTTCAAGCCTGCTTCAAACGGTCCAATTGTTAGCATAAGGTGGGAGAATCAAGTGTCTAGCCATACGGGAGCAGCTCATAGTGGATGATATCCTTCCAATACCACCACAGCAAAACCTTCCTGGCCGTCAATCCCGGTTTGGCCACAGTTTGGCATGATTCACCGGCCTTCAACCATGACCGTTTTTCGCTTGATATTGTCGTATGTGATCCGTTTTTCGTCGCCAGTCACCATCCGCTTTAAAAATTGGTAGAGTTCGTTCCGTTTCAGCAGCATATCGCAGGCGTAGGTAGAGTTCGTTCCGTTTCATCAGCATATCGCAAGCGTTGATTCGGTCCAAAAGGTTTTCTTGTGTCAAATCATGCAATCAGTCAAGTTGATCAACGAACTAGAGAACCATAGATCGCTTTTGGAACTTAGGGCAGAACAGCAAGATGGAGGCGACCATTCCAGCTCTCTATAAGAAACAAGCATGTGAATTATCGTTTGGTGAAGCAAAATCATTCTGTATGGGATGATCAGCTTGAAATTACAGACGCATTACGAAACTCAAGGGCCCCCGGAACAGTTTGGTCAACCATAGTTCATAGCGCACCCAAGAAAAAGCCATTTGTGAATAAAATTAACAGGTAGAAACGAGCTGAGTTCGCAAAGGAGTATGTGAAAAAGCTTCTCGAATTTTGGTGAAAATTAATTTTCTCGGACAAATCAAAGTTCAACATTTATGGGTTTGACGGTCTCCTGAGGTTTTGCAGAAAGCCGACTGAAAGCCGAACAAACTGTGATGCGTGGTAGTGGATGTATGTCAGCATTGCAACCCCTATATCGGACACCGAGGCTTCAGTAAAGAGGGCATCTAAGTATGAGCCGTGGGTGTATAAAGCGAAAATTAATAAAACCAAATCTGAGGCAGAAAGACCAAGTAATGGCAAATGGAATTCAAAGTGGTCTTGATGACTGGAAACAGCGTGCTTAGGACCTTTGGAGATCGAATATCGCTTTCGCTTTGTTTCTTCTTCTATGCCTGTGCCTCGTTCACATGGTGCACATGGACGATTTTAAATACTTGCACACGTCGAACACGTGATTGGACGAACACAGCGAGCCGTAAATGAGGCGTTTGCTGGCATTGAAGCGGAAACTGCTAAAATGGGTCTGGTTTTAAATAAGGGCAAAACTAAGTACATGCTGTCATCAAGGAAGGACACACGACATCGCTGTCTCGGACAGAACGTCACACGAGGGAGCAGAAACTTCGAGGTAGTCAAGGACTTCGTCTACCTGGGCTCCGTGATAAACAGGAACAACAACATCAGTACCGAAATCAAACGCAGAATCACTCTTGGCAATCGCTGTTTCCTTGGGCTCAGGTGGCAATTGAGTAATAAAGCCCTCTCTCGACGGACTAAGCTCGCTTTATGTAACATCGTATTCATCCCAGTCCTACATTATGGCGCGAAAACTTGGACGTTAGCAAAAGCGGATGAGGAAGCCCTTAGTCTTTTCGAGAGAAAAGTTTTGCGTGCGATTTTTGGTCCTGTTTGCGTTGATGTCATCTGGAGGAGAAGATTTAACGACGAGCTCAATGGGCTGTTCAACGACATGCGCCTGGTCAAGCGTCTAAGCGGATACAACGCTTAAGATGGCTAGGCCATATAAAGCGTATGGACACCACTGCTCCGGCCCGAAAAGTCTTTGAATCCTTGCCTTGGCGACAACGCAACTGAGGACGGCCCCCCTATATTTAAGGGGAATTATAAACTGAGGACGGCCTGAACCGAGATGGCGCACACAAGTGGAGAAGGACCTCAACCAACTTGGAGTGTGCAACTGGAAACAGCTGGCGAAAAATCTTGCTGGCTGGAGAGGCATGTTGATTGAGGCCCAGGTCTACCACGGCCTGTAGCGCCACAAGAAGAAGAAGAAGACGCGTTGAACACGCTTATGCTAGGATGATTTCGGTCAAGCGATCTTCTTCTTCTTGTGGCGTTCAGCGTAGACTTGGTCCTCAACCAACATGCCTTCCAGCCAGCCCGATCTCTGGCCGGTTGCTTTTGGTTGCACACTCCAAGTCGAGTGAGGTCCTTCTCCACTTGTGTGCGCCATCTCGGTTCAGGCCGTCCTCAGTTTATAATTCCCCCTAAATAACCGACCGACTCTTAGCAACTATCTCCACGATTTTACTCATTGGCTCAATCGTATTTTGCCCACGTGTGATCCAATTGAAGCATTTTTTCTAACCCGACACTCACCCGATCGAACAGGTAGAAGTCACGAGGAGTCGAATCGGATGAATTTGGTGGCTTTTGAATGAGATTCAATCATCTGACAAGAAATCACTCATAACGGTGGCACTGACTGGCGGTTGTTTTTCCACACTTCCCTTTGTACAAACTGCTTTCTTCAAAAATTGTCGAGAGTTCAAATATAGAAACACACAGTATAGAAGGCTTAAAGACTGAAAAAAATTGAAGATTCGAGAGTTCGGAAAAGTCCTTGACGTTTAGATCATTCGTAGAAACTCTGCAAATCCTTCTTTCGGAATGAAAAACCGCAATTACACCCTGATCCGTGATACAGAGCCTCTCATTCTCCTGCATTTTTAAGTCCAGTTTATGAAAAGGAAAATGTTTTTTTCTGGCATGTTGTTTTTTTTGTTGGCATGATATGAATTCGCACCGACCAGAGCATCCTAGATGCAGCAGCTCTGAGGAAGTAAGTACACCTTGCCACCACCACCACCTTCAAGTGCATTCAACGATGGATCCTCTTGGCTGTCTGGCATTCCGACACGACAATGGCTTGCAATTATTTTCACGGTACCGGTAAGTGCATTAATTGGCCATAATTAAAGGAATCGCTTATCGCGCAAAAATGATTCCACAAACCGCTCTTTACAGCGCCCCAGCTGTAGCCCCATCCAGTGGACGAGTCCTTTGTTCTGTGACGGTGACTAAGATCGAAGAAATGGAATTTCCTTATCCCCTTCGTTTAAGGAAATGAGAAGGGAATGGCGACGACCTCCTCGTTTGGTTCTGTTTGCTCCTAAGGATTACGTGTCTGTGGCAGTGTGTGTGTGTGCAGCAATTCATCCGATCCGTGCTTATGCGGATTTTCCCGTTGAAATTGCATAAAAGGCGGAAAAATATGTGCTCCGGAGGAAGCAGACTGAATTGTATGCAAACAAAAAATTGCATTAGTCGAGCTTGATTAAACTTTTTTCATCTCATAAAGCTGGCGGATGCGATGGACTGACAGATGAGTGGGAGATTACGTGGTTTTCTCGCACAGGCGGATTGGTCGTCGAAGACAATGTCGACGGGTGTGGGGGCACTGGGTACCTGACGACAAGCTTGATCTCCGGCGGCGGTATTGGAGCTGCCATTGTGGTGTAATTCTAGAGCAAACAACGATTTTCAATGAATACAAGGCGACTATGTTCGTGAATTTTTCGCCTGGAGCAAGGAATGACGTGCTTGTGGTGCACGGGTTGGAGTGCGGTACAGCTAGGATCTGGTGCCGTGTGAAGGACGTGAGTAAGTTTCCTTAACTCCCGATTCGGTGTAGGAAATTAGGAAATTATTTCAGTTTGTGTCATAGCTGTCCATCTGTTTGTTTTTTGCTTCTGAAGACTGTATCATATTCGGAAGAGGCCTGTTGCAAATTGCTCGTTACGAAAAATTGGATTTCTGGTTTCCTTTCCAGCAACCCAATTCCGAGGTAATGAGAAACCACAAATGCCTCGATACAAGATAGCATCTCCGTTGAAAAATATTCTAGAGCGGAAGCTTTTTCTCCTTCTTTTTTTGCCGATACACTCCGGGGAGGGCCTGGAGATCAAGCAACATGCCTCCCCAGCCATCACGATCTTTCGCTAGCTGCCTCCAGTTGCCCACTCTATGTTATTCTTGTGGCGCTATAGTCCGGGGTGGACCTGGGCCTCAACCAACATGCCTCTCCAGCCAGCACGATCTTTCGCCAGCTGACTCTAGTTGCGCACTCAAGGTTTTTTGAGGTCCCTCCACTTGTGTGCGCCACTTTAGGCTAGGTCGTCATCTGTTGCGTCGTCCCAATGGTTCAGATTCGAGAGGGAGCTTCTGCGCAAGTAGGAGTCACAGTGACAAGAGGGTGCATAACCCCCTTAGCTGGTCCGTACTCTGATCAAGTCACGCCCTACTTCTGCGCATGTAGGATTCACAGTGAGAAGAGGGTACATAACCCCCTTAGCTGATACGTACTCTGATCAAGTCACGCCCAGAGGATTAAATAAAATCTGCGGGTTCCTCTATGCGTCTCCCCTTTGACTCACCAGTTTATGGGGGGTATCGCTCCTCAAATCGTTTTATATTCGTCGAAATAGCCGGAAGTCGCCAGAAGCAAGTTATAGAGTGTGCGATGGGTGGGGTAAGACTTTCGTACAATGTCGCTTCTATGAGTATCTCAAACATTTGTGTGAAATTTGATGCCAACATATCTCTGTCGTTTGCGATATTTTTTCCCCAACTTTGTGAATTGCGCCCATTTCTTTGGTTGATCCGTCAATCAATTCTGGACTTTTCAAAAGTGAGCCTTACTTTGCGACAGAGTGTTCTAAATAAGTGGACCACCAGTTGGCAAAGATAAGGAAATGCTTGTAAGGAGGAAACTACAACCGAAAGATCTAAAAGGAAACGTAAATGTATTGAAGGGAAGCTTCACGTACTCGTAGAAGGCCAACTAAACGTCTGATGCGATCAATTACGGGGTGCGTTCAATATATTCTCGGTATCGATATGAAGGAAAATGCGAATTCAATTTAAATTCTTTTCATATTCAGCATCCATGCATTTGTTAAATCTTGAGATAAGCTTTTTTGAACCCTCAAAAAAATAAATAACCTCTTTCTCTGCAAAATACGCATTTACTGCCGATTTGAGTTCTTCATCATCTGAAAATCTTTTTCCACGAAGACTGAGCAGAGTTATGGAGAAGCTCAAGATGTGCCATTTGTGGTCCCAGTCTTTGGTCACAATACGATCCCCATCGAGCCTAGAATCAGTGTCGGCAGCCCCATGAAATGTTTGAATCCCAATCGGACTTCCTGACGTCGCTTCGCTGGAAGTGTTGGTGACTCAACGAACAGAGCAAAGGGATTGTTTGTTTATATAGGCAGCGCGTGATAATTGGGCGTGATGGAAGAGGCATGTGACAGAAACGTTTACAAGTGTCTGTTGCATGATTAATGCCCTGTGGATTGATTAATTGAATAATTTGTATCATATGCTAACCACAGATGGGACCAAGGTTCTATTGCGGGCTTTCCGTGCTGAATATATTGCATTTGAACATTTCAGAGAGTTCTCATCGGTAATTGGAAAATAGTGAATTAGTTCAGTTCGAAGAGGAGAGACTCACGTGTGACTTTTTCCACATGGAACCGGAGAAGTTAATGCGACGGCCTCTAGAGACGAGTCACTGTCCTCATCGGCAGTTGTTAAGACTGTCGTTAACGCCGATTGGAGGCACTGGAGAATGAGCCGCTTGATGAGAGAAAGGCGAATACGAGGGGCGTACAATATATTCTCGGTATCGGAAAATGCGAATTCACTTTAAATTGCATTTATTTTTGAATATAATCTCCCCTAACATCAATGCATTTGTTACATCTTGAAATAAGCTTTTTTAAGCCCTTAAAAAAATTAGTTTACCCTTTCTCTGCAAAATACCCATTTATTGCCGACTTGAGTTCTTCATCATCCGAAAATCTTTTTCCACGAAGACTTTTTTTTTAAATCCGGAAACAGGAAATAATCACTAGGAGCAAGGTCTGGACTATTGGGTGGTTGTTGGATTTCTTCGAAACCACAATCTCGCGCAGCAGCCTTGAAAACTCGCGCCGTGTGAACAGGAGCTATGTCATGAAGAAGCAACACACACGCTGCGAGTTTACCCCGTCTTCTCTTTTTAATTTCCTCCCGCAAATTATGCAAAGTTGAAGCGTAGGATGTGGCGTTGATGGTTTCACCTTGTTTTTGTACTCAAGGAGCCAGGTTCAATTTGAGTTCCAAAAAACCGAAGCCATCAGCTTCCCAGTAGACGGGGTGACTTTGAACTTCTTCGGGGGATCTGTTCCTTTTTATGCCCCTGCATGCACTCTTATTTACTTTCAGGGTCATAGTGGTCAACCCATGCTTCGTCCCCAGTAACAATTCGATCCATAACACCGTCCGCGTTCTCACTACATATCTCCAAAAGAGTCTCTACAGCATGCGATTCTCACTTTTTTCTGAGGCGCTGTGAGCATTCGTGACACCCACCTTGCACTGGCCTTTGAAAGGTTAAGATGATCATGAAGAATGGTGTAAATGCAACCAGATGAAAGTTTGGTGATCTCTGCCATAATTTTCACCTTTATTCGGGCATCCTCTAGAGCAAGTTTTTCGACTTTTCTGATGCTTTCTCCAAGCAGGCCGGGCGCGGAAGCGGTTGCCGTCTTCAATGCTCTCTCTGCCTCTCTTGAAACCACTTGGTTACTTTTGCATAGTGGATTATGAAGATGCGGAGCACTGGTAAACAGCTACCATCTCTCCATGAATAGTTTTAATTTTTATAACAGTATTACTTGATAAATAACTCAATTTATACACGGAAATTGCATTTTATATTTCAGGATTGGGCAACTCTAGTGTTGCAATCTGGCAACTGCCAGCTCTATCGTAAGGTTTGACATTTTTGAAGTAATACGTACTCAGAACATTTTGACAGGCGAGCGCCATTTGTGTTGCTTACGGTGACTTAAAAGACTCATCTCGCCCAAGAAATGGAATTAAATTGTGAAAATTTTCGTGCGATTATTTATTACAACTTTCAACGTAGATTAACTCAACAACAGGGCATCAATGAACTCAATTCAATTTTTGGCGATGAAGCTCCATCAAGGACCAGTGTTTATTGATGGTATGGTGAGTTCAACCGTAAGTAAAGTAACAGCACTCAACTGTATGGGTGTTTCAAATTGAGCCAAATCCAACGAAAGTTGCTCGCGCACGAAGCACTTCCAAGCAAATGGTCGCCTGTTTATTCGGAAAAACTGGACATGTCGCAACCGCACCACTAAAACACCGCAGAACAGTCAATTCTGAGTGGTACACAACCATTTGTTTGCCAGTCGTCTTCCAAGAAATCAGAAGACGGATCACCCTTCACCACCACAATGCGAATTCTCACACATCGGCTCAAACAACTGCATTTTTGGACACTCAAAACATCGATTTGATAAGTCATCAGCCGTACAGTCCTTACTTGGCACCGAATGTCTTCTATTAATTTCCGTGAGAGGTCAATTTTTCGACACCTGAAGAAGCGGTGGATGCGTTCAGAATGCATGTTTTGGAAATACCTCAATCAGAGTGACAAAAGTGCTTCGATAATTGGTTCGTGCAAAAGTATTATTAATAATAATATTAGTATTATTTTGAAAAACAATAAAGCTATTTTCGTTGATTAATGTTTGTTTTTGTTCCCTATTCCCAAAATATAAAAAGCAACCCTCGTAATAATAATAATAATAGGTGTGGCCGCCGTGGCGTAGTGGGTAGAGTGCGACGCTCACACGCTGAAGGGTCTAGGTTCGATTCCCAGCTCTACACCAATTTTTCGAATATTTCACGGCGCCACCTCTTTCGAGCTGCTGGCAACACTCAAAGAGTAATAACTGTCTAAGAAAAAGCTCCTCAAACTTCGCGGTTAGGAGTCGGCAAAAACTGTAGGTCCCTTCTACTCATGAGAGAACTATAGCGCGCACGACACGAGCAGTTGATGAGCAAGCTAGGCCCTCGTCCACCTGTGGACTGTCACTCAAACGATTATTACTATTTTGACTGGTTTGAGAGAAACAAAATAGAAATTGATGAATAAATGAATACTTGAAAAAAAATGTTAAATCCTCTTATTTTTTCAATAAGCCTCTTACACCCACTTTTTATCACCAGCCTCTATCCGGCGCAAAAATCCCTTCCCTTGACATCTTTGATACAGCAGCTCGGAGGTGAAAAACGGCTTACGACTTATTTCTGTTTCAACTCGTACGGAATTCAATTTCCGTTTAATAAATCAAAACCCTCTAAGCCGGACGGAAACAGTTTCCTGAGTCCTGAGGTTCTGCGAGTTCTCTTTCCATTCGGCACGAATCATGATCCAGTGAAGCCTTCAATTCATAATCTTGACACTTTTCGGGCGGGCCAAGGCACTGACTCTCGCCAATGTTTAGTTCAACTTTTTTGAAGTGTCGAAAGCACTCTGCACAATTTACCGGTCGAAGCAGACTCACCATACGCTGGAGGGGCTTCAGCTGCATTCATTTTCCAATAAAAAGGAAGATTATAATTTCTCCCAAATACTGTTTATTTGAGACAAATCTGGACACTTTCGAAAAGGCGAGAAGCGATGTTGTTGTCTAAGACAAATGCTGGTGCACACTAATTGTTGCTGACAAATGCAACACCTTTCCAACGAAGAAAGTAATGGCTTCCAAGATCAATCATATCTTGCAGGTGGCGCCATCTTTTGGAAACGGAACCAATTTAAGCCCTATGGGCTTAAGTCAGATGGGCACCTTAACCGCAAGTGTCCTTTGTATGAATGCAAGACCATTATGACGATGCAGGTTATTTTTTGTTGCCTCATCGAGCCGAAGAAACAATGCACTTGGTTGAGGATCGTCGATTTCTGAAAGACCATTGAATAAATATGGTGCAGCGGTATATCTCTTCAGCAACAAAGTCAAATTCAAAATACCTGTGGAAATTTAGATTCAGGACCTGGGAAGTATGTAAATACATAAGATTGTCAAATATCCCTTCCACTTTTTGTTATTCATTCAATGCTTCATAAAAAGTGTTACAGTGATCGAATTTAGTTGAAACATGGGCCGGTTTGTTCGATAATCTAGTTCCATCTAGACGCCAACTTTATAATACCACCCTCACAGGCGACTCCTTCCTTATTTGCGAAGAACTCGGACAGCCACTTTTCACAAGCCTCTTTTGAGTTCAACTTCACACCACTAGGGGCGTTCGCCATAGACAGGAACAGGTGCTAATCACTTGGCGCTATGTCCGGGCTATATGGTAGATGCGATAAAACCTCCCATCCGAGCTAACGTAGCTTCTGACGAGTCATCAACGAAGTGTGTGTTCTTGAGTTGCCCTGGTGGATCACTAGGACGGCCAATTCTGGACGCTTCTGCCTTCTTCAAGCCTGCTTCAAACGGTCCAGTTGTTCGCAGTAGATGGTAGAATTAAGCGTCTTGCCATTGGGAAGCAGCTCATACTGGATGATATCCTTCCAATACGACCAAACACACAGCAAAACCTTCCTGACCGTCAATCCCGGCTTGGACACTGTTTGGGACGATTCAACGGCCTCCAACCACGACCGTTTTCGCGTATTATTGTCGTATGTGATCCATTTTTCGTCGCCAATCACCATCCGCTTCAAAAGTGGATCGAGTTCGTTTCGTTTCAGTAGCATATCGCAGGCGTAGGTCGAGTTCGTTCCGTTTTAGCAGCATATCGCAGGCGTTGATGGGGTTCAGATGGTTTTTTTGAGTCAAATCAAGCGGCACTCAAACATCAAGCGTGTTTTTGTATTCAGTCTTCTGCAGATGGCTTAAAATGTTTTGGTGACTAACTCCCATCTCCTGGGCGATGTCGCGAGATGCCACATGCCGGTCTAACTTAACGATTCCCATGATTCGATCGGTATTCGTCGTCACAGGTCTTCCGCCCGCTGGCTTTCCATGTTGTCGTTTCCACCTGCTTTGAATGGTCGAAACCATTCCTCCGCGGTTCGAAGTGAATACACCACTTCGTTCGAATACTACTAATCTCACGGAACGTTTCTCTATCGGATTTGCCCCTAACGAAGGAAAACTTTAAAAAAGCGCGAATTTCGGCGTTAATGAAATCCATGTTTACACGTCTATAACTGTTGAACGCAATATCCAAACTAGCAATGCATAGCGTCGTTTTGTAGGTTATGTCGAAACCTTTCAAATGATATATGGTACTGTCAGATTCGAGCTCTGTACATATTTGACAACCTTATACAGTCCAAAGGAGGGCCAGAGCTTAGCTTGCGCTTCAACTACTCGCGCTATTAGTTGAAGGACCTACAGCCGACTCCGAACGACGCAGGTTGGGAAGCTTGTTCTTAGATAGTATGATTTTTTGAGCAGCTGGAAAGAGGTGTTGCCGTAAAAAATTCGAGGTGTTCAGCCCGGAATCGCAACTGGACCTGACGGCCACAAGGCAGAAGTATGTTCTCCATTGCAAAATTTGGAGTACGCTGCTTGGCCTGTTATTTTTGAAGTCACAGGATGTGGTCCTTTACTTGATGCAACTTTCGTTTGTTCTTGTACAAAGCACCTACGCAACCTCTTCGATGGCCCTCAACTTAAATCAACTGCTCAGGGCACGAAAGTCAGTGCTCAAAACAGACCTTCACGACACTTCAAAACTATGGCCTTCCTTTCCTCCATTCCCTCGAAGTATCCTTTTCTGACCAAAATTTCAATGCTTGCGAACGCTGAGACTGCTCTTGACGGCCGTGAGATTATGACTTTTATCCTCAACGGCATGCCCCTCGGAGCTTTCAACTCTAAAATATTGCACTCGTAACCTGTCTAATTTACCGCGCCTTTGAAGCTCATCAAAATCAGTCTGCGGTTGACTTAAGAGCACCTGACGTTTCCAAGCGAATAAGGCTCATAGGCCGCCATGAAGCCTTCACCACATCATTGAGGTACCCAACTGTTCGCCTATTAATTAGGGTTCTTCCCATTATGAGTGGAAATTTATTCAAGGACTTCCTTCAAAGACAGGATCTTCCTGCACACCAAGCAATCGCCCATTAATCCTTTTCACTTAAGCCGAAGGAGTAAGAAAATGAAGACAAAAAACTGCGGAACTCTAATACCGACAAGCAGTGTAATTTATGTAATACCTCCCATTTGGTCCTCTTCATTAGGCATCACGATTTCATCTCGCCGAAACGCACTCATCTCCAACGGGAAACGATGAAAACACAAAATTACCATAATCCTGTCTGACAAACTGCTCCAAACGGCGAAAACATTGAAAGCGAAATGCAGAAGAGGATCCCGAACCCACGCTCAACGCACCTGGAATGAAAAAAAAAGGAGAACACAAAACACACTCACACAGCGCCACTGGCATGAATTATTCACCCAAAAGCTGTTCGCTCCTCCACTGCAATCCTTCTGTGCCGCCACTGGCGTCCACCCGACCACCATAATCGCCAAAACACAAAAACACGGGCTAAGTTGTTGGAAAGCGGAGGCAAATTAAAAAAAAAAGGAAAAACCATCGAAATCTCGTCTGCTGAGTGACCGAGAGCGAGGAGAGAGGGCGAATGAAAAAAAAAGCAACCATTCTCAGAACGATAATGCAGACCCAGGCGCAGATCACAGTGACAGGACAAGAATTATCTGCAAAAGACGAACAACGAACACACACTATCATGACAGAGATTCAAATTGGAATAGATATGCCAAAGAGACAAAAGGACCAGAGAGAGCAACCAGAGTCGGAACGGGACGCAAATTGCACACAAACACACGCGGAATGGAGAAATTGTGATCATTTATCAAAGGACAATGTCATAATGCTCCCAGCTACCCTTCCGAGTCCTCCACGGAGCAGCGGCGACGAGAAAATTTGCATTCATCCCGGTCCTTTCGAGGAAGAAGGATAGGTGAACCTGGACTCGTATGCAGCTGGCCGGGGGATGGGAAGAAGGGGTGGAAAACAGCCATCCAGAGAATGTGAGAAATATGCCCCGAAAGTGTCACCAAACTTTTGGGATACGACACTAGAGGAGACTGCGAAAAAAAGAAACCACCTAGTGGATGTCCTTTGAAAATTAAATTTCCAGTAAAAGAAAAACCGGCAACGGGCAGGAAAAAAAGAACGCAACGCAACTTTCTCTGGTGGTTTCTTCTGGTTGTGATTTAAATAGAAAACTCCAAAGTCATTACAAATTCGGACAGGACGACGAATCCAAACCGAGAATCGAGGAGGCAGGGAGACCACTACAGGGACGGCGGCGGATAGGATGCGAGCGCTCACTGGGGGTGAATAGAAGTCCCAGGGGATTACCAACATCAATCAGGATGATGTTTCAAGTAACGATTAGCGATGCAAATTAAATGTCCTTGTGCGTTAAGGTCTATCATCCTTATTTTACTGTGGAATAATTAATGCTTTACAATTAAGCCCAAGACTCGATGGCGGTGTGTGTTTGTGTGGTGGGAGGATGTCATAAAGCGAGGAGCGCACCCCTCCCCAGTGAATGAGCCTTGGCTCATCAGGATAATAATTCGATTCCAGTCAGTCATTTTATGGTGTACTTAAGGATTCTCCTAGATAAGTCAATTTAGGGCGGATTTTGAGCGCACTTTGGCAGGTTGTGCGCTTACCCTATCCCCAGCGGAAGGCGGTCGGGTGGGATTCACTCTGGGGATTAATAGTGATAGTCGTTGGGTTCGATGCGATCTGAGCAACCACGTCAAGGTGACATTTTATGCCTCCACGGTGGGATTTTCAATTAGGTGAGCATTTCGGGAAGCGTGTACATTTGGGACATGTGAGTCAGTTCCATCTATGCGGAGGACGGGCAAAGAGCATAGAGTGACGGAAAGGATTAGAGATTCGTTCAATAGATCATGTGAATGGAATGCCACTGACGCATGTTTTGTAGTCTCACGTCAGTTGGACCTCCTGGAAGCACATGTATTGGAGGTCACAGGTTGCTCAGAGTGTCTTTTACGAAACAACAGACAACCGTGTCTCATAACCAACTAGCTTTAACCCACAATAAGAAAATATTCCATTTGACAAGTTCCGCCCCGATTTGACGTCTCAATAAACTTTTGGAGAAACGCGTTGTTAAGCTTAAAGCGGTGAAATCGATTCCTGGGTTTATCTTAAGAATCTGGAAGTGCTTATGGGTGGTGCGAACTATTCAATGGGAGTCGAGGAAACTGTGAAAATGAAGTATTCCTTCGATGGGGACAAAATCAAAGTGGAGGTGCTTCGAAACTCCTCGAGTAGTCCTGTGCTCTATTGATTTTTGGAATATCGAAAAAATTCGTAGAAAAACTGATTGACCTTTCCTTCCACAGAATGGTTAAATCCCGATTGATGCCAAGTGTGTTGAGGAACTAAATCTCTTTGAATAGTGACTAACCAGTGAAAGTAAACCGAACGGCAGCTACAGATCAGATCTAAATCCAAGCTTTCGACTTGAAAACAGTCGATCAGTTGTGAGAATTCCTTGACCTGACTGAGCCGATATCAAGGATCCCTTCCTGCACCACATTAAAGAGTCGAGTTTTGATGGTGTGATGTGTTTTTTGTTTTGCTACTTTCCAAATCTTCAAAAAGGACATACTGACGACACATCTTTGAGTCAGAAAGAGCAGGACTTGTGAAGCACCGATTATCGGTTTCTATCACAATTGGGCAGCAATCGCGACATCGACTCAGTGTTCCACGGCTGTATTCAACTGACTAAGAACCATATGTCTAGTGGTTATCCGTTCAACTGAAGGATATGAACCGTGGATACTTTCTAGAAATGCCAAAGGATTGAATCTGAGGCGAAGAAGGGAGTGAATGTGTAGAATGTTTCGAATAGTCTTTGTGGCAATGAAAGCAATTGATTTCGGACAGTGAATAAAGATTTTTTTCTCACAATGGCATGTCATGAGGATACACCTTTGGGGAGACATGTGACTCAGTTTCTTTTCACACCCTCAGACGAATGCAGATGGGCAACCTTTCTGGCGAAATGGACACTAAGTTATTTGACTTTCTGCTGCAGTAAGTCAAGTCTCTTCAAATGGTTCTTCATCCGATTCCAGACAATGGCCTATACTTTTACGATGAGTTCAAGGACATTGTGACTTAAGGCCGTTTGATTGCAGCCGACTTGTGAATAGTTTCTCTCCTTTGTCATCGTCCCTTCTTTTTATCCAGCCTATTCCCCATATCCCCTCTTCCTCATCCTTCCTCTTCCTCATACTTCCTCTTCCTCTTCCTCACCTTTCCTCTTCCTCATCCTTCCTCTTCCTCATACTTCCTCTTCCTCATCCTTCCTCTTCCTCTTCCTCATTCTGCCTCTTCCTCATCCTTCCTCTTCTTCATACTTCCTTTTCCTCATCCTTCCTCTTCCTCATACTTCCTCTTCCTCATCCTTCCTCTTCCTCATACTTCCTCTTCCTCTTCCTCATCTTTCCTCTTCCTCATCCTTCCTCTTCCTCATACTTCCTCTTCCTCATCCTTACTCTTCCTCATCATGCCTCTTCCTCATCCTTCCTCTTCCTCATCCTTACCTTCCTCTTCCTCATCCTTCCTCATCCTCATCCTTTCTCTTCCTCTTCCTCATTATTCCTCCTCCTTATCCTTCCTATTCCTCATCATTCCTCTTCCTCATCCTTCCTCTTCCTCTTCCTCTTCCTCATCTTTCCTCTTCCTCATCCTTCCTCTTCCTCATCTTTCCTCTTCCTCATCCTTCCTCTTCCTTATCCTTCCTCTTCCTCATCCTTCCTCTTCCTCATCCTTCCTCTTCTTCATCCTTCCTCTTCCTTATCCTTCCTCTTCCTCATCCTCCCATTTCCTCATACTCCCTCTTCCTTATCGTCCCTCATCTTCATCCGCCCACTTCCTCATCGTTCCCCTTCCTCATCGTTCCCCTTCCTCATCGTTCCTCATCCTTCTTCTCTCCGTCTTCCCTTTTCCTTATCGTCCTTCTTCCTCATTCTCTTTCTCTTCCTCATCATCACTCTTCCCCATCATCATTCTTCCTTATCCGCCCATCGACTGAGTCCGGTGGGGTTCCCCGGTGTGCGCACACTTGTTGTCGCCATCTTCGTGCACTTCCAGCACGTTCGCGAAAAGTTCCCAAGCCCCAAAAAGTGGCTTACTTCGATCGCATACGACCACTCCCTTCATAAAAAAAACACGGCTCTTCGTTCTCGAACGCAGCTCCCTTTTGATCCGTCAGACAGACATAGGCGATGGAAAAGTTTGTCCTGCATCGAGCGTGGTGGATTCAGAAGTGCGAATGCGGCTGGTGCTCATATTTCCCCAAAGTCCATACATCAATTTGCTGGCGAAAGCTTTTCTTAGGATCTTCACGTCTGAATTCGGGATTGGATAACAAAATTATTTTTTTCCAGTCAATTTAAGCACTCGATGCTTAAAGCAAATTCCTTTGCTGTGTACGTTGACGTCACTAGTTACAAACAGTCTTTCTTGGTGGAAGGTGACGCCCAGTTGGGAGGAATGGCCGATTCAGAACTGAACTTGTCTGGTTGAGACCTACTGTCCCTATTCGTGGTTCACGGGCGTTTAGGGATTTATGCTTAATCCCAGTTTCTGCGGTTTAGTTCCACGTTTTCATTTAGGCCAACACTGTTTACTTTTCAGCAGTTCATGCCTAGATTGCTATTCAACGTTCATCGCGTTTGATTCGCTATGAATTCATAAAGAATCTGTCGTCTCCATAGAGTATGCACCTTGTCAAGTGCTTCGGCATTGGGCGACTTCTTGACTATATCGAGTTCAAGGTGCTCATATTTTCAAAGAAAGGACTATAAATCCAGGGACGCACGTTAACTCTTTTCACCAATTACTCGCAATCTTGGTGAAAGATGAAAGTCGTCAGGATAAGGAAATCAGTCTACAAAAGCTCCTACCTTTCAGCCTCCCTTCTGTTCTTTAGGAGGCTTGGATGCAGATAGAGCCGAGAAGATACAAGAGGTTCAATTTCTCATCGAAGAATATGGCAACAAATAAGAGGTTCCTGTTTTTGACGAATGCGGTTGTTGACTCGTTTGACAGGCGAGTACCATCAACGTTTGAGGGTCTCACTTGCTAAAATTGTCTTTCTTGTTACTTTAGGAGGCAGTTTTGCATTTCTTGGATGCTACTGCCGTATGTAACTTTCTGTTAAGTTCACTACCAACAGTAAGTCTAAAATAATATTCTTAACTCTTCAATTCCCAGTGTCGCCTGCAGATGATAAACTTTTAAACATTATTTTCATGGAATTGTTAAATGTTTTTTTTATTTTTCTATGATTACTTGAAAGCTAACAAGTATGTCTGTAACATTTATTTTTCTACCAAAGCTAGCTCTGCGTTTTATGTTAAATTTATTCAAAAGTTTCGGTATCCATTGATATTCTGTAGTGTTCATCCATTTCTTGCAATAAAATCAGGAATAATTATGCCCAGGCCGTAAGTTTTGTCGTTTTTATAATTGCATCCGGTAATTGAATCTGTAAGCTATTTCATATACACTACTCATTATAAAAATACAATTTGGTATCTTAAGAATTTCGTTCAAAACAAGAAGTGTCACCTGTAGGTGACACTGGGTAGTTTTTTAGCAAAACAGTCGCTATATTGTGATGGGGTTTTAGAGATTGCTTATGCCTTACAGGTTGACCTTAGATGAAATCGTTGAGGTATTAGAGGCCGGCGAAGATGTTGATGAGATTCTATTGTTTCCTCCCGACCATGGTATGATAACCGAGGAAGTGAGTGGGGATGAAAACGAAGCTGATTTTCTTCATCTACCGAGTCGAATGCTTCGTTCTCAAATAGAGGTTCAAAGTCGATCTTTTTCAGAAGATAAGCGCAGGAACCACGAAGAGGAAGAGCTAGAAGCAGCGTGTGTTTCTGCACCGAAGAAAAGGAGTAAGAGAGAGAGAAGACCATACAAAAGTGGTGCAACAGCACATCAATCAATACTTGTGGTAAGGGCGATTGAGATGAGGAAGTCGTAAATAGTGAGGCAGAGCTGACACCCGTTGAATGTTTTGAGTTGTTGTACGGTGATAACATTGTTCAATATATAGCCAATATGAGCAATTTGTACGCTCTGCAGCGAAATCACACTCTAAATGTAACAATTGAAGAAATAAGAGTTTATATTGCAGTATTGTTGCTCACAGGATACTTGACACCGAAGTATATGAGGATGTTTTGGGAAGTGAGAAGTGACACCCACAATGAACTTATAGCTGCTAGTATAAAGCGAAATAGGTTCTTCGAAATTCAGCAGCAGTACATTCACGGATTAGGTTTGGTTACAAGCTGTGGTCAGCAGCTACTCGCCATGGGTATTTAGTAAACTGCGACTTGTACCAAGGTGCCAACTCTAAAAATGCAGCCAGATTATGGTTCAGGAGCTGCAGTTGTCTTGAAGCTACATTCTAGATTACCCCAAGAACTAGGACCATATAATTTATATTTTGACAACTTATTCACTGGCTTACCACTTCTGAAATATTTGGCTGAACAGAATATTGGAAGAACTGGACCTATCCGAGAAAACCGCCTAGAAAACTGCAAACTGCTGAATTCGAAATATATGAAAAAGCAGCCTAGGGGTGAGATGTGGCATCAAAGCTCTAAGGAAATAATAGTGGTGTAGGCACAATAACAGCATTGTTACAGTTTTGTCAAACTGCCATGGATTGAATCCTATCACAAAAGTAGATCGTATTGGAGTGATAAATAAAAAGCGTTCAAAAATTCAAGTCGATTGTCCCGATGTTATCAGAATATATAACAAATATATGGGTGGAGTTGACCGTTTTGCCGAAAATATTGACTCCATAAGGGTCATTCTTCGCGGTAAAAATTGGTGGTACCCTTAATTTGCATTCGGTTTGGACGCAGCTTGCCAAAATGCTTGGATCATAAAAAAACAATCAGCCAATACGTGGATGCACTGTGATTTTCGTAGACACATAGTTAACACCTATCTTTAAAAATATGGAAAGCCTTCAGTCCGTTCTAGTTCTTGTGGATTGTTCCAAGAGAATTAAAATTAGCAGGTTAGTGTCGACGATCATGTAGATGTAGACTGCTCTCAACGTCGGTGCGGATATTGCCATCAACGCACACGTAAAATGGGCGCCAAATGTAATATTGGTCTTGGTACGCGTTTCACAACAAATAAATACCCAATTCTAAACGTTTATACTCTTTTAAAAAAATATAAAAACACTATTTTGAATTGAAGCGATAAATAAAACAATAAATGCCCAGAGTCAACTGTAGGTGGCAGTCCTTTTTTTAAAAAAAAGTGGGGGTGGAACTAAAAATAGAAACATTTTTTTTTGTCACCTCTTAATATATGAGCACTGTTAAATGAAAGAGTTTTCAATATTTCTTATTAACGTAGCTATGGGAATTAGACAGTTAATCGACATCGGCCTAAAGACGTTCTTTATGAGTCCGTGAAGCACATGGCACCGAAAGATTGTTCTCTTTGACTCCCTCCCACTTAGTCCATTGGGAATTTGATGGGGCAATGTTTCATCAGATTTCTTAGGACTTGACGATATCGTCCTGATGAGGCAACGAAGAACATCTTCCGAAATGGTGTTCCACAACGGGAAAAAGAGTACCTTCATCGTTCAGGAATGTGGAATCAAACTCATTTTCGGTTGAAATGTTGTCTTGAAGATGCGGAGAGCTTGAGAGCTTGCAACTACTCCCAACGCATTACCACTCGAAGATAGGCCCGCCATCTGGTCTCAAGCCCAATAACATCGTCTTTCTGCATCATTCATAGAGTTCCAGTGATTCACGTTCCTTCTGATGGATATAACCGTCATCGATTTGAATTTACAGATATATATCCGCTAATCACGAAGCCAAGGGGTAAGCACATTTTTTCTAGCAGTTACATTAGACGTCTACATCAACATGACTTTAAGTCTGTTCGCGCAAAGAATGAGAAAACATTTCAGCCACATTTCTCTAAATTCCCTTCTGCAAAACCATCCGACATTGCAACTTCGTCATTTCCTTCCTCTAGGCTTCAACAATCCCAGCAGCCCCAATTCATAATCTTCTTGCTACTTCCACAGAGGAGGTTGGACAACCTGTACACAGGATGCACTTCACAGCTCATTATCAACACTGCAGAAAATCCTTTCCGGCATCTCGCACCCACCAACAAGCACTCAAACAAAACCTTTAAACTTCCCCTACATCTCAGCACAATGGCTCGCAAGGCAGAAGTTATTATGTCGCCCGTCCAGCATTTTAATTAACAAGATTAATTTCTTATGACTGGCATAAGCGATGGACGAGAGCGGGCAATACACTAGCAGGCCTTTCCGCATTCGCAGCTTGTGCCTCCCGTGCCCGGCGCGCCCACAGACCGACAGTGCGATAAAGGATAATGCCTTTTAATGGCTTAACAAGGGCTTCAATTAAAATAATTTCAGCATTATTCCGAACTGACAGTGGAAGATACTGTGCCAGCAGTCTGGCAAGCTATTCGTTGACGTCGTCGTCGTCGTCGTCGTAGCCGTTGTCCGTGTTGTCGCAGAACAGGACAACGATGGCGAGGATGTTGCGCGTTCTCCGAATAAACGCCTTGGTATTTATTATCGCCGAAGGGATATTTAAATGAATGTCCTCGCAGAGTAGTTTTTTTCTCTCCAAATGAATGGTCGTGTGTGTGTGTGTGTGAGTGTTGCTCAGTGCCAGCCGACGGTGACGCTGCGCAACACTGTGCAGATTATTTGCTGCGGCAATGAGTTAAGGAACTCATAAATCATTTTTGTGCAATGTGGTCGCTTGTGAAGGGTTTGCATGAGTGGGCTTAAAGGTGCTCTCCGGAAATCTTTTGAAGCCGAACGAAGTGGCGGTGGATGAAATTGAGGGCACTGGCTGGCTTTTCGATATTCCTACCAATAATGTGAGACATACTCGCACAAGAGTGTCTTGAAGAAATACACATGACTGGTTCAGTGTGAATGTATGTGCTGAAACTCATATAAATGTGGAACCAAGAAGTTGTTTTGGAGGTTTGGAAACGCTAGGCATGAGCACACAGATTCAAAAAACGGTCCATTGATGGCAGAAAACTACAGCTTTCACCTTCAACAACATCAGCACAAAACGCCCAAAAGGACACCCCGTCCGCCCTCTTCCTGGGGAGTCATGCCGTCTTTTCTGTTGAAAGCCACAAGTGTTGATGGAATTTCTGGTCAAGTACGTCTGGTCAGGTACGTGGTCGCCGAGGCGTAGTGGGTAGAGTGCGAAGCTCACACGCCGAAGGGTGTCGGTTCGATTCCCAGTTCAACACCAGTTTTTCGAATTTTTCACGGCACCACCTCTTTCGAGCTGCTGACAACACTCAAAGAGTAATAACTGTCAAAGAAAGCTTCTCAAATTTCGTCGTTCGGAGTCGGCAAAAAACAGCAGGTCCCTTCTACACATGAGTGAACAGTAGCGCGCACAACACGAGTAGTTGATGAGGAAGCTAGGCCCTGGTCCCCCTTTGGACTGTAGCGCCAACAATTATTATTATTATTACGTGGGCATTCATAAGCTGGGGTTCGGGCCCTATGAGTAACTCTATCGACACTTCGTCCAAAAATTTCATCGGGAACATAATTCAAATTGAGGTGCAAAGTTTGAAGTCCCGGGCAGGATACAGGGACTAACATTTCTAAATAGTTTTGAAGAGGTAATGTTTGTCCGAGAATATCCTACATTGCCAAGAACAACATTGACTTTTGAATGAGGTCTTTAAATATATACCGGCGATATATTTTACAATAGTTCCCAATTTGTTGTTGCTGCAAATGAATAGGTGTTAACTTTGGAATGACAGGGGCTTAAGTCGAAAGTCGAGCAATTTTACCTTCTACTTGAGACATCGCAACTGGAAACCTCTCCAATTCGAAAGAATGTCACTCCAAGTACGAAGGTTGCCTTTTATATTTGGGGATTGAGCAACCCTAGTGTTGCAATCTGGTAACTGCCAGCTCTATCGTAAAGTTTGACATTTTTGAAGTTATACGTTTTCAGAATGTTTTGACATACGAGCGCTATTTGTGTTGTTTACAGTAACTTAAAAGATTCATCCCGCCCAAAAAACGGAATTCAATCGTGAAAATTTGCGTGCGATTATTTTTTACAACTTTCGACGCGGATTACCTTAACAACAGTGCATCGATGACCTTTATTGAACTTTTAGCGATGAAGCTCCATCAAGGACCAGTGTTTATCGATGGTGTTGAATTTAACCGAGGTTGTAATTCACTCCAAGACGAATTTCGTGGAGCTCGTCCAAAATCAGTTCTTATTCCGGAAACCACTGATGCTGTGCGCCAACTGATATTGCATGATCGTCATGTGACCTATCGTGAGATTGAGACAACCTTAGGCATTGGTTCAGAATACGTTCAGAATGCGTTCAGAATGCGTTTAGAATACGTTCAGAATGCGTTCAGAATACGTTCAGAATGCGTTCAGAATGCGTTCAAAATGCGTTCAGAATGCGTTGAGAATGCGTTCAGAATGCGTTGAGAATGCGTTCAGAATGCGTTCAGAATGCGTTCAGAATGCGTTCAGAATGCGTTCAGAATGCGTTCAGAATGCGTTCAGAATGCGTTCAGAATGCGTTCTGAATGCGTTCAGAATGCGTTCAGAATGCGCTCAGAATGCATTCAGAATGCTTTCAGAATACGTTCAGTATGCGTTCAGAATGCGTTCAGAATGCGTTCAGAATGCGTTCAGAATGCGTTCAGAATGCGTTCAGAATGCGTTCAGAATGCGTTCAGAATGCGTTCAGAATTCATTCAGAATGCGTTCAGAATATGTTCAGTATGCGTTCAGAATGCGTTCAGAATGCGTTCAGAATGCGTTCAAAATGCGTTCAGAATGCGTTCTGAATGCGTTCAGAATATGTTCAGTATGCGTTCAGAATGCGTTCAGAATGCGTTCAGAATGCGTTCAGAATGCGTTCAGAATGCATTCAGAATGCATTCAGAATGCGTTCAGAATGCATTCAGAATGCATTCAGAATACGTTCAGAATGCGTTTAGAATACGTTCAGAATGCGTTCAGAATGCGTTCAGAATGCGTTCAGAATACGTTTAGAATACGTTCAGAATGCGTTCAGAATACGTTCAGATTGCGTTCAGAATACGTTCAAAATGCGTTCAGAATGCGTTCAGAATGCGTTCAAAATGCGTTCAGAATGCGTTCAGAATGCGTTCAGAATGCGTTCAGAATGCGTTCTGAATGCGTTCAGAATGCGTTCAGAATGCGCTCAGAATGCATTCAGAATGCGTTCAGAATACGTTCAGTATGCGTTCAGAATGCGTTCAGAATGCGTTCAGAATGCGTTCAGAATGCGTTCAGAATGCGTTCAGAATGCGTTCAGAATGCGTTCAGAATTCATTCAGAATGCGTTCAGAATATGTTCAGTATGCGTTCAGAATGCGTTCAGAATGCGTTCAGAATGCGTTCAGAATGCATTCAGAATGCATTCAGAATGCGTTCAGAATGCATTCAGAATGCATTCAGAATACGTTCAGAATGCGTTTAGAATACGTTCAGAATGCGTTCAGAATGCGTTCAGAATGCGTTCAGAATACGTTTAGAATACGTTCAGAATGCGTTCAGAATACGTTCAGATTGCGTTCAGAATACGTTCTGAATGCGTTCAGAATGCGTTCAAAATGCGTTCAGAATGCGTTCAGAATGCGTTCAGAATGCGTTAAGAATGCGTTTAGAATACGTTCAGAATGCGTTCAGAATGCGTTCAGAATGCGTTCAGAATGCGTTCAGAATGCATGTTTTGGAGGTACCTCAATCAGAGTAGCAAAAGCGCTTCGACAATTTGTTCAAAAGCATGTAAAAATGTATGGATCTTAATGGGGAATATTTTGAAAAACAATAAAACTATTTTCGGTGATTAATATTTGCTTTTGTTCCCTATTCCCGAAATATAAAAGGCAACCCTCGCGAGAACTGTTTAAAGAAGTGCCACGATCTAATGACAGCTTCAGCTTCCAAAAATCAAACATATTGGTAACTCGAAGAGACGTCAACTACAATGTTCGGAGTCGGTTAAAGAAATGTAGACCCACGCGAGTAGTTAACAAAAATGCTTGGCCCTGTGAATATGTGCATAATCCATATATTTGAATGAAGCTTCAATTATGCTTGTGTCAAGGTTTTAATACAAAAATACAATCGGCCTGCATATGCGACGTTCGATTACGATTAAAATTTAAAAAAAAAATAAAACATTACGATCTGTTCCTAAGGTATTTGGATATGAGGACCCGGAAGGTTGCAATCGGCAGGGCATTGGTATTACATTTATTTTCCTTGAAAGAAAACTGAACAGGCTCTATAGGGTGTTTTTTCAGGGGCATAGAATTTCGAAGTGGAATGAAACAAAAATGGTTTGTCTATATTGTCATGAGCTGATGTAAAAATTTTCGATCAACCCTTTCAACACCCGTGTCTGTTTTTCAGCGATAACGTGGCCAATGTTATGCTCCAAATGGTCAATCTTTTCAGTCTAATCGAAACCATTAATCGGCTGTGAATCGCACTATCCTGGAGTTCAGTTTTCGGATCCATTATATGCAACTATGCGTCTACCAAACATTGCCCTCAATAAATCATCTGTGGTACGAGCAGTGTGATCTAGCGGGGCACCTGAAACCATAACTCTTGCATGCAATTGAATCACACTCTGGAGGTCTCATTTGACCGAGACTTTCTGACCAGCATCTGTCTTGAAGAAGCACAAATTAATTGTTTCACCACCTCATAAAGCACTCCAAAGATTCAATTTTTGCAGATTTAGTGCTGTCTCGACATACACTTGAGGACTACCAACACTCCAAATTATTCAGTTCTGTTCATAAACGTAAAGGTGAGCTTCAACGCTATACAAAGTTTGGAACCTATAGTTTAATACGAAATGTAAACATAGAAGTCAAAAAAATTCCCTTCAACGCAATCTAGTCACTGAGAGTCATTTGACCTGAACGAAAAGAATCCAAGTATTTTTTGCACACTCTTTGAATTGCTTAAAATTAGTGTAGAAGCCAGCGCACCTACGCATGACATCATGTCTTAACATTTTCACCTTCAATTCAAGCAGAAACCCTCTCACACTCTCAAACGCATTCTATTCACATCAAAATTCGTTTGTTTTGTTATCATTCGTTGCTGTCACCAGCATAAAATTTGACAAAACAAAAAAAAAAAAAAGAATCCTTTCCAGTGACATTCCCATTTATTTCATCCTCCGAAAGTGTTGCAAGACATAAATTATCCTTGATGCATACCGATCTCTGAATTCGTAAGAATCCTTTCAGCCATTTGTCACAATCCCTTGCTCAATCTGCAGTCGTAAATTCACCCGAGAAGGACATAAAATCCACCATCTCCACCCCGGTCATTCTCATCGAGAATTTCACGGCGCACTGATAGAAAAATCACTCCAAAAGGAAACAGCCATTAAAAACCGATGCAGACGTGTAGGACTTTGGTCCCGTTGACAGGCAGTCGCCCGATAAAAGGACACGGGACACGGATTAAGAGCGAACTTGACGTAGGCTGCCAGTCATCGGAATTCACAAACACAGATCCCACCTGTGCCGATCCAGTCATCCAGCGGCAGACGAATTAAATGGTGCTCCTCGACACTTTGGTCCGGCGTTCGGCTCTATTGCCACCCCGAGTACATGCTGCGATGTCAAATTAATTAACTTCTACGATGCGCGGCCACTGCAACTGCCGTTTCATTGAAGTGAAACTTGTGGAGCGATTTGTGGAAAAAATCAGACGAGGTGCGGGAAGCAATTACGGCATTTGAATGAAATCAACGTGAACGACGTGAACGCTCGCTTGAGGACCCTCAGCGGGAGACTTACTGAATTATCGCAAAAAACCGTCTGAGTGCTGACCAATTAAAAGTCCAGAATTGATTGTGTGCCCGCAAAGAGATGTTAACACGATGCGACGCGTTCTCGGCACACGTTCGGAAGGGGGGCCGATAGACAAGGTTCAAGTCCGGGCACGGCATCACTCCTCCAGCTCAGTATATCAAGTTGTAAGTCAATTCAAAGACATTACCGCCGTCGTCGTTGCCGTCGTTGCCGTCGCTGTCGTCGTCCCGGCAAATTAGCATTCTCCTCATGACTTTTGCTTTTCTGTCGCTCCCACTTTGTCTTTTTCGTTCCTCCTTTGCCCTTCCCCTTCTTACTTTTTTTTTTGTTTTTGTTATCTGTCCTGCCCTTGTATCCTTTGCTCTAATCATAAATTCATCGCAGCAGTAACTCACTAACACCTCATCAAAGGCACAAAAGGAGCGCGCAGAGGGCACGGTATCCCGTTCTAGGGGTATCTGCAGGGATATAGATTACGTTCGGAGCGGAGTGTACGTGCCGCCATATGGATGGGGCGATGCGACGACGGGACGGGATGGTTGGGTGAGATTGAACTTTGAGACAACTAGGAAGCGCACCCACGCACAAACCCTCACACACCCGCACTCCAGCTTGTCTGCTCTCGATGTGGTTGATGACCTTTAACAAATCTGGAGACATTTACATACAGTTGCGCGCGTGTGTGTGCCTTTGGAGGATAAATGCGTGTCTCATTGTGTGTATTATGTGAGGGATTATGGCGTATTCGATTCGCTGTCATATTGACAAAGTGGTACTTCTGAGTTCTGTCATTTTGACGTTAGCATGAAGTGCTGTTTATTGATTTGATGAGCGCAATTTGGAGACGGCTGAGACTGTCTAAGGGGATATTTACATGCGTATGCACATAATTGACGAGGGGAGGAACTTGGGACTGCTTGTTTGACATCGTTTGTAGGCTTGCGAAAAACAAATCGTTAGTCGAGGTGGGGCACACGTTGTTAATGCGATCAGGTTCTGTTTCGAGCCCCAGAACATGTCATGTGTCCTTCATTTGTCTCGTGTGTTGGGAGTCTGTGGAAATTGTACCATAAGAAAGAGAGATGCCGAAAACCATGAGACTGGTGGTTGGCGGATTTATAGCGAAACTGGGAATGGACCTTGTGAAAATATCCTTGTCTTGTTGGGCGTGTGAATCCTTTGGAAAATTATAGGAATTTGAATGAAACTTCAATTTCATGAAGAGAGGTGTAAGGTTTGTGAGAATTGAATGGTGACTTAAGTGGAAGTGGCAGTGGTGGACCTGGAAGCAGTCAAACATCACACATATTCCAGTATCAAGTCTAAATGTCCTGGCAAAATACAGTTTAAGGGTCAATTTAAGTTTCCACATTTGGAGTGATGATAATTCTAAAGAGTTTAGTAAGACACACACACACACTGTTTGACTTGTTGCAACAATTGGACTTTTTTGTTCATATACATATATAAATGAGAAGCTTTGGCTTGCAAAATAAGGCGCAAAATATCATACAGCTCAAGCCACTACCCATTTATTGAAAGAAACACTTGGTAACCGCAAAGTTTACGTAGCGGACCTATAAATTGGTATATTTATAATTGGCGCGCACATAAGGGATTGTTTATACGCTTGAATGACTAGAATTAAGTCACAGCACGGGCCGAAGGAATAGAGGAAGAGAGGGAGAGGAGGTTCCGATGCACACTGGTTTTAAAAGCCTGTGGATTCTAAGAGGGGAAAATTGGGTTGGGAAAAGTATTCGTGTGGTGCGGCTGACGAACGAGTCTCTAAGCTTAATTGTACGTCCGAAGTTGGTTTGAGGGTGACGGGGGGAGCAATTCTAGTGAGGCTGGTATTGCGGGTGAATTCTTGATGGGGGGGAATGCAGCTTGTTAACTCGTTAGAGCATTTTTTCTTGATAAAGCGATAAGATAGTGATAGAGCCGCAACATTTCGTCTATTTTCAAGCGAGTCGATTAAGTTTGTAGAATTACCAGATTTACTATGACTTAGTATGAAATGAGCTACACTAATGAGTAAAAACATTTTATTCAAAGTATTGGCCATTGTTTTCTACACATTTTAACCACCTTTCTGGCAATTTGTGAATACCACGCCAATAAAATTGTTCGTCTTTTAAAGCAAACCAATTAGACACCCAATTTTCGACCTCCTCGTGAGAATCAAAGTGCTGCTCAGCCAATGCGTGTCCCATCGATGAAACCAAATGGTAGTCGGAAGGCGCCAAGTCTGGTGAATATGGCGGATGCGGTAGCTATTCCCAGCCAAGTGTTTTGATTGTATCCTGAACCGGTTTTGCTTTATGTGCAGGTGCAGTGTCAATAATAATAATAATAATTGTTGGCGCGACAGTCCAGAGGGGGACCAGGGCCTAGCTTCCTCATCAACTACTCGTGTTGTGCGCGCTACTGTTCTCTCACGAGTAGAAGGGACCTACAGTTTTTTGCCGACTCCGAACGACGGAATTTGAGAAGCTTTCTTAGACAGTTATTACTCTATGAGTGTTGTCAGCAGCTCGAAAGAGGTGGTGCCGTGAAATATTAGAAAAATTGGTGTTGAGCTGGGAATCGAACTTAGACCCTTCGGCGTGTGAACGTCGCACTCTACCCACTACGCCACGGCGGCCATATTGTGCATGTCATGGAACAAAATTACCTTGCCGTGTCTTCTGGCCTTCGTTTCTCGATCAATGCATGGTTCAAATTGATCATTTGTTGTCGGTAGCGAACAGTATTAACGGTTTCACCAGGTTTTAGGAGCTCGCGGTACAGCACACCTTTTTGGTCCCACCAAACACACAGCATTGTCTTCTTGCCGAATCGATCTGGTTTTGCAGTCAATGTTGATGGTTGTCCCAGATTAACCCATGTTTCTTTTCGTTTAGTGTTCTTCAAATAAATCCATTTTTCGTCACCAGTAACAATCCGATGCAAAACCGATTTTCTTTTGTATCTTAGAAGCAAAATTTCACAAGTGTTTTTTCGGTTTTCCACCTGTCTTTCATTCAATTCATGTGGCACCCATTTTCCACACTTTTGGATCTTTTCCATAGCTTTTAAACGGTCAGAAATTGTGTGTTGTGCAAAATTTAACATTGCTGCCATTTGCTTTTGACACAAAGTGTCATCTCCATCCAATATCGTTTGCAATTCGGCGTCTTCAAACTTTTTTGGTGGTCTTCCACGTTCTTCATTTCTCACATCAAAATCATTATTTCTGAACCGTTGAAACCATCTTTTGCACGTTGCTTCTGACAGAGCATAATCACCATATGCCTCGACTAGCATTCGGTGCGACTCTGCAGCACTTTTCTTCAAATGAAAACAAAAAATGAATGCTTTCCGCAATTCATCGCTTTCTGGTACAAAATTCCTACATATATGATGTTGTCTGTTCAATGACTAAATATTTTTTACAGATGTCATAGCAAAGAATCAAAAAAAAAAATAAGGGCTCGTTCACAACAAATGTTTCCTATCGAAACATTTGTATCTTGACGCTCACTTCATACGGGTATACCCGGTATTGTATTTTCCGGTAACTAAGATACCATACCAGAAATAAAGAATAAAAAATAAGGCCTTACTTTCTCCTTTTTTCACTCATTCATTGAAATCTGTTGATTGAAGCACGTCCATAAAAATAGCAATGTTTTATGGTTTTACCATAAATTGTCTTAGAAATTGTTGTTTAGATTTTAAAAAATATTTGTGTTTTCTGGTTTGGCAAGTGAATTTCTTGATAAATGTTGTCTTTTATTAGCATACTTTAAAGTTAGAAATATGGGTCGATCAAAACATTGTACCGGAGATAAGATTGATAAAGATATTGCGTTCGGAGGGAAAAACATGTGCTTCAATCCAGGAAATCATAGGATGTTCAGCGAAAATGGTCAACAATGCGCTAAACTGGAAGGCTTAAGCACGCGGTCGTAAAAGATTGACGGCTAAGCGAACTGACCGAAAAATTATTATAAATTACACAGAATTTTTTTGAACTCTGATTCAGGAGTTCTGGAATTTTTTCAAACGCGCACAACAAACAGCCTCTCGAATACCGTAATCACTTTCAATTGGGGGGACTCCCGTTGAATCAAATCGAATAGACATGCGCCATAATTGCCGAACTAGGGCGGAGTAGTTTATTGTCTTCTGACTGTTGAAAAACAACAAAATTTTCGTTGAGAACTTTCTCTTGGCTGTAACTGAATGGTCACAAATTGTGTATTGTACAGTTCTTTGTGTCCAATACATAAAATCTAATCTTTTGTTTTCCATTTTCCATTTTCAATTTGACCTCTGCTCTTTCTTATGCGAATTACCTTTTTCTCGTCCTTGTAGGGAGCTCTTTACTACTGAATTTTAGTAGAAACTTCAGTGAAACATATAGCTTTCTGAATTGTTGCTATAGAATCGATCGTCAGACTAGCGGAAAATAAGTTTTTTGTGATCTGGACAAGAATAATCTTCTAATTTGTAAAAGATTAACATTTGAGCGTGGAACGAGAATGAAGATTCAAAAGGTTAAACGTGCTGACCAGAATTAAAAATGGATTTTGTTTTAAACGAAATGGTCAGCAATAATCTTCATTTAATTTGGTGTCTTGGTTTTCCGAAAGGCGCTTCTGTGATATAGAGCTTAGGGTCTAAGCCCCCACCACCAGAAGGCGCTTCTGTGATAAAGAGCTTAGGTTTTCAGCTTCCACCATGTCAGCATAAAACAGCCGTCATTTGATACAAAGGCGTTGCGGGTTGACAGAGAAAGTGCTCCGAAGTGTTTTCACCTTCTCCATAGACGTCGCAAAGGGTGTCAACACTTAGCCCAAGGCGACTTATTTACTTAGCGAAGGTGCAGTGCTTCGTTAGCCGACAAATCGTCTGCATTTTATCTGTCTGAAAATAACAGAAAAGCTGCGGATTTCTTGCTAACGTTCGAGGGCATGCACTTGATCAGTCTGAATTCTGGAGAGTCATGCCTGGTTGTGGTGCTAGGAGACACAACGGACGACGGAAGCCACAACCATGGATGCGAATACTCCTTCCTAAGAATGCCGCTATTGAACCTTGCCTAGCTAGTTCACATGCAATCTCGTTTCTCGTGATCCCGTGTGGCAAGAAATCTCGATAAGGCTTAACGAATTTAGTCTGTTGACTAAATTATGGGAAGACTTGAATTCCTGGACTATTTCGGAAGTGGTAACAGCTTGGATCTCGCTACAAACGCAGATACTTCGCCTCTTTCACCTTTTCCTCGCAAAACAATTAGTGGTCATTAGGATCGGAAACGTTTCCGCCTGGAAGACCAAGGCAAAATTACCTTAAGAGGTATTTTCTTAGCAAGACTTGACTCTTGAATACCTTCAATCCAATTCCGTGTGAATGGGGATTGAGGCCTCATCGCTAAAGTTAGTGGCGGTTTAACAACTCTTCACCTTCCGTTGTGCATAAGGTCATTAGACCACTTTTCTCGTACGTCGTTCGTTTAAAGAAGAGATCGAATTTCATTCTTTATCCACTTTACTAACTTGTTAAGTTGGCTGCAAATTTCTTCCGTTCATTTTATTCCAATCCTATCGGAGGCATTGATGCTTCCATACTCAGCTATAGCTGGCATGCAATAGAGGCTATTTCTGGTCGAATTGTTGCCTCGACACTCCTGATGTGTTGACATTTACTTCTCTCTCACTAAACTAAAGAGCGCGACACGACACATGACTTCAAGTAGCGTCTGCCTTTGCTACCGACTAATAGGCGTCCCACGTTGTCGCTTAACAACTCCTGTTCACTTCACTTAAAAGACGTGCTTTAAATTCCTAAAGGAGGTAAGGTCAAACTACTACCATAAGTGCTGGCTGCTATACTTCAAGGTGGCAACAATTTCTGTATCATTTTTCTCCAAAGAAAGCCTCCAACGGACGTCAATTGCGAACTCAAATTCGTCATGAAAATCGACATGACATTGAATGCAAATAAATCTCGGCAGCAATGTGACTGAATTCCACTCCCCACCCACGCACCGACGCCTTACCGACTTTCAAATCACTCGGATTGAAGTTTGTACTGAATTTGAAATTCATTCCATTCACCCAGTCGGCAGCCGGTATTAACTTTCCGGGCAAACACAGTAATTTACCGTTGTGTGTGGCTTGAGGTGAATGGGGTGAGAACCCATCTATCGGGAATCCGCACCCAATCACCGATATTTTATTATGCGTTCGATTAAATTGGTTGTTTGCCCTTAAATTGATTTGTTTGCTCGACGGCGGGGCTTCTGGGTGGGGGCATATTGGCAGACTGCCGCGACCGCAATTTCCTCGACGTTATGAGATGCAAAATTAAAATTCCAGCACGCCCCCTATCATCTAACTCCAATAACGCCTATTCCCCGCCGAGTGGATTATGTCTGATACCGATGTGGGACGGGTACTTGTTTAATCAATTCGCCTCGCCTCGATGTAAGATAGGGTGTTGCAGAACTGGCGCCCGACATGCGGCCTCTTCGTCAGTAGCAACTTGACTTGATTGTTGGCGATAGCCGTCTGCATTTTTCGCCCACTCATCGCTTTAGTTCCTTGGCACTTATTCATTTTGACCACGTCGCACAGATATGATTCAATTTTCTCAATCACACGGGCCAGGAAGGACTCAATCAGGACTCCAAGCCTGCGCTCTTATCAAACCGACTATAGCCCGAGTCCCCCATGGCTACGAAACGTACGCCATAAGTGGCAATTACTGTCTTTGTGCTAGCCAATGTCCAGGATGGGGGTTGGGAAAAGATGCAACGCCACAAAAATATTGCAAGCGTCCCCTAGCGCCCGTATCATGGGCAGGACGCAGCGATGAGGAAGAAAAGTTCGAAAATCAATTTTGTCCACTTCTTGGGGGCGACCAAGGGCGTCTGCGACCAAGCGGAAGAGTCTGCAGATAAATATTGCTGCCTTCTCAACCTGCACTAATAAGCCATTTGATTTAGTCCCAGCAGGACCACCACGATTTCGGAGACTTTCGTTTCGGTTGCGAGGATGCGAAGACGATAGCTGACCACTGGCCTGCAACTGAAATCTCATTGGCATGCCAATCGGGAGGGAAGCGCACGGCCTTTGAAACTGTCCTGGACCACCGGCGACGGCACGGGGATACAAAGCCAACAACGCATTCGTTGACCACCGTCCAAGACCGTTTCTCAAATAATTTCCTTCAAAGTTTCCGTTTCACTTGACCGAGTGATTGTAAATTTTAATGTCTTTGTGCTCTCTGAGAAAGTTATATCCTGCGGTGGATACACGGGATTGCCATGGCTGCCGGAAGGGTTGACGGTGGCTATGTCCGTCTCAGGTGACAGAGCTTCCTTCTGCCATCCCGTGGATCATGGGAACAACGACAGACGGCTGGGGTGGAGAATGCACTCGGCCTGCCTTGGTCGCATGGAGCAAGTGAGTTGCGATGAAATACATTTGAGGAGCACTAGATGTGAGAGGGAGCTCTCGGATTACATGGCGAGAACCATCGTTGTTGTGCTGCTTTTCTTGTTTGAATTCTTTCAGGTGGTGTATTAGGTCTGTGAAAGAATGAAACAAACCTTGTTTTTTATTCACTGAGAGTTTGGAGATGCATTGGATCTTATCGTCAATGAATGATTCTATTCAAACTTCGATTTCTGATTTCAGATCTAATTTAATTTGGGATAGAGCCAGAATCAGATATCAATCATCATTTTCTGTCATCCCGCTAAGGAAAAGGAAATTAAACTGCGGCAATCAATGCTACCAAAAAGCATTGGTCCAAGCAAGCAGCCTTGTGGTATCCCAGCAAATGCAGTATATTTGATTTTCGCCTTCAGGGTCTATTTAGTTGATTTCTTGAAGACAGCCCATCCGGCCCATCAACATATCCAAGATCATCATCAGAGGCACCCCAGGGAGATGCTCTCTTCCCACTCCTGTCCACTAATGAAAAGAGAGTGATGCAAAATTACATTTTTCCAGGACGATGATGCACCCTCCAGTAAACAGTCCAATGACCCCGCGAAGGACGCTCTAATGCCGTTGTTCAAATGGAAAGAAAATTGGACAGAAAGGGCCTCTCCCCAGTAGCAGCAAAGCGGCCTTTTTCGCTACATCTACGTAGGACTCGGGTCTGACAGGGAACTCAACTGGAAACCAAATGTCAGCTATCGCATCTTTTCGGCGCATAATGCTCTACACATGCAAGACTACTGTTGTCGCTGCATAAAGGCCCCGGTTTGATGTTCTAGTCCTTCCTGGTTGGGTTACGTTACATTATTTTATACGGAGTGACAGTGTCACATTCAATTGTATACCTCAAGCTAACCCTGATAAGCTGCCTTCATATTCAACAAACCTTTTTCTGCAACCCTTAAGACGTTCTGCGTCTTTATTGAGAGTTTCAGGAAGGACTGCAAACTGCTGCAGGGGACGATGGAAAAAATTGGGAAGGTGTCGGAACAAATTTGCTTCTAATTTTGAAATGAACTAATTCCAAAGAACTGATTCCCAAGACCTGTATAAAGACCGCCGACAGTGTATTCAACTCATCATCCTACGCAGCTAATGAATTTCAAGAATTGACTAATTCACCTTTAATTTCGCCATTTTCGCCTTGTATTTTATGTGACTACCTTCTCCACGCGATACAAATAGCTTGGCTTTGAAACGCTTCTTTTGTGCGTAGTCTCTCGGCTTAACACTTACGAATTCTCCATCCTCTTCCAGCCTTCCTAAAGGCCACAACAGAATTAAACTAATCGAAGTTTCATACAAAAACCAGACCACGGATTTCAATAGCGATTCACAGAACTACAGGAAGTCATCACATTGAAGGGCCCCCCTTCATCCGCTAGTCACAACCCAACTAACAAAACCCTCCTCACCAAACCCCCCTTACGACTCATTATGGGCGAAACTTTACACCTCTTTACAGTCACTTAAGACCATTTAGATTCGAATAAAAAAACAACTATCCTTCTCTTAATGTTCCGTGATCCTGTAATGAGCACCGTTAGCCCGAGCAATCTCGCCCACCACCATATCTGTGTGCTGACATCATTGTCGCCACTCCGCCATCGCATTTCACAAACGGAATGTAATCACATTCGAAAGTGTGACTTCCGCTTCACAGACACGCGGCAAGGGAGGAAGAAAGCGTTCGCCTGTCACCTCGTCGTTTACCGTCATTTATTCTACTTTCACGCGTCATAATATTCGCCTGCACCCGCCATCGTCAGCGCACTAAAAAACATTTTCGCACACCTAAGTGTGCACTTTGAATTACATGACGTGCGAAATGTCCCGGCGAATGAGCGATCCTGTTCCCGGTCGGGTTATGTTATCATAAAAGGATGCATTAAAAATCTATGTGAGCGCGGCAAAGGCCACCCCACCATCCTTGATGCTTTTTTGGCGGATCGTCGCCCCCGTTGCACCATCAGCCATTCACTTTTCAAGTCGTCTCTGCACTGGGTTGGGGGGCTGTGTGGCCATGTGTGGTCCTGGAGGGGGAGGACTGGTGACAGTTCAAGATGTAGTCAGTCATTTTACACATCCTTGCGTCTCAGTGATGACTTCTTTATGTAAACTTTTGGGCACTTTTCAAAGTTCTCTCCGCTCTCGCTGCCTTCGCCCTCCAAGCCGTACACCGAAGCGTCGGTGAGTTGGGGAAGTTTGTCAAGTTAATAGTTAGCAGTGCAGCATGCACGCTCAACCATACACACACCGTGGCATGAGAACGAGACTCAAAGAGCAACGGGATGGAGTCTGTGTTCACTCGGAATGTTGCTGCCATAACTACAAGTTGGAAAATGTACGCCGAAGGTGGGACGAGGGATTTCTCTGGCAACACACTGGGACGAGTTTATTATAAAATAACGCCTTGAGGCCATGGAAGGCAGCTCTTACGCGCCACCTTCTGACCCTCCTCACTCTGTTGGCGTGCATCGCTCGCTAGGAAGCGCCTGCTGCGAAGCCGCTCTACGGCATCCAAGTGATGCGCCGTGCGTGGCTGCTGGATGGAAGTTTTAATACAACTTTAGTTAGTTTTAAATATTTTAATGGAATCATTAAGACCGCTCGCAGTTGGACTGAGAAGCTGTGCTCTTCGGAGCCGCGGATGGCTGCCTGTTAGCAGCTTGCTTGATGCGTGCACGTTAAACGGTGTCTTGGGGGCGCACTGCCAAGCGGGCGCCCCGAACAACAATGTGATTTTTGCACAGAAGCGAATCGAAGTGTGCAAAGTTTGTCAACGAAACAAACTGCTGTGTCTTTCGTTTCAAAATGGTGGGGAAAAGTTTCTGTATGTAAACACACCGGAAAATATTTCACTTGTACTTCTGTGCATCCTTTAGTGGCAAATAAGTGAATCTTTAATGTGTGTCGCTTTAGACTTTATGGCGTCAAGTTTTTACTGCAGTTTGTGGAGAGTTTGCTTAGATGAAGGCAGAGGAACAACGCTCAAGAGGTCCTGAATTGGAAAGAGACCTCATTTAAATTAATGTACGCTTGTTAGCCCGAAACCGCAGCAACAAACCATGTTGGACGGACTCAAAATTTGTCTCCGACATGGCAACGACAACGAACAATAACGGCAAACATGCTGTGACTATTATCTTTTGTAGAAAAGGTAGATTCGTACTTTTTCTCTTGAATCAAGGAACAGGATGGGAATCGTCTTCAAAGCGCATGAAACTATCTGACAACGGAAACGAACTTATACGTGCCTCATCTGTATACAGAATTAATAATAATAATAATTGTGTGACGCCACTGTCCACAGAGGAACTAACGCCTGGTTTGATCATCAACTACTCGTGTTGTGCGTGATACTATTCTCTCACGAGTAGACAGTTTTTTTCGACTCCGAACGGCGAAGTTTGAGAAGCTTGTTCTTTGGCAGTTATTGCTCTTCGAGTGTTGTCAACAGCTCGATAGAGGTGGTGCCGTGACAAATTCCGGGAACCGAACCTTGACCTTCTGTGTGTGAGCGTCGCACACTACCCGCTACGCCACAACAGCCACAAAACACAGAACTCCATAAACAAAAAGACCCCTCCCCGACGGGCAAACTTCTTTAACATGACACATCACAAGATCTTGTGTGCGGTCTGAAGTGCATGGCTTAACCATCCGTAACCAGTCTGACGTATGCTGCCAGAGTGGCTTTTAATAACGAAAATCATCAATAAAGAGAATTTTAAAGAGCCATAGAAGTCAATCGTAGCGAATTGGCATCACCAGCTTCTCGTCAAGCTCAAGTCAACTTTTGCTACCAGAGACCTTGTGTCACGTCAAGCAGTACCAATTCTGGCACTTTCATCAGACTCTGCAGGACGACAACACTGAATTTCCATGTCTCAACCTGTTTTCATATCAACATTGGCAAAACCTTTAGAAATGATTTTGGACTTGGCGCTTCGACTTCTTGTGATATAAAGAACAGAAGAACCATCTTTCGAACGTCCATTCATGTGCCAACTCCATGCTTATGATCTTGACATAATTTACGGCCACAGCGACTCGAAAGGGAAATTCTACTCAGAACCAACCACCGACATTTTAGTCTTCCAAAGATTCAAGATCCTTTCTGCGACTGAAAATATTCCAGATGGACCCTTATCAGTGCAGTTTTAAGCCACGTAAGTCCCCCTTTGACCAAATCTGCAAACTTCAGCAGGGAGTGGAAAAACACTGAAGGAATGCCAGTCGAGATTCATCACCTTTTCGTTATGTTCAAGTCCACACGTGACAGTTTGCATAGAGACGACTATACAGAGCCATACTTAGTTTTGAGCATTCCTGCCTTACTCGTCGCGATGTGAAGGATAATGATGGAGAACTCTCGATGCTCCGTCGAGGTTGGTATCGATCCGATAATTTAAGTGTTAAAACAAAAAAAAAAGAAGAAGCAAGGAGACGCGGTTCATATGATTATTTTCAAATTCGTTTTTGACCACAAGACGCACAATTTTCCAGATATCCCTAAACTTGCTACAATACGCGGACGACATTGATTTTATTATTTCACAGCCAGCCGTCACTGAAGTGATTTCTAGTAACGAAGGGCTTGCAGTTTGAGTGTTCGAGGGCTACAGGGAATGTATTCTGTCTTAGGTAAAAGGGCGCGCACGATCAACAAATAGTCAACTATGTACCTTAAACTTCGAGACAGAGAAGGACATCGATTACCTAGACTCCCAACTGTACGTTTTAAACAACATCAAGTCCAAGGTTAAAAGCAGAACTACTTTTGTCAATCGCTGTTCCTTTGAACTTCAGGGTCAATTGAGTAGTAGAGCCCCTTCTCGACGATTAAGCCTGTAACCCTATGATAACTCCTATCTGAAGAAGTCACATGTAGATGAAGAAGCCCTTAGCGTTCAGCCGTTGGTAGTGTTTGCTTTGATGGCTTTGAAAAAGTGCCCTACGTGGTAAGGCCATGACAGCCTAAGGACAACTTTGCTGAAACCAGTAGAGCCTTCAACTCTGAACCAGTGGGACAACGCAATAAAGCGATGAACTTGGACCTACAGGAGCACATGCCTGAAGATGTGCCATCATGGCATGCAATGCTAAAAGCAGCTGTCTCAAATTTATGTCAACTGGAAGAGTTCACTGGTTCAGAACAAGGCCCACCCCGTACTGCAGTGAGGAAGAAGACCGTAACAAAAACCAAAATAGTCCCGATCGTGCTCGAGGCACGGAACCAGGAAGGACAAGGAGACTTTTGGTGATCTCTTTGGTCTCTGTCCTATTGGGTTGCAAAGAACTAAGTCAGAATTGAATGGTTTAAAGAAAACAATACACAAAAGACAGTAAATCCAAACATGTATAGATTATCCAAGATGGAGTTGGGCTGCAAAAGGGTATTCATCCAATGATTTCTCAAATAGTAGGTTTTTTTGGACAAATGGTCACTGCTGCATCTCTCTGAGACGAATTGTATTGCTCACTACACGCAGGCTTATAAAAAAAGTATGGACAGTGTAATCCAAAATGAAAATTCGTCTTCGCATTATAACCCCTGTTCGCACTCTTATGCAAACGGTTCTTTAGACTGTAGAACATTTTTTTACATACGAAGGGCGTTCAATACGAGTATATTCTCGATATCGAATCGGTATCGGAAATGCGAATTCAATTTAAATTGTTTTTATTTTTCGAAATAATCTCCCCTTACATCAATGCATTTGTTACATCTTGAGATAAGCTTTTTCAAGCCCTCAAAAAAATAAATTTCCTCTTTCTCTGCAAAATACCCATTTATTGCCGACTTGAGTTCTTCATCATCCGAAAATCTTTTTTCACGAAGACACTAGGAGCAAGGTCTGGACTTTTGGGTGTTTGTTGGATTTCTTCGAAACCACAATCTCGCGCAGCAGTCTTGAAAACTCGCGCCGTGTGAACAGGAGCGTTGTCATGAAGAAGCAATACACCTGTAGCGAGTTTACTCCGTCTTTTCTTCTTAATTTCCTCCCGCAAATTATGCAAAGTGGAAGCGTAGGATGTGGCGTTGATGGTTTCACTTTTTTTTGTATTCAATAAGCAAGATTCGATTTGGGTCTCAAAAAACTGTGACCATGAGCTTCCCGGTAGACGGGGTAACTTTGAACTTCTTCGGGTGGTCTGTTCCTTTTTTATGCCCCTGCGTGGACTCTTGTTTGCTTTCAGGGTCATAGTGGTGAAGTCGTGTTTCATCCCCAATAATTCGATCTATAACACCGTCCGCGTTCTCACTCCACATCTCCAAAATCTCTTTACAGCATTCGATTCTCACTTTTTTCTGAGGCGCTGTGAGCATTCGTATCACCCACCTTGCACTGGCCTTTGAAAGGCTGAGATGGTCCTGAAGAATGGTGTGAATGGTACCAGTTGAAAGCTTGGTGATCGCTGCCATAATTGTCACTTCTATTCGGGCATCCTCAAGAACAAGTTTTTCGACTTCTTTGATGCTTTCTCCCGTACAAGCAGTAGCCATTGCGCCGGAACGGGGGTCGTCTTCAATGCTCTCTCTACCTCTCTTGAAATCACTTGGTCACTTTTGCACAGTGGATAATGAAAATGCTGAAACCTGGTAAACAGCCACCATCTCTCCATAAATAGTTTCTTGACTTTTTCCCTGTTTAGCGAGAAATTTAATTACAGCGCGATGCTCAATTTTCACCATCATCGTCTCAGTTGCCATTATGATTCTATTTAACTAGATATAAAACGCGAATTCATAATCACATTTATGTGAAATTCACATGAATGCACTCAAATAATAGTATTACTTGATAAATAAGTCAGTTTATATATATAACCACAGCTTCATCCCGATACTGAGAATTCCTTCTGATTATTACTGAGATTCCTTCTGTGGAAAGGGAGGGATGCAAGAGGGCAGCTATATAGAAGACGATGAGGCTCTCTTGACGAATATTAGTTCCATCAACTCGATCAGACCAAACTTGAATTTGAAGGGAAATATTCACAAAGATCTAAAGACCAAGTGACTTGGGAATAGGGGGCTCTGGTTTATCAACTTGACATTAGAATCGCAGTCTTGGTCTTCGAACTGATTTTGTTTGGAAAAATGTCATTCCCAACTTACCACATATTGACGTCTTCGTTTGCAAACAAGATACTCGTGTATGCTGCTCGGAAGCCCTTCGTGTTGTTGTCATGAAGGCAATTTTTGTAAAAAGAGTGGGGGCTTTTTGAGGACTGTTGAGTGAAACATGTTTCCTTAAAAAAAAAAACAGGGAATGAATATTACTGTTACTGGCATTTGAAAATAGGGATATAGCCCACATAGCTGTTATCCCACATCTTTCTATTTGCCATACTGGCTTAAAACCTTACACTTTTCCTCTATTGAATTGTGTTTTGACAGCAATCCTGTTCAGTTCGTCGCGTGTAGCCGGAAACCCCTTTCTAGGTCTGTAAAAGTTGAGATGAATGAATGCACAACAGTGGCCGCTTTGAAGTAACGGGTAGAGCGCGACAACCACTCGTTGAAGGTCCGATTACCGGTTGAAACGAATTTTTCGCTGCACCACCTCTTTCAAGCTGCTGCCAATAATCCAATAGTACTAATTGTCAAAGAAACCGCTTCTCAAACTTCGTTCGGTGTCGCCAAAAGACTGAAGGTCTCTTCAACTCCTGAGAGAACAGTAGCGCGCAAGACACGAGTAGTTGATGAGCAAAGTGAGCTATGTTCCATTGTGGACTGTCGCGCCATATAATTAATATTATTTTTTAATCACTAATGCGGAGCGAGCCGAAGAACCCTCTTAAAAGTTTCTCCTTACTCGAAAAAGGTGCTTAAAGAACTGAAGGCAACTAGCAACAGATCGTTCTGAAGGGTAAATGAAAACAAATAAATAAGACAAGACGCAAGACAGATGTACCCATTTTCTTTCACGCATCGGAAAAGGATTTCACACAAATTCAATTCCTATTTCCGCACCCTACATCAATAATGCCAACCTGCCAACACGACCCATCCCTGTGACATAAACCATAGTAACAAAGAATCGAATGTTCCTTCGCCAGAGGACTTCTGCTGGTTGTTCAAAAAGTGTCAACTAAAAATACTATCTTGCCCACCCGATGATTACCCAGGTACTTATGGATTGAAATCCCTGGACAGACGACTTAAGTATACCAAATAACGCAAACAAAATATACGCTGCTGTACGTAGCATCTCCCATATTCCAGGAAAAAAAACAGAACAATATTATCCCAGCTGACATCACAACAAAATATCAATAAATGTTCTCGGCCAGAAGGCTTACATGGAAATAAATATACAAGGGAACTGGAACCGGATAAAACTGAGATATAGTCAGCCTTTCGCTGCTTCGTAGGAAGGATTCCAGTAAGCGAGACACAATAAAACATTGCAAAGCAGGATGAAAAAAAAACTCAGGTTGCAATCAAGAGAAGAATTCCAGAAGTTTTGAATGAGCGATTCAAGTATACCAAGTCGAATGCAGAGCTTTTCTCTCGAAAGGACTAAGGACTTCCTCAACGGCTTTAAGTTAAAGTCTCTGCGCCACAAAATAGAACCTGGATGATTAAGTTGTCGCGTAAAGCAAGCTTAGTCTTTCGAGAGACGGATTCATTACTCAGCAGAGAGTGGCAGGAGTGATTCTGCGTTTGATTTCGGTGGAGGTGTCATTGTCCCTATTTACTGCTGAACCGAGGTAGACGAAGTCCTTGACTACTTCGAACCTGCTGCTTAGTATGACGCTCTGTCCGAGACGCCGATATTGTGTGTCTTTCCTTGACGACAAGATGCAATTTGTTTCGACCTCACTTGACGCCAGACCAGTTTTTTCCTCAATACCAGTCAAGGCCTCATTATCAGTTCACTGTGTTAATCGAATTACGGCAGAATCTACTTAGTTTTGTCTCCATTTACCGCCAAACCCATCTTAGCCTCTTCCGCTTCAATGCCAGCGAACGCCTCATTGACGGCTCGCTATGTTCGTCCAATCACGTAAATGTCATCAGCGTAAGCTAGCAATTGAACTGACGTCTGGAAGATCGTGCTTCTGGTGTCGACTTGTGAGTTACGCACGATCTTCTCAAGAATGATGTCGAAGAAGTCACATGACTGTGCGTCGCCTTGTCTAAAACCTTTTTTGACATTGAAGGTCTCGGTGAGTTCGTTACCGAACTTGACAGAGCAGAGAGAGTTCTTAATCGTCATCCGACATGGAATGTCAAATCTAGACATGGCACCATATAGCTCATCCCTATGCAAAATGCCATATGCGGCCTTGAAGTCGCCAAGTGGGTGGTGAGCGTCGATTTCCACTATTCGGGTCATTTCCAGGATCTGCCGTAATGTGAATATTCTGTCCATTGTGGACTTTCCTGCCCTGAAACCACACTGAAAGGGACCTACCAAGTATACCGGTATCAAGTGAGTGTCAAGATACAAAGGACTCGATAGGGAATATTTTTTGTAAATAATAATAATTGTTGGCGCTACAGTTCAAAGGGGGACCAGGGCCTAGCTTGCTCATCAACTACTCGTGTTGTGCGCGCTACTGTTCTCTCACGAGTAGAAGGGACCCACAGTTTTTTGCCGACTCCGAACGGCGAAATTTGAGAAGCTTTCTTAGACAGTTCTCTTTGAGTGTTGTCAGCAGTTCGAAAGAGGTGGTTCTGTGAAAAATTCGAAAAATTGGTGTTGAGCTGGGAATCGAACCGATACCCTTCGGCGTGTGAGCGTCGCACACTACCCACTACGCCACGGCGACCACGACATTTGTTGTGCCCTTAGTTTTTTTTTTTTTTTGTTTGCTATGACGTCTGTGAAAAATATTAAGTATACATAAAGTCATTGAACAGACAACATCATATTTTTTCATCGTGTTAAAAATGTCGAATTTTGTACCAGAAAGTGATGATTTGCGGAAAGCATCAATTTTTTGTTTTCATTTGAAGAAAAGTGCTACAGAGTCGCATCGAATGCCTGTCGAGGCATATGGTGATCATGCTCTTTCAGAAGCAACATGCAAAAGATGCTTTCAACGGTTCAGAAATAATGATTTTGATGTGAGAAATGAAGAACGTGGAAGACCACCAAGAAAGTTTGAAGACGCCGAATTGCAAACGACATTGGATGGAAATGACACTTTGAGTCAAAAGCAAATGGCAGGAATGTCAAATGTTGCACAACAAACAATTTCTTACCGTTTAAAAGCTATGGGAAAGATCCAAAAGTGTGGCAAATGGGTGCCACATGAATTGAATGACAGATGGAAAACCGAAAAAACACTTGTGAAAGTTTGCTTCAAAGACACGAAAGAAAATCGGTTTTGTATTGGATTGTTACTGGCGATGAAAAATGGATTTAATTTAAGAATCCTAAACGGAAAAAAATCATGGGCTAATCTGGGAGAACCATTACCCTCGACTGCAAAACCAGATCGAATCGGCAAGATTCTGTGCTGTGTGTTTGGTGGGACCAAAAAGGTGTGCTGTACCACGAGCTCCTAGAACCTGGTGAAACCGTTAATACTGATCGCTACCGACAACAAATGATCGATTTGAACCATGCATTGATCGAGAAACGACCAGAATGGGCTAGAAGACACGGCAAGGTAAATTTGCTCTATGGCAATGCACCTGCGCACAAAGCAAAACCGGTTCAGGATACAATCAGAACACTTGGCTGAGAGCAGCTACCTCACCCGCCGTATTCACCAGACTTGGCTCCTTCCGACTACCATTTGTTTTCGTCGATGGGACACGCATTGGCGGAGCAGCGCTTTGATTCCTACGAGGAGGTCGAAAATTAGGTGTCTGATTGGTTTGCTTTAAAAGACGAACAATTTTATTGGCGTGGTATTCACAAATTGCCAGAAAGGTGGTCAAAATATGTAGAAAACAATGGCCAATACTTTGAATAAAATGTTTTTACTTTCCTATTAATAATTAGTGTTTTATTTTCAAAAGAAAACGCGCATATCATACCGGTATACGTGGTATTAGATGTGTACAATTATTTTTAGACGCTCACATAATGCGGCAGACAGGATTTTGTATGCGACTTTAAGATGGGTGGTCCTTCGATAATTGGCACTGTCAAAGGGGTCTCCTTCCATGTGGACCATACAAACGACGCTAAGATTCCATCCATCGGTCCTGCTTTCCCCCGTCCATAGTCAACTTAAATCACCCAAATTGCGTACCTTTGCTTTCCAAAAATGAAGACAATAATTAAGTTTTGTTTCTTTCTGGCACAAAGATATGTGAGCAACGGCAAGTACTAAATAGTTCCATTCTCATTCAAATTGTGAATTGAAACCAAAGCGAAATAACCTTCTAGGTGACATGTCCTTCTGTCGGGTAATTTTTTAAACTTTCAGCCGTTTTTCATTGTCTTGAAACATGATCCATTTCACTTTGCAGAAATTTCACTTGTCGCGCTGTTTTAAAATTACGTCTGCATCACATTTTAATTTGCCAACACATCACTTTATAAGTCCAGGGGGCGCCACTATTAAAAAAAATTAATATTAAATCAAGACTTTTTGTTAGTGGCGCCCCCTATATGCCACGGGACTTATAGAGGTGTGTTGGCAAATTAAAATGTGATCCAGACGTGATTTAAAAACAGCGCGACAAGTGAATTGGTGTATTTGAAGAGTGATCTGTTATGGCCTATTGGCCGTCAACTCCGGTGAGTCAATTCCTACTCCCAACTTCTGTTAGATTCACGAGGCCTTTGCAGTTCTAAAAAGACTAAAAGCCGTCTGGGATTCCAAGAATAGTCATCTCCATTAGTGTTGAATGAACGACATGAATCTGTTTACTCTCCAAAACCAGTCACCTCTCAAAGCAAAACCAGCTTCCGCCCACAGAGCGTCCACCAGTAGCTCAGCAGTCAAATACCTCCATCTCAGAAACCGGGTAATTTGCTTGTTCCGGAATCAAATCATCCGCCCAGTGCACGGCACAAATCGCCTCACGGTCGAATTCGAACGCCCGCCAACTCCTGGCAAAGATTCTGACCACTTTATGACGTACGATCATCCGAGTGCATTTAACTTTCCACGGAAACTTAATTTCCAGCGACCGCCCGCCTCGTGTAAACAACGAACGCGATTGGAGTGATGTGTGCTCCGTCTTACATGCTCGTGTTTGCCAAAAGTCAGGCTTGGCTTGCGTTTCTCGCTCATCCCTCTTCATCAACTCCGTGTGTGCGGCGAGGCCTCGGCGTGTCGGTTGGATTCGTGACTGGCCTGACAAGGATAAACTTTTCGCATCCACACACTCCGCACGTAAACTTAACTTCAGTTCAAGTGACTTAGCGTCGCTGTGTTGCTTTGCATATGGCGAAACTTGAGCAACTACTTTGATTACCCTCATCGTTGTCGTAGTCGTCGCAGATTCAGCAGCCCTGGTGCTGGCAATTTGTTCTCGCAGAAGGCGTTGCGTCCCGGGGAGCTTTAATTCGCTCCATGGATCTGGGGCTGCGGTGTGGACTGTTTCCAAGGATTCATGCATCCCCTTGTGAGTTCGAAAGTTTTTCTATTTATAGGCAGCTCGAGCGGGTGGTACTTACGACGTCTTACAGCCCCCAAGGGTCTGTGTCGAGGTCTCTCTCTTTCGTGCAATGGAATTCCGGAGGTAAGCAGCTTAATGAGTTTCAAATAAGTCCACCGGTCGAACGATGTGCTCTTCTTCCCTGACTTTGTGGGTATCTTTAGTCGCAACTTGAAATCGAATTTCGAATGCATTTCTGCCGGGGAACGTCAGATGTGGGCCGGTTCCTGCCGATAATGTCGTTCACTACCAACCGCTGCAGCGAGCGTGGTCTTATCGTAATTGGTTCTGCAACCATCGCCGACGGACCACCCACCAGTCGCAATGAGTTGGACAATTTAATCTCAGCTTCGCAATCGAGAAATATGACTGACAATGATGACGGCTGTTCCAGGGATGACGTTTCCCATTTTGCCGGGTATGCGGGTGGTGGCGGTGGCTCTGCAGTAAATCCTGTCTGCAGACCAGACTATTGAGGCGGTGACGGCGGCGGTGTGAAAGTTTCTCTTCATGTGAGCGGATATCTCCGGGCAGTTCGAAATGCCGTTCAATTTAAAAGTTTCCAGGGAGCACTGTGCACAACACAGTGAAATTGATTCAGCACGCGAAACTGATTGCTCGATACGTCAATGAAGCCCCAGCATCAAGGAAAGTTTTACCCCCATTGCCTGCACCATGCCTCCATCCGCTTGGCCAGGGGCGGAATTTGAATGGCGGTCAGGGTAAGGATTGCATTGCAATGGTCCTTCAATCACATGCGGGCTGGTGGCGATGCGAAAGTTTTATCGGCTTCGAAGTAAAAGACAATTGGTTCGATGAATCGATGATGAGACGCGCAGGGTGAAGCAGCAGCGACAGATTTCCCGTTCTGCCGTCGGCTCTGGCGTTCCGAGTGTGGAGAAACAGAATTTCGATCGTTCAATGGGAAATGCAAATGCAAACGGAAAGGGAATGTGTCACAGGCAGCCAGTGAAACCTCAAGTGAATTGGCTCGAAATGAAGACAATTTCGAACCCATTTCACAGATCGGTTCGTGTGCAGGGTGAAGGGAGGGCAGGGACTGATTGGAAAAGACGCTGATTTGACATTCTTCTTTTGTGTACTTCTTTGATTGAAGCACTCAGATGAAAAACTGTGGCCTAAGCGGGCTAAACAAAAGTTTAGGAGACTTTGCCAGTTTTTCAAGTTTTTCTGTAATAATTTGTACTTCTGGCACGGATATTCAGAAAGTTCTGAGTACCAAGGACGAATTTTCTGTTGGCGGCCCCAGCAAACGATTTAAGAATGACGATTTCTGGTTTTGCTTGTGGAATGTGAGTTCCATTGATTTGTGAAGGCCGTGGAGTGCGGTTTTCATTCCTTAAAAATCGCTATCCATCGAGTGTAGAGCTGACATCTGTTTTCCAGTTTTCAAAATTTTCGTTTTTGAAAGAATACCTTGAAGATTTCACTTCAGATTAAGAACCACTCTTGAAATTCGGTGCAATGATGAGTGAAAGTGTCCAAATTGTTTCACCCAGACGGGTATCAGACTGAATGGAAGCTTGTCTTTCATCCTTGGTGACAAAGCGGTGTTTCGAACCTTGCTCCTCTTAACCTCGACATAGCCGCTTCGCTTGGATAGAGAATATTAGCTACTTTTGTTCTTAAATCTCCGGACTTGTTCCCGTGAAAGCTGGATGAAACGTTTACTCACTTTTATGTCAATGCTAGCAGCAGTATCAAGCAGAAGAAATATTTCTAGCCATTCTTCTTCTTCTTGTGGCGCTACAGTCCGGGGTGGACCTGGGCCTCAACCAACATGCCTCTCCAGCCAGCACGATCTTTCGCCAGCTGTCTCCAGTTGCGCACTCCAAGTTGGTTGAGGTCCTTCTCCACTTGGGTGCGCCACTTCAGTCAAGGCCGTCCTCTGTTGCGTTGTCCCAATGGCTCGGATTCAAAGACTTTTCGGGCCGGAGCAGTGGTGTCCATACGCTCTACATGGCCTAGCCATCTTAAGCGTTGTATCCGTAGACGCTTAACCAGGCGCATGTCGCTGTACAGCCTATAGAGTTCGTCATTAAATCTTCTCCTCCAGATACCATCAACGCAAACAGGACCAAAAATCGCACGCAAAACTTTTCTCTCGAAAAGGCTAAGGGCTTCCTCATCCGCCTTTGCTAACGTCCAAGATTCTGCGCCATATAGTAGGACGGGGATGATCAAGCTGTTATATAAAGCCAGTTTAGTCCTTCGAGAGAGGGCTTTATTACTCAATTGCCTTTTGAGCCCAAAGAAACAGCGGTTGGCAAGAGTGATTCTGCGTTTGATTTCGGTACTGATGTTGTTGTCCCTGCAAACGCCTCATTGACGGCTCGCTGTGTTCGTCCAATCACGTCAATGTCATCAGCGTAAGCTAACAATTGAACTGACTTCTGGAAGATCGTGCCTCTGGTGTTGACTTGTGAGTTACGCACGATCTTCTCGAGGATGATGTTAAAGAAGTCACATGACAGTGCGTCGCCTTGTCTAAAACCTTTTTTGACATTGAAGGTCTCGGTGAGTTCGGTACTGACCTTGACGGAGTAGCGAGAGTTCTCCATCGTCATCCTACACAATCTGACGAGTTTGGTAGGAATGCCAAAACTAGACATGGCACTGTATAGCTCGTCTCTATGCACACTGTCATATGCAGCCTTGAAATCGACGAATAGGTGGTGAGTGTCAATTTGCATTTCTTGGGTATTTTCCAGGATCTGCCGTAATGTGAAGATTTGGTCTATTGTGGACTTCCCTGGTCTGAAACCACACTGATAGGGACCTATCAGGTCATGGACAAATGGTTTCAGACGCTCACACAATACGGCAGAGAGGATCTTGTATGCGATGTTCAGGAGACTAATCCCTCTGTAGTTGGCGCAGTCAAAGGGGTCTCCTTTTTTGTGGACCGGGCAACCGACGCTGAGACTCCACTCATCGGGCATGCTTTCCTCCGACCATATCTTACAGATGAGCTGGTGCATGCGCCCCACCAGGTCATCTCCAGCTGCTTTAAATAGTTCTGCGGACAGTCCGTCCGCTCCAGCAGCTTTGTTCGACTTTAGCTTGGATATTGCTATCTTCACCTCGTCTAAGTCGGGGGGACGGAATGCTTGTCTATCATCGTCCAAATTGAGTGGAACATTCTGTCTTACAGCGGGATTTGGGTCGTCATCGCCGTTTTCCTAGCCATTATCCAATGAAATTCAAGTCAGACATCAAATTGCAGCAAATGCAAGACGACAATGTTACACAAGGCGACTATGCAATGCAATGCAACGATTGTGACGCTTCAAGGTTGATGCAGAAGTGCTGTGTGCAAAAGTGACTCCCAGTGCTGTCGCGTTATCTTGTCGGTAGGGAAATTGTGCACGGCGACCATCAGTTCTGTTACGCTGTTAACCGATTGGGTTGAGGGCGTAAAAAACTTCTGAAAATACCAACTTCCGGAGATGGCAGACAACTACAGGTATCTTCCTTTCATGACGAAACAGCAGCACGTACAACGTGAGTAGCTGCTTAGTTGGCTTAATCCTAGTCCCATTGGAGACTGTTGCTCTTGTTCGTCGTTTCTCGTTGTCAAAAAAATGGATCAAAGAATTGACACTCAATTTTGTGTGGAAAATGGAAGTAGAATATTTTTATGAAGTATTGCCGTTCCGTCCTTGTTTTGTATCTGGATTGAAAACCAAGTAGCTCAGAAAATACCGTTAAGTAAAATGGTAATTCAGACTTAAAAAAAGAGTTTATTTGATGACATAAAGAATAAAACAGTATCCAGCAATAATGCTAGTGGTAGGAATATAGCCAAGCTTGTCAGGGCTGGTTTGAGGGATTCAAAATGTGTGTAAATATGTATCGCATTGAGCTTGAAGGTGAAGCAGCTACAGCGAGATAGGACTACAGCTGATCGCTACCCGACAAAATCAAAATTCATAAATTCACGAAGGCTATGGTCTTTACTGTTCACGAATCTGTGTTATTTAGGAAACGTTTACATAACATAATCTTCATATTAAAAACAGAAAAAACGGCATCGAGATTAAATGTTAATGCAAGTGGTGATTTTAAGGTTAACCATATCTCAAGGGTTGTTCAAAGAATTTGCTATTGGCGAACCAACAAAAAGAATTGATAAAAGCACCATTACTTCAAAACTAGATAGTAATTGATTCTGTTTCAGAAAACTTGAAATTCAAGGCCTGCGTCCTTAGAAACAATGCTCCTGATCAAGCAGTTTATGTTGACAAGTTGCCAGAGAAATCGAAAGTCGTCTTTTTTTCGCCTTATAGCTTACTACACATGACATTTAAAAGTTTTTACGTTCGACGAACATTTAAAATTCTTTTCAGCAGGCCTGATGGACAAGGGAACCTATCATGCAAGAGTTTTGGAAATTGGAATGGTGTCAGATAAGTCAAAAAAGTAAAAAGGTCCAAAAAGTAAAAAGGTCCAAAAAGTTAGAAAAGTGAGAAAGTATAGCAAAGTCAGAAAAGTTAGAAAAGTCTGAAAATTCTAAAAATTCTAAAAATATGGAAAACTCAGAAAAGTCAAAAAAGTCATAACCGTCATTAAGGACAGAAAAATTAGAAAAGTCAAGAAATTCAGAAAAGTAAAAAATTCAGAAATGTCAGAAAATTTAGAAAATTCAGAAAAGTAAGAGGAATCAGAAAAGTCAGAACAGTCAGAAAAATTAGAAAATTAAGAAAAATTAGAAAAGTCAAAAAAGTCAGAAAACGTAGAAAAATCAGAAACGTCAGGAAAGTCAGAGAAGTCGGAAAAGACAGAAAATTCATAAGAGTTAGAAAAGTTTGAAAAGTCAGAATAATCAGAACAGTCAGAAAATTCAGAAAAGTAAGAAAAATTAGAAAAATCAGGAAAGTCCGAGAAATCCAAAAAGACAGGAAAATGAAAAAAGTCAGAAAATTCAGAAAATTCAGAGCATTCAAAAGAGTTAGAAAAGTCAAAAAAGTCAGAAAACTTAGAAAAGTCAGAAACGTCAGGAAAATCAGAGAAGTCAGAGAAGGCAGAAAATTCATAAAAGTTAAAAAAGTCTGAAAAGTCAGAATAATCAGAAGAGCCAGCAAATTTAGAAAAGTAAGAAAAATTAGAAAAATCAGGAAAGCCCGAAAAATCAAAAAAGACAGGAAAATTAACAAAGTCAGAAAATTCAGAAAAGTCAGAAAATTCAGAAATGTAAGAAAAGTCTAAAAAATTAGGATAGTAAGAAAAGTCAGTAAGGGCAGAAAAGTTAGAAAAGTAAGAAGAGTCAGAAAAGTCAGAAAGGTCAGAACAGGCAAAAAAATCAGAAAAGTCAGAAAAGTTAGAAAAGTAAAAAAGCTCAGAAAACTTAGAAAAGTCAGAAACGTCAGGAAAGTCAGAGAAGTCAGAAAAGACAGAAAATTCTTAAAAGTTAGAAAAGTCTGAAAAAAAAGAACAGCCAGAAAATTTATAAAAGTAAGAAAAATTAGAAAAATCAGAAAAGTCCGAAAAATCAAAAACGACAGGAAAATTAAAAAAGTCGGAAAATTTAGAAAAGTCAGAACATTCAGAAAACTCTGGAAAATCTGAAAAGTCAGAGAAGTTAAAAAAAACTTAGAAAAGTCAGAAAATTCAGGTAAGTTAGAAAAGTCTACAAAATCAGAATAGTAAGAGAAGTCAATAAAGGCAGAAAAGTAAGAAAGGTCAGAAAAGTCAGAAATTCACAGAAGTCAGAAATCCGAAACAAAAATTTAAAAATTTCAGAAAGTTCAGAAAGTTCAGAACTTTTGAAAGACGCAAAATATTTGAAATTACAAATTTTTTTACGAATAAAATGAAATTCAAAATTCTGGAAAAGTTAGAAACCCACACCAGGTGAGAGGACCGGGCAAGTGAGCAAACGTACGACAAATGATGACGCCTTTGTGTGTGCAAGGAAATTTGCAAAGAACACTAAGAATGGGAGTTAATTTGTATTTGCCAAGTGTAAGCAAAGAAGAGACGCGTCAATAGGAAGTATTCTCAAACTTGCCTGTAGAATGAAAAATATGAAAGTCATTCAAAATATTCGCAATTAGTAGGAGAAGATTAAACTATCTTTCATGGGTGGTGTGGGTTGAATATATTTACCGAATATTCGCTGACATATGATACAACCTGATCGTCCTGAAATACTAAGTCTAATTTTGAATGGTCGAACCAAACTGACATAAATGCATTGCCAACCCCGCCACTGGAAGTGCAATTTTCTACTCAATAAGATGACAGTCCTTTAAATTTGCTTGTTTTTTTTTTTGAAAAGTAAACCAATGCAAAGTGAGTTATTGGTGTACTACAATTCAAATGAAAAGCTATCGAAACAGACGCTAGATTGCTTTTGCAAAACAGAAAGACCGAAACTGTCAACTTTCTGATTTAAAAATATCATTGCATTTAATTTGAACGTCATTACATTGCGAGAACACACGTGAAAAGATCGTTAGGGCCACTGAGCCGGGGAGGAGACAGTGGAGCACCACTGAGGATGGCCCTTCTCTGTCCTTATATTATTTGATTTCAAAAGCTTAACTGCCCACTCCTTGCCAAAAGTACAGCAAAAATAAACAACCCCCAAACACTCATCACGTTTCCTTCAGAAGGTCCTTTCGAATGCGTCCCTCCGCAGCTCCTCATTCCTTTCGTTCAATTCAGTCATTCCCGTCCACAAATCTACACCAAAAAGCCAACACCGCAGCGATCCCCACCGCTCCAGCCGCCGAACCCTGATCAAAGAAATGGAAAACAATTTGTTGCCAATATTTACTGAACAAACACATCCTTGTGGTCTTCGTCGTCGTCGTCTGCCGGGCATGCCATCAATTTCGGTATTTCCCCAGCAAAATCAAAGTCATTCACGCCGCCGAGAAAGTGTCTCCATCGCCGCCCGTCCACAGTTCCCCATCATGACACAATGGAGTGCCATTTCATCCATAACTACAAGGATGGTGAAGGGTGCAGCAGCAGTAGCAGCAGCACCTCATCTGTCTGACTGCCTATCACGTCCGATCCGTTTGCTAGCTAGTTCGCTTCGTCCCCGATTCGATTCCGGTGCCGAGAAAATCATCTTGAGGAATCTCAGAGCGCTATCCAAGCGCAAACACACCGATGTGCCTTGAAAAGCTTTATCCACTCCAAAGCGAACGACAAATGGCGGGCGCGGACTGGGGCTGGGAGATGAATGTTCTGGGCTGGGGAGGGAGCAGAGCGCAAGAAGAGGTTTTCCGCACACACATCCGTTTACTATTTATCCTGGAGCTGAGCCAAAATTAATTCCAATTTCAGATCCTTAAGTCAACATGTGCCGCATGGAATAAAAGTTTTCCCTTCACACAGTGAGCGAGAGAGAGAGAGAGCGAGAGAGAGGGGGGAAGGCTGCTTCCCATCCCAGCTTCGCTCGGGCGCTACAATACCCACAGAGCCCCAGTTGACTGCGAATTAAATGCATCACAAGAGTTTTAGGACTTTTCGCAGGATTCATTGTTGTCGTCGTTGTCGTGGTTGTTGATGGCGGTGGCGGCGTGGAGGCAGCAGCGTTGTCGTCCTCTCGGAATGAACTGTGAATTACTTATAGGGCAACGCTAATACACTGTGGTGCCTGGAATGAAACGTATCTCCGATTCCCCACGCCCGCAGCAGCCCCAGACTACAAACAATCATCGATCGATGCCGAGCTCCCTCTCAAGGAATAATTTATTTATGCAAGGATATTGTGAGTGCATCTTGAAACCATCTTCAGCCGTGCAAACAAAACATTCAACATTACAATTTGAGGCTTTCATCGATGTGAAGTGATACCGGGGGGAGGAGGGGGTCCTCACACTCCAAGCGACCTGTGGACAATGGATGACCAAAGCGCTCTGTTGCCAGATAAAAATCAAAATCCCATTCAGACGAGTGCTCCTGGCGTGTTGATGAAACAGTGCTCCCCTGTCCCCCCACTCCAAGGGATGGTTGGCATCTGGAATAAGGGTTCGAATAATTCCAAGCCAGTCGCAGTCCTTATCGTCCTTCAATTGGTTTAGTTTTGGTCTGTTTTGTTGTGCGCTTGCTGGCCGAGGCAGTGTATCGTGTGCGGATGGCACTATCGGATACAGCTGATTGCATAAGTAATCGGAGCTAAGTAGTGCTGGGCTTCGTGTTTTTGATTTTGTAGGCCGTCCTGGGTGGCAGTTGCAAATGAGTTGAGCCAGAGGGACCCGATTGTCTTTGTGTGTCAGCTTCCGGCACAGATACGAGTATCAGCGACGTATGTGGGCTACAAGCTCTGAGAACTGAACGCTTTAATGGTCGGCATGAACGGTGACTTGTAAAGAACTGAAATTTAAATAGTTCTCCTTGGGGTTCCTTTTCTTCAAAATTCTTCCCGGATATGCACTCAAACATGTCTGCGCTTAAAGTCTCGACCAAGTGCTTGAGAATGATCGCATTTGAATTTGTCTCAAAGCACCCACTTGACGAGGTCAACGAACGAGGCTCGCACTCAGCGACAGTCCTTCCGCAAGAGCAAAGGTTCAGCGCCATTTGCATTTCCATCTACAGGCCCCCGCATACTTATCGTTTCAATTTTTTCTTTTTTTTGGTTTGTATGTCCTTATTGTTGTGAAATATCCTTGTCGCCTGCTCGTGCAGTCGCTTCTTTGTGCCGGGTCTCTCGTTATTCGCTTAAATTTCCGCACATAACCATGCCGATGTTATGCATGACCAGGACACATCAACAAGAGGACACCGAAATTATTATCATATCCTTGGCAGCAGTCACACACACACACACACACACACGTACGCACTCATAACAATGGAAAGGCCACTTCAGCAAACACTGCATGGGAAGGAGGCGGGAGCACGGCGACCACGACGCCTAACACAACGTTGTCGGTGACGAGGAGGTTTGTCCTGCATCTTTATTAAATTTATGGTCCAACTACGTAAGCGACGTGGGCATGCGAACACACACAACCCCACCAGTCAGTGCACGCTCCAATGAATCGCATGACTGCAAGGATAATACATCAGCACACCCCAGGATGAATGTTTGGGATAATAATAAGAAATAGTTTAAGAGTCCTTTACATCAGGATTATGTGCGCATATTTCATTATGAGTTATAATATTCCTTGCCGAGAGTGCGGACACACGGATGGGAAAAGGATGACGATGCTCTTGCCAAGAGAGCGCCCCAAGGATGCCACAGAAACTTTAGCGTGAGTGGGTACTAGTAATAAATCTGAATATCCTTTCTCGCAATATAACTTGAAACCAATGTCAATGATGTGTCGGTGCGGAGGCGGAAGTGCGAGCGCGCTACGCCGCCACACTCAGTGTCTGTGTGTGTGTTTTTTTTTAAAGCTCCCTGTGGGAAGGATAATGCTGTGCCGCCAACGTTGTCCTCGGTCGTATGTAATTGGAGTTCATTTGCTTGTACGCCTAAGTATGTGACCAAAGTGGATGTGACTTCCATCAACACACGACTCCAGTGCACTTCACTCGCTCGTGCATCCTTCCAAGTCGTCCTCTTCACGCTCCATCACACGCTTCCTCTCCATCTTTCGCTCTCCCTCTCTCTCTCTCCCTCTTACTCTCTATCGTTCTTGGCCGATCGCCCACGGGGGCTCTGCTGACGCTGGGGACATTGTTTTTCCAACTCGAATGTAGCAGCGGTGGCGGTGGCAACAATGGCAACGGCGGCAACACACAAACAGCGCCCCAGCGAAGAAGAGCGTGCAGCATGGAGTGGAAAACCTGTTAATACTATGTGTGTACGTGTCCTTACAGAAGGAATTATTATATCAATTAAATTTTAATGGTTTCATGGTGTGAACAATCCTCAAATGAAGTGCATTACTGTTCAAGAGATGCGGAGGATGTGCAAGTGTGTACTTCAGGATGTTGTATTTTAATTTGTTCCTTTTTGCTCCTTGTTCGCCTGTCGCTCAGCCGGTTCGCTTTAGCTCACTTGATTCTGCTTATCCCCGCCGTGGCTCGTTTTAATTGAATGACACTGCGAAATGGCTTTAGCGAATGTCCTTTGTCACAACAGAGCAAAAAACACACACCATCTCCTCTCGGAAGAGTGCACCATTAAAACGGAATCAGCAAATGATTGATAGTCAACGTGTACGGTTGCTGTGTGCTCTGACTGGGGGATGGGGGTGCACGACATTGTTGGTCGCGGCGACTAAAGACGTAAAGAAAGCCGATATCCGCTTAATAAGAGGCCAACGGCACCGTTGCGGCCGATGAGTGACGCACAAGGCCGCAGCAAGGGTGACCCGATAAATCTGAGAAAATTGAGTTCGTGATTTCTTTATTATTTAACTTCTTACAGGGATGTGACTTATCCCAAAAGGCCACGAAACCGCAGTCGTAGACAGTGGATTTATGCCGAGATCCCTGAGATCTGGTAATGGCTTGTGGTTTGGTGCCGCAATCCAGTGGGGAGGGCTGCAATTGTGTCGGGGACGTAAATCAATCTTAAGAGCCTAAGGTTTATGTCTGGCCGCTGGGTGGAGGTTGGCTGATTGAGAGATGTCTCAGAAAGGAATTTCAATGATGACATCCTTTTTGGGCGGCCGTTTTTTTTTTCGTTCAATGCCAATGGGGAGTGAATGGGGGGAGGGCGTCGGTAATCCATAATGACAGGTGCTGATTGTGTGTTGACGTTGCTTGCTGTCTATTTTTCAAACTCATTTAATTTGATCCGTCGGACTGTAGGTGTGTTCTGGTTGGGAGGCTTCAAGTCACATTCCTTAATACAATCCTTTGGGAATCGAAATTATCGCTTGAAAGTGCTTCTGACGGTGTCCCATACTGAAATAAATTTGCCTAAAAATTAGTTTGAAGTCATTTGTCAATTTTTAAGTCAGATCCTGCCCGGAAAACGTTTGGAAGGGAGAGTGTCCGGAGAACTAAAGCTAGATAAGTCGGTTAATGACGAGTTACTTCATTTAGTGCGAACTAGTTAGTTGTCTTTGGGTCTGACCCATTGGACAACAGAGGACAACCCAGGCTAATATGGCGCACACAGGTGGAGAAGAAACTCAACCAACTTAAAGAGCGCAATTGGAGGCAGCTAATGAAAGATTGTGCGGGCTGGAGAGGCATGTTGGTTGAGGCCGAGGTCTCTATCTCTAGTTAAACAAAATCATAATGGCAACTAAGACAATGATGGTGAAAATTGAACATGGCGCTGTAATTAAATTTCTCACTAAGCAAGGAAAAAGTCAAAAAACTATTCATGAAGAGAGGGTGGCTGTTTACCAGGGTTCCGCACCTTCATTATCAACTGTGCAAAAGTGGCCAAGTGAGCTCAAAAAAGGCAGAGAGAGCATTGAAGACGACAACCACTCCGGCGCCCCGGCTACTGCTTGTACGGGAGAAAGCATCAAAGAAGTCGAAAAACTTGTTCTTGAGGATGCCCGAATAGAGGTGAAAATGATGGCAGCGATCACCAAGCTTTCAACTGGTACCATTCACACCATTCTCCATGACCATCTTAACCTTTCAAAGGCCAGTGCAAGGTGGGTGACACGAATGCTCACACCGCTTCAGAAAACAGTGAAAATCACATGCTGTAGAGAGCTTTTGGAGATGTGTAGTGAGAACGCGGACGGTGTTATGGATCGAATTGTTATTGGGGACGAAACATGGGTTGACCATTATGACCCTGAAAGCAAACAAGAGTCCATGCAGGGGCATAAAAAAGGAACAGATCACCCGGAGAAGTTCAAAGTCACCCTGTCTACCGGGAAGCTCACGGTTGTTTGGGACTCAAATCGAATCTTGCTCACTGAGCACAAAAAAAAGGTGAAACCATCAACGCCACATCCTACGCTTCCACTTTGCATAATTTGCGGGAGGAAGTTAAGAAGAAAAGACGGGGTAAACTCGCATTGGGTGTGTTGCTTCTTCAAGACAACGCTCCCGTTCACACGGCGCTAGTTTCCAAGGCTGCTGCGTGAGATTGTGGTTTCGAAGAACTCCAACACCCACCCTATAGTTCAGACCTTGCCCGGCTCGAGTTTCCAAGGTTGCTGAGCGAGATTGTGGTTTCGAAGAAATTCAACACCCACCCGATAGTCCAGACTTTGAACTTAGCGGTTATTTCCTGTTTCCGGTTTTGAAAAAATGTCTTCGTGGAAAAAGATTTTCAGATGATGAAGCACTCAAGTCGGCAATAAATGGGTATTTTCCAAATTTATTTTTTGAGTGTTTATAAAAGCTAATCTCAAGATGTAACAAATGTATTGATGTTAATAATAATAATTGTTGGCGCTATAGTCCAAAGGGGGACCACGGCCTAGCTTGCTAATCAACTACTCGTGTTGTGCTGTAGGTCCCTTCTACTTTTCTCTCACGAGTAGAAGGGACCTACAGTTTTTGGCCGACTCCGAACAACGAAATTTGAGAAGCTTTCCTAGACAGTTTTTACTCTTTGGGTGTTGTCAGCAGCTCGAAAGAGGTGGTGCCGTGAATAATTCGAGGTATTCAGCCGGGAATCGAACCTAGACCTTCGGCGTGTGAGCGTCACACTCTATTCACTTCGTCACGGCGGCCACAGTTGTGACATACCGATGCAAAAAGTCTTGTTTAGTCTGGCGAAACAGCTCCAAACAGCTCCCACAATCATCAATAGGTTTTCATCAATTGGTGTATTTTAAACAAACACAAGACCCATTTCGAAAACAGCTTTCTTATGGACAAATTTTCATGCAAAACAGTATACACAGTGCCTTTTGATACCTTTAAGGTGTCAGCTATATCACGCAACTTCACTTTGCGGGTTTCCAAAACGATTTTGTGTACTTTTTGGACGTTTTCAGGTGTAACCACCTCAATTGGCCTTCCAGAGCATTCAGCTTTTTTGGTTACTGTACGACCACGTTTACCGAGTTACAGATGTGATTTTTGAATCATGTGATTCATAAAATCCAGTGAAATCATCTGGGTAACCTCGAGAGTAACGGCATACACTTTATCTTTTTCTCGTTAGCACTGGACCAATTTCGTACACTTTGCCTTGAACGCGAATCAAAGACATCCGCGTAAGCCATCAGCAGAATGGCAGCAGAATGTCTCTGGTGTTAAGGTATAAATTTCGCTCGATCTTCTTATCAATGAAGTTGAAAAAGCCACCAACCAGGAAACAGGTTTTGGCCGTTTAAGGTCTCACTGAGTTCCATGCTGACTTTAGTGGAGGACTCATTCATTGGGTATGCTTTCTTCCGATTACATTTTGACGCAGACTACTGGATGAGCTCTACCCGATCAATCCGCCGGTTCTTTCCTTGACTACTTCTTAGTCGTGAGGAGTGAACTCTTGCCCAAGACCAGTTAGATTTCTGTTTCATGTAGGCTTCTGTATAGTTTCACGGGTTTTTACTACCCCTACGCACCAACGTTTGCAGTTCTTCGCTAAGAGTTTCTGCTGGCTCAATTTCTTTCTCAGATGTCCGGAGCTCGCCACTTCTGTTCTTCGCCATGTACATCACCTTACAGTGGTCACCATCGTTACAAAGATAAGGATAAGAATTTTTCAAAATTCCTAGCATCGATCACGACTCATTTGTCCTTTGTTTGGAGAGGAACCATTCTGGTAGACTTTATCTGTGGTTTTATATCCAGAGGATATGTGCCTGTTTGGTAGAAGTTTCGACTTAGTGTCTGCCATAGTGGCTCTGTTCGTTTCTCTGGCTTCTTCGTCTGACAAACTGATGTCGGTCTGTCCGTAGAGGATACGCATAGCACAGCAAAAACCCCTAAGTTGCTGCGTTTGGTGACCAAAAAGTTTTTGTTTAGTTTCAACTTTCAACACCAATTTATGTGAGCGGTGCAAAACAACGCCCTTTTCTTGCTCTCTTTCTGACTTGTCTTTCTATCAAATACATTTTCCCTGGAGCTAGGGATGCACCTTCATAGACGCGGTAACTTGACATTGACAGGTGGGTGGCAAGCCAGCAAACTTGTTCGTCACAGGCTCTTGAAAAAGTTGAACAAAAAAAAACATTGATATCGTCTGCTCCTGTCCTAAGCTAGCTAGGTCTCGTAGCCATTTTCGTTGATTTCTTTAACAACGCACAAATTGTCAATTCCTCAAAATGGAAATCTTCCTTATAAGGTCGACAATGTCTCCAAAGCCGGACCACAGGGACATCGCATCAGAGAACATCCGCGTTTTAGATGACGCACCAAGAAGAAGAAAGACGTTTGTCACCACATCCGTCAATAAATCTCGGAACACACATATAGAGGGCGCCACTTACATAATCCGTGTAGCTCGTTGCCACAAGTATGTCCTACTTGGAGTTAATTAAAAGGCGAGGAGTCGATTTATGTATACAATATTTTATTTAGATAAGTTATCATCGGCGATTTCAATGTAAGTATTGATCAGTGTCACTATCCCACTGCTAGTTATGATCCGTGTGACTTTCTAATTGCGAGTGTGTTTTGTGTGACCCAACCCATTCCTTTTACTGCTCCGTAGGCACTTGCCCACGTTGCATCCCTCGGCGTTGGTGGGATGCGAAGGATATCCTCTTGTGCGTCGCGGGCACCGTTGGGTTCGTTGGGTTGTTTAACCAACGACGTACGGACCGCGATCGCAGATGTTATTTTGCGTGGAAGGATATCCTCGCGTGGGTTATGTGCCGTTGGGTTAGTTCACGTACTGCGATGTGCTGCTGAGTGTGCCGTTGCGTAGTCCGTTCAGTATGCTCAGCTGCACTGGTTGGCCGGACCGTTGGTGTGGTTGTCTGCCACATCCGTGTGGCAACCACAACACCACACTAGCGCCTCTATATTTCAATTGGTAAAACTCTTCTGAGAACAAAAACCGTTTTCAATTTGATCTGTAGAATTTTTCCACATTCTTGTGTCAGACGCCGTAGCTACATTTTCAGTGCCTCCTTTGTCCTGTGTAAAATTTGAAACAGAAAAATAAGTTTGAGTTTATAAAGTGTGTCTATCTTATGTTTAAATGTGCGCAGTAAGAAGCCACATCCGTATTGTTTTTAGGAAGAGCACACATTCAAATGATACTTTTCAAATGAAGTTACTGTTATTGACACCGCCTATATGTCAGTCCCGAGACATTGAGTATTGTGTTAGATGTTGGAAGTTGGAGATAAACTTAGTTGGTGATGGAACGTCTAATCTGGAAGGGCATAGCACTGGCGTGTGAACCAAAAAGCTCAGCTTTTACAACCAAAACTAAGGTAAACGTACAGAAGTCTTTGATGAAGAAATTACATACTGATGTCCTGAACGGCGTTTTGATGGATTGGAGGAACATCACAAAGGTCCACGGTCTTATATTGCCACACCGCTTGTTGAAGAAGGTTGAAAAAGCTGAGACTGCGGACGCCTTGAACGGCTGCATGGTCCCCGTCCTGTATGAAAGACTCAACGGCTTACGACGTGAGTGCAGTGTTAAACCACCGACAGGGCCTTTTGCATTGATGTCATTTGCAAAACATATACTGACGGATAAGACCGAACTTCACCCAGAAGACTGTTTTATGGACCGTCTAAATGAAAACCTCCCATTTGCGGGTCTCACAAAGTTTAATGAACATTTGCAAAGAACGTATCATCCACAGCGCTTTTCAATGTCTAAAAAGTGATCCAGTGAGACACCCTTTCCCAGAAGAAAGGAAAAAAAAATCTCTCTTACTCACACCTTCCGAAGCAGAATTAAAATACCAACTCGCGCCCCAAACCCACGTTCTACTAGATTTAGTCTCAGTGGGATCTCTTTTTGTTTTCGAACTTGAAAAACTCACTTGCCAGTCAGCCAATCTAAAGAGCCTTTCATCGCCACTGGGGCGCCTTCTACAAAGCTAAGGAAGCCGTTTTTCCTCCTGAAAGCTTACAGTGTCTTGGATCGCTGGGGCAAGTGCATCGAGTTCAATGGAGACTCTGTTTAGATTCTCAGCATTGATTCTGGACGTTATTCATTTATTGAACTAAAATTCCCTTTCAAGAATCATTTGGAATCCCAAAAGCCAATGGCTGCACCACACCTGTTCGTATCACCTATTGGACTGCAGCCACACCTCTTGAAACTGCTCCCCATCTGGTGGTCAAGTAAACAGATAACAGCACTGAAAGTGTCGAAGGACTATTCACAGAAACCCACTCGCTGTGCCTGAGAGCATTTGCTAATGACCTCGTGTCGCACCGAAATTAAGATGACCATCTTGAACGACTGATCGATTTCTCAATTCTTGCAACACAAACACAAGTACGCTGGTTTTGTAATCTGCCACAGTCGTCCTTTGAATCCCAAGAAAAACCGCACCCCAATCAGGAAGCTGCAATCCAGAGCAGTCGAAACTGCAACCCAATCAAGTGCAGTTACCTTAAATCTCCGATTACGTCCTGCCAACTGGCCACAAAACTCTGGACAATGCCACATTTATGTTTTGCAATTGACTTCAATTAGTTTCGAGGATAGCTCTCCGCAGCAGAAGGCTTTAAATTAATTCCTGAAACAGTTCAATCCATCAAATCCCGGCGAGGGGCCCTTGTGTTGGCGACGCCTGGTGCTGCTGGTGGTGGTGGTGATGGGAATGCTGAGGGACACAAATTGTTTTGTTCCTGGATGCCAGCATCCCGCTGGGAGTCCAGCCGCTCACGCCGCAAGCACATGCACACAGCCAGAACGGAGCATATCCTGACAGAGATTTGCCTTTGGGATTCAACTTAACTCTCTGGCTCTCATAAAACGTTATTAAGGACTTAGTTGTGATATCATCAATAGCAGCAACTACCACATGCAACAGAAAAATTCGCACAAAAGACAGCAGCATGGCAGCTGCGGTGCGGCGGCTGCCAAAGGGGGTGGACGATGAGTCCGACCCTGCAACGACAATGACAACAACGTCGACGACGACGACGACAACGATGTTGGCGAGGGAGCAGAGGACGAGAATGAGGACGGTGACGACGACTACCAGAGGAGCATTATCGACATTAACAAAAGGATGCAAATCCTATTGGAATTGATGTGCATACATGTTGCTATTCATGTTGTCGCTGGGACTGGTAGGAGTATGTGAGGTGTATCCTGCAGTCTGCTCCGAAAATGCCACCCCGTAGGGCACGAACTGAGTGCCTGCCAGGGATGGGATTCACAAATATTCATTTTAAACTGCTGCAGTGGCGGGTGTTGGGCGGTCGCTCGGCAGAGCGCTGCTTAGTCTCCACACACCGGCGGACATATGTTATATGAGCCAAGCAAGGCATCCGGCTTTTATCAAATTTGCATGCAAATATTGTGAGTGCATGCGGGCGGGTGGGTGGCGACGCTGTGTTTTGTGAAAGGGCAGAGCTCCGTTCGACAGTGCTCTTGGTTGTGATGGGGGGTGGGGCATGGTGACGTGCACTCCATGCGCTGCGGTTTTGTCCCCTTCACATCAAAATGAGTGTGTGCGTGGTTAGGATAATTTTTCAAGGAAACCCGAACGGCCTGCAGTCGTCCTTTTCGTGGAATTGTAGAGATTTAATTATTGCAGACAAAACAACCTGATGGCTGTGAAGAAATAGCTCAGCGCTGTACACTTTCATATCGTTTGGGATTCTCGAGTTGAATTTCCAGAAAAGGGGATCCTCACACTAGTGTGAGCGATGTCCAGGCCAGAGAAGCTTCCAAGAATATTGTTTCTCTGAGCTGACGGGGTGCATGAGTAGGCATTGGAGTGGAGCATGGTTTGCAGAATTCGTAGAAATTGAACTAAAGCTGCGCTTTGTCTTAGGGCTCCTGCATTCATGCAGGTTTGTCTTGAAACTTGTTCAATTATTTTTACCTCTGGACTTCCACTTGCTCTTCCTTAAAATAATAATTGGGTGGCTCTTCGGCCCACAGGGGGATCATGACATAACTTGCTCATCATCTACTCGTATTGTGCGCGCTATTGTTCTCTCACGAGTTGAAGGGACAGACAGATTTTTGCCGACTCCGAACTGCGACGATTGAGAAGCTTTTTCTTAGACTGTATTACTTTTTGAGAGCTGTCACTTTTTTTTAGAGAGTATTACTCCTTGAGAATTGTCACTTTGTCGAAAGAGTTGGTGCCATGAAAAGTTCGAGGCCTTTTGCCGGGAATCGAACCTGGCTTTTGGGCGCGTGAGCGTCGCACTTTACCCACGACGCCACGGCTGCCACCCCAGCGCAACATTTAAGAACCGACATTTCCCTAAAGCTGAACGTTTGCCAAATACGAAGTTATTTTCGTTTTTTTCTTACGAAACTTCAGTTCAGTCAGTTTCAGCAAAATAAGTCCTCAAAACTTGAGATACTAAGAGAACCACGCCACAGTGTATCAATGGACTTATTCATTAAAATTGCAAAAGCTGCTCTTAAGACCAATTTTTATGGAAGGCCAAGCAAACATCTCGTTGGCAACAAAATCTCCTCAAACATCCACCCGAAAACGGCAACAAAGTCGTGTGCCCAAGTCCGAGACCGCCTTTGTTTGCCGTTCCCACTCCAGGTTGTTCCAAGAACACACTTGACATTCTCTCGGAGTTATGAGAGCTTCCATAGAGCTTGTGCGCCCACCATCACGTAATCGGCTTTTCTGACACTCTCAAGACTGATTTTGTTTCTCCAAAAGTTTCACAACAAATTCCCAGCGACTTCCTTAAACCTCCATCCGTCGAACAAACAGCATTCCTTGCTGATTTTTTCATTCAGCCAGACAAAGCCCCACTCGACGGAGGAAGGAGAGACTTCCCAGAAATCGTATTCAATTAGGAGCCCTCGACATGGGATACGAAATCCGATTCCACTTTCTGCCTCATCCGCACAAACACAAAGTCGCCTTCCATTAATTAAAATGCGAGAACACATCAAAGTGCGCGCACAGACTCCCGTCCGTCGTCCTGCCGTCCTGAATAATTCCCGGCATTCCGGTCCCATCTGCTGTGAGGTGTCAAAACACCATGTAAGTCATCACAACGAACACACTCATCCGAACGCATATTAATTAAAAATTACTCACAGTGGAGCTCTTCACCTGGATTCTTAAGCCATCGCATCCCCAATCGGTGCTCCGTCCCGATTCCTCGACGTCAGGGTTCATCGTCACAATTGTGGGGATCAATTTAAAATTCACATCACGTCCCAATCATCCTGCCGACAGGGGTCTGTGTGCACACGGCTCCACCGTCGCCACGCTGTCTCACAGACATATGTATCTGCCATCAATGAGGCTCCCTGCCCCCCACAGATGCCCCGGGGATAACGTCATTGTGATCGGCGTAAGCGGGAATTATGTGCCACTTCAGTTAGGAGCAGCAGTCCTGTGCGCGGCTCCGTAAATCAACAGCATTTACCTCAGCCACACGTCACATGCATCGCCAGACCGTGTCTTCTCCTGATTTTAAGTCCATTCCTGGCGGGATTACATCACTCCCGAGCTGATGATAGAGGTTTTGTGTCGATTCTGACCGCACACACGACATGGTGGGGACGCTGCAGTTATGACGGCGATTGGAGTCGAGTCCGAAACATTTTTCTGTCAACACCGGATATTACTACTGCTTTCCTGTGTTATTCTCCCCCACTCCCGGAAGTGGTAATCTGCAGCCGTGCCGGATAGTGTCAAAATTTTTGCACCAAAGACATCCCACAAGGACCTGACTGCTGCTGCTGGTGCGGCTGCTGCTAGTGTGTCGTGCTAACAACAGTTAAACAGAAACCACTTGCAAATAAATGCATTTCACATTTGCGAAGGATTACGACGGTGACAGTGGCAGAGCTGTTAAATGCAGCACAGTGCTGGACGGCCAACAGGGACGACACAGTGGGAGAGCTATGCAACTGCAGAAACCCGTCTGACAATCGGAAATTAAAGTCCTCTTCATGAGATTAAAATTTAACACGCTGTGCAGAGGCTTCAGGAGTGTGTGAGTGCACTGCTGGGACGGTGGCGGTGGTGCAGGGACTTCATTTGACTTCTTTATTTCAATCGCCCATCATGTGTCACAGCTCAAAGCAGGTATTCTTTGTACGCCGTCTGATGAGTGTTGTAGACTTTGGATTAGTAACAGACACATGTGTGTTGTCATTCAGATGACAGCCGACTCAGCACTGATCTGGTGTTGTGACGATGAAAGAAAGGGGCAACGACAATGTTTGTAATTTATTTCGAGCTTCTTTTTCATGTGGCGAAACTTCTGCAGTTCTAGGGAGTCAGGCAGTTCAGCAGTTCGTCATGTCTGTCACAGCCTTTAAAATCTGCCAAAAATGAAAAAATTGGGAAAGAGACTAATTTTGCAGCATTTTCAACGCTCGACTGGAATGTAGCAGATCACTCAATAAGTCCCAAAACTGACATGCAGGGGGCGCCACTGAGAATTCCATATTATTTTTAGGAAGTACAAACATTCAAATAGGTCCAGGTCCAGTCCAGTCCAGGTTCACCCCGGTCTGTAGCGCCACAAAAAGAAGAAGAAGACAAACATTTAAATGATACCTGCCATCAATTTTTATGACAATTTGATTATTAGGTTACGAGTTACAGTGCTTCATGTGACGCTACTTTTGCGACTTTTACAGCAATGGAAAAAAACGAATTTCGTGCGTTCATAAAACACTGCTTTTTGATGGGCAGAAATACAGGGCATGCTCAGCAATGGCTTGAAATCTATTACGGAGACTCTGCTTCATCAAAACAACTATTTGTCGGTGGTGTTGTGACTGTACGAGGGTTGCCCTTTATATTTCGCGATTTGGGAACACAAACAAATATTAATCATCGAAAATAGCTTGATTGCTTTTTAAAATATTCCCCATTAATATCTATACACTTTTGCTTGCGTTTGAACCAATTGTCGAAGCACTTTTGCCACCCTGGTTGAGGTATCTCCAAAACATGCATTCTGAACGCATCAACCGCTTCTTCAGGTGTCGAAAAACGTTGACCTCTCATTTTACTTTTTACGTAAGGGAATAAAAAGATCTCAATCTGTGCCAAGTCAGGACTATACGGCGGATGACTCATCAAACCGATGTTTTGAGTGCTCAAAAATGCAGTTGTTTGAGTCGATGTGTGAAAGCTCGGCTTGTCATGGTGAAAGGTGATCCGTCTTCGGCGCTTGGTTTTTCTCATTTCCTGGAACACAAATGGCAAACAAATGGTTGTGTACCACTCAGAATTGACTGTCCTGCGTTGTTCTAGTGGTACGGTTGCGACATGTCCAGTTTTTCCGGAAAAACAGGCGACCACTTGCTTGGAAGTGCTTCGGGCGAGTAATCAATAACACTCCGATCAAGTTTCAAAATAGTTTATTTTGCTTTGGCGTCTCCAATTCGACTGCCGAACTACAGTACTTAAGTCTAACATATGACCTAGGTCAACAATAATAATTTACAGAGGGCGACATTATGCCGACTCGTCAGTACATTGCATTTTCCTTCAGCGTAGCTCGAGCTGACGATCGAGGTAGGGCACTATAGCCTGCCTTGCAATATGGACCATTTGCTTTGAAGTGCTTAGTACGCGAGCAACTTTTGTTGGATTTGGCTCAATTTGAAACACCCATACAGTCGACTGCTGTTTACTTTCGGGCTCATACGCGTAAATCCACGATTCATCACCTGTCACGATGTCACAGACGTGTATCGATGCACCACTATCGCATTATTGCCATTTCTTTTGATCAATCGACACGACCGTTTTTTCAGCGATTGACAAATTGTGTGGGATCCAACGCGAACAAATTTTGTTGATGGTCAAATGTTCATGCAATATTGAATGTGTGGTGGTCCCACTAATGCCTAAGATTGTCTCAATCTCACGATAGGTCGCATGACGATCTTGCAATATCAGTTGGCACACAGTATCAGTGGTTTCCGGAATAAGAACTGATTTTGGACGAGCTTCACGAAATTCGTCTTGGAGTGAACTACGACCTAGGTTGAACTCACCATACCACCAATAAACACTGGTCCTTGATGGAGCTTCATCGCCAAAAATTGAAAAAGGTTCTTCGATGCACTGTTGTTGAGTAAATCCACGTCGAAAGTTGTAAAAAATAATCGCACAAAAATTTTTACGATTTAATTCGATTTTTTGGGCGAGATGAATCTTTTAAGTAAACAACACAAATAGCGCTCGTATGTCAAAACGTTCTAAGCACGCATAACCTCGAAAATATCAAACCTTACAATAGATCTGACAGTTGGCAGACTGCAACACTAGGGTTGCCCAATCCCGATATAAAAGGCAATCTTCGTAAACGTGGTCGTACAGACACCAAAGATGCTGAACGCTTTGGAAGGCAAATTGAGGTGGTTACACCTGAAAACGTCCAAAAAGTACACAAAATCGTTTTGGAAACCCGCAAAGTGAAGTTGCGTGATATAGCTGAGACCTCAAAGGTATCAAAGGGCAGTGTGTGTACTATTTTGCATGAAAATTTGTCCATAAGAAAGCTGTTTTCGACATGGTGTGTTTAAAATAGACCAAAAACAAATACCTATTGATGATTGTGGGAGCTGTTTGGAGCTATTTCGCCTGAAAAACAAGACTTTTTGCGTCGCTATGTCACAATGGTGGCCGCCGTGGCGAAATGGATAGAGTGCGACGCTCACACGCCGAAGGTCAGATTCCCGGCTGAACACCTCGAATTTTTCACGACATCACCTCTTTCGAGCTGTTGACAACAAGCAAAGAGTAATAACTGTCTAAGAAAGCTTCTCAAATTTCGTCGTTCGGAGTCGGCAAAAAACTGTAGGTCCCTTCAACTCGTGAGAGAACAGTAGCTCGCACAACACGAGTAGTTGATGAGGAAGCTAGGCCCTGGTCCCCCTGTAGACTGTCGCGCCAACAATTATTATTATTATTATGTCACAGCGGATGGAACATAGATCCACCACTTTACTCCAGGTTCAAACTGGCAGCCAGCGGAGTGGACAGCAGCTGGTAAACCACGCCCAAGGCGTCGAAAAACATAAAGGACTTTGGGGAGGTTACGGAATCCTTATTTTGGGATGCGCACGGAATAGCGCCAAGTGACTACCACGTGTTCCTGTCCATGGCGCCAAGTGACTACCACCTGTCCTTGTCCATGGCGCTAAGTGACTACCACCTGTCCTTGTCCATGGCGCTAAGTGACTACCACCTGTTCCTGTGCATGGCGCCAAGTGACTACCACCTGTCCCAGTCCTTGGCGCCAAGTGATTACCACATGTTCCTGTCAATGGCGCCAAGTGACTACCACCTGTTCCTGTCAATGGCGAAAGCCTCTAGTGGTATGAATTTGAACTTGAAAGAGGCTTGTGAAAAGTGGCTGTCCGAGTTTTTCGCAAATAAGGAGGGGGGGTTCTACGAGGGGGTATTATGAAGTTGCCGTCTAGATGGAAACAGATTATCGAACAAAACGGCGCATATTTGAACTAAATTCGATCACTGTAACACAGTGGATCACTTCGATCGAAGTGGGTGGCTACTGTGACGACGCTCGCCCAGCATATCAACAACCGATGAAAGTGGTGTGAAAGTGAAGAAAATTTTCGCGGAAAACTGACGAATCACTGAAGTTATCGGTATATGGGTTGGCGCATGCCATGCAAGTTTTCCGGAAATTTCGGGTATGAAGCTGGTGGCAGGCAATTTTGCTACAAAACTAATGAATTTTGACCAGACAAAATGTCGCATGAGCACCACTCAGTAGATGTTAAATCACGTCAATGGCAATGGAGATTGCCTCAAATGTATGAGCCCTAAAGAGCCAAGGCCAAAAAGCACCCCAAGTTCGATCAAACTTGATGGTTTTGCTGAGTGTTGCTTATTTTTTCTTTCTTACCGTGGCGTAATGCAACAAAAGATTTTGTCACACGATCGTACGAAGTTATGCGCCGCTTGTGGAAAGGAATATGAAAAAAACGCCTGGAATTGTGGGAAAACAATTTATGGGTTTTGCGTCATCATAATGCACCTGCCCTCCCTTTATTGCCTGTTCGTATTTTTTTGACTAAAAACAAGTTTGAAGAGACCCATGAAATTACGGGGATTTGCCACAATTGAATCGGCCAATCTCTGACAGAGCTCAAGGATATTGACACTAAAAAATCTTGCTTTTAAAACCCTCTTTCGAACATTTGTATTTACTTGAACCTGTTTGGAGTCCTTAAGGGCTTCCTGCAATATTTTACTTGAATCTGTTGGTAGAACCAATCCGGCTTCTTTTAAGGGCCAACAATTTTTTTATATTGAAAAAAAAGCAACAATTTCATCACTCAAGATATTTTCGGTCAGAATTGACCTCTTTTTTCCATCTCTCTGGTATTTTTCGAAACCCATCTCTGAATACTGAGTCCATTCTAGCATCGATCCTATCATTCTTCGGCTCCTTCAAAAGACCCGAACCGAGTGATATCCCAAATCTTTCCGCATCCGTCAATAAACACAGCAACGTCTGAAGAATACGGAGGATGGAGTAATACCTCCCATTTCCACGTTTCCAAGTAGTTTTCGACCCTTCCAGTCATGTGAAGGCGAGCGTTAAAGAAACATTGTAATGCCTCTCGATCGATTTTTTTATGTGTAGTGGTAACTCCAAAGAAAAGTTACAACCGAAAAAAATAAAACGACATGTCCACTCTGTACTAACTCTTCTTTAATAAAGAACAATCGCATGATTTACATTGGTAACATTTCTTTGTCATAAAGTGGAGACATTTCGGATAACGATACATCTACATTCAGAACATTAACTAAAAATACGTTATATGACGCCACTTTGCCACTTTGCAGTTAATCTGTCTCGTATGTTTCTTTCTTACTCCCGTCTTGGATGGCGGTACACAAAGGAGCAAGGTGTGGCAAATACGGCGGGTGTGGTAAACCTCTCATTTCTGTGTTTTCAGGTAGAGCCTCATCATGCTTTAAAATCACATGTCATAGCTTTCTTTAGTTTTCGCCGTTTTTAACGCCATTCACGGCTACAACACATTAGATCTAGTCGATGAAGTTTCCCATCAATATTTTCACCTGGACTTAGGCGCTCATAGCAGACCACACCGGATTGGTTCCACCATATGCGATATGCGGAGCATAAGTTTTGGTATGTAGGTGCTATACTTTGACGTCGATGTTAACGGTGATGAAACGGGTTTACTAGGATTTCTTCGGGGTATGTATCCAATTTTCATCTCCACTCACGATCCGGTGCGAGCATCCCTTCATTTGATTCGAGAAGCAGATGCGTTGTGAAAGGCCGCTTTCGTTTTTTGTCCCCGCTTCAACTCGTACGGCACCTTTAATTCAAAAGTTTTTTCACCGAACGGAAATTGTTTGTTAAGTCAATTCCAACGATTTTGCGAGTTCACTTTGCATTTGATATGGATCTCGATCCAGGAAGTCCGCCAATTCCTCATTTTCAAACTGGCGGAGCTGGCCAAGAAACTCTTAGTCTTCGGTGCAAAAATCAATACTTTTGAAGCCAAGAAACTCTTTGTCTTCGGTTCAAAAATCAATACTTTTGAAGCGTCTAACCAAGAAACACTTTGTCTTCGGTGCTAAAGTCAAAACTTTTGTGGCATCCAAAAAACTCTGCATAATTTGTCGATTAAAGCAGTTTTGCCAAAATCCGAATGGGCTTCAACTGCACCCTCCTTCCAATTAAAGATCAATCAAAGCTTTCCGCAAATGCTGTTCATTTTAAACAACTCCGGACTTTTCCGAAGAGGCCGAAAACAATGTTGTTGTCGAAAGCAGTCTCTGATAAATACTTATTATTGATGGCAATTGTCACACATTTCCAATGATGTAGGTAATCGCTTCCAAGAACAGTCACGACTTGCGGGTCGCGCCATCTATTGAACAAATTTGTAAGCTCTCAGTTTGAAATCTAACATCTTCATGCTCAAACATCAGTCAAAGTATATGTTAGTGGCAACGTTTTGATATTGAATAATTTGTTGACTGTTAAATATATTTTGAACATCTTCTGTTGACTGCACAAAAGGCTAAATCAAACAGTTCCAACTGAATATACGGAGGCACTCTGTTTGGCCGTGTATTTGAACTAGTGTACTTTGACAAGCGAAGGTTTTGAACCAATCACGCATTCAGGTCAACAACTTGAATCGAAAGAAATGACAGTCTTTACTTTTGAAAAGTTTTAACTTTACAGTATTTGTTGTTGCCCATGTGAAAAAATTGGTTCCTTCCAATGTTCACTGTTCCTTTCAACGCATCGCACTCAAACGCAGTGTTTTAGAAAACGTCGCTCAAGTTTCGCGTTTCAGAAATCCTTAAGGGTTGCGGACAATCAGTTAAGCTAAGCGTTGATTTCTTGCTTTTCCCCTGCTCCAATCAACCCCTTCGCCGTCTTCCACGGACAGATTTTCAGTGACACGCCAAGACATGGCAGATGAACACTCAAAATGCACATGTCTCGAAGAACAGAGCCGAAACACCACGAAAAGGAACTGAAATAAGACGCCATATGTTCTCCCGAACTGTCTAGACGAATCATGTGTTTCGGCCCACGAACAGAAAACACACTCTTAGTTGTTTCACACCCGCACCCATTGTCCAACAAAAGCGAAGTCAGGCAGTCACTAGAGGGAGGTTGGAGGGAAGTGAATGACAACGTTGAATTGTTTTGGAATCAATTTTTGCTTTTAGCTCTTAAATTTTTTTTTTCTTGCATGTGGGGAACCGGGTCTTATCTCGGATAGCAGACAGAACTTTCCCAGTTTCCGTTTCTTCTTCAGTCACATCCACTGGAGAAGCAGAGCCATTCAAAAGAAATGCACTGCCGCCTGGAGTCACGACAGCGGGGGTTCTCCTCCCACACATCTATTTGCCTTTTTAGAACAAACGACAGATTATGGGGGAAACTGGCATGTCGTTGTGCACGCGTGGAAAATGGCCAATGCTTGAAAGCAGGGAAAGTCAGGTTCACGTGGAGGCAAGCTTAACAGATGGACTATATGCATCCATCCGTGTTAATTATGCAGCGCTGTGGCCAATAAACAAAACTCGGACGGTCCTTGAGAATATTCACACCGGCGCGCCGTGCCGCCGCCTGCCATTCATGCTCTCCGCATCCTCCTCCACCATCGGTTGTGGGAATATACCCTGGAAGTAGGTCGTGATAGTGGCGGTGGTGGCTAAAAACGCTGGTGGTATTTGCAATGCACCTTCTCCTACCGGACAGTGTTGGAAATTGAGCTGTACATTAGACCGTTAGCAATTAGGGGAAGTATGTGGTGAAGTCTTAAGTGAAGCCAGGCTTTCGACGATGCCATGCTGGTGCATCGCAATCAGCTTTAATGGGGTTACTTCGCCACCATTAGAAACGACCTGCTTTCGGACGGGCTTCGAGGTGCATTGTTGATGGCCGGGAAGTGCTTTGTTTCAAGAAAATTGTTCTTAGTACGGCGACGTGAGTTCAGCGAATGATGGTCATGATACAAGCTTTTTTCCTTCGAGGTGAAACTAAATCCGAAACACTAACCAGTTCTTACTTCCCCATGGAGCCCCAGGCGGCAAAGTGGAACGAACATAAATCAGAGACGTTAGTCCCAAGGTAAAGGGTTTCCTCATCTTGGCAAAAGCCCTTATCTAGGGTAAAGCCATGTTGTTGACACAGATATGGAATTTGATTTTACGTGACCACCTGCCTTAACGGCTTATGTCACGGGGAACCTTTCTCCCAAGAGTCGTAAGTAACGCAACAATAGACGCCTTAGTTGCCCAAGTACCAAACTGAGATCATGCTTGAGGGGCAATCACCCCACCTTGGTTTGATGCGAAGCCTTTCTAAAATCTCTTCCGCTCTCTGGGTCGCAGCGCCCGGTTGAGAACTCAACTCCACACTGAGAAGGGATAGTTCCCTAACCGTCTTGTCTATAATGAACTAGACAAGTCAGCACAGTACACTATCCTCGACTCTACCCGCGATGTTAGGTGATAAACCACAGCCACCACGATACTCCCACAAGGTTGCCTACCGCACGGTCAGGCTGGAATCGAAGTTCCAGAGGCCCCTGACCTCCCGTGGTACCAGAATATAACCTCTGGTCAAGCTGTCACTACCAGACAGGTTCCCTCAAAGCCTGTGTCTGTTACCCGCCATCCGTAGATGGTCTCTTCTCCATCAGTGATTCCGTTGACACTATAAATAGTGATACGGATGTGATTTTGAATCATGTGACTCATAAGTCCAGTCACATCATCTGGTGTTGTTGACACAGTATGATTTTTGGAGAGCCTTGAAGTTTGGATTTGGATGCACCATTCTGGAAATATGTTTCCTTAACATCGCCCTGGCACTCACAGCCTCTGGAGCTATAGCTATGGTCGGTTTGGCCTTGTAAGCATTATATTCTCACTTACACAGGGGTGTGAATATATGAACGGTGTTTATACACATCATGACGAATCCGCCATTTTTGAGGAATCCCCGGGTGTGATCTGTGCATCCCTTCGGAAAATTTACAATGTGATGTAATTTAGACACATTTAGCGAAAATTTGTTCCCATTGGCGAAGAGAAAAGTGCTTTTCTTCCACTGGATCAGGAATTGATCTTCTATCAATCGAATAGTCAAGATTTGGCCCTATGCTAATGTATTTTTAGAAAATTATTTGCTGACCAGAAATTTGTGGTGAATTAAGGGGGAAGGTCATGCAGACAGCCAGAGATCAATTTTTAAGACGGGATTGAGAAATTGAAACAGAGAGCGAAAAGGACGTCTGCCACCTATTCACCACCAAATACTTGTCTCATTGAATGGAATGACTACTCAAGCCACAACCGACGGCAAAAATTTGCGGGCAATTTCTGACTCCTATTTGTTTTGATACCACCCCCCAGAGGAAAGATTTAAAGACAAACTCTGCAGACTCTACAGAAGAATACGCCCGGTGAAGCATTTAGGTGTAAAAATTTAAAAATTAATGAGTGGAAGTGGGATTGTGAAGTACAGCTCCGGTCCAAGATTTGTTTGAACCCAAGCCGTTAGCTCAATAAAACAGAAGGCTTCTGTGGTGGCACACACAACTGAAAAAGGTTTCAAAAGTTATGCAGGGAGTAATCATCCTCGAAACCCAAGCCAGGTCACACGTACCGGACCTGGATCGCTCTCTCGTCTTGCTTCTTGTATAGGAAGAATTTGTTCCTCTTTTCGGGAATAGAAACCCAGCCAAAAGACGATTCACATAGCACAGGCAATATTGAATTCCGAAACTCCAAGCTTGTCGAAGCTGAAGATTGAATTCCTCGATCATGGCTCATTCTCTTAACGGCACTTTCATCATCGAATTGGTGTCAACAAGGAGCGTTATTTGCTGAAGACGGTGTATGAATGCATGTTCCCCTTCTTCGTTCGTATAGTCAGTTAGAAAGAGAGGCCATCCCTCCATAAATTGACCTCCGCTCGCACTCCAGTTAGTGCCTGAGAGATCCCTGAGTCTGAATCTTCAGCTAAGAACACTTTCAGTATCAAGGAGGAATGTAAGGATGCAAGGAGTTGCATTTTGAAATGCGGTCTCAGTAAATCTACCTTCCATCTACGAGTACCAGCACACTTTAAGTTTGGACAAACAAATGTCAGGGGTTATTTTAAGAGTAGCTTCGCGTCCTCGTCCAGATTTCTCCTCGCACCTCTTCTCCAAGATTTCCTACCCAAACAGAATCATTGAAAATTTAGAAAATAGTTAAGTATATGCGGTGCACTCTGAAATATCGCCGCCACCTCACACTCTAACCCCGACCGTCGGGTCAACGGGCAATTCGAATGACAAATGACTTAATGCCACTCGATGTCCGAGGAAAAATCCATACGTACGGCAACGAGTATCTTTGAGAAATTGATTTCAGAAATTGCATTTAAATACATTTCGATTAAGCCTCCTGCAGAATGTGTCCTTGTCCTCGAGCATTTCTCCCATCCGCACCGATGCCTTCGGATACACTGCACAGAACACAATTCCCAGCAGCCCCGTGAGCTTCATCAGAGGCGCTCAGACTGCCAGTCAGCGGCAGACTCCTAACTGCCACCGGCCCGCTCTCTACTGGCTCAGTTCCGCTCCGGCTCCGGCAATATCAGGAAACTGCAATCTTATTGAATTTAGTTTGAGTTTTATCAGCGTTTTGTACAGAGTCGTGCAAGGAGAGCAGGTACAGCAGCAAACCGGAACTGAATTGAATGCGAGTCCTGTCTTAACTTTCAACAACTTTGCCAAGCGCGCGTTCTGCTTTCGTTCTCTCGTCAAGAGAGCTCTCCCCTGCTGCGTTCCACTGCTGCCCGCCGTCGTTGATGTAATTTGCTTTCAATAGTCCAATTTCAGCAGGAATCCTCTTATGTGACTCCTATTCGAGGGGCTGCGCTCGGTGCTTTCTTCAGCAACAACTTCCCCCCTCCGTGGCCGGTGTCCTTTGCAGTATGGTGACGGGAAACGCCAGGATGGGCGGACAGCAAAAGTAACATTCTCAAAAGTTATATATTCAATTTATTTCAATTTGATCAGAGCCGGGCGGAAAACTACGGAATCGAGTTATTGACGGACCATGTTGGCCCTTTGTATGGGCGGCGGATACGGGCGTTTCACCTGGAGCCCCTGATGATGATAGCACCCCATGCCGGCGATATCAGCCCTCAGCCCCTACTTAAATGCACACATTCGTAGGTTGGCCTACCGTGCACTGGGGTTCGTCTGCACTTTGTTTTATTTTTTATTTACCGTTATCCTTCGCATAGTACTTTCCATTTATTTACGTCCTTGTTGGAGTCTTGAATGGAGAGCCTTCGCGAGCAGCCGTCCTTTGCAGGCGCAGACACGCAACCCGCCGGGAACCAGGACGAGGACTGGGGAAGCAGTTGTGGAGCGCATTGATTGCCTGTCGGCCCGTGGAGTCCCAGGAGTCCGAGGAGCTCCAGGGAGGATAAAACTTTCTCCCCAACCCATTCAAATTGTTGGGGCAAGATTTCACTGCCGCTGACAAACAAGGAGAAAAATTACGAGGAATGAATTGTGAGCAACGACAAAGTTGGCTGATTCGACGGCTGACTGGCAGCGCAAGACGACCGACGTGGCAAATTAAGGGACTTCGATCAGGATGAAATTGGGAAATTTGCGATACCGGCGAGGAGTGCGCCACTAACGACTGCGTTATGCATAAGCGTCGCCATTCCGACTGCCATTGCCAACTAAATGTCACTGACAGGATAAAAAGGAAAACGACCGAGTGGAGTGGGGTACACGATAAGTGGCTCCCAAGAACGGGAGAGAAAGAGTTTCGGTTTGTTCAAGAAAATGTTTCCTCTCCCCGCCAGTCGCGACCTCTGCAGGACTTTGAACCGTATCCGTGTAATTTAATTTTCAATTCGAACATTTTTGTTTTCAAACCCCCCATTGATTGTGTTCCTTTAAGTGGCGGTGTGCGGCGGAGACGAGATCCCTTCGCTCCGCCGTTATATTGCTAAATTGTGAGATATTAAAAATTGAAAGGAAGGACGGAAGGAAGGAAGGACAGTTTCCGATTGGTAATGATGGAATGATGGCTGGGTTTTGTTTCACATTTTCCGGCTTCGATTCGGGCATTCGGGGACTGCGGCGACTGCAGGATGGGATGGTTGTAATTGGATTTTAATTTGATTTCGATTTCTTCCATTTTTTGTGCGCAGAATATTGTTGGCGTAAGGCATCAGAAATTTGACTGCTCTTCTGCTCGAGGTGAAATGAGAAATGAGCAACACGTTGTGATTGCCGTTGGCTTCACAAGGAAATGTTTAAAGGACACAGTGGAAGTGAAAGATCACTTTAACGGAAATGCAGACAAAAATTGGAAACTGCTATTTGGCGCCCATTTTGTTTGCCATTGACTCACTAACCACATGTGGACTCAGAAGGCGCATACTTCCCATTTGCAGAGGATCACTTGGCGCAGACTGGGAGAAAAGACTTTGTGTGGAGACTCTTGGGTTATATGCTCCAGAATAAGACTATGAGGTCTGAGCCTCCTTTTTTGATAATAATACAGCCCTTCGCAATAAAAACAATTTTTTTAATGAAATAAAGTCTAGAGTACAGATGACGGCAGTCCTGTGAAATATTTACAAACAATGTGTTGATAGAAAGTTTTTTAAAGGAGGTAATTCGCACCATCCCGTGGTCGCCGTGGCGTAGTGGGTAGAGTGCGACGCTCACACACCGAAGGGTCTAGGTTCGACTCCCAGTTCAACACCAATTTTTCTAATATTTCACGGCACCACCTCTTTCGAGCTGCTGACAACACTCAAAGAGTAATAACTGTCTAAGAAAGCTGCTCAAATCTCGCCGTTCGGAGTCGGCAAAAAACTGTAGGTCCCTTCTACTCGTGAGAGAACAGTAGCACGCACAACACGAGTAGTCGATGAGCAAGCTAGGCCCTGGTCCCCCTTTGGACTGTAGCGCCAACAATTATTATTATTATTAATTCGCACCATCCTCCACCACGGGCTTAGCCGAAGGCCAAGAATACGCCGTCAGAGAAGGAAAACTTCTCCTCCTTGTGGCCAAAATTCAATAGTGAAAGAATGGCAAAGTAAACGAAGACGTGGATAACTATGGTAATGACAAAATCAAAGCAAACCAACGATAAACACGGCAAATATGATACATAGGGACAGAGTAGAACCAGCGAGCCTTCACAGGTAGAGTAAAGTATTTGATATGCAAGCCAGAAGTGGTTCCGAATTCTAAAGAGGAATTTCTAAAGGACGACATTTCGCTATATGGACAAGATCTTGTGGGAGATGTCACAGAAACAATATGAGCAACGGAAGTAAAATGGGATATTCTGACAGCAGTGACCAAAGCCTTTCCCAAGTTACTTTCTTTAAGCAGACTCAAGTGATTGGCCTTAGGCGAGAAGGGGGGTGATACAATACATGCCGCATCCGAATTGGTATCCGACATTCAGTGGAACAGGAAAAAGAGTGCTTGCCTGATAGATATGCAAAAGGCGTTCGACACAGTTTGGTTGGGAGGCTTCTTCCGCAAGCTGCTCAGACTAGCCGTATATAATCTGTGATATGGTTAAAGGTACAAAGTTTGTTGTGAAAAGTCGCAACATAACATAGTATTTCGCATAAAAAATGGATTGTAACAAGAGGTAGTTGACTTACCGATCCTTTTCGCTATTATCAACTTGTGATCTAATTGCTTCCATGTCATATTTATTCAAATACGCCGAACATCTTATACCTTACAGATCGGACCTGAAAATCGAAGTGATATGTAACTTGTTGCAGCATGTCGAATTTTGACGGCCAGGAAGGTTTTGCTGTGGGTTTGGTGGGATTGGAAGGGAATCATCCACTATGAGCTGCTACTATATGGCCAGACGCTAAATTCTACTATCTACTGCGAACAACTGAACCGCTTGAAGCAGGCGATCAACCAGAAGCATACAGAATTGGCCAACAAGAAGAGTGTAGTGTTCCACCAGGACAACGCCAGACCATACACTTCGTTGATGACTAGTTAGAAGCTACGGGAGCTCGGATGGGAGGTTTTATCGCATCCACCATATAACCCGGACATAGCGCCATGTGATTACCACCTGTTCCTGTCCATGGCGATCGCCCTTGGTGGTGTGCAGTTGAACTCAAAAGAGACTTGTGAAAAGTTGCTGCCCGAGTTCTTCGCAAATAAGGAGGGGGGCTTATACGAGGAGGGCTTCTACGAGGAGGGCTTCTACGAGGGTAGCTTCTACGAGGAGGGCTTCTACGAGGAGGGCTTCTACGAGGGCGTTATTATAAAGTTGCCGTGTAGATGGAAACAGATTATCGAACAAAACGGCGCATATTTGAACTAAATCCGATCACTGTAACACTTTTTATGAAGCATTGAATGAAGAGCAAAAAGGCGAGATATTTGAAAACCTTATATTTTCCTAATTCGTTGATGACTTATTTTCATTAAATATGTTCTAATGATAATGTGAATTATGAGCTATTCAAGTTATAATTGTATTGTTCATTGTTGAAGTGAATATAATGAATTCTCTTATTTTGCTGGGCAGACGCCTATAACTTTGTAGTTTTTGCAAAAAAAAACAAAGTTTATGTTGCCGGATGGAACTTCAGGCTCCTTGGAGATAGTGATTTCAAAAGATATGGTCTTTGTTTGAAATGTTAATAAAATATATGATCTAAGTAAGCCGGAAATCATGCATTAGAATTCTTCATTTTAAGTTATGAAAACAAATCTAAGTTTATAAAAAATTCTATAAAGAGTGCATTGTATTTAATAAGTTTTTTTCGCTTAAGCAGTTTAAAATACCAGAAGTGTGTTGATGTGTATCATCGTTATATATTCTTCTATGACTCATTTCAGTCCTCTCAAAGAACCGTTATAAACTAATGTGACATTCTTTAAAGTGGTCGCCGTGGCGTAGTGGGTAGAGTGCGACGCTCACACGCCGAAGGGTCTAGGTTCGACTCCCAGTTCAACACCAATTTTTCTAATATTTCACGGCACCACCTCTTTCGAGCTGCTGACAACACTCAAAGAGTAATAACTGTCTAAGAAAGCTTCTCAAATTTCTCCGTTCGGAGTCGGCAAAAAACTGTAGCTCCCTTCTACTCGTGAGAGAACAGCAGTGCGCACAACACGAGTAGTTGATGAGCAAGCTAGGCCCTGGTCCCCCTTTGGACTGTAGCGCCAACAATTATTATTATGACATTCTTTAAAAAAAGATGCAAGGTCCCCATTCAGAGTTACTGTGTAAGAAAACACGAAAAAAAGATGTCTATACCAAATCTAAGACGGATGTCAGTGACACCTTAATTTAAGCAAACCCTTTGTGCCCTAGAAAATAAAATTCAAATTTCAAACACTGTTGCAGCCTGTGGTAAGAAACGCGGCAGTGCACTCGTTATCATTAGCAAGAAGCGTCGGAAGAGAGGTAGCTTGTTGATGAATTTCAACAAAGCTTCCGAGAAGTGTGCTTCTTTGTAGAGGGGACCACATGCTAACCCCTAGAAGTGGTTTGACCAAATTCACTGTCCAGCATTCGACAAAATTCACGACTGGAAGTTGAAAATCTATTTTCTTCTTCTTCTTCTAACGGCGCTACAGTCCGCGTGGACCTGTGCCTCAGTAGCTGGCTCCAGTTGCTGACTCCAAGTTAGTTGAGGTCCTTCGCCACTTGTATGCGCCACCTTAGCCTAGGCCGTCCTCTGTTGCGTTGTCCAAATGGTTCCGATTCGAAAAATTCAAGATCAACCCGGAATCGCCCTCCCATATCAATCATAGATATTAAGTAAACCAACTCCGACTACGCAGTTGGTGGTAAAAGCAGAATTTAGAAGTCTAAATCCTTGCTACAGCTTCACAACAAAAAACATTGCAGGTCTTATGCCCTTACATTGATTTGAGTTGATCCACCAACAAAAATTCACACTTCATAATGCGCTAAGTCGGATGCTAATCAAACTCAATCATCGTCATGGGAAACAGGAGTTGCGACCGAGAATGTCTATCAGCGGCTTGTGAAGGATGGCGATGGGGAGAGACGGCACGGACGTGCTAATCCAAATCGCTTCACAGCACTGCACACTACACAACACTTTGATTTTGGTTTTAGTTTTTTATAATATATAATAATAATAATTGTTGGCGCTACAGTCCAAAGGGGGACCAGGGCCTAGCTTGCTCATCGACTACTCGTGTTGTGTGCGCTACTCTTCTCTCACGAGTAGAAGGGACCTACAGTTTTTTGCTGACTCCGACCGGCGAGATTTAAGAAGCTTTCTTAGACAGTTATTACTCTTTGAGTGTTGTCAGCAGCTCGAAAGAGGTGGTAACGTGAAATATTCGAAAAATTGGTTTTGAACTGGGAGTCGAACCTAGACTTTTTGGCGTATAATATATATCTATATATATTTCATTTATATAAAATGCATACAGATATATATATATAGTCCCGGCGGCGGTACGTATCCATGCGTCGCAGCATGACTCGAGACGACAAGTTATATTTTAAGTCATTAATTAGATTAAGTTAGCTGGTTTTAAATATTTACCTACTTTCAAATAATAAGACTAGTATATACAGATCAATAAAATGACACTAAACAAATATATATTATTCCTTAATGTCTTGAACCAACAGGAAACTGATGTCTCCTCATTTAAGGATAAAGCCAAATCCGCACAGCCCACATTTCTTGATCTTCTTAGCCTCATGTTTCAGGTTAGGTGCTTCAGGCTTCTTTGTGCCACCTTCAACCCATTTGATATAAACCAAGTCTGGAAGTCTCCACAATAGTGACACCCGTCATTCGGTACAAAACTTTGCCAGGCAAGTGACTTTTTCAATTTTTCGAAAAAAAGCTCGCTCGTAGCCAAATCAAAAAAAAAACTGTGGAAAAGCAGATATTCGATGCCACGGGCCGAAATTTGGGTGTAGAATAGGCAGAGATGTGTGCCGGTGCGTCGTCATGATGGGAGACGAGTCGGTCAAAGCGTGTTAACATCTGTGGAACTGTGGAAAGGGCAGATATTCGATGACTCAGGCCAAAATTTGGGCGTAGAACAGGCAGAGATGTGTGCCGGTGCGTCGTCATGATGGGAGACGAGTCGGTCAAAGCGTGTTAACATCTGTGGAACTGTGGAAAGGGCAGATATTCGATGCCACGGGCCAAAATTTGGGCGTAGAATAGGCAGAGATGTGTGCCGCTGCGTCGTCATGATGGGAGACGAGTCGGTCAAGTCGTTTTCACATCTACGGTACAATAGAGCTCTGTGGACGTTGTGCCCTTCTTCAGGGAGTCGGTTTGTTTATCACTTTGTAGGTCCCAGATATAATGACAACTGCCCTCAGATCTATGTTTCGTGCCAATGAGTCTGGCTTTCATCGACGTTCACGAAACGATGCGGGAAGTCTCTCGTATTCCGCTTAGATGTTGACCGAAGTGAGCCAACGCACCACATCAAGCGATATTTTTTTTTTCATCCTCCACGTTATATGAAGTCGAAACTACAGAATTGAGTAATTGTTAGCTGTCTTTGCTCTCTCGCTCACCTCTGGATAGATTGGATTTCTGCACGTTTCCCGTGTTTTTGTAAAAAATACACCCAATCACCATTTACCTGGCGCCCGAGCATGGCTTATCAAAGAGCGTCATGCGGGATCATCGAAACTCGAAGGCCAACTTTCAACGCAGAAGGGTAACAAAACAGGCAGTCTCAATCCCAAAGTCAAAATCGAATCCCCGAGACTTCCCCCCTATTCCTTAATTCGTGGACAAGCCCGCTTCTAAACGCGTTTGGCATTAATTAGAACAATAGTCGTCTACTAGACTGTGCTTCGGAAAAGTGAATTTTTGTGGAATGCTTCTAAAGGGGCTTTTTGTGCACTCATCGGACGAGAAGAACATTCTGAAGTACACTCCACGATCCTCCCCGAATATCTGAACATATGGATGTCCCACTCCGAATGGCTTCCAATAATCGACAAAAACTGCTGTCACCCAACGACCGTTTCAATGAGCCAATGGCCGTTTCCCTGCTCTACAACGATCAGCTCCTGCCTCCCAATTCCAGAAAAGACTTATCCTTTGGATGCATTTAGACAAACGAAATCTGCATCCATCTAGCTTTGATTTTAATTACACCTCCCACCTCGTCCCTCCCCCTCTACTACAGCGATTGATGTAATTATTACGAAATTCGTAACGCAATGTGGCCAGGAGATCGCATCAGCAGAGAGCTCTCTCTCTCTGTGAGCGTTGGGCTCACACATCAGCTTTGTACATCCCGCAGCATTATGCGCCACAATGTCACACCAAATCCTCGCCAGTTCTTTGATGTATGTGATATCTCCCGGAACGTACTGACTAGGTGTGTATTACATGTATCAGATTAATTGGATTTTCAATTATAAATCGAGACGATGTCCTTTGGGAAACACGTCCTTCTGTCAGCCAGGCCCAGGATCATCATCTGTGTGTGTGTGTGCGTTAGCCTTTGTGCACCATCGCCACATCCACGTCACAAATGTTCGCAAATTATAACTTATTCCACAGCAATCTCGTCCCATGCGCACACACACACACATACAAGTAAATCCTGCCGCTCCTACTGCTGCAAACAAACCATGCATGGGCTGTACTTAACGGATGCAAACATTGTCCTCAGGTAAATGATTTAACATGTGAAGCTGGCAGGTAATGCTTCACCGAATCGACATCTTGGTGCACCAGCCACACCACTAAGGTGTCGTTTAATTCCGTCTAATCGGAGGAAGCCCGACAAGACACAATCCGACGTTGGCCCAGTGGAGCGTGAAGACAAAGTGCGTAATTGTAAAACAAAATCTTAGCTACGCTTGGCTGGGATCATCAAATTCAATTAGGCCGCCCACCCTGAAGTGGTTTCGCATGATGATGCATGGCGTGGTGGGCGGCATTTAGGGTGGATGGGGCCTCTTATGGAGCACTGTATGGAAATGTATCTGATTAGCGAAGATTAGAAGTCTGCGATACAATTAGAGGAGCACGTAGAGAACAGACGCTCTTTTGTTTGTTGCGATTCTTGTAATTAATCTTGAGCTGTCAAGCGTGCGTATGCTGTGCTCGGTGTGCGCCACTGTAATTTAGTGCCGTAGACAAAATGCCTGGAAGCTGTGGCGTCTTAAGAATAATTAAAATTGTTTTCCGTTGTTGTGGTGAAGTATTTGCCAAAGAACGCTCCGCGAAGTAATGTTCCTTGCTTGAGGCGCTCAGTCTAGTCCTTTGGCTCGATTGGAGTTTGTACAGCGGCAGAATGCTTTTTCAGAGAATATAACGCTCTAATCGTGGACTCTTCAATTTACAATGCAAGTCGACATGGAACCAAAGCAGATCACTGGCCACGTGGGTTTTTAAACTGAGGTCTCGAAAAAGTGGTTGACGAGGAGTCTGGTCACTCCTCGTCATCATCAATTGTTTGAAGTTCTTGAAAGGATTTGTCACAACGTTGATTAGCTCTAAGAAGGAACTTTAAAGTGAAGGAACTTAAATATGCGAAAAATTGGAAAAAAAGGTGTACGAGGACTGTTCAAGAAATAAGGTGAGATATAAATTTTGCGGGCTACCTGCATTCGATTATGGATTTTTTTTACTTTTTTATGTTGGCACACCTTTCTTGAAGATATGCTTACATTTACAAGGGCTGCCTTTTATATTTCGGGACTGGGCAATTTGGAAGCTGCCAGCTCCATCGTAAAGTTTGACATATTTGAGGTTATACGTACTCAGAACGTTTTGACAAACGAGTCATATTTGTGCTGTTTACAGTTAACCTCAAATATGTCAAACTCTTGAGGTTATACGTACTCAGAACGTTTTGACAAACGAGTCATATTTGTGCTGTTTACAGTTTACCTCAAATATGTCAAACTCTTGAGGTTATACGTACTCAGAACGTATTGACATATGAGCCCTATTTGTGCTGTTTACAGTAAGTAAAAAAAATTCATCTCCCACAAAAAAATTGAATTACAGGTATACCGGTATGAAATAAGATTTCCTGAAAATAAAACACTAATCATTAATGAAAAAGTAAAAACATTTTATTCAAAGTATTGGCCATTCTTTTCTATACATTTTGACCACCTTTCTGGCAATTTGTGAATACCACGCCAATAAAATTGTTCGTCTTTTAAAGCAAACCAATCAGACACCCATTTTTCGACCTCCCCGTAGGAATCAAAGTGCTGCTCAGCCAATGCGTGTCCCATCGATGAAAACAAATGGTAGTCGGAAGGAGCCAAGTCTGGTGAATACGGCTGCTGGAGTAGCTGCTCCCAGCCAAGTGTTTTTTAATTGTATCCTGAACCGGTTTTGCTTTGAGTGCAGGTGCATTGTCATGAAGCAAAATTACCTTGCCGTGTCTTCTAGCCCATTCTGGTCGTGTCTCGATCGATGCATGGTTCAAATTGATCATTTGTTGTCGGTAGCGATCAGTATTAAAAGTTTCACCAAATTTTAGAAGCCCGTGGTACAGCACACTTTTCTGGTCCCACCAAACACACAGATGTGGGATTTGGTTTTACGTGATCACTTGCCTTAACGGCTTATATCACGGGGAACCTTTTTCCCAAGAGTCGTAAGTAACGCAAGACTAAACGCCTTAGTTACCTAAGTACCAAACAGAGATCATGCTTGAGGGGCAGTCACCCCACCTTGGTTTGATGCGAAGCCTTTCTAAAACCTCTTCTGCTCTTTGGGTCGCAGCGCCCGGTTGAGAATGCAACTCCATACTGAGAAGGGATCGTCCCCTAACCGACTTGAATAGTTTTGCTTGAACAATGGGCTAGACAAGTCAGCACAGTACACTATCCACGACTCTATCCGCGATGTTAGGTGGTGAACCACAGCCACCACGATACTCCCACAAGGGGGCCTCCGCACGGTCAGGCTGGAACCGAAGTTTCAGGGGCCCTGACCTCCCGTGGCAGAAGAATATAGCCTCTGGTTAAGCTTTCACTACCAGTCAGGTTCCCTCAAAGCCTGGGTCTGTTAGCCGCTATCCCGCCACAGATGGTCTTTCCTCCATCAGTGTTTCCGTTGTCACTATAAATAGTGATACGAATGTGATTTTGAATCATGTGATTCATAAATCCAGTCACATCATCTGGGACCAAACAAACAGCATTGTCTTCTTGCCGAATCAATCTGGTTTTGCAGTCGATATTGATGGTTGTCACAGATTCCTAAAATAAATCCATTTTTCATCGCCAGTAACAATCCGATGCAAAAACCGATTTTCTTTCGTGTCTTTGAAGCAAAGTTTCACAAGTGTTTTTTCGGTTTTCCATCTGTCTTTCATTCAATTCATGTGGCACCCATTTTGCACACTTTTGGATCTTTCCCATAGCTTATAAAGGGTCAGAAATTGTTTGTTGTACAACATTTAACATTGCTGCCATTTGCTTTTGACTCAAAGTGTCATCTCCATCCAATATCAAACTTTTTTGGTGGTCTTCCACGTTCTTCATTTCTCACATCAAAATCATTATTTCTGAACCGTTGAAACCATCTTTTGCATGTTGCTTATGATAGAGCATTATCACCATATGCCTCGACAAGCATTCAGTGCGACTCTGCAGCACTTTTCTTCAAATGAAAACAAAAAATTAATGCATTCCGCAAATCATCACTTTCTGGTACAAAATTCGACAAAAAAAAATATGACGTTGTCTGTTCAATGACTTGTATGTATACTAAATATTTTTCACAGATGTCATAGCAAACAAACAAAAAACAGTAAGGGCTCGTTCACAACAAATGTTCCCTATCGAGACATTTGTATCTCGACGCTGACTTCATACCGGTATACCTGGTACTCCCAAACCTATCAACTTAGCAATGAAACCTTTGCAAAGTCTGTGAGGATAATGAAGGTATTGCGAAGAATTTCCTCTCCCATTGCCCTCGCTTTGGTCTTTGGAAATACCAAAACCAAACATTTCCTATGCACTCTCATTATGTCAATCACTAAGGAAATTTCCGATATTAGACTCTATATCGGTGCATGATTGTGGCAGCTCTAATTAATTTCAGAAAGCCTTCCATGTCGCATCAGTTTTTACGGATGATATTCAGTAGTCATCACCGGCAGGTATTTACAACCCTATCCCTTCAACCTTCAACCCCCTCCCGGGCACAGTAATTAACTTCAAACACCAATCAATCTTTGTGTAGAAAGCTTCACGCAAATTAGATTCAAATCAACAGCCACAACTAATAACTTCGTAGGTGACAACCCCGCGCCCCAATGAAAGCAATTACCGCCAGGACTATGCGCGTCGCAGCCCAAACCAATATATGGAGTTCAAGAAGCTACCGCGACTCCCATCGCTCACAGCACCTCTCAGCAGGGGTGCCTTATGCAATTTTAGCAAAACAAAAACTCAACGACAAAAAAAACGTGAAACATCAACGCCAAGAATCGATTTTCTCCGACACACCGCCGTCGTCCTCGTCGCAACGTCTCTCCGCAGATTAATTACAATTATGCTTCCTTTACATCAGCATCGCTCGCACATTTTAAGGACTCGTACTTGTGCTCGTAACTCAATTTTGCGCTTTAGCCTTACGTGATCTAGCTCCGGTGGGAATACCCCAAACCGACCCGACGCCGTTGGGATGTTCCGCATTTAGCTCACGTTTTGATGGGACTACATCCGAGCGCACATTCCCCTGTTGTACGCACTTTTTCTTCTGCTTCTGTGTTTTTTTCGGAGCACACGCCATACGCACATGCGAGTAATTTTTCTGGTTTAACATGAACTCAGCACACACTCCCTGCCTCCGCACGCCGGCGATGACGACTGCTCGGCTTGTCGTCCGTTCGCTGCGGATGAGCCGTGTTCAGCGGGACGCACATGAATTTAAGTTGTGACGGGGAGACCGGGGCCGCTTGCGAAGTGGCGTGGCGTCACCGGGTGAATTCCACGCGAACGATTTAAGGACTAGAAAATGGGTCACAGGAATGTAAGTGGTCTGTGGCTTGACGAGGCGGATGTGTGGCGGGACGACGAGCGGGGAGGAAGTTTTATATCAACTTTAACTGCGTTTTTTTATTTGCGAACCCACATCCCTGTGGGGCTGGCTTGTCGTAATGATAACCGAGACGCGACCATATAAAAGTTCCTACGAGTGCTCGGCCATTATTCACTTTTACGAGAGCCGGTTACCGTTAGAAATTATATTATTCTATTTGCAGCACACGGGAACGGTGGCGACGGATGCGGTATGCTGGTGGAATGGGCCGGTGGAGGCAGTTCGGTGACGTATAGTGGTCGTCGTTCGGCTTGCAAATCGACTGCTTTTGTTTTTGTTCGAATAATTGTTAAAAAAATAGGGTGTTACATTTCTAGTGGTATGTATTGAACCGGAGGAGAATTGGAGTTTTGCAACAGGAATTTATGCAGAGTTAGTTGTGCGTGTGTGCAGGCGTATAAATGATATTGTACACAGAACATACTATTGACTCCAAGTGTGTGAAACATCTGTACATACGGTGTTGTGCAAAATAGTAAGAACACACGCTGTTATCAGGGTCTGTATGTATGTGCATGTATGTATGTAACAATAATTCAATTAAATTTGAAGCCAAGGCCCTTACCACTATAGGGAAGAGATTTCTGTTCTGTTTTTCATTTCGTAAGGTAAAAGAACTGGAAGGTGCTAAACTTGAGAGCTTTGAATTGGAACTGATGGACGTGAGCTTGTTCACACAAGGCAAAGTCGTTGTTAGCGGTCTACAAGAAGAACTGCCAACACTATTGCGTTGACATTCAGCCTCTTCCTGTGGATTGCACGTGAAGTTAACTCCATTACCTCGTAAAAAATGATGGTTCAGAGACAGGTTAACTACGGACGACCACAACAAACTAAAGGGTGATTTTTTAAAAGCTATAGGAAAGTTTAAAAAAAACCATAAAATTCAGAAAAATGATTGAAATCTCTATTTGAGTCGATAGTACGGTCCATATAATTTAATGATTGAAGATTATTTTATGCAAACGTCGACCTTGACTGCGCCTCAAATAGTCCATCCGCTTAGTCCAATTTTGGCAAAGTCTGTCCAACATTTCGGCCGGTATAATAATAATAATTGTTGGCGCTACAGTCCGATGGGGGACCAGGGCCTAGCTTGCTCATCAACTGCTCGTGTTGTGCGCGCTACTGTTCTCTCACGAGTAGAAGGGACCTACAGTTATTTGCCGACTCCGAACGGCGAATTTTTGAGAAGCTTTCTTAGACAGTTATTACTCTTTGAGTGTTGTCAGCAGCTCGAAAGAGGTGGTGCCGTGAAAAATTCGAAAAATTGGTGTTGAGCTGGGAATCGAACCTACAACCTTCGGCGTGTGAGCGTCGCACTCTACCCACTACGCCACGGCGGCCACTATATCCGGTATATCAGGAATAAATGCTTCATTGTTGTCTTCCAATGCGTCAATTAAAGCGGGATTGTCTGTTTAGACATAAGCTTCAACATAGCCCCACAAAAAATAGTCTAACGGCGTTAACTCGCACGATCTAGGCGGCCAACTGACCGGTCCCGAACGTGAAATAAAATGTTCACCGAACTCGCCTCTCAATAAGTCCATTGTTGCGCGTGCTGTGTGGCATGTGGCCCCGTCTTGATGAAACCACATGTTATGCAAGTCAATCTCTTGCATTTTGGGCAAAAAAAGTTGGATATCACCTCACGGTAGCGCTCATCATCACAGTTACCATACATACATTCAGTTACGTTACAATTAGCATCTTTGAAGAAGTACGGTCCAATGATGCCACCAGCACATAAACCGCACCAAACTGTGATTTTTTGTGGGTGCATTGGTAGCTCTTGCAATGCTTCTGGCTGATATTCACTCCAAAATCGACAATTCTGCTTATTTACGTACCCATTCAGCCAAAAATGAGCTTCGTCCATTTTTGACTATAAAACGGAAGAAGCGCGCGATGAACTTTCCTAACCGAGCACGCGTTTTGATAATAAAATTCAATAATTCGCAAGCGTTGTAAGACGATTCATGGTTAAATTATAGACCAAACTGAAGATGTTTGAGAGAGACACAAAACACGAAAAGTGCGTCAGCTGTTTAAGCCAGTGTTGCCAAAAAGATAATAGCTAAAAATTCACCCTTTATTAGAGGACAACGAAATTTAAGGTCTCCTAACAGGCCACATAAAGCCTAAGAACTTGTGGAAGATTCTATCTCTAGAACAAGTTGAATTCTTCAACATCATTCTTGAGAAGATCGTGTGTAACTCAGAAGCCTACTGCTAGCGTACGACATTGATGTGGTTGGACGAAAACAGAGAAGCGTTTATGAGAAGTGGAGCGTCGGTCTGGCCTAAACTAAGGGCGGAAGGACACACAACATCGACGTCTTGGACAGAACGTCGCACTGGGCAGCAGAATCTACGAGATAGTCAAGGATTTAGTGTACCTTCGCAGTAAATAGAGACAACAACATCAATACCAATATCAAAAGCATGTTTCATTCTTCTCAGTCGCTGTTTCTTTGGACTCAAGAGGCAATTGAGTAATAAAGCCCTCTCTGGACGGACTAAGATCGCTTCATATAATAACTTGATCCTCCCAGTCCTACTTTATGCCGCGGAAACCTGGACGTTACCAAAGGCGGATGAGTAAGCCCTTAGTATTTTCGAGAGAATAGTTTTGCGTGCAATTTTTGGTCCTGTTGGCGTTGATGGCATCTGGAGGAAAAGATTCAACGATGAGCTTTATGGCGCGGAAATCCGGTCATTAGGACGTTACCAAAGGCGGAGGAGGAAGCCCTTAGTATTTTCGAGAGAATAGTTTTGCGTGCGATTTTTGGCCCTGTTGACGTTGATGGCATTTGGAGGAAAAGATTCAACGATGAACTATATGGGCTATACAGCGACATGCGACTGGTCAAGTGTCTTCGAATACAACGCTTATGATGGATAGGCCATGTATAGCGTGTGGACACCACTGCTTCGGCACGAAAAGTCTTCGAATCCAAGCCATTGGGACAACGCAACAAAGGACGGCCTAAGCTAAGCTGGTGCACATAAATGGAGAAGAGCCTCAACCAACTTGGAGTGTGCAATTGAAGGCAGCCAGGGAAAGTTCGTGCTAGCTGGAGAAGCATGTTTGTTGAGGTCCAGATCCATTGTTACCTTATTTTTCTTACGAAGATACACCAGGAATGAGGGGGGTTTTATCGACGAGCTGTGAGAAAGGCCGGGGGATAATTTTTGGCGCCTCACGATTACCCTCTTTCCTTCTTATTTGGTTACGGACAAAAAATCACGACTAGATCCGTTCACGGAGATCTTAGCAGACAAGGAACACAATACGCGTTCACAATACTTCATTTATTTGCCTACTTAATCTAACACTATCTTAATCTGACAATATTCCCTTAAGTCTAATCTTACAGTAGCGAGCAAAAATATTCAAACGAAATAGTATAATTTTGTCTTAATGAATAACTTTCACGTTTGACATCGTTATGTTTTGAAATTTTGTACAAACTTTTAAAATTATTTGTGTCTTTTTTATGCAGAGTTTTTTGTACCAATTCGCACTACAAGAGAATTATTCTTTTAGAAATGTTTCTCAATGTGAATTGAAAGACGAGCAAAAAATGCAAATGCTCAATAGAACTTAAAAATTAACGGATTTATTAATTTTTTTTCAAAAAATGTTTCGTTGTAACAAAGAAATGAATTGAGTACTTTGTTGAGTATCCTTTGTAAGTAATAACAGCTCGCAATCTTTTAGGCATTTAATCAACAAGGGACACCAATATGTGGGGCAATTCCCCACAATTAAGGTCCCATTCTGACCTTATTCTTTCGATCAGCTCAGAAGTATTCGATGACTTTCGCTTCCTAATCTCTCGGTCTACAACATCCCATAAATTCTCTATAGGGTTGAAATTGGGAGATTGCACTGGCCACTCCAAAACCTCAACATCCCATAAATCCTCTATAGGGTTGAGGTTGGGAAATTGCGCTGGCCACTCCAAAACCTCAACATTCTGGTCTATCAAGAAGCTTCTTACCAACCGGCTGGTGTGTTTCGGGTCATTGTCATATTGGAATAAACTGCCTTCAGGCATATTCGACCGCAAATGTGGAATCATATTATTTTCCAGTGTTTCCCGATGCGTTTGGGCATCCATCCGGCCATTTACTTGGCTTAATTGATCCACTCCTTGACGAGAGAATGAACCTTACAAAAAAGGCTTTTCAGAAATTTGATTTGATGAATATTTTGGATCGCTTACGCCACATCATGACTGACAAACCCCTGTGTTTGATTGTGGGAACTTGATACCTGGGATTAAATCTTTGACCTGGTGGCCTTCGCACATACCGAATCCCATCGGACGAGAACAAGTTAAATTTGCTCTCGTTGCTCCATGAAACGTTTGCCCATTGCTCGCTCGTCCAATTTGCTTCGCAAATTCTAGCCGTTTCTTTTTATTAATGGCACTAATGTATGGTTTTTTTAGCTGGACGTCTTGCATACAGTTCCCACTCCCACTCAATCGCCTTCTAACGGTATGTACTCCTACGTCAACATCCAAATGTTCATTGACGTAGTCAGTAACTTTCACGGCAGTCTTCAGGGAATGGAATTTCACCTGCTTAACAATTCCGCGATCTTGTCGTAGTTTTGCGAGGACGCCCATTGCCAATTTTGCGGGTGATGTCCTCTTGTTCCCGATATCGGGACACAATCCGCGAAAATGTTGATGTTGCGACACCAAACTCCAGAGCAACATCCTGCATTAATCGTCGGTTATTCACAGGGCAAATAATTGCTTCTTTGCATTCAGTCGATAGTTGCTTCTAATTAATGTATATTACAATTGATTTAAGCCAAAAAAAAAATAGTTTTGTACTTACCTTCGTAGCCATATTAACCAATTGAATTTTTTTTTTTTTGCTAGCACTAAATTTTTAAATTTCTCACCCAATGTAAATTTGCAGACATTGGCAGAAGAACAATTACCAAATGCAGCTGTCAAGTCAAATGTATAAGTTAATGCCAAACAAGTTAGCATCAAATAATTTATAATCGTTCTCACGATCGAGATTGCTGACAATGCGTCTGGCAAGACGAAGCTACTGCACTCCATCGCGTAGCAAACAAGAGATATGGACGAAATTGGAATCCACGTGTGGGAGACATTCCAAGCAACAGCACATTCCAAGCAACAGCTCAGCGGATGCAAACAGAAACCAACGGTGGGAACATCGCTAGCAGCAGCAACACATGCTAGGGCATGGTTTTAGGTATCTTGTGTTATTAGTGTTTCTGTTAAGTTCAGTCTTTGAGTGAATTACGAATAAAGAGGTTCTTCCTCAAGAAAAGATTAAAAAAATATTTTTTTTAATAAGAACTAATAAACGTTAGTTTAATTTATACACAATGGAAACAATTTTTTCCAAAAGGGAGAACATTTGTGGTACCGTTATAAGATATAAGACAACGGTAATTGCCATTGATGTGAGCGTTTGCCTTTTTCTTTCTCGGTACTGTATATCTAGGGAACTCTGTATAATTCAAAATGTCACTTAAACTTCCCTATGCTGAACCGATTCCTGATTTACTCTCAATTGTGGCAAATGAGAAGAAAATTAATAATAGAAAAAAAAAGAAGTGAAGAACAAAATAAAATAGGAAAATGATCACCGTCCGGTACTTGATCTCAACTTCGTGACAGACCGGTAACTCAATCAAATCGGCTACGACCCCACTAATGCAATCCGAGTCCAACACGGCACTTATGGAAACTCTGTATTCTTCTTTCGGGTATTGGATTTTGATGTTCTTAACGCCATATCTTAACACCTGAGATACCTGGTAGCTGTGTTGCCCGATGCAGGTGGTCGCCTACGCCTTTTCGGGTCTTCTGTTAGTTTAGTTTAAAATGTATTTTTTATTTTTCAGTTAATTTTCTTAAATCTAGACAAAATACTTAACTAGTTTATAATGTATTAAAAACTTACAAATCTATCTTACTGGCCCTAGACGGGCACTCTAAGTTTATCTGTTTTTTAATTTTTATTGCTTTTCAGCTTCTGGAATCGGGTCTTCTGTCCTGTTGGTCACAATGGGCAATCAACCGCAAATTAAGTCGGGCTCTGTCAGAAACTTTAGGGACATGCGCTCCAACAAGAAAAAAAAGCCTCAATCGGAATCAACATGTTAGAAGAGTAGTACATAAGGATACGTTCAATTAAGTACAACTAAGGGCACTTCACCTGTTGATGGTTTGGTCTTAGGGACAACACTTTTCCTCTAGGTACACTTATGTTTATGTCTATGCTCACTGTGTTCCTGTTTCACTTTCTTGTGTTAAATCACTTTCCTCGACAACCGTTTACCTCTACTGCTTATCATCCTTTGTCCTGCTTCCTATCTCGACAAAAGAAAGACCTCTGACTAGGTATTGGCAGCACTCGCTTTGCCCGTTACACTCAGTGAGAGGCAGTTACTGTTTTCATGTCACTCAACCAACCAACTGGCCCCACAACTAAGACATGTTCCAAGGGAACCCACAATTTCACCAAAAAAGAAAAGCCTTTTCTCGAATTCCATATGGGGGGGTTGAACCCACCGCCGATTCCACGGCCGATCTCTATCCACCTAAGCCACCCCCTCACTCGAAAAATTCTTTGTGACAAGGAGCCTCTTCCTATGGTCGCAACTCTTGACACTCGGAAGACATTGCCTAATTGTAGGCGAAAACCTTTAACAAGGAAAAGTCATAATACCACCCCGGCCAGTTGCGCTACAAGAAGAAAAAGAACAAGGAGAATTAGAAGAAGAAGAAGAAGAAGAAGAAGAACAAAAAGAACAAGAAGAACAAGAACAAGAACAAGAACAAGAAGAGGAAGAACAAGAAGAACAAAAAGAAGAAGAACAAGAAGAAGAAGAAGACGACGAAGAAGAACAAGAAGAAAAAGAAGAAGAAGAAGAAGAAGAAGAAGAAGAACAAGAAGAACAAGAAGAACAAGAAGAAGAAGAAGAAGAAGAAAAAGAACAAGAACAAGAAGAGGAAGAACAAGAAGAACAAGAAGAACAAGAAGAACAAGAAGAAGAAGACCAAGAAGAAGAAGAAGAAGACGAAGAAGAACAAGAAGAAAAAGAAGAAGAAGAAGAAGAAGAAGAAGAAGAAGAAGAAAAAGAAGAAGAAGAAGACGAAGGAGAACAAGAAGAACAAGAAGAAGAACAAGAAGAAGAAGAACAAGAACAAGAACAAGAAGAGGAAGAACAAGAAGAACAAGAAGAAGAAGAAGAAGACGAAGAAGAACAAGAAGAAGAAGAATAAGAAGAAGAAGAAGAGGAAAAAGAAGAAGAAGAAGAAGAAGAAGAAGAAGAAGAAGAAGAAGAAGAAGAAGAAGAAGAAGAAAAAGAAGAAAAAGAAGAAGAAGAAGAAGAAGAAGAAGAAGAACAAGAACAAGAAGAACAAGAAGAACAAGAACAAGAAGAAGAACAAGAAGAAGAAGAAGAAGAGGAGGAAGAAGAAGAAGATGAAGAAGAAGAAGAGGAAGAAGAAGAAGGATAAAAAGGAGAATTAGAAGAAGAAGAAGAAGAAGAAGAAGAAGAAAAAGAAGAAGAAGAAGAAGAATTTGAATAGAATTGGTAAGCTCTCTACATCTTTTTGGAGTCCATTGTTAATGTAAAGGGCATCTGTAGAAACCTTGCCACGACTCATAACAACAAACTTTCTACCTATGCCTATATCGTTGACGGTGTAATGTACTCGTAGTTCTGTTTTTGTACCCATGTCTACGCACATCGACTGTAGCATGAACTACACGCAGTCTTGCATACAACAGTTGTCGTTCATGCTTTTGACAAAAGTAGTACTTTGTGTCAGCTTATAAGAGGCCTTCTAACCACACGGTCCAATATGTGCAAGATGTGTGAGTTGTTAATTGTCTTAGGGCAAAACATTAATCGATTCACAGACCAAATCCTTATTTCAAATTCATTTTGAATAAATCGCCTTAATCACATTTCCCACTCAGTTAATTAAACTCAACAAACGCCTACAATCGCCTTACGACTATACTCGCACAGAAGAAGCACAAATCCGCTGCCCCGTCCACTCACTCGACGTGCGCAAATTTAAAGCTATTTGCTCACTTTTTAACAGCGAAACCAAATCAATTTATCAGTGGCTTACGCTGCACGTGCATAAATTTTCATAAAATTTATGCATTCCACGCGGTGTTTTTCAGGTTTTTTTTTTTGACTTTTTGTTGCTGTTCGAAAATTACCGTCGTTAATGTAAAACATTTTATTAATTGCGGGACGATTAATCGGAAAATCGGTATCTCTAACTGTGCACAGGTGGGCTGCGCGTGCCTGGCAAATTGTGTGCACACCGGACGAGGCAAAAACAGGAGCAGCGCGGATATTTGTGGACACTGGATCTACAAAATAATATAATTGGATGTTGATTACCGCGGGTTAACAGGCGGCGCCGGTGCTGGATTTAAGTTTTGTTTGCATTTTTTGGAACGAGTTGCTGGTTGGGTTGACGGGAGAAGGAATTTTTTGTCTCAATTTGCCGCCATCATTATGTCGGCATTATGCACAAATCTATTTATTTATTTTAAATTTTCTGTCTTTTTTGTACCTTCGGTGCCTTAATTAAAATTGTGCACGCAAATTGCTTTGCTTTGAAATTATCATTTTTTTGTTGTATTCTTTTGTAGGAATTTCAATTTAATCGGACGTTGACATTTTTTGTTCGACTTCAGGGCGCACTTAATTTATATCAAATTCAAACGGAAGCAGTTGCCTGCCGGACTGGGAGAGGTGACTGGGTAGTGGGGCAGGCGCATGACGTACACTTGTTGCGATCGGCAATGACTCGTGCCGCCGACCATTGAAGCAAACCAATTGTGTCCAGATTTCAAACGTATTGAATTGCATGTGCTTCGTCAAATTTCGTAAACCAAGTTTTTCCTTATCCACGGCTTTGCAAATGTTGGCGTTCTGTCGTGGAACTTATACCGATGCCAGAGTGTCTCTCAGCCGGCCAAATTGACTTGCAGCGGGGTCACTTAATCCACAAAGTTGTCAAACCTCACACAAGCCGTTAAGGCAAAATGAAGAAGCTCTGCACGCTTCTCACAAAGGAGATGCAAATTCAGTTTCTTCTTAGTTCCTGGACTTGCGTCTGCAGATTTTGTAAGAACGAGCGGGCTCATATTCGAATGCTGTGGTGGCATCCGTGGATCTGTCATCTCTTTATCTTTGGCTGACAATTGGCCGCGTCCCTTATAGTACAAAGGGGGATGCTCAACTTTAAGCACAAAAACAAAATAAAGTTTTTAGACCTAAACACACATTTAGACTATCTATGAACCTTTGTGGGCACCGTGGCATAGTGGGTAGAGTGCGACGCTCACACGCCGAAGGGTCTAGGTTCGATTCCCAGCTCAACACCAGTTTTTCGAATATTTCACGGCACCATCACTTTCGAGCTGCTGACAACACTCAAAGAGTAAAAATTGTCTAAGAAAAAGCTTCTCAAATTTCGCCGTTTGGAGTCGGCAAAAAATTGTAGGCTCCTTCTAATCGTGAGGGAACAATAGTGCGGACAACACGAGTAGTCGATGAGCAAGCTAGGCCTTGGTCCCCCTTTGGACTGTAGCGCCAACAATTATTATGAACCTCTTGGTAAAAATCCATCCTAAAGGACTGCCTTCGGAGTCAATTCAAGAAATTCAAATAGTTTGTGCTGCATAATCACCGCATACACCAAATCCGTTCAAGTTTGCAGTGAAAACTACGAACTTCTTCTTCTTCTTCGGATGGCGCTACAGTCCGGGGTGGACCTGGGCCTCAACATGCCTCTCCAGCTAGCACGATCTCTTGCCAGCTGCCTCCAATTGCGCACTCCAAGTTGGTTGAGGTCCTTTTCCACTTATGTGCGCCATCTCAGTCTAGGATGTCCTCTGCTGCGTTGTCCCTGTGGTTCGGATTCGAAAACTCTTCGGGCCTAGCCACCTTAAGCGTTGTATCCGTAGACGCTTGACTAGGCTCATGCCGCCGTACAGCGCATACAGTTCGTGGTTGAATTTTCTCCTCCAGATGCCATCAACGCAAACAGGACCAAAAATCGCACGCAGAACTTTTCTCTCGAAGAGACCAAAGGCTTCCTCATCCGCTTTTAGTAGCGTCCAGGTTTTTGCGCCGTAAAGCAGGACTGGGATGATCAAGGTGTTGTACAAAGTCACTTTGGTCGTTCGGGAGAGGGCTTTGTTACTCAATTGCCTCTTAAGCCCAAAGAAACAGCGATTGGCAAGAGTGATTCTGCGTTTGGTTTCGGTACTGATGTTGTTGTCCCTATTCACAGCGGAGCCGAGATAGACGAAGTCCTTCACTACCTCCAAGTGTCTGCTGCCCATAGTGACGCTCTGTCCGAAACTTCGATGTTCTGCGTCCTTCTTTGATGACAGCATATACTTTGTTCTGCCTATATTTACCACTAGTCCCACTTTAGCTGCTTTCGCTTCGATGCTAGCAAACGCCTCATTGACGGCTCGCTGAGTTCGGCCGGTCACGTCAATGTCACCCGCATAAGCTAGCAGTTGAATGGACTTGTGGAAAATCGTTGAGTTCGGCCGATCACGTCAATGTCACCCGCATAAGCTAGCAGTTGAATGGACTTGTGGAAAATCGTTGAGTTCGGCCGATCACGTCAATGTCACCCGCATAAGCTAGCGGTTGAATGGACTTGTGGAAAATCGTTGAGTTCGGCCGATCACGTCAATGTCACCCGCATAAGCTAGCAGTTGAATGGACTTGTGGAAAATCGTTGAGTTCGGCCGATCACGTCAATGTCACCCGCATAAGCTAGCGGTTGAATGGACTTGTGGAAAATCGTTGAGTTCGGCCGATCACGTCAATGTCACCCGCATAAGCTAGCAGTTGAATGGACTTGTGGAAAATCGTTGAGTTCGGCCGATCACGTCAATGTCACCCGCATAAGCTAGCGGTTGAATGGACTTGTGGAAAATCGTTGAGTTCGGCCGATCACGTCAATGTCACCCGCATAAGCTAGCAGTTGAATGGACTTGTGGAAAATCGTGCCTTTGATGTTGACGTGTGAGTTTCGTACGATCCCCTTCAAGAATGATGTTTAAGAAGTCACATGACAGTGCGTCGCCTTGTCTAAATCCTTTTTTGACATCGAATGACTCGGTGAGGAAAACTACGAACAAAGGCAGCAAATAAGCATCAAGGAGGTAACCTGAATTCAATAAAACTTACACACCAACGGAAACAAGAACGACGTGGCATCCGGCCATCGCTTTCACCAACACGATCAGCCCGATCATGTTCCGCCCACATCTAGAGAGGCACCACATTGCTGCTTGGAGTCCTGGCTAAGCAATTTCTCAAGCGCAAGCAGTGTTGTTGACACACACAGACGCTGTCAAAAATCTTTTACAAGAACAAACACACAATAGACGCTCCTCTGTATACATGTACGTAAAAGAAGAATTTTCTTCTTCATTTCGAATAGGTCTCGGCCTGCAACTAACAAGCCTCTATAGGTGGCAAGGTCCTCGTACTTCTTCTTCTTCTTTGTGTGGTGCAACAGTCCGGGTTCAACTGAGCCTCAACCAACATGCCTCTCCAGCCAACACGATGTCTTTCCAAATGCCTTCAAATGCACACTCCGAATTGATTGAGGTCCTCCTTGTGCACGCCATCATAGCCTAGGCCGTCCTCTGTAGCATTATTCCAAAGGATTGTGAACCCTGCGGTACATCAACACAACAACATTTCAGTGTTTATATTGCCGGCAACCTTGACTTGGATTGTTCCATCAGTCAGACAGCTTCTAAGCCTTTATGCGTCACTGCCCGGCTTAAGCGGCTTGAGGGAATTCTAGGAAAACTGTAAACAGAGATCATTTTCTGAACTCATGGCCGCAATTTTCTAACTGCTTCAAACTCTGATGTTTAAGCATATCCACAAAGGACAGCACCTCAGTCATGGAGGTGACACCTTTCCTCAGCCCACACCTCATGTCTTTAATTGCTTTTCGAAGACATATTTCACTAGTCACACCCCCCACATAAAACTTCATCTAATCAGGAAAGCAGTCAAGACTTACGGAGAATCGTCGCACACGTCCCACCACCACTGGCAAACAGGAGATGATATCCGACGCTCCACGTCTCATTTCGGATTCCGGCGTCATGTCGGTCTTTTACTTTCGAGCGTCACGTCAAAATGCCATTACAAGTGAAAACGATACAAACCGCCACAGTCACCGTCACCGACACCACCACCACCACTGGCCAACTCCGATCAGCCGTAACGAAGCCAAAGGCAATTTATAAATTATTTCCCTTCCGAGCATCCGCGCTTCGTCGTCCCCGAGTCCGCAGCCAGATTCAACGCATATGGGGCGGCAAACACGATTGGCCGAGCCGCCCGCCCCATCAACCGACAACTTTTCCAATAAATTCCTCAATAATCTCGCAATCCTTCTAATCATTGACCATAATTACGCGCCCTCCCGATGCATTGGAGTGGGGTCCTCCGGCACGCTCATCCGGCCAATCAATTTTCGGTCTTGCTGAAGGCAATCGTCACGTCCTTCTTCACGGCGAAAGGTGTCCTTTTTTTGCGCACCCTCTTCATTGCGGCACCCACTTCAGTGCGGTGGCGGGCGGCGAGATGAAGGTATCCGCGAACTCATTGTTTGCTAATCAATGGAACAGAAGTTGATGTTGTGTCCACTTTTGTTGCGGGGAGCCCCTGCTTAAGACAGGTGGTGGTGGCGCCCAACACAAGGTGCAAAGTTGTTCAACAGCGAAACAATTAATCACAACGATGACTTGAAGTTCCTTAGGCACGTACACCCCGAAATGCAGATGTTTGGCGCGCGATAAAGTTTCGTCCTTTCAAGTATGGCTGCCGGCAGCGCCGCGCTGCTCGCTGACGGCTTGAGGAAGACGGTGTAATTTAGGTATCGCAGCTCCCGTAACCAATCAGTTTGCGGAGAGGGGAAACTTGTTGCTAATTGCGTTCGATTGGGGCAAAGCGAGCGCGGTGGGGAGCGGCAGAAAGGTCTTTAATTTCGATTACGCCACAGCACGGTGGGTAGGGGCTGCGTCGACAGAGGCGGCATGTTGTGCTGGGCGAATAATTATAGCGGGATATCCGGCGGGGAGTTTTGCGTTTTCAAAGCAGAGTTTTGAGTAATCGATGGGGTTGCTAGGCTTTAATTGCCAATTTGTCGTGCTTCACGGAGTCTATGCAAACAAAGAAGAACGCGTCCGCAAGCGAGAGGTTTTGCTCCTGGAAACTGTGCAGCTTTTGGAGATGGAATATGTCACGTATGTACATTGGACGGGGGATGAAGGTATCGAATGTGTTGACAAAGTGGGAGCTTTCGAGGAGTATTCGACAATTGAGCAAAAACTTTTTGACCTTGACATAAGGAAACTCATTAAGGCATTGTCGAAGTGGTAAATTCGAGACCAGTGCCGCTGTCTGAAGGGGGAGAGTAGCGTCAACATAAGCAACGATTGATACTGGATAGAATTTGCAAGTAACTGAAGGCAATACTCGTCTAATTGGAATTTGACAGCAGCCTCGTCGTGCTTGACAGTACCAGCAAAGGCGTGTACTAGCTTAGAAAGATCTAAGGAGAGCACAATGCAAAAAGAAACTCCCCGGTTGAGAGATATACATTTCAAAAAGAATCAAAGGGCGTCTTTTAATTTCGTATAATGACGATATATGTGATTCCAAATTATTCAAACTTAACGTCTTGGGAGAGCAAATGGTATTCGGTTCGCTAATAATAGATGGCGCCACCTGCAAGTTGTGAATGATCTTGGAAACGATTAATTACTTTATTGGAAAGATGTGACATTTATAAGTGAGCACCAACGACAGTCTTAAACAACAACATTGGCTCTTCGAAAATGTCAATATTCGACTTAAATAAGCAGCATTTGCGGGAAGTTTAGATTTTCTTGTTTAATTGGAATAAAAGTGCAGTTGAGGCCCGTAAACTCGTTCACCTGTTTATTATTTGCTCGGACTAATTTTTTTAACAATTTCAAACTGGTGTATTGAAGAAAAAGACCGTCATGGACAAAGCAAACAGATGGATGAAGAGGAATCGGAATTGGAAGTTATACCCTAACCCATGACACACGCGAGCTTATGACGCAAAATAGTTAGAAGTAAATAAACAAACAACCTTTTTTCGATTTATTAAAAAGCAAGAAAATAGGTTGTCGTAGTACCTGATACCGAGATACTGATAATACTGATACTGATGTTGAAAGATGAAACGTTCTTCTCACGGAACTGTAAGGTACTGAAAGACGTCAAAGGACTTGAGATGAAAAGTGAATGAACTTCAATAATACGAAGAAGAGTTGTGAACGCGTCCCATGATCGTCTACATCCACCCCAAAAGAAAACATCCACAAAAGTTAAATAAACACGGCAATCAACAACCGCCATCAACGAGATGGGGAATGTTGCGGACCACAGGTAACGCGCTTGAGCCCTTTATTGTTTTTCAACTTCGCCCTTCGACTTTGAAATTTCGATTCGACTTTTTCAATTTACACTTTATTTGCTACACGTCCGTATTCTTGGATACGTATACGAAGGTTGCCTTTTATATTTCGGGATTAGAGAACAAAAACAATTATTAATCATCGAAAATAGCTTTTTTTGTTTTTCAAAATTAAGATCTGTACACTTTTGCTTGCGTTTGAACCAATTGTCGAAGCACCTTTGCCACTCTGATTGAGGTATCTCCAAAATATACATTCTGAACGCATTAACCGCTTCTTTAGGTGTCGAAAAACGTTGATATCTCGTTTTATTTTTTACGTACGGGAATAAAAAGAAGTCATTCGGTGCCAAGTCAGGACTGTACGGGGGATGACTCATCAAATCGATGTTTTGAGTGCTCAAAAATGCAGCTGTTTGAGCCGATGTGTGAGAACTCGCATTGTGGTGGTGAAGAGTGATCCGTCTTCGGCAGTTGGTTGTCCTAATTTCTTGGAAGACAACTGGCAAACAAATGGTTGTGTACCACTCAGAATTGACTGTTCTGCGTTGTTCTAGTGGGACGGTTACAACACGTCAAGTTTTTTCGAATAAACAGGCGACCATTTGCTTGAAAGTGCTTCGTGCGCGAGCAACTTTTGTTGGATTTGACTCAATTTGAAACACCCATACAGTCGACTGCTGTTTACTTTCGGGCTCATACGAGTAAGTCCACGATTCATCACCTGTCACGATGTCATAGAGGTGTTTCGAAGCACCGCGATCGTATTTTTGGAGCATTTCTTTCGACCAATCGACACGAGCCTTCTTTTAAGCGATTGACAAATTGTGTAAGATCCAACGCGAACCAATTTTTTGACGGTCAAATGTTGATGCGATATTGAATGGATGCTGGTCCCACTAATGCCCAAGGTTGTTTCAATCTCACGATAGGTCGCAAGACGATCTTGCAGTATGGGTTGACGTACAGCATAAATGGTTTCCGGAACAACAACTGATTTTGGACGACCTTCACGAAATTCGCCTTGGAGTGAACTACGACCTCGGTTGAATTCAACATACCATCGATAAACACTAGCCTCTATTGGAGCTTCATCGCCAGAAATTGAACTGAGTTCATCGATGCACTGCTGTTGAGTTAATCAACGTCGAAAGATATAAAAAGTAATCTCACGAAAATTTTCACGATTTTATTCCATTTATTGAGCGAGATAAATCTTTTAAGTTTCTGTATACAACACATTCTGAATACGTATAACCTCAAAACTGTCAAACTTGGCGATAGAGCGGGCAGTTTTGCAACAATTTGTTTTGCCAGATTGCAACAATAGGGTTGCCCAATCCTGAAATATAAAGGCAACCTTCGTACATGGACTGTCCTTAATGTTAACTTATCCTAACCGCCAATCCTCTCTTTGTGATATATGTGTGTGTGTGTATTCTAATCTCTCTTTGTGTTCGTTTCTTTCATTTGATATTCATCTACTAAAATTGTTTGAAAAACTGGCAGAAACAATCGAATAGAATGATGACAGGATGATTTTTCAAGGGTTACCCTTGGCTGCATTTGTTCGTAGTTTCCAACATTTTGCAGGATACGCCGAAATGGGAGGTCTTATCCAACCCGTACTTCTTTATGTTGCCAACCACAGCTTGACAATTAATGGTGATTGCTTAAAAAACCATGATGTGCAGAAGCTGTCGTTACAACAGGGCGAAGACACATACCTCGTACCTCGTACCGCAACTGATAGCAAATTGTGCGCTATAAATCCCCTTTCTGCTAATATTTATGAACCTCGAAACATTTGACCACTTGGAGGACAACATTCCCCGTTGCCTATATACGGCCACTTAATTGAAGGCTTTGGACACTAATTTGGAATGCAAGGCTATCTTCTCAGACAAAAGTTCGCAATCGTATACCAAGTCCTATAAAGTGTTTCCTTCACGGCCCTTGTTATAATCTTAAACGATGTTCTACCAGATCTTTTTTTAAAAGCTATTGAAGCCTTAACATCAATCGGGCTTACAAATCGAGCTTCCAATATATACAGGAAGTCTTTCTCATTCCCACGAGACATTGATTTTACTAACATGAAAACTAAACAGGGACCATGAAGTAAGTTGAATTGATAACCTTCTCTGTAGATTTCCGGATAAGTGATGAAAGCATCAACGCCACAAACCCTGATTCTTAAAACTTTGTTAACTTATAGTCAACCTACAGCGTTTCTCAAACAGAAATAGTCATAACCGGAAAATAATACTGTGCATGAAGGAACCTCGTGGTCTACGTGGGGTAGTGGGTAGAGTGCGACGTTCACACGTCTTAATTTGTAGGTTCGATTCCCAGTTCAACACCAATTTTTCGAATATTTCACGGCACCACCTCTTTGGAGCTGCTGACAACACTCAAAGGAGTAATAACTGTCTAAGAAACCTTCTTAAATTTCGCCGTTCGGAGTCGGCAAAAACTGTACGTCTCTTCTACTCGTGAGAGAACAGTAGCGCGCACAACACGAGCAGTTGATGAGCATGCTAGGCCCTGGTCCCCCATTGGACTGTAGCGCCAACAATTATTATGGTAGTGGAACTTCGTCATCTTTTCCGACAGACAGGAATCGAATTCCTTGTAACCACAACATTAATTTGTTAACTCTTCTTAAGTGATAAGCAAGTGCTTCAATATTAGCGGTAGGTAAGTAGGTGAATGTGGAGGGAATTGAAAGCTCGTTATTCGCAAGGTAAATTTTTTTGACACGCCTTTCATATACTTCGTTGTAGAATGACACATTCGGAAAGCAGCAAGCAATTCAACGAACAAAACTAACTCATCAACCAATAAGTCCCGGCACTGACAGTTAGGGGGCGCCACTAACAAGAAATCCGTATTACTTTTCGAAAGTACAAACAATCGAATGATACCTGTCATTTACATGACAATCTGGCTATTAGGTTGCAAGTTACAGTTTCAAGTGACGCTACTTGTGTGACTTTTAAACAATGGAAAAAACAAAATTTCATGTGTCGATTAAACACTGCGTTTTGATGGGAAAGAATACCGTGCAAGCTCAACAATGGCTTGAAAAGTTTAACAGGGACTCTGCTCCTGTACTATTTGTTGGTGATGTGCTGACTGTTAACAAGGTCGTACATTGATCAACGACGCTGAATGCTCTGGAAAACCTCATAAAAGAACACAAAATTGTTTTGGAAAACCGTAAAATCGAATTGCGTGAGAAAGCTGACACATTCAAGATATAAGAAGGCAGTATGTGCACTCTTTTGTATGAAGCTGTTTTCGAAATGGGTGCAGCGATCGCTCACAATGGACCAAAAACAACAACGTCTCTATGATTCTGAGACCTGTTTGGATCTGTTTTAGCAGAATAAAAAATACTTTTTACATCGGTATGTCACAATGGATGGTGGCAGCAGCCGCATAGTGGGTAGATTGCGACGCTCACACGCAGAAGGTCTAGGTTCAATTCCCGGCTGAACACCTTGAATTTTTCACGGCACCACCTTTTTTGAGCTGCTGACAACACTCAAAGAGTAATTACTGCCTAAAAGAAAGCATGGGCATGGGCCTTTGCACGCGAGGTAACGTCGTTGATTGCGCTCAACATGGCGAGCTGCCAAGGCAATCCTCGTTAGTGCACAGGTCAAGTTGACATACAGCCTCCATGCGGCGCCCCCTGGATAGCCATCACAACACCCGTTGTATGGTGAACTAATGTATGCAGCGACCCCCTCTGCCCAAGGATTTAAATAATGGGCCTGGCCTACCAGTCTGTGGGTTGTGCGTGAGGGTAACTTCCTCACCACGTAAAAATAACATAGTTCAGAAATCCCGATATGCCTCGGATAAGGACGGATTAACTGTTGACGACCCCAGCAAACGTTTAAAGGACAATGATTTTCGGTTTTGCACGTGGAATGTGAGGTCCCTTAACAGGCCACGTGCAGCCGAACAACTAGCGGAGGCCCTTGACAGCTACAAAGCTGACATAACCGCCATCCAGGAAGTGCGATGGGATGGGCCTGGCATAAAAGCGATGAAGAACTGCGATATCTACTACAGCAATTGCTATAGAGAGAGAAGGCAGCGCTTATTCGGATGCGGATTTGTTGTTCGAGGCAGACTTAGGCAAAAAGTCTTGAGCTATGACCCAGTCAGCGAACGCCTCATGACAATCCGCATCAAGGCTAAATTCGGGAACATCAGCCTAATATGCGCTCACGCCCCGACAGAGGAGAAGGATGACAACATCAAGGATGACTTCTATGATCTCCTAGAAAGAACATACGATCGATGCCCCAGCTATGACACCAAGATCGTTCTAGGAGATTTCAACGCTCAGCTGGGAGAGGAGGACATCTTTGCTGGATTCATCGGTAAACACAGCCTGCACGACAACACATCCGGAAACGGACTCAGGCTGTTGGACTTCGCCTCGGGGCGAAACCTCTCTGTGGCTAGCACGCGGTTCCCACACCTGGACATTCACAAAGGAACCTGGCGATCTCCTGATCAATCAACCATCAACCAGATTGATCACGTTGCGATCGACGTCAGACACTCCTCCAGTATTCTCGATGTCCGAACCTTCCGAGGTGCAAACATTGACTCGGATCATCACCTTGTTGTAGCCAAGGTAAGAACCCGGATATCGAGAGAGCAACGGAGTCGAGGAAGGCCAAAACGGTTTGACGTCGAAAAGCTACAATCGCAGCTGATTGCTGGAAACTTTGCCGACCGAGTCTCCCGGAAACTCGCTCAGAGTTCGACGCTTCCTGCAGTAAGCATAGAAAAAGACCAGAAACGTTATCAAGAAGCCATCAAAGAAGCTGCCACTGATGTGCTGGGTTTCACGTCACCACCCAGAAGGAACCCATGGTTTGACGACGAGTGCAGGCGAGCGCACGCAGCTAAACAAGACGCCTATAAGGCGACGCTGCATCGAACAACGCGGGCTGTTCGTGAACTCTACGAACAGAGAAGAAGGGAAGAGCACCGGCTTCTCAGAAGGAAGAAGAAGGAGCATGAGAAGCGCGCGGTCGAGGAAATGGAAAGGTGCTTTGGCAGGAATGAAGTCCGAAAGTTTTACCGAAAGGTAAAACAGCTATCCGGAGGATACAAGGTTCGGACCAAGGCCTGCCGGGACCTAAATGACAACTAGTAGTAGAGTCGCAGTCTGTGCTGAGAATCTGGAAGGATCATTTCTGCAGACTCCTAAACGGCGATGACGACCCAAATCCCGCTGTTAGTCAGAATGTTCCACTCAATTTGGACGATGGTAGACAAGAATTCCGTCCCCCCGACTTAGACAAGGTGAGGATAGCAAAATCCAAGCTGAAGTCGAACAAAGCTGCTGGAGCGGACGGACTGTCCGCAGAACTATGTAAAGCAGCTGGAGATGACCTGGTTGGGCGCATGCTCCAGCTCATCTGTAAGATATGGTCTGAGGAAAGCATGCCCGATGAGTGGAATCTCAGCGTCGTTTGCCCGGTCCACAAGAAAGGACACCCCTTTGACTGCGCCAACTACAGAGGGATAAGTCTCCTGAACATCGCATACAAGATCCTCTCTGCCGTATTGTGTGAGCGTCTGAAACCATTTGTCCATGACCTGATAGGTCCCTATCAGTGTGGTTTCAGGCCAGGGAAGTCCACAATAGACCAGATCTTCACATTACGGCAGAAAGACCCAAGAAATGCAAATTGACACTCACCACCTATTCGTCGATTTCAAGGCTGCATATGACAGTGTGCATAGAGACGAGCTATACAGTGCCATGTCTAGTTTTGGCATTCCTACCAAACTCTTCAGATTGTGTAGGATGACGATGGAGAACTCTCGCTGCTCCGTCAAGGTCGGTACCAAACTCACCGAGACCTTCAATGTCAAAAAAGGTTTTAGACCAAGCGACGCACTGTCATGTGACTTCTTTAACATCATCCTCGAGAAGATCGTGCGTAACTCACAAGTCAACACCAGAGGCACGATCTTCCAGAAGTCAGTTCAATTGTTAGCTTACGCTGATGACATTGACGTGATTGGACGAACACAGCGAGCCGTCAATGAGGCGTTTGCTGGCATTGAAGCGGAAGCGGCTAAAATGGGTCTAGTGGTAAATGAGGGCAAAACGAAGTACATGCTGTCATCAAGGAAGGACACACAACATCGACGTCTCGGACGGAGCGTCACACTAGGCAGCAGAAACTTCGAGGTAGTCAAGGACTTCGTCTACCTCGGCTCCGCGGTAAATAGGGACAACAACATCAGTACCGAAATCAAACGCAGAATCACTCTTGCCAATCGCTGTTTCTTTGGGCTCAAGAGGCAATTGAGTAATAAAGCCCTCTCTCGAAGGACTAAGCTCGCTTTATATAACAGCTTGATCATCCCCGTCCTACTATATGGCGCAGAATCTTGGACGTTAGCAAAGGCGGATGAGGAAGCCCTTAGTCTTTTCGAGAGAAAAGTTTTGCGTGCGATTTTTGGTCCTGTTTGCGTTGATGGCATCTGGAGGAGAAGATTTAATGACGAACTCTATAGGCTGTACAGCGACATGCGCCTGGTCAAGCGTCTACGGATACAACGCTTAAGATGGCTAGGCCATGTAGAGCGTATGGACACCACTGCTCCGGCTCGAAAAGTCTTTGAATCCGAGCCATTGGGACAACGCAACAGAGGACGACCTAGACTAAAGTGGCGCACACAAGTGGAGAAGGACCTCAACCAACTTGGAGTGCGCAACTGGAGACAGCTGGCGAAAGATCGTGCTGGCTGGAGAGGCATGTTGGTTGAGGCCCAGGTCCACCCCGGACTGTAGCGCCACAAGAAGAAGAAGAAGAAGAAAAGAAAGCAATAACTCAACTCGCCGTTCTGAGTCAACCAAAGACTGTAGGTCCCTTCTACTCGTGAGAACAGTAACGCGCACAACCCGAGTAGTTGACGAGCAAGCTAGGCCCTGGTCCCCCTGCGGACTGTCACGCCATCTAATTATTATGTCCCAGTGAATGAAACTTGGATCCACCATTACACTCCAGAGTCAAATCGGCAACCAGCGGAGTGGAAAGTAGCCGATGAACCAGGAACAGTGTCCAAAAACAAAAAAAGGCGGCTGGCAAGGTTATGGCACCCATGTTTTGGGATGCGCACCAAATTTTATTCATCGACTATCTCTAGAAAGGCAAAAGGATCAACAGTCAACGGTCTTTATCCGTGTCCATCCTATCATGAATGGAGACGGACGAACTGAACCGGAGAGCACCTAGACCTGCGACACTTATGACGTTGTCGTCGTACACCAGTCGCCTGTCCACCGTCCTTCACACCACGTGGTAAATAAGTGGACATGCCTCCGCATCCTGGATCAGTCCAATCCGGTCAAGATAAAAGAACGCTTCCGGTGGAATGAAACCCTTTCGGCGAACGGTCTCGTGGTACTCTTCATTTGGGGGGTAGACCCCAAATATGAGATCATTCTCAGAGGTCATGGCTCGTGCAAAGCTTAATAATGAAATTATCAACCCTGTTCTCGTTTGAGACCTCATTAGGATAGAACTTCTTGTAGTCAGATTCCGGGGTTCTGTACTTCTTGAGACATGCGCGAAGACATTGTCCCTCGAAGACGCTCATATTTTTCATATGGGAAGGACCCACATTGAAACACACCGGGCAGCCATACTCCATTATTGGCCGGATGAGGGCCTTGTAGCAGATTCGCTTCATTTTGGAGTCAAGTTGGCTGCTGTAGAACAAATCACTTCCTATAGCGAAACCTTTCTTAACTTTCATCAGAGCTGTGTCTACATGGATACCACCATACAGATACCGGTCCAACATAATGCCAACACTCTTCACGGCTAGTTTCTGACCCTGTGGGTCCAACATGCTGAACTTGCTCCAAATCTTCTTCTTATTCCTTGAAGCCCTGTATAATGGAGTCCGGAAGGGGATAGTTTCACACTTCTTTCTTTCTTTCACACACAACTTCCAGTCCTCGCAAAATCGCTGGATTTTCTCGAAGTCACGCTGCATTAACACGTTTATGACGTTTATTTGGTGTCGTCCGGTATGCGACCCAATCTTCGGCGAACGCGATCAAGTTGCGCATGGAGCCAATCTGTTCGCTGGTGAAAATACCGAAATGGGTTGGTGAGTTTACTGCACCCTGTTGGAGCCCATTTTTTTATTGGAAAACGTTGGTGAAAACCTTATTGCCGCTCTTGACAACAAAACTCTTATCTGTTACCATGTTGAAGGTCGCGTAAGGCACCGGTTTGCTTATACCCATCCTCGTCAACTTGAGGAAGAGGCCTTCTAACCATACGGTGTCGAATGCCTTTTCCAAGTCAACGAGACAGGCCCCGGCGCAGTGGGTTTTGTGGTTGTTCCACTGAATGTCCGAAACCAGTTTTGACGCGGCATGTACGGTATCATACCTCGCCCTAAATCCAAACTGGTTGTTCGGTAAAGTTTCGTTGTCCCCAGTCCACTGATCAGGACTCTATTGACAATCCCCTCGAAAACCTTGCTTAGGAGACTTATCGACCGAAAATTTTTCGGAAGCGAGGAATCTTTGTCCCTTTTGGGTATGGGATGCACTACCGCCGTCTTCCAATGCGCTGGGCAATGTGCCATACTCAGTGCATTGTTGAACAGTAAGGTGTATACCTCCACCGCCTCGATTTATTTGTGTATTGTGTTTAGGATGGCCCTTCAATCAAAACAAAGCGAATAAATAGAAGCTCAACTCCATAAGAGCGTCCACTACTTTTGTGTCATAACAGCCCATAGCGCCGAAGCTGGGCGTTCCTCCCAGTGACTTCTCTAGAATATAAGTTAGAACCCAGCCGCTCTGCGTACCCTAAACATAAAAGTTGAATGTGTGCATGCAGCTGGAAGGTAAATGTTTATTATGAGGAGCTCGAATGTGGCAAGACGCTCAATACGATTTTCATCAGTGGACACCTCGACCATCTGAATGAAGCACTCAAACAGCAACCAGAAGTGATAAATAGAAAGAATGTTGTCTTTTTTCCTAACAATGCTTGACAACACACAGCTTCGATGACTTTCATTCTACAGACGTTTCGATACATCACCCGCTTAGATGAGACCTTGCGCTCTGTGTTTGAAAACTGTTTTTGCGGAACCTTCTTGACTGTACCAACCTGGCCACCTTCAGAACCGCTAAAAATCATGTCGCCAAGTTTTTTGCTTCTTTTCGCAAACCAGAGAGCATCTTGGCCGATGAAGACAAGGCTACCCAGAAAGGGGCTGAAGCTTGAAGACCATAATGAACAAAATGAGCTTAAATTTACCAAGGGAAGATATTTTTTTTTTTTTTTGATTTGGCGGAAATTCTGCCAAAACACACATTGCTGTACAACCATTTAGGAAAACGGTTAGAAGTAAGTGTGGGAAGGCAAACCTTTTGCCGCACTGCGAGAAGTTACGCAATTTGGTCACAGACAATTCAGCAGTCTTAAAATTCAGAATGATGGACGTTTTCCCAAAACTGCATGCTTTCGAAATTTCAATGATGTCTTTATCAAGTGAGTTCGACTCCCTGCACGCCTCGGTTGTCACTTACCGTGACCTTTAGAGCTTCAAGCAATGTGTCACACAGCCACAACCACGTCTACTCACTCATTTGCTCATATCTCAAATCTTTCGTCAAAGCTGCAATGGCCTAAGTTCACTGGATCCCCATTCCGCTCGTCTCAGCCAGAGAACCCCATGGAAACCGTCTACACCGCCAGCAAGGTCTTCATTAATTGGAATTGTCCGGAAAATATTCTCTCGTCAAATATTAAACCGAGACTTAACCCCACTTGCACACGCATAATTATGCTGTAAATGTCGACCACGGACGATGGGGCCCCCGTAGTGGCCATGAACAATCATCAGGAGCACCAGCACCCACCTGGCTCATTCTAATTTCCGTAAATTAAATGTAAACACACACAGACTTTGGGAAACCCCAAAAATCGACCGCCTGCCCCTCCACAATCGTCCCAAGTTGCCGTGTCACGGTCGAACTCCGACAGGAGACTAGCACCCACCCACCGTTAAGTCTAAATTATGAAATGTTCACTTCGAGTACCCTTGTAAGCCTTCCGCCCGCCACTAATTCCCGAGTGAAGGGTGGCCGGGAGAACCGCATGCCACCTCGGAATGCTAAAACATTTTGCACTGTGGCTTCGGCCATTCGGAAATCCTCGGAACAAATTGCCGGATTACGTTCGGCAACAAAATCGAAAGTTGCACCTGAAGGAGGATGCAGAGCAGCCGCTGGGCGCCATAAGGAATGACCTGTGCGAGTGTGTCGTGGCCGGGCCGCAAATCGTTCGCGCCATCTATGCGGCGACAACCAAAATGTGTGCGAAACGCGATTTCCTCATTAAAGCGAATCCTTCCTGCCATGTTGTTTGGCTGTAATACGACGCGGTGACGAGTGTGGAGCACATTTCACTACGAACCGGAGACGGTGCGCATGTCCTGGAACATGGTCAATGAACGGCATTTTATTCAATGTGTCCCTGGAAGTGTTTTATGTTCCTGGGAAGGAACATCTGTTCGCGGAAGAGCGCGGCATTCGCTGTGTGTCGAGTGGGGAAATTGGCCGTCTGTTGGTGTGCAGATGCCAATTTCCCCTGTGTGTCTGCAAATATCGTAGATTTTCCACAGCTGATACGGGCTCTGCAGGGGGGGCGCGGTGATGCCAGAAGGGGATGCCGTGGAATGATTGGAACATTGGTAAGCTGGTGATGTGCTTGTAAATGAATTTTAAGTTGCCTGTGGATGGAGGATGGAGGATGGAGGATGGAGGAGATGATGCCGCACTCTCGAATGGGGCAAGGTTTTGCGAGACATATGGTCGCCGGCTGTCCAGATGGGACGGCGATTGCAATCGATTTGACCGAGAACGGGTTCGTTGACGAAGGGGGGAGCTACTGACTTTAATATTGAATACTGATTTGATGAGATGTTCATCAAGTTCTAATTGAAAGCATCCGCTCTCACTTCTCCGCATAGACTGCCGAATGGCCTGCAACTCAGCCACAAACTCATCAACTTTTCATCCATCACTTCCGTGTAATTCCGATTTAATGGCACGTCATTAATTGAAGCAATTAGATTCGACTACAGTGCACCCAACTACCAGCTGGACGCCGATTCCATGCAGTGGTAGATTAAGTTTCACGGTCGATTTGGAAGCCAGTCGACGCTATAAAACCCACAGGTCCACTCCCAACAGAACTAAACTTTCATCGTCGCCATGGAAACTTTGCCAGTAGTCGCACTGATCGTCGGCGCTCTAGTCCTTGTGCAGGTAAGTATCGCATCCACGTTGCCGATTCCGATTAACAGCTCATTCCTACACTCTAGGCGCGATATGTGGCGATCAACATGAACATCGGAGTGATTCTCGCTGAGGAGCCAAGACAGCTGTCAGCGGAAATGATTCGCATTTGCGTCAAGGAGACAGAGCTCTCAATGGAGGAGCTGCAACGATTCCAGAGCGATGACTTCAATAATTCCACGGAGGCGATTCAGTGCTTTGCCCACTGCATTTACGAGCAGCTGGGAATCCTGAAGGACGGGGTCTTTGTGGAGCGTGATCTGATTGCCGGCGTGTCGGATGTGCTGGATCCCAAGCATCATATTCCGAGAGAGTGTCGGGCTCTGGCGGGTGCAAACAAGTGCGAGGCAGCGTACAAGATGCACAAATGCTCGCAGGAAGAAAAGTCAAAACGGGGGGGTTTTTTGTTTTAAGTTTGTTGTAAGGACGCAATAAAGAGAGCTGTTTGTAGGAGTGGTGCATTTCTTTTTGTGTTGTTTGTTGTGTGAAGTTGGGTCAGGTTCATATTGGTGTCAGATCATTTATGTGCAGAGGTCGGAGAGGATGGGAATCTTATCATTGCCAGATAGGTACAAAGTCACACATTTGATGGTATTCTCCCGAACACGAAGCTCAAAGTTATGAAATGTCTCTTGTGTGGTTCAAAGACTGAATGCAATAGGCGTTGAATGTTGGAAAATATGAAAAGTCACGATGAATTTTCTGCGGTCAGGATCTTCGAATGCAGACTCACTTTGCAGAGAGGGAGTTCCAATCCATTCAAAATACACCGTGTATCAAGCGCAGCAAATGTGTTGGACTGACTTTATTTGGCATAAACACCATGCGCATCAGGACTATAAACCCTGCGGACCCATATTACGTGCCCTTTCCACAACGTCACGTATGAGGTGGAGTTTTTTAACAAACTTTTTTAACAGGGGACTTGAATTTCGTTGTCAGAGAGTCCCAAATCCCTGCACAAAAAAGACTATTAGCTCAGACTTGATTACATGCTCAAAGACTATCTCTCTGAAATTGACTACAATACCATGCAGCATGCACAAAGGATGCAGGCATGTACATGCAGGCAAACAAGACGTCTATAAGGCAACACCGCATCGAAGCACGGGAGCTTTTCGTAAGCTCTACGAACAGATAAAAATGGAAAAGAAACGGCTTCTTAGCAAAAAAGACAGAGCATGAGAAGCGCGCTGTCAAAGAAATGGAAAGATAATACCACCCTTCCAGGAATTAAGTCCGAAAATTCTGACGTAGAGTAACATAACTATCCGGCGGGGGCAGAGTTCGTGCGGAAGTCCGCCAGGGACAAAACTGAAAACTGAAAGCGAAATCGCATTTTATGCTGATAATCTTGAAGGATCATTTTTGCAAACTCCTAAAAGGGCATGACGGCCCGTACCCCACTCTTAGTCAGAATGTTCCACTTAATCTGTGCGTATTTGGATTTACGTGATTGCATGCCGTTAAACTTGAATACCACCAGTTCCAAGCACCCATAGTCAGAAGAACACTGACTATCGCCTTGGGGGGATCCCAAGTACCAATCTAAGTTCTTGTTTTAGGGAATATCACTCCTCCTTGGTAAGGAGCGAGGCTTTTCTAGCAACTGCTGTTCTGTGGGCCACAGCACCCGGTTGAATGCAATTCCACATAGAATCAGAAGTAAATTCCCAAAACCATCCGACCTCTGTGGCCCCCGTGGCGTAGTGGGTAGAGTGCGACGCTCACACGCCGAAGGGTCTAGGTTCGATTCCCGGCTGATCATCTCGAATTTTTCACAGCACCAGCTCTTTCGAGCTGCTGGCAACACTCAAAGAGTAATAACTGTCTAAGAGAGCTTCCCAAATTTCGCCGTTCGGAGTCGGCAAAAAGCTGTAGGTGCCTTCTACTCGTGAGAGAACAGAAGCGCGCACAACACGAGTAGTTAATGAGCAAGCTAGGCCCTGGTCCCTCTGTGGACTGTCGCGCCAATTATTATTTATTACGATTCATCCAACCTCATCCAACCCAGGTGACTGGGGCAGATCAGATCATATAGCACGGTTGACTACCTCCAATTCTAACCGCGATTTGGCCACCACGATACTTCCACAAGGAGGCCAACCGCACGGTCAAGCTTGAACTAAGTTTCAGGGGCTCCTGACCTGCCGTGGTACCAGAATATAGCTTCCGGTCGAGCTTCGCAACTGTGTTGTTTTCGGTAGGGTTCCTTAACATCCAGGACCTACTTCCTACTCTAACCTAACTATGAGTTGTCATGAGGGCAGCCATTCCAATTTGTCGTTTGCTGAAAATTTCCCTTGCAAAACCCCGTAATGGCTTACTCTGTCTGATCTGGAGAACCAGGCTGACGTCCTAAGTCCGCGTGGGGTTGAGAGTACCCTTAAGTGACCGGATCAAATCACAACACGGGCACATGTATAGAGGTATAGAGGAAGAGAGGGAGGGGAGGTACCGATGCACATTGGTTTTGAATGCCTGTGGATTGTAATGAGGAGGACGAATCGAGCTGGGAAAAGCATTCCAGATTCGTGGAGTGCGGCTAAAGAACGAGTCTCTGAATTTGTCTGTACGTCCGAAAGAGGGCTTGAGGGTGAATTGGTGGGCATTCCTAGCGGGGCGTGTATTGCGGGTGAATTCTTGAAGGGGAGGAATGCAACTGGCTAATTCATCTGAGCATTTCTTGTTCAAATAGCGATAAAAGAGTGACAGCGACGCGATATTATGTCGGTGCTCTAACGAGTCAATCGACTTCGCAATATTACTGTTACCTATAAGTTTTATCGCTCGCTTTTGAATTCTATCCAACAGGTGCAGGGAGGTCTTAGAAGCACCTGACCAAATAGGAGCGTTATACTCAAGTTTTGGGCGTATGTAGGCTTTGTATATTGTAGCCAGATCAGAGGGTGTGAAGTACTTTTTGCATCGTTTAAGAAAGCCTAGACATTTCGCAGCATTTTTGGCGACCTCAAATATGTGATCGTTCCAACTAATTTTTGGGTTGATACACATACCGAGGATGGAAAGTCTTTCGGTTTCAACAACCCAAGTGCTGTTCATGGATAACGGCTGATTATTTTGTGATCGCTTTAACGACAGTAGACAGCACTGTGTTTTGGAAGCATTAAGTTCCACTCTATTCTTATATCCCCAATCGATTATGCTATCAAGGTCGGAATTTAATGAGCTTAACATACGCTGCCGTGGTCGCCGTGGCGTAGTGGGTAGAGTGCGACACTCACACGCCGAAGGGTCTAGGTTTGACTCTAATATTTCTAATATTTCACGGCACCACCTCTTTCGAGCTGCTGACAACACTCAAAGAGTAATAACTGTCTAAGAAAGCTTCTCAAATTTCGCCAGTTGGAGTCGGCAAAAAACTGCAGGTCCCTTCTACTCATGAGAGAACAGTAGCGCGCATAACACGAGTAGTTGATGAGCAAGCTAGGCCATAGTCCCCCTTTGGACTGCAGCGCCAACAATTATTATTACTAACATACGCTGCCATTCCGAGTCTAAGGCCGAAGTGGAGGGACGTGAGCCAAGGAACGAATATAAAAAGCTAAGGGTACTGTCATCAGCGAAAGAATGAATAGGATTAGAAGTAGCAGACAAGAGATCATTTATAAAAATGAGAAAGAGTGTCGGAGACAAAACTGAGCCCTGGGGTACACCAGCATTAATATGGTGAAAATAAGACTTGAATCCACCCAAAACGACTTGTATTGAACGATTGAACGATTGTAATCCATTAAAGAAAAGACTCATCGATTCCAAGAGCACGCATTTTCGACAAGAGAGCCAAAGCCAAATGCCTTTGAAATATCAAGTGCAACAATCAATATCAATAAAGGTTTAAGACAAGCCGGCGCAGCCATGTGGCTTTTTTGACATCATCCTCGAGATTATCGCGCGTAAATTACAAGTCAACACCAGAGGCATGATATCTAAAAAGCCAGTTAAACTTCTAGCTTACACTGATGACATTGACGTGAGTGGACGAACACTGCGAGCCGTCAATGAGGTGTTTGCTAGCATTGAAGCGGAAGCGGCGAAAATGGGTCTGGTGGTTAATCAGTGTAAAACTGAGCACATGCTGTCATCAAGAAAGGACACACGACATAGATGTCTCGGACATAGCCTCACACAAGGCAGCAGAAACTTCGAGGTAGTCAAGGACTTCGACGACCTCGACTCCGCGGTAAACACGGACACCAAAATCAGTACCGAATTCAAACGCAGAATTGCTCTTGCCATTCGCTATTTCTACGGGGCTCAAGTGGCAATTGAGTAATAAAGCCCTCTCTCGAAGGACTAAGCTCGCTTTATATAACAGCTTGATCATCCCCGGCCTACTTTATGGTGCGGAATCTTGGACTTTAGCAAGGGCGGATGAGGAAGCCTTTAGTCTTTTCGAAAGAAAAGTTTTGCGTGCGATTTTTGGTCCTGTCTGCGTTGATGGAATCTGGAGGAGAATATTGAACGATGAACTCTATGGGCTGTACAGCGACAAGCAGCTGGTCGAGGGTCTTCAGATACAACAGATTGCTAAGCCATGTAGAGTGTATGGACACCACTGCTCCAGCTGTAAAAGTCTTCGAATCTATGTCATTGGGACAAAAACAATAGAGGACGGCCTAGGCTAAGATGGCGCACACAAGTGGAGAAGGACCTCAACCAACTTGGAATGCGCAACTGGAGGCAGCTGGCGATAGGTCTTGCAGGCTTGGGAGGCACGCTAGTTAAGGCCCAGGTCCACTTCGGACTGCAACGCCACACAAAGGGAAAAAGAAGCCAAAAGCAAAAAACTCTCTACCAGTAGATCTGTATATTCACCAAGACAATCATAAAAACTAGAACTCTTTTTGCTTCTACCCAAGGCAGTCCCATATTGAATTTTCCGCAATTACTGGAATTCGAAAATTTATTTGTCAATGCAGTGTTTCAGCCGCGGTCAAGATGGACTCTGTGTGGCTTGGGCGCTGACGAGTTCGAATTCGATTAACGAACTGCATTTTTGCATGACACCTGCTGACTAGACTAGAGAAAAACTAAGTCGTCTGCGAAATGTCTAGCCTCTCAAACTTCACTGTTCGGTGTCGGGCACCAACTGAGTGAGCGTTTCAGCTTCTCCTCTTAAGCTGTTTTTTAAATAATACAACCGGTGCACATTGGACAAAGCCTCATTGTTTGGCAGACAAATGTGAAATATGTCTTTGAAATTCAGCCACTGTTGGAGGTTGCCGTCAAGTATCGGCAGTTGTGTTTTCGGCGAAATGGAACTGGACGTGGGGCTGGTCATTCAAGTTGAGGTTAGGTGTCAAATGTACAAGTGGCTTGGTGCATGTGACGGATAACTCTTCAATTATGTCATTTAACCCGCCTTAAGCTTCGCAGTAGGCCATTTCAATGGCTTGAAGACTTTTGCCGTTGAGAAACAGTTGTAGACAACCTTTAGCTTCCTCGTCGTCTGCTTTCGCAAAAATTCCATCATGCACGAATGAGTAGCGACACCAATATTCTTTCAGCAATTTTCTTCGGGTGCACAGAAATCCCTTGGTCTCCTTCTGTATGGAAGTTTTGCGCGTATTGGAAGTGAATTTGCAGCGATTCTTCCTGAGTAAGAGACATGGCAGAGGACGCTCCTAGTTGTTGAAGTCAATTCATTCTATTAAAGTATAATTTTCCTGAAATAAAGGCGGAGAAACAGGTTCCCCACAAGGGATGCCAAATGTTTAAAGGCATGTAAATAGTAAATTGCACTCTATTTTTATATATACTAAAAGATGGGTGACCGAAGATCACGTTTTTTGTCTTCAATTCTTTATTTGAGAGTGAGCTTACCAAAAACGAAAAACAAAGTGTCATGTGAGGATTAACAATTCAAAGCTAGATTACAATATTCATGACGCAATTCAAAATATCGTGAAGTAATGCATGAAGTAATGCAGGTTTCATTCAAATTGATTTTTCATTTAATTTGAATTAAAACAGTCAGAAGGCCCCAGAGTCAAGAAGGAACCATCCTATGACTTGCCCATAAATTTAAATTTAAATTTTCTGATTTTTGCCACGGAATTTCTTAAAATTACGAAACTTTCAACATTCCGCCAACGATCGACTAACGGCATTTCAAAACCATCCACGCACCACGCTCCATTTCGTGGTTCCTCGCCGCATCTGTTGAGCCAGAGCTTCGCTCAATGCAGCAAAAATTGCTTGCCTCACTTCGCTCGACCGATGATTATTTGCCCCTCCCCCTGAGCACGCATGCAATTAAAAGCGGAAACATAAGCGGCAAGCTCAAACGCAAGCCAAAGCCCGAGCCCGGCATCAATACGAAACTCGAAAAATATTCAAAATATTTGCTTAAATCAATATAATGGCTTCCCATTTTCAGTGGCGGCACAAATTCGCGCTGAATAGCGTCTCGCTCGCCCGAGCGTGGCGCATCAATTGCATTGTGAAACAAACGAAACCGATTTTAGTCAATTGCACACAACCCATCGACGGCCCGGACCAGAATTCCGAATAAATTAAAGCACTCACTTGTGCCGTTCAGTTTTTGAATAATAATTAAATTTACGGATATGTCCTCTGTGAGTGTGGGGTCTTTGTGTTGGAGTGCCTGCCGCCGACTACGGGAGAGGCAATTCAATTAATTTAATTGATTTATTAACGGTGGAAAATAAATTTTACAAAATAGCCTCCCGAACGCCCGTCGCACGCAACGCGGTCGGGCCGGGAACGCATTTTTATTAAAATCCTCTCCATGAAGGTCCATTGAAATCAATTTTTTTTTTAGCTCTCTTTGCCGTGTGTGTGTGTGTGTGGGTTTTTTTTCCAACCAGTCCTTTATGTGGGTTGAAGCAACAGACTGACTTCAAGCCTCACATACCCGCGCACAGCTGCGACGGTCATTTATGGACACAAGTGTCGCCGGGATCGTTTTGCCAAATTTGCGCAGCAATTGCGAGCTTCATTTACTTTGCACTACGAGAGTTTAACATTTGAGTTGCGTCTGAGTTTTTGGAGTTGACGTTAAGCAATTAGGAAAATTGAGTTAAAAATATCATTTCAAGCGAGGTGTGTGTTCCGTTTCTGGTGGGCAATGACCGGTGAAGCTGTGGCAAATACCCGTCAGTATGAATGAGTTTAAATGAAAGAAAATTACTTTGTGTACTGAGAAGGGGGCTTTGAACTGGTTCAATGTTAGAGTGCGACATCAGTGTGCTCCAGCGAGGCGGAAGCAAATTGGAAAGGTGAGCAAATGAGGAGCAGGGTTGAAGGGTGTGGTTCAATGCTTAGAGTGCAGGTCTTTGATTCAAATGTTATGGGAAAGGGATTTTTTGAAACACAAAAGAAATATCGTTGCATTAGCAAAACTTTCGTCCGAGCTAATCAGTGAGTCATTCAATAATTCAACAGTTTACCAGTCAGACTTCACGATGTGTGTAGCCATTTGAAAATTTAGTACATACGATTAAGTACGAGGCTCTCATGCCAAAGGTTAGAGGTTTGACTTCTCGAGTTGCTGGCAGTACTCTAGCAATACTCTTTATCGAAGGAAAGCTTCTCAATTCTCGTCAAGTTGGTAAACGAACAGCAAGTATGGTTTTGTTGAACAATAGCACGCGCAACGCTTGTAGTTTCTGATGAAGGTAGTTTCCTAGTGAGCTTTTGTGCCTGTTTAAGTCTAAGGAGTCCCAACGTCCTTCCTGTGGTCGACGAAATATGGTGAACACTAAGCGAAAAAAGAAACAATCAAAATAGGGGACTTTACCCTCGGTACGTAGTCTGTTGAAATTTATTTTCATTTTTGTTTTCGTCTTAGAGTTTTTATGGTATATGCAACTTTTATCTCCAGTCACTAGCCTTTCAAGAAGAAGAAAGAAGAAGAAACAATAAGAAATCGCTTTTCTACATGTTTTCCACATCCCTTACCTGAACAGAAGTTACTCGCAACGGCATAGTACAGTGGGTTGCCCAATTAATAGGGACAGTCAGATTTTTTTTTTCAATTTCTCCTTTGGGCACATTTGACTGTACTTTAAGTGGTTTAAGGTTTAGTAGAGTATATCGTTACTTTCGCCAGACCTCTATAACTCAAACCTTAAGTGAATTTCTGGTGTTGCAGGATTTGTTTTTTTTTCAACAAATATTTTAATAACGCGAGAGGCGTCGAGTCCTTTATACGTGAAGTGAAATGAAATACGTAACTAGTTGTTTTAAACATAAATTTCGTAATTTTCTGCAGTAATAATTAATTGAAAGTAAGTATTATTGTATAGTTATTCATAGAAAAGTGAATTTGAGGATATTTAAGAACAAATTATATTTTTTTTTATTTTTTTTTTTTTTTGCTTTAAGTATGGGTCGAGGGCTAGATCTGAGTCCCAGGAAAAAATCGGAGGTTAAAACCCTTCTCCTGCATACCAATAAAAATAAATTTGAACCAAAATCAGACACTTTCAGCCAAACGGAGGGGCATATGTGGGAGAAAACGGATCACTACACCTCGGACTGATGGGAATATTCGTGATATATGTTTGCAAAACAGATCTTTTAACACTGATCGTTCAGGATTCTGGAATACCAATTTCTAAAAGAACTTTACAGCGAAGATTAGCAGAGGATGACCTTACAGGTCATCGGCCAGTTAAGAAACCGCGGTTGACAGAGACAATTAAGAAGAAACGGCTTGCCTGGGCTAGTGAGCACCGTTTTAAGACTGTTGAAGACTGGAGTAAGGTCAGTTTAACTATCTACTTTTAGTTTTAAGTAATAAACTACAATAATCATAAAAAAATGTTACTATTTTTTTTTAGGTGTGTTTCTCAGACGAGTCGACATTTGAGATTCTAGCCGATAAATCCAACTTCGTCAGGCGACGCCCAGACGAGAAATATCACCCCGCTTGCATTGTGGAACGAGTTAAACATCCTGTTAAAATAATGGTGTGGTCTGTCATAAGCTCGAAAGGTGTTGTGCGTCTGTACATTGTCCAGGGAACCCCAGATGATGTGACTGGATTTATGAATCACATGATTCAAAATCACATCCGTATCACTATTTATAGTGACAACGGAAACACTGATGGAGGAAAGACCATCTGTGGCGGGATGGCGGCTAACAGACCCAGGCTTAGAGGGAACCTGACTGGTAGTGACAGCTTAACCAGAGGCTATATTCTGGTGCCACGGGAGGTCAGGGGCCCCTGGAACTTTGGTTCCAGCCTGACCGTTGCGGTAGGCCCTCTTGTGGGAGTTTCGTGGTGGCTGTGGTTTACCACCTAACATCGTGGGTAGAGTCGAGGATAGTGTACTGTGCTGACTTGTCTAGCCCATTGTTTAAGCAAAACTAGGCAAGTCGGTTAGGGGACGATCCCTTCTCAGTATGGAGTTGCATTCTCAACCGGGCGCTGCGACCCAAAGAGCGGAAGAGGTTTTAGGAAGGCTTCGCATCAAACCAAGGTGGGGTGATTGCCCCTCAAGCATGATCCCAGTTTGGTACTTGGGTAACTAAGGCGTTTAGTCTTGCGTTACTTACGACTCTTGGGAAAAAGGTTCCCCGTGATATAAGCCGTTAAGGCAGGTGATCACGTAAAACCAAATCCCACATCTGTCCAGGGAACCATGAGACAGGACCAATACAAGCAAGTCCTACAAAATCGCATGCTACCGCAACTCCAAGAATGGTTTCCTGATGGGGACAAATTTGTGTTTATGCACGATTCAGCACCGTGCCATAAAGCTAGGAGTATAACCACGTTCTTGGCAGACCACAATATCCCGGTTTTACCTTGGCCTAGGAATTCTCCAGATATGAACACCATAGACAACTTATGGAAGATCACCAAAGCGGAAATTGCCAAAGAAGTAATTACCACCAAGGTAAAATTAATAGAAAAGCTAATAAATGTCTGGCATCAGAATCCTAAAATATAAGAAAGTGCAAAAAAATGCATAGAAAGCATGCCGAGGTGGATTAAGGCACTCTTAGAAGCCAAAGGAAATATTACAAATTATTAGCAATTTCTCGAGGCCGTGTTCTGAATACATTTAATTCTTATTTTAGTGTTTCAAATTATATTTTTTATCTTTATTTAACTTCTAAGATATGTATTTAATATTATTAAACATAGTTATAACTTAAAACGAAGTGTTTAATTAGTTATGGACCAATAATGTCTAAAATATCTTTATTTCATGACTGTCCCTATTAATTTGGCAACCCACTGTAAATTCTGATAAAGCAAAGCCTCCACTTCCTCATCATTAAACATTTTTGACTGACTTAGACGTTCTTTATCTTCGACACCAATATTCATATTTGAATCGTCGATACCATTGTCTGCATAAATATTTGGATGGAGCAGATACACCATGAACTTCTACAAGCTTTCGATGGGTTTCAGCTCTTCTTTTCTTCTAATTGAAAAAATCAAAACCTGCAGCATATGTTTTTTAATTAAGTCGAATCTGGAAAGTTTTGAAGAAGCCAAAAACACTATTGTAATTTGAAACAAACGCTGATGCACACTGGAAATGTTACACCTTTCCAATTAAGTAGATTTGCTTCCAAGGTTAGCCATAAGTTGCAGGTGGTGCCATCATTTGAGAAGGGATATAACTTCTTCTTCTTCTTGTTGTGGCGCTACAGTCCGGGGTGGACCTGGGCCTCAACCAACATGCCTCTCCAGCCAGCACGATCTTTCGCCAGCTGTCTCCAGTTACGCACTCCAAGTTGGTTGAGGTCCTACTCCACTTGTGTGCTCCACTTTAGTCTAGGTCGTCCTCTGTTGCGTTGTCCCAATGGCACGGATTCAAAGACTTTTCGGGCCGGAGCATTGCCCATACGCTCTACATGGTTTAGCCATCTTAAACGTTGTATCCGTAGACGCTTAACCAGGCGCATGTCGCTGTACAGCCCATAGAGTTCGTCATTAAATCTTCTCCTCCAGATGCCATCAACGCAAACAGGACCAAAAATCGCACGCAAAACTTTTTTCTCGAAGAGACTGAGGACTTCTTCATCCGCTTTTGCTAACGTCCAAGATTCCGCGCCATAAAGTAGGACGGGGATAATCAAGCTGTTATATAAAGCGAACTTCGTCCTTCGAGTGAGGGCTTTATTACTCAATTGCCACTTAAGCCCAAAGAAACAGCGATTGGCAAGAGTGATTCTGCGTTTGGAATAACTAACCCTCAGTAATTTATGTGTGTTTTATGAATTGCTTTTTAAAGATTAATGTATGCTTTTTGTGTAAGCTTTCTGAATCCCAATAGAATCACTATTGGAACCATTGTAATTCAACTTAAACAGACTGCTTTGATTGGTGCATGTACCTCAAATGTCTTCTGGCTCAGCCAGTTTGACGCTCTTAGGAATTTCTTGATTTTTTCTAAGCTAAAAATTAAAACAAATTTCTAATCTAATACCAACCAGTTTCTGTAGGATTTAGTAGAAATAGTTTTCCAGTATCAGCCGAACCGGCAACAAACTTTTCTTCTTTAATGATTTGGCAGCACTTAACGACAGAATGGATTGGTAGAGCAAGATTGTGGCAGAATTTAAAATATAGAAGTCCTTCGGTTATGTTTTACATTTCTATTTGAACCATTTTATAATCTATTCATTCAATGAATGTAGAGACATTTTCCCTTCAAAAGTGTTGCAAGAGAGGAAACTAGTTGCATAGTGGCAACAATGTGCAATTTCCCTTTTCAAAGACGCGGTGCATAAGTTTTAGGCTTACAACAGTTTGCGAGACTGCGTTAAGATTAACAATTATATGGCACGACAGTCCACAGGGTACCAGGGCCTAGCTAGCTCATCAACTACTCTTATAGTTCGCACTACTGTTTTCTTAGGAGTAGAAGGGACTTGGTCCCCGTGGCGTAGTGGGTAGAGTGCGACGCTCACATGTCGAAGGGTCTAGGTTCGACTCCCAGCTCAACACCAATTTTTAGAATTTTTCACGCACCACCTCTTTCGAGTTGCTGACAACACTCAAAGATTAATAACTGTCTAAGAAAGCTTCTCAAATTTCGTCGTTTGGAGTCGGTTAAAACTGTAAATCCCTTCTACTCGTAAGAGAACAGTAGCGCACCCAACACGAGTAGTTGATGAGCAAGCTAGGCCCTGGTTCCCCTGTGGGCTGTAGCGCCAAAAGAAAAAATATTATTAATAGAAGGGACCTACGATTAGAAGGCGACTTTTAGAAGCTTTCTTAGATAGTGATTAATTGTCAACAGCTCGAAAGAGTGTCGTGAAAAATTCGAGATGTTCAGCCGGCAGTCGAACTTGGGACCTTCGGCGGGCGATCTTGGCACTCTACCCACTGCGCCACGGCGGCCACGATTATATCGAGATTAAAAGTATCGCTATTCGCTTTTGTATTATCTACAGCGTCCTGAAACAATTCCTTAAATGAGTCTTTTATTATAAAAATAATTGAATGGCACGACGGTCCACAGGGGACCAGGGCCTAGCTTGCTCATCAACTACTCGTGTTATGGGCGCTAATGTTCTCTCACGAGTAGAAGGGACCTAGAGTTTTTTGCCAACTCCGAACGGCGAAGTTTGAGAAGCTTTCTTAGACAGTTATTAGTCTTTGAGTGTTGTCAGTATCTCGAAAGAGCTGGTGCCGTGAAAAATTCGAGGTGTTCAGCGGATTATCGAAAATAGACCCTTCGGTTTTTTTACCCACTATGCCACGGCGGCCATAAATATGTTGTTACTTGAACAAATAAGAGATACTACCATTTGTGAACCTTGTTAAATTTTATTATTAAATTCTTGCTTGTTACAAATTTAGTCGCTTGGTGGACCGTTTCAAAAGAAGAATGAGAAAATCACCTTACCTTCAAACGACGCCTTTTGACATTTACTTTTCTGTTTCATTTTCAATTTGTGCTATTTTCATATCCATATTTGACGGGAGATGCCAATATAAGTCTTTTACGATTTTTTAAATTTGTAGGCTGATTTGGAATAAGTAGGCAATTTACAAACATGTGCTACTTGCCTTACGCCTAGTTTCAAATTTTTCCCACCTGCATATGCAATGTATTTCAAAAGTAAATAAGCCACCAGTAATGCGGTTCGAGTTTTCTTCAATGTTACACATTTCTCCCGTTTACTTAAAAAAAAAAAAAACAAAAATAAGAGGGCGCTCAAATAAAAAACACAATAGAAAATCTACAGCCTTCTTCTTTTCGGTCTCCTACAATTGAAACATCAATCTGTGGGGGAGGGGTAGGCGAACTTTGGACAATAAGTAAACAACAAGTACTTAGTGACGTGACAGTCTATTGCAAAATAGAGAGAGTTCACATGAGTTGTGGGCGGTATATATACCATCGCCTAACCTAAAGAATATGCTAACGGGAGGATCAGCCGATCATGAGACTCGTTCTTTAAGTCAATTGTAATTATCTTTTACTAATAGTAATAATTGTTGGCGCTACAGTCCAAAGGGGGACCAGGGCCTAGCTTGCTCATCAACTACTCGTGTTGTGCGCGCTACTGTTCTCTCACGAGTAGAAGGGGCCTACAGTTTTTTGCCGACTACGAACGGTGAAATTTCAGAAGCTTTCTAAGACAGTTATTACTCTTTTAGTGTTGTCAGCAGCTCGAAAGAGGTGGTGCCGTGGAATATTAGAAAAATTGGTTTTGAACTGGGAGTCGAACCTAGACCCTTCGGCGTGTGAGCGTCGCACTCTACCCACTACGCCACGGCGACCATGATTATCGTTTTTTTTATCTCTTACACGAATGTTAATTATTAGACCCCGAAGGGTGTAAGAGAAGTGTGATGACACTGTTTTTCAAACTTTTCGAATATTCTTCTACAAATCGATGCTGGATTTGGTTTTACGTGATCACCTGCCTTTACGGCTTATATCAAGTACCAAATTGAGATTATGCTTGAGGCACAATCACCCCACCTTGGTTTGATGTGACGCTCTCCTTAAACTTCTGCCGCTCTCTGAGTCGCAGTGCCCGTTTAATAAAGGCAACTCCACACTGAGCCGGGATAGTTCCGTAACCACCTTGCCTAGCCCAGGTTGAACAAAACCCAGACAAGTCAGCAGAGTACAATAACCTCGACTCTACCCGTGATGTCAGGTGATAAACCACAGCCACCACGATACCCCCACAAGGGGGCATACTGCTCGGTTAGGCTGAAACCGAACTTCCAGGGACTCCTAACCTCCCGTGGCACCATTATGTAGCCTCTGGTCAAGCTGTCACTACCATTCAGGCTCCCTCAAATTCTGGATCTGCTAGTAGTCATCCCGCCACAAGATGGTATTTTCTCCATCAGTTTTTCCGTTGACACTATAAATAGTGTTAGGAACGTGATTTTTGAATAATGCGATTCATAAAATCCAGTCACATCATCTGGTGTAATATCAACAGTATATGGCACAGAAATTTTAAGTTAAGATTCTTTGTAAGTTTTCTGTAAGCATTGTGAATTTGATTACCTTAATTAGGTTCGCCATCTACTGCTTTTTTAATTAATCGCAGATTCCTTTAACACTTGCGAATGTCCCTGGTCAAAGTTTTGACAGAAAATAGAATCTCTTTGGGAATCATTGAAAATCTTTATCAAAAGTGAATTTTCTGTCTATGGTTGGCAGTTCAAAGCACACTAATGAAAATGACTTAAAACGATAAACTGGTTAAATTGTGTGAATTAATAAACAAACTTCATTCTATTTTATTTAAAAAAAAAGTCTATAGCGTGTGTAGCACACACGCAATAGAAATTAAATTGTCTCTCATTTGCAGCAATGGCAGAATCGAATGTAAGAAAACTTTTCAAAACGTCTTTCAGGAGATTGTGTGACCAACTGTCCACTGCAGGTATACGTTGGAATACATCTCAAGGCGGATTTTGTGTCTGACTTTCTCCGTCTCTCGCTTTGTGATTGTGATTGATGAAAGACATAATAATAATTGTTGGCGCTACAGTCCAAATCGGGACCAGGGCCTAGCTTGCTCATCAACTACTCGTGTTGTGCGCGCTACTGTTCTCTCACGACTAGAAGGGACCTACAGTTTTTTGCCGACTCCGAACGGCGAAATTTGCTTTCTTGGACAGTTATTACTCTTTGAGTGTTGTCAGCAGCTCGAAAGAGGTGGTGCCGTGAAATATTAGAAAAATTGGTGTTGAACTGGGAGTCGAACCTAGACCCTTCGGCGTGTGAGCGTCGCACTCTACCCACTACGCCACGGCGACCACTTGATGAAAGACATAAGCCCCTGAAAAATACTTTCCTGCCAAAAATTGCGTCTCTGGTTCTTGACGAAATTGCTTCATTATTTCGATTGAAGCTAATATTAACCAACTTGCTCAAGTGCCAGTCTGAGCCTGCAGTCATTTTCTTGGCCAAGTCCTCGTTTATAATAAAAAAATAATTGTTGGCGTGACGGTCAACTATTCGAGTTGCGCTCCTGTTCTTTCACGAATAGAAGGGGCCTACAGTTTTTTGCTGACTCCGAATGGCGAAATCTGAGAAGATTTTTCTTAGACATTTATTACTTTTAGAGTGTTGTCAGCAAAACTCGAAAAATTCGCGTTGGGCGCGGAATCGAACCTAGACCTTCGGCGTGTGAACGTCGCACTCTTTTTTTTATTTTTTTATGTGTTTTTAAATGTATTTTTTATTTATTAATTAATTTTCTTAAATCTAGACAAAATATTTAACCAGTTTATCATTTATATAAAACTTACAAATTATCTTACTTAGGGGACACTCTAAGCCAATCTGTTCTTAATTTATAGTGCTTTTCAGCTTCTAAACATTTTACTTTTGTAAATATTTACATTATATATGTAGTAGAATAATTTCAGAGAAGGAGGGAAACGAGAATCGAAGAGAGAATAAGAGTATAGATCATGACAGAAGAGAGGACTGCCGGTTAGGTCAGGGAAATAATATTGTAAGAATGACAGTCGAAAGAGGAGCGTTCAATTATTCGGATGAACAATAAAGTGTAAAAAGAAAAAGCAAAAATTCGTGTTTCCTTTTATATAATAATCCCTTAAATATACTTAGTTCTAGATAGCTTAATACTAAGAACAGCGTCGTACTCTACCCACTACGCCACGGTGGTCCCCATTCATATCCCTCCAAATATTTCTTTTCAAAAATCCCCACTACAACCGGACAATTGCACAGTAGGACTTACTTTGCTTAGATTCTACAGAATCAGCAATTATCCATTGAAAGCGACTGATCAGACTTTACATTGTTGTCTAAACGAAGCCACATAGCTTCTCCATTACCTTAAAGTCCTGCTTGCAGTTCTTGCATTTCCAAGCAAACTTCATTTTAATGTCCCAGTCCAAGGCTTTCAGTTTCATCCATCATTGACTTCTCTTATGACGCTAATTCTTAACGTGTTGGAATGTCTAAATGGAGTGGAATGCATTCTTTTGCAAATTCTTAAATTTTTGAGCCGAATCCATCCATCCAACCCAAATGTTTTTTGATTGAGGTCTTAGTCACTATTTCCACCGATTAACAATAACCCAAGCATCAATTTCTTGCACTCATTAAATAACATGTCACTTAAGGGCAACCAAAAGGCAATTCCATTACTTGACGTCTATCAACCAACCCCACAACAGGCATTTGGTTTTGCATGCGACACCATTCCCAAACGTTTTCAACTTCACATAGCAATTAGGTCAAGACATCGTAATGTGACGTGAACACGTGACACAAGTCACCCATCCAAACATGGAACCCTTCCATAACAAAACACCCTTCAGGTTCCTTTTCGAGATCCCAATCAATTCCATTCCGCCGCAAACCTAAGCACACAACATCTTGCAGTGACATCTCCATTACACCGGCTGGCATTACTCTGGCTGGCAGCGGTTTCGATACTTCTGCAAATTAATTCCAATTCAATTTAGTTAAAAGCTACAATTGGCAACATTAATCAACAGTTTCGGGTAATTTTGCCTTAATTAACGACTCAACCCGATGCGCACCGAGCCGGGGTGGCCCCACTTCGGCTAAATACCAGAAGCCAGAAGCGTCGGCAATAATTCGAAAATAGCATCCTGAAAGTGCTTGCGGTCGCCTTAACAGAGCTTCCGTCTTAGGCAACTGCGTTTCTGTGCGCTGTTGCGTATAAATTGCTTCACGCTCTCCCAACTGAATCCCGAAGAAATTAAGTCGAACATTGATAAAGTGACGAGACTAAGTTGCTGGTGGCTTGGATGGGTCGGGCTGGGAGCGTTTGGTTTATACTGGAGAATTCTTGCTTTGCCTGAAATCAACCAACAAAGAACCCGACCGACCACGAAACACTTTACAACTATTAAGGGTTAGCTGGGATTGGAGTGTGGGCGTGGGGATGTGTGTCGGGGTTGAGGGATGTGTGTCGGGGGTGGTTGGTACACCGTCGTCTAAGATGGAGCACTATGTCTTCAAAATTTGATTGAATTTTGACGAATTTTGTCATTTTGCAGGCTGAACATCTGATGTGTTTGCCCATAAATTATTTACGCCTAGAAAAGGGCGAAGTGGGATTTGACGTATGAAGGCATTAACAGTGGAGAGTGCAAGTAAGTAGATTATGGGAAAAAAAAATGTTTCATATCCTCATCCTCATCCGCATCCTAATCCTCATCCTCATCCTCATCCTCATCCTCATCCTCATCCTCATTTTCATCCTCATCCTCATCCTCATCCTCATCCTCATCCTCATCCTCATCCTCATCCTCATCCTCATCCTCATCCTCATCCTCATCCTCATCCTCATCCTCATCCTCATCCTCACCCTCATCCTCATCCTCATCCTCATCCTCATCCTCATCCTCATCCTCATCCTCATCCTCATCCTCATCCTCATCCTCATCCTCATCCTCATCCTCATCCTCATCCTCATCCTCATCCTCATCCTCATCCTCATCCTAATCCTAATCCTAATCCTCATCCTCATCCTCATCCTCATCCTCATCCTCATCCTCACCCTCATCCTCATCCTCATCCTCATCCTCATCCTCATCCTCATCCTCATCCTCATCCTCATCCTCATCCTCATCCTCATCCTCATCCTCATCCTCATCCTCATCCTCATCCTCATCCTCATCCTCATCCTCATCCTCATCCTCATCCTCATCCTCATCCTCATCCTCATCCTCATCCTCATCCTCATCCTCATCCTCATCCTCATCCTCATCCTCATCCTCATCCTCATCCTCATCCTCATCCTCATCCTCATCCTCATCCTCATCCTCATCCTCATCCTCATCCTCATCCTCATCCTCATCCTCATCCTCATCCTCATCCTCATCCTCATCCTCATCCTCATCCTCATCCTCATCCTCATCCTCATCCTCATCCTCATCCTCATCCTCATCCTCATCCTCATCCTCATCCTCATCCTCATCCTCATCCTCATCCTCATCCTCATCCTCATCCTCATCCTCATCCTCATCCTCATCCTCATCCTCATCCTCATCCTCATCCTCATCCTCATCCTCATCCTCATCCTCATCCTCATCCTCATCCTCATCCTCATCCTCATCCTCATCCCCAACTTTATCCTTAAATTCTCAGTCAAGGACGCAGCAAACATCACTTTAATCAGACGGGAAAATTAAAACGGACCGGAGTGGCGGGCACCCTTGTCGCGAGCCCTTTAGAAATTGTGTCATTTAAATGGAAACACATTTTACTGCGCGTCGGAAGGATAACCTTCCGCTCCATAGTTTCGTATTTATAGAACTGGAAATGAGATGAATCCATTAAGTGCATCATTACAGTTAAGTACACACAGGAACACCTGCCAAACAATGGCGTTCCGCGATGAATTACGGCGTCATTTCATTAGCCCTGAACAACGGTCGTCCGACAGCAGAAACAGTTAAATCAGCATTACAATGCCAACAATAAAACTCCAATGAAAACCGACAACAAGTCACATCTGCATACTGTGTAGCCAGTGAATGGGAGCTTGTTTCCTTTTTTTTTCGAATATTCAACTAAGCGTTCAACTGCTGGCGTAATTACACGCAAAGCAGTTAATAACACAGCCGAGCTGCGGCAAGTGACAGGAGATTGTTTATTTGGCGTTGACGGCAGAGCTGTCTAAAGCTGCTAATGAGCTCACGGCCGTGAAAGCGTGCCTGTACACTTTGATGGCAGGCGTGCAGAGGGGCAGATGCACCATCATTGCATGTTGCGGACGCGAAATAGGGCTTCTCAAGATGCGATGTCATTTAACGCAACCACATAGGGAAAAAGCTCCAGGCGCTTTTGCTCAAAATGTAATTCCATCCCCCACTGATAACTGAATTCAAAACCAAAAGCCGAATGCACTGTTACATGGATGCGCCCATTAGCGGGGCATTAGATGCCGATCTCGACGGCCACAGCAGCCCGCTCCTAATTCGATAAACTTTTGCCAAGCACTCATGAAATTAACGTACACGACAAACACCAGAAATCTCAATTCAATTCCATTACCGCCGCACGGAAGCTCGGCGGTGACGATGGTGGAGGCGTAACAACAGTCAGCAACCGAGCAGCGACAGCAGCAGCAACAGCAGGACGAAGGAGAACCAGAATAGAAGCAGAATTTATTCCATTTTAAGCCTTCACTCATTCGAATAATGCAATTAACCATGCAGATACAGTATTAGCACACAGGATTACACAGAGCGAGAGTGTGCCTGGTGCCTCCGCGCCGCCGTCGCCGCTCATTCATTACGTACGGCGACGATAACTCTGCTCTTATCCAATTATCTCCCGTCATGGATTTTTCTGTTCTGCTGCTACACCACGCTTCTATGTTGCCTCTCATCGCCCCACTGCCTTCGGCCGTGCCTTAGCTGGAAAGAAGGGTGCCGCTCAAAGGGTTCCCACAGCAAGGCTTCCCAAAAGCAAAACACCGAACCACCCATCCACAGCACAGGCAAAAAGGGAACGCAGCAAAACTGCCGTAGAAGCGGAATCTCGTTGAAATGAGAACCGGAAATACTGCATCGGACACTTATCCGCTGCTTCACGTCCCACGTTCTTGCCACAGCAGCCGCTTGCAACTCTGCCTGCAGCTCCATTGCCAACGTCGCCTTTACCGCTCTGCCGCAGCACTCTTGCGCCGCATCCCGCCGCACAACCAAGACCCGTGAGCAGTCGACATCGGCGGGTGGCGGCGTGTTGTTTTTCGTCGACTCATTGTGAATTCATCAGAATTATTCAGAATGGAATTAAAATTATTTTTTGCACTTTTGCTGGAAATTTATTCCATGAATATTCAAATCGAGGTAATTTCTGGTGTGCTTTGCATTACCGTACGGCCGCGGCAATGGCAATGGCGACGGCGATGGCGATGCTGCTCTTCGCTCATGTGTGTGTCGCATTGAATTGGATCGCCGCATCTCTGGATCTCGGAGTGCAGTGGCGGATGTAAATCGCTGTCAGCTGCTACCGGGTAAACGGATCTCTCCTCCGGAGAAGAGGATTTATTAATCTGGAATTGTAATACGCAACTTTGGTGCACTCAAGTGCGTGTTTTTTTCTTCTTTTGTTTTTGCCACAGGAGTGGTGGGATTCACAGTTGCAACATGTGCGGAGTGTGTGTGCACTCAAAGGAATGGGAAAGTGAGGAAGACGCGAAAGTGATGCTGTTAGCGACGCAAAGCTTGCTTGACATCTTTACGGAGGTTGAAAGGCTTCTACGTCTGTATTTGGTATGAGACTGAACGTTCTTCTTTTACCAGACAAGATTCCATTCCGGAAACGAGAGCTATCTACGTCTAATCTGAATGTCTGGCCTTACGTACGGAATTACGCAGCTTTCGGTAAAAGGGTGCATAGGTGGCGTCACTTGGTGTGGAAACTAATTTCGTAACAATGTTCTGAAATTCAAAAGAGGAACTTTCGAAATTCTGAAACATTCAAACACCAACATTCGAACTTAATAGACATAACCTTAAAAACAAAATTCCAAAAAGTTATTTAAAAGAGTATTGACGCAGAGTCCGAGAGACGAACGAATTCATGATCCCATGCAGTGTCACTTTGCGACTTCTTGCCTAGAGTCACAGATATGAACTTGCAAATTATACGTTGTTTCTTTAATTTTTGAATTTGTCGATTTCGAAACTTCACCAATTTCGAATTTTATGCTTCTGTTCATCTCCGTCGAATGCATCGGTATGTTATGCTGGTGATTGCCAATCGTGGTTTGCTGTGCTGCAAAGTCTAGAAGAGTAGATTGCTACCTAGCCTTACCTAGTTAATTTACTCCAACTTGAGTTGAGGACACAGTGGCGCACGAATACGAGCCATGGAGCTGTGGGTGCATAAAAACATTCGTTGCTCATACACAAATCAGTACATTATTGTACATTTTGAACATTGGTGTGAAAAGCTCATTCACAAATCATGAAGTCACCTTTAATCTAGTTGCGAGGACTTTCCGTGCATCTAGTACTGGTTCTGGCCAGAAACTGAGCCGGGAAGGGAATATATTCGAACTTTCATTGGCGGCTCCAAGACGATGAAGAAATCTGGAGCTGGGGAATAAAATGACATCACTAGACTTCAGATCTCTTTAGGTAATTTCGCGCAGGTCTTCCATACAGGCAACGTATGCGTTCGTAATGACCGCGAATTATATTGTGACGAACAGTTCAAAAGGATGAAAAATATGCCTCCTTAGCGACAGTCAAACTATGTTTAAAGCCCACTTCAGCAATTCACAAATTTGGTTGGCAGACTAAATTCGGTAAGACAGGAACTTCCATGGGAAATGAGATTGCCGATGCACTTGCTGGGAAAGGATCAAAAGAGACACTAATAGGTCCCGAACCAACATTGGGCCTGCCCAAGTCCTTGCACAGGGCTGCCGTTGATGGTTGAGCCTTCCCACAGCACAATCAGAGATGGCATGGCTCTCTAGCAAGCACTCTGGCCGAGTGTAAGCTGACCAAGTGCGGGCCAACCAAGTGCAGACCGACCAAGTGCAGGCTGATCAAATGCAGGCCGATCAAGTGCAGGCTGACCAAGTGCAGGCTGACCAAGTGCGGGCCAACCAAGTGCAAGCCCACCAAGTGCAGGCTGACCAAATGCAGGCTGACCAAGTGCAGGCTGACCAAGTGCAGGCTGACCAAGTGCAGACCGACCAAGTGCACGCCAACCAAGTGCAGGCCTACCAAATGCAGGCTAACCAAGTGAAAACTGACTAAGTGCAGGCCGACCAAGTGCAGGCTGACCAACTGCAGGCCAACCAAGTGCAGGCCGACCAAGTGAAAGCTGACTAAGTGCAGGCTGACTAAGTGCAGGCCGACCAAGTGCAGGCTGAACAAGTGTAAGCTGACTAAGTGCAGGCTGACTAAGTGCAGGCTGAACAAGTGCAGGCCGACCAAGTGCAGGTCAACCAAATGCAGGCCTACCAAATGCAGGCTGACCAAGTGAAAGCTGACTAAGTGCAGGCTGACCAAGTGCAGGCCGACCAAGTGCAGGATGACCAAGTGTAGGCTGACCAAGCGAAAGCTGACCAAGTGAAAGCTGACTAAGTGCAGGCTGACCAAGTGCAGGCTGACCAAGCGCAAGCTGACCAAGTGAAAGCTGACTAAGTGCAGGCTGACCAAGTGAAAGCTGACTAAGTGCAGGCTGACCAAGTGCAGGCCGACCAAGTGCAAGCTGACCAAGTGAAAGCTGACTAAGTGCAGGCTGACCAAGTGCAGGCCGACCAAGTGCAGGCTGAACAAGTGTAAGCTGACTAAGTGCAGGCTGACTAAGTGCAGGCTGAACAAGTGCAGGCCGACCAAGTGCAGGTCAACCAAATGCAGGCCTACCAAATGCAGGCTGACCAAGTGAAAGCTGACTAAGTGCAGGCTGACCAAGTGCAGGCCGACCAAGTGCAGGATGACCAAGTGTAGGCTGACCAAGCGAAAGCTGACCAAGTGAAAGCTGACTAAGTGCAGGCTGACCAAGTGCAGGCTGACCAAGCGCAAGCTGACCAAGTGAAAGCTGACTAAGTGCAGGCTGACCAAGTGAAAGCTGACTAAGTGCAGGCTGACCAAGTGCAGGCCGACCAAGTGCAAGCTGACCAAGTGAAAGCTGACTAAGTGCAGGCTGACCAAGTGCAGGCCGACCAAGTGCAGGTCAACCAAGTGCAGGCCTACCAAATGCAGGCTCCCAAACGTCAGCAAGAAATCAGCGGTTTTTCTTCTACCTTTAGACAGAAAAGAGTGCAGACGACTTGTTGGCGTACAAACAACGCACTTTGCCTTCGCTAAGTCCTAAGCGTCCTAAGGCTTAGTGCCGGTACCCTGCGCGACGCCTGTAGAGAGAGTGAAGACACAGCAGAGCACTTCCTCCGCCAATGTCCCTTAGCACCTTAGCTTGGATCAAGTGGCAGCTATTCGGTGACAATGTCGCTGGAGCTAAAACCCAATCTTCCTCCTCCAGAAGTACAATAAACCAGTTATCGAGTTTTTAAAGTCCAGTGTATTGTTTCGCAACCTCCAATCTTAAAGAGCAAATCCATGTGATCCTTAAGAGGTTGCTTTAAATTGATCCTTAGGAGGTTACTTTTCGCAAATTTTAGGCGATATCTCAACTTTAACCTATGGAATGTTCGACTTTAGGGCTCGAAAATTTGTCTAAGCTTATTGCGTATGTTCTCTGAAAAGAATCAAACGATGTCAGATTGTCTAATTTGTATGGCCAGTCGAGGTGTGCAGTGCTTGGAATTAGTCCACTACAAGAGAACTCTTTGAATCCGAACCATTGCGACAACGCAACAAAGGACGGCCTGGGCTAAGGTAGCGCACACAAGTGGAGAAGGATCTCAACCAAATTAGAGTACGGACCTAGAGGCAGTTGGCGAAGGATCGTGCTGGCTGGAGAGGCATGTTGGTTGGGGACCAGGTTCAGCCCGGACTGTAGCGCCCCAAGAAGAAGAAGAAGAGAACTCACGAAATAAAGTAATAACTTGTTGAATTGTGTGACTTGTTGACATACATCCACATCCTTTCGTCCAAGTCTCCGAATTGACTGTAAGCTGTTTCTCAATAGTAGAAGTACGAACCAATGAACACTATCTACCACAGAACTCAACGAATAGGCACTTTGTCTGGATGCTACGAAAAGGCGCAGAAAACTCAGAAGTGATCGAAGTGATTTGTGGACTTTCAGAGCCCCATATGCAACAGCTTTGCCGCTTTGCTTGCCCAGGGAGGAAGAAACGTTCGTTATCCTGGAGAAATAGATTTTGGAAAGAATCAGTGTTGATTGTCTGTTGTGCCACAACCTGAGAAAAAAATCGACGGTGCCAGTAAGCTTCAATTGCAGCCTTAGTTCAACTTTATAGGAAAGTTGATGGCAATGCAAGTTCAAATGAAAAACTCTCTTAAGTGTGGAGTGTAAATTCCGACAGTGCATATCATTGCCAACACTTGCACCGATATCTGAAATATTGTCGCCTAACCGTAAACAGTCCTTACAGTACCAGTTACGCATTATCTCTCTTTGAATTTCGTCAAAATTTTAACGGATTCTTGTGGAATTCATCAATCACGACGATCACGAACATCAAGTAATGCAACAGGCTAAGTTGGAGTCGACACATTTGGTGTAAATTTAAATAATTCTGACGCCTCGTTCAAATGTAAAGTCATTTCATAAATGGCAGACGTTCAGGCAAAACGTGTGTTACTCCAATTGACAGCTGAATTTAGCGAAACCACGAAACGAACTATCACACATTTCATACTCATCTTTCTTAGGGTAAAGCCCTTTGTTAGTGTATGCAGAAAAGGTAGGGCATGCATGCAAATTGATTCCCAATGCAGAATGAACGTCTGGAGGTCAATTGAGATTGGCTGAAAGGCACTTGGCTTCCAGACTGTCATAGAGGGAAATTGGTGTGACAAATATTGACTGCAATTGCATTGTTATCATTTTAGTCATCTCTGTTTCAATAGTCTTCGATAAATTCTTCTACAAAGGCTACGAGGTATCTCTCTGTTGAATGTCGCCCACGAAGGTTGCCTTTTATATTTCGGGATTGGGCCACTATAGTTTTGCGATCTGGCAACTGCCAGCTCTATCGTAAAGTTTGACATTTTTGAGGTTATACCGTAATGGTCTACCGTAATGGAATGAGCGTTTTTTTTTTAAATAAAGCGCTTATTATTAATGGGAAAGTAAAAACATTTTATTCAAAGTATTGGCCATTGTTTTCTACACATTTTGACCACCTTTCTGGGAATTTGTGAATACCACGCCAATAAAATTATTCGTCTCTTAAAGCAAACCAATCAGACACCCAATTTTCGACCTCCTCGTAGGAATCAAAGTGCTGCTCAGCCAATGCGTGTCCCATCGATGAAAACAAATGGTAGTCGGAAGGAGCCAAGTCTGGTGAATACGGCGGGTGGGGTAGCTGCTCCCAGCCAAGTGTTTTGATTGTATCCTGAACCGGTTTTGCTTTGCGTGCAGGTGCATTGTCATGGAGCAAAATTACCTTGCCGTGTCTTCTGGCACATTCTGGTCGTTTCTCGATCAATACATGGTTCAAATTGATCATTTGTTGTCGGTAGCGATCAGTATTAACGGTTTCACCGGGTTTTAGGAGCTCGTGGTACAGCACACCTTTCTGGTCCCACCAAACATACAGCATTGTCTTCTTGCCGAATCGATCTGGTTTTGCAGTCGATGTTGATGGTTCTCCCAGATTAAACCATGAGTTTTTCCGTTTAGGATTCTTAAAATAAATCCATTTTTCATCGCCAGTAACAATCCGATGCAAAACCGATTTTCATCGTGTCTTTGGAGCAAACTTTCACAAGTGTTTTTTAGGTTTTCCGTCTGTCTTTCATTCAATTCATGTGGCTCTCAATTTCCACACTCTTGGATCTTTCCCATAAACGGTTAGAAATTGTTTGTTGTGCAACATTTAACATTGCTGCCATTTGCTTTTGACTCAAAGTGTCATCTCCATCCAATATCCTTTGCAATCATGGTGTTCTTCCACGTTCTTCATTTCTCACATCAAAATCATTATATCTGAACCGTTGAAACCATCTTTTGCATGTTGCTTCCGATAGAGCATGATCACCATATGCCTCGACAACCATTCGATGCGACTCTGCATCACTGTTCTTCAAATGAAAACAAAAAATTGATGCTTTCCGCAAATCATCACTTTCTGGTACCAAATTCGACATTTTTAACACGATGAGAAAATATGATGTTGTCGGAAGGTTTTGGCATACGAGCGCTATTTATGTTGTTTACAGTAACTTTAAAAATTCATTTCGCCCAAAAAATCGAATTAAATAGTGGAAATTTTCGTGCGATTACTTTTTGCAACTTTCGACGTGGATTAACTCAACAACAGTGTATCGATGAAATTAATTCAAGTTTTGGCGATGAAGCTCCATCAAGGATCAGTGTTTGTCGATGGTATTGTGAATTCAACCGAGATCGTAGTTCACTCCAAGACGAATTTCGTGAAGGTCGTCCAAAATCAGTTGTTGTTCCGGAAACCAATTATGCTGTGAGTCAACCGATATTGCAAGATCGTGTTGCGACCTATCGTGAGATTGAAACAACCTTGGGCATTAGTGGGACCAGCATACATTCAATATTGCATAAGCATTTGACCGTCAACAAAATTTGTTCGCGTTGGATCCCACACAATGTGTCAATCGCTCAAAAAAGGCTCGTGTCGATTGGTCGAAAGAAATGCTCCAAAAATACGATGGCGGTGCTTCGAAACACGTCTACGATATCTTGACAGGTGATACATAGTGAACTTACGCGTATGAGCCCGAAAGTAAACAGCAGTCGACTGTATGGGTGTTTCAAATTGAGCCAAATCCAACAAAAGTTGCTCGCGCACGAAGCACTTCCAAGCAAATGGTCGTCTGTTTATTCGGAAAAACTGAACACGTCGCAACCGTACCACTAGAACAATGCAGAACAGTCAATTCTGAGTGGTACACAACCATTTGTTTGCCAGCTGTCTTCCAAAAAATTAGGAAAACCAACCGCCGAAGACGGATCACTCCTCACCACGACAATGCGAGCTCTTACACATCGGCTCAAACAACTGCATTTTTGAGCAGTCGAAACATCGATTTGATGAGTCATCCCCCATATAATCCTGACTTGGAACGGAATGAGTGCTTTCTATTCCCGTACGTAAAAAATAAAACGAGAGGTCAACTTTGAAACGGTTGATGCGTTCAGAATGCATGTTTGGCAAATACCTCAATCAGAGTGGCAAAAGTGTTTCGACAATTGGTTCAAACGAATGCAAAAGTGTATAGGTCTTAATGGGGAATACTTTGAAATGCAATAAAGTTGTGATTAATATTTGTTTTTGTTTTCTAATCCCGAAACAATAAAGGCAATCTAACCTACTATGCATAAGTGGAATCCAAACTGAGATATGGAATACTCGCATGGGGCAACGCACCTAAAAATACCACAAAATTTTACAAATTACGTAGCACTCAGACGGATAAATACATCTACTAGCGAAAATATTGAACATGACAGCTACAAAGTCCTTCAAATTTAAGACATACTTAAGAAGACTCTTATATTGGAGTACCTCGACGATAGACGATTTATAAGCCCAAGTGACTCTTGAATTCATACAAGAAGACGTCCCCAAGCTATGCTTAATTAACCTCGGTTTCGCAATAATTACCGCAGAAGACAATTAAAATGCAGTGTGCCTAAAACACTTAACGCGCTTTCTCAAGAGCTAGGAAATATCAGAAATCCCAAAACTAGAAAGAAATGTATTAAAAATTATTTTCCAGATACAAGAACTGAACTACTGAACATTTGTTGTGGACGAGCCCTTATGTTTTTTTGTTTGTTTGCTATGATATCTGTATATTTAGTATACATCAAGTCATTGAATAGACAACATCATATTTTTTCATCGTGTTAAAAATGTCGAATTTTGTACCAGAAAGTGATGATTATTAAATAATTAATTTTTTTTTAATTCATTTTTTTGTTTTCTTGTGAAGAAAAGTTCTGCAGAGTCGCATCGAATGCTTGTCGAGGCATATGGTGATCATGCTCTATCAGAAGCAACATGCAAAAGATGGTTTCAACGGTTCAGAAATAATGCTTTGATGTGAGAAATGAAGAACGTGGAAGACCACCAAAAAAGTTTGAAGACGCCGAATTGCAAGCGATATTGGATGGAGATGACACTTTGAGTCAAAGGCAAATGGCAGCAATGTTAAATGTTGCACAACAAACAATTTCTGACCGTTTATGGGAAAGATCCAAAAGTGTGGAAAATGAGAGCCACATGAATTGAATGAAAGACAGATGGAAAACCGAAAAAACACTTGTGAAAGTTTGCTTCAAAGACACGAAAGAAAATCTGTATATCTGGAAAAAAGAATTGATCTGTCAAACAGCACCTTGGTCGGAATGTTACAATTTACAGCTTCAACTCTGATGTAGTTAAGGACTTTGTCTACTTAATGGCAAACGTGAACTCCACCGACACCTTATTGAAGATTCGGCGCAGAATCACCCTTGGCAACCGGTGTTATTTCTTAAAGGACCAAGATAATGCTTTACAAGACGCTAATATTACACGTACTCTTATACGAAACCTGGTGCTGAACGATTAGCAAAACTGCAGAGCAGAATCGTGGTCCCTTTAAACGAAAAATTTCGCAAAATTCAGTGGTCCTGTCTGGAAGGAAGGCGAATGGAGGAGAAGACACAACCGCGAATTCTATGTGCTGTACCAAGATGTTGATGTAGTTCTAACCCGTCGACTACAGTGACTCGGTCACTTCGAACGAATGGACAACAACCCTTCAGCTTAGAAGGTCATCGAATCCCAGCCGCCGGGTTAGAGAAGGAGAGAAAGGCCGAACCTCCAGTATAGAGACCAATAGACGAAGTGATTGCAGACGCTTGTGAGCTTGGTCTTGACAACAGGAAGCAGTGCGCCCGGGATCGTCGAGAACGGAAGACAGCAATAGCTCAGGCGTAGACCCTTCATGGATCGCAGGCCTGATAAGAAAGTAAGTAAGTGCTTCTACAAAGGCTGATTGAATGCCATTGGACTTAATGCATTCGAGAAAGAAGGAGGTCCCCAATGGTCTCCGGTTGATGAGGGATTTTCTCATCTCTTCAGGAATTCAAATTAGATGACGTTACATGTCATGAAACCTCCCTAACACTGAAATAGAAAATGGAAACAGATTATCGAACAAAAAGACGCATATTTGAACTAAGCCTGACCACTGTAACACTTTTTTTTGAAGCATTAAATGAAGAGCAAAAAAGCGGATATTTGAGAGATATTTGACAGTCTTATATGACCCACTTGCCGACTGAGTTGCCGAAAGTCAAAACGCTCATCCACTGCGAACAAGCTCGACTCCTCTCTCAAAGCAGTAGAGACCTACAGCTTTTGTTCGGAACTAACAACAAAATCCATGAAGCATTAGTAATTCCTCAAAGCCTGCACAGCGGCCATTGAAAGCATCTGAAAACAAAGAAGCGCATAAATACTCTCCTCCATCAAAGCTCCACGAGAGCATTCCATCACGCAGAAGGCATCCTAACACCACCAGTCTCTCAGCATTCTTCCGTTCATCTTCAGTACTTTTTCGCTAAATCCATCCAGAGGACGAATTACACACAAAATGGAGGCAAAATAAAGAAATCAAATGCGAACACAACTTCTTGGGTAAGTTCTTTTGCCGTTTCCTCACCCTGGGCACCATAAAAACACATTTTTCTCCACGCCTCCACAGGATAATCCTATTTGAAAGTTTCTTTGCAAATACTAGGCATGTATCCCTGGGAAAAGTTACCCCATCCATTCTGCAAAGGATGTGTGCGGCTGTGGGTGGATAAACCGCTCTTTAAGGAGCCGACATCATAGCGGAGATGAAAGTGCATAACACACGACATGTGTCCTCCTTCGGATTAGACACTCACACGCCCTGTGTATGCGACTGAATCCTTTCCCAACTGTTTATGTGGGAATCCCATCTTATGCCCTCCAGCATCCCCGTCTCTCGTTCGACATACATTATGAGCATTAAATTCCAGAGTCCACAGAGGCATATGCCTGCGGGGGTAGGGCGGCGCAGCAAGCTCATAAAACTTGAGCCCTCCGCCATCACGGGACCCGCATAATTCTTTTATCATTTCCGTTTAATTTTCGATGGAGAACTTCGCGTGTATTTCTTTTCCTATATTTTGAAGGAGAAAAAACACAATCTCTCCTCAATCACCGCTCGACAGAAGATACACGCGAATCCTTTCGCAGCGCAGCGGGAAAACATCCACTCCAGCCCTGTGGAGGTGGGGGGACAATGAAAAAAATTAGCAACGGGCGGACGGGCTCACAGCTTAATTAATGAAAACACCTTAAGGACTTGCCGGGGAGTTTGCTAAAATTAAATTGCCTTGAACTCATCTTTATCTCATTATCCTGAACAAAAGTTAATCTAGGTAATTTCAGTGAAGTTGGATGAGACTTGCGCTCGCACATATTGCCCTCCGCCGAGGGAACCTGGACTTTGTCTTCCGTGCTCGTCGCTTTGTGTTCGTTTTTCCTTTGAGCTGTGTAGTCGTCGGTCTGGTTTTTGTTGCGCGTCTTTTGTTACGCATTTCGTATCTGGAGTGTGCTCTGTGAGATGTCCTCGAGGCTTTCAGTTCTTGGAACTATTTCAATTTTTAACCTCTTCACTGTGCAGCTGCTGCTTGATGAGGTGCTTTTGAAGACTTAATTACAACAAGTTGATCAATTTGACGTTGGAAGTGAAGTTTGTAACGTGGTTGGGGCTTTGGCAAAGCTGCTTACAGACATCGACACGGTAGATGTCTAGCTCTGGAGATTGGAGATGGTTTGAGAGATTTTGTGCATCATAGTTTTCGTCTTCTTCCTCGTCTTCGTCTTCGTCTTCGTCTTCGTCTTCGTCTTCGTCTTCGTCTTCGTCTTCGTCTTCGTCTTCGTCTTCGTCTTCGTCTTCGTCTTCGTCTTCGTCTTCGTCTTCGTCTTCGTCTTCGTCTTCGTCTTCGTCTTCGTCTTCGTCTTCGTCTTCGTCTTCGTCTTCGTCTTCGTCTTCGTCTTCGTCTTCGTCTTCGTCTTCGTCTTCGTCTTCGTCTTCGTCTTCGTCTTCGTCTTCGTCTTCGTCTTCGTCTTCGTCTTCGTCTTCGTCTTCGTCTTCGTCTTCGTCTTCGTCTTCGTCTTCGTCTTCGTCTTCGTCTTCGTCTTCGTCTTCGTCTTCGTCTTCGTCTTCGTCTTCGTCTTCGTCTTCGTCTTCGTCTTCGTCTTCGTCTTCGTCTTCGTCTTCGTCTTCGTCTTCGTCTTCGTCTTCGTCTTCGTCTTTGTCTTTGTCTTCGTCTTCGTCTTCGTCTTCGTCTTCGTCTTCGTCTTCGTCTTCGTCTTCGTCTTCGTCTTCGTCTTCGTCTTCGTCTTCGTCTTCGTCTTCGTCTTCGTCTTCGTCTTCGTCTTCGTCTTCGTCTTCGTCTTCGTCTTCGTCTTCGTCTTCGTCTTCGTCTTCGTCTTCGTCTTCGTCTTCGTCTTCGTCTTCGTCTTCGTCTTCGTCTTCGTCTTCGTCTTCGTCTTCGTCTTCGTCTTCGTCTTCGTCTTCGTCTTCGTCTTCGTCTTCGTCTTCGTCTTCGTCTTCGTCTTCGTCTTCGTCTTCGTCTTCGTCTTCGTCTTCATCTTCGTCTTCGCTCTGCCACTTGCCTTCTTATTAAAGATTCGAACCGCAAATGGTGGACACGCTGTAGGCGTTAGAAAATTTTGACACAGTTCCCTTCCCAGAACCACTTCCGATTTCGCTCTCAGATTCTATCACAAAGAACAATGGCCTGAAGGTCACTCGAGTGATTACAGGCTCTTTGGGGAGCGTGACAATTACAAATTTCACCAAACCCCTTCGTGACACTGCTGCTGAAAGCCTTGGGAAACTTCAGCAGGGGCAGTGTTCCTCAGGCCTTCCACCAAAACCAAGAACAGCCCTCCAACCAACCATCAGTCGGTTCAGTTCACACAGACGCCCTCGTCACTTGAGGCATGTCCCCCACTCCACAGTTTTTCCAAATGACATCGATAATACGATTAAGAGTTTCTAACCTTTTTCTCAGCAGCGCGGTCCAATGCCATTAACACAATCCGCTCGAATACTTCACAAAAGGCAACAGCGGAACCGCCAACATCCCCCAGCGTCCGGAACATCCGTCAGTGTTTGTTTCAAAGTCAAAGGCGCGTCAGAACAAGGCCTGCAATCGACGAAAGGGTTACGCTGTCGCCCTCGTCCGTCCATTCTCTCCGCCAGACCTCACGGCTAATAATAATTTCAAATTAATTTCAAACTACCCTCAGCCCTAATCTCTATTAACTATCAGAGCCGAAGCTGCCGTTGCCGCGTTGCCGCCGCAGGGGTGGGCAGAGTGGGCGAAATGGGCGCGCGGCAGCCGTTTGCGAATTCTTCAATTCATTTAGTCGCGACCGACTCGTCCCCGCGTCGTCGGCCATTCCGAATAATTAATTTCGAAAATTCTCGAACAACCCTTTAGCTAATTTGAAATTCCTTTGGAGGGATTTTTTCTTCGCTTCTCTTTGTTGCCAACCCAGCGACGGACGGCGGCAGTTCGGCCTTCATTGAGTTTCATCTTCATCTTCGCTGGCTGAAGGCTTCGACTGGTATTTCTTTTTGCATCATTTACATCGCCACCGCCACCCGGCCGCCATAATCGAAGGGATGTTTGATTCCTTGAAGAGTGGTCAAGTAGATTGTCACGGTTGAATCTCTATTATTTTTCTGTGCACCGCACTGGATGCCGGTCGGGTTCCCTGCCCCTTGGACAGGCATTGATACGTGAGTCCACCGAACCGTCCTCCCTGACATGAGAGCGGACTTTTAAATCACTTTGAACTACTCTTCCGTTGCTGGGCATCCCGGTGCCAGCAGTTCCCCCCCAACACCTTGCGGTGCTGAATCCAGACGCAAACTTCCGGCCATGATGAATGGATGGACCGCAAAGTAGAAGTGGATTGATAGGAATTTGATTAAGAAATTTGTTGATTTTTTATCCCTTCCAGGAGATGGGAGGGGCTCCTGTGAAGGATGGAAATAAACAAAAGTTTCACGGCAAAAATATTAAAATTAATTTCTCATTGAAGTTTGGCCACAGCTTCCGTTCGGAAGAAGCGCGGGACGTTGGCGGAGTCGTCTGACGTGGAGATAAGAGGATGTTTGGGTTGGAGACTGGCTGAAGATGTCTCCCAGTGAAGTGGAGTTTGCTGAACTCATTAAAAAGTCTGATTGATGAGGTGCATGCACGCTCCACTGGGACTGCAATGACTTCCTGGTTTCGACGTTTTAATGAATCCGCTGCAAAGTGAATCTGCTTTCGCCGGCAACCATCGACTGAGGTGATGGTCTTCGGAAGGTACTTGTGACGATTCTAGTAATTTTTTTCAGGCTGGACATGAAAAGTGTACAACTTTGCGATTTTGCTGTTCCTTCAAGTTCATAAAAAAGAGGGACGGTGTGCAGCATTTCCGACGGGAAGTGTATGGCTTTAGTGATGATTTGAGTGGTGAAGTTCCAACGATGGGTTCTGTTTGTATTTAGCAAGAAGAGAAGTAGATGACTGCGAGCGATTTGGATTAAAGATACTTGTTTTGGGTCCCACAGGAGATGTCTAGAATCATCTGTGGTCGAGTCGAGGAACCGGCAGTAACCATTTTTCGTGACTAAGCAAATACGATAAACTTCAACAGGGTGGATGGCAGTTGGAGTAAACTAATGTTCTTGAACGACAATTGGGATCTTTCAGTTGGTGGACATAAGAGTTCATCGGTAGCCTCTGCTTGTTTTGGAAATGCTTCATACCACGAACCAGTAGCGCATTTCATTATTCCCGTCATTCCTCGTAGGTATTGTGATGTACGACATCTTTAAATCGACGAATGTACATTTTATATGAATGTCCTGTTCTACTGTGGTAAGGACACAAATTTTCCACGGGAAGGATCTCACTTTCTCAGATCCCCCTCTTCTTTATAAGGGCAACAGTTCGACTTTTATAATAAATTTAAGCCTTCATTGCAAAGATACTCTTCAGTAATAATAATAATTGTTGGCGCTACAGTCCAAAGGGGGACCAGGGCCTAGCTTGCACATCAACTACTCGTGTTGTGCGCGCTACTGTTCTCTCACGAGTAGAAGGGACCTACAGTTTTTTGTCGACTCCGAACGGCGAAATTTGAGAAGCTTTCTTAGACAGTTATTACTCTTTGAGTGTTGTCAGCAGTTCGAAAGAGGTGGTGCCGTGAAATATTCGAAAAATTGGTGTCGAACTGGGAATCGAACCTAGACCCTTCGGCGTGTGAGCGTCGCACTCTACCCACTACGCCACGGCGACCACATATACTCCACATACTCTTCAGTACTGTGATTTATAATCGTCTATGGAAAAGCTTTTCTAGTTCTAGTCGAATTTGGCCATTCCACTCATAAAATTATGAAGAGTTTCTGGAAAGCTATGCCCTAATCCTGCTTGTAGGCTTTTGCGTCGTCCAAATTCGGTTTTACTTTTTTTCTTAGAGGTTGGAAAACACTGTAGTGGAGCGCTCAGACTCCAGTACTTTCCCATTTTACTCCCAGACAGTAATCTTCACTTGATTTTATTTCCCTGTCATCTGGAGGTATACCAAGATGCACTTCTGTAATAAAGAGTCAAGAGCTTAAGCTCCAACAACATCAGCACCGAAACGCCACTCCCTGATCCGAGGAAAGGCGCAACATAGACAGAGGAAATGCTCTGCTCGCTTGCTCTCCAATCGTCACAGAGGGTTCCTTCACAGAGCCAAAGCACACTTTAGTGTCCCATTAGTAATCCAACAACCATTCCGCAGTCATTCCTGTATAGTGTTATTAAAAATGCCACGATGTCTTTCTGACGTATGGGAGCATGTGCTTGTTCAGCAGCAAATTTATTAAATTTAAGCCAACTTTGGATGTGCTGTAAAGGGACACAACTGCCAATGGGAGCCGTATCCAAAGACGCGAGCAGTCCCAAAGTGGTTCTAGCTTTGGTACGGCTTTACTGGTTTTCTTTCTTTACTTTGTTTGTACTCTGCTGAAACACATTCATCAATTGGACTTGGGTCTCAGTTCACACATTCAAAATTAGGCCGTAAGTTAATAATAATTGTGGGGCGTGACAGTCTGCAGGGGGACCAGGACCTAGCTTGCTCATCAACTACTAAGTTGCCTTTTATATTTCGGGATCAGGCAACCCTAGTTTTGCAATCTGGCAACTGCCTGCTCTATCATAAAGTTAGACATTTTTGAGGTTATACGTACTCAGAACGTTTTGACTAACGAGCGCTATTTGTGTTGTTTACAGTAACTTAAAGGATTCATCTCACCCAAAAAATTAAATTAAATCGTGAAAATTTTCGTGCGATTACTTTTTATAACTTTCGACGTGTATTAACTCAACATCAGTGCATCGATGAACTTAACTCAATTTTTAGCGATGAAGCTCTATCAAGGATCAGTGTTTATCGATGGTATGGTGAACTCAATCGAGGTCGTAGTTCACTCCAAGACGAAATTCGTGAAGGTCGTCGAAAATCAGTTGTTGTTGGATGCTGTGCGAAAAGTGATATTGCAAGATCGTCATGTGACCTATCGTGAGATTGAGACAACCTTAGGCATTAGTGGGATAAGCATTCACTCAATTTTGCATGAACATTTGACCGTCAAAAAAAAATTTGTTCGCGTTGGATCCCACACAATTTCTCAATCGCTCAAAAAAAGTATCGTGTCGATTGAGCGAAAGAAATGCTTCAAAATTACGACCGCGGTGCTTCGAAACACCTCTATGACATCGTGACAGGCGATGAATCCTGGATTTATGCGTATGAGTCCGAAAGTAAACAGCAGTCGACTGTTTAGGTGTTTCAAAATGAGCCAAATCCAACAAAAGTTGCTCGCGCACGAAGCACTTCCAAGCAAATGGTCGTCTGTTTATTCGGAAAAACTGAACATGTCGCAACCGTACCACTAGAACAATGCAGAACAGTCAATTCTGAGTGGTACACAACCATTTGTTTGCCAGCTGTCTTCCAAAAAATTAGGAAAACCAACCGACGAAGACGGATCACTCTTCACCATGACAATGCGAGCTCTCACACATCGGCCCAAACAACTGCATTTTTGAGCACTCAAAGCATCGATTAGATGAGTTATCCGCCGTATACCGGTATTAAGTTTTTTCTGAAAATAAAACACTAATTATTAATCGGAAAGTAAAAACATTTTATTCAAAGTATTGGCCATTGTTTTCTACACATTTTGACCACCTTTCCGGCAATTTGTAAATACCACGCCAATGACATTGTTCGTTTTTCAAAGCAAAGCAATCAGACACCCAACTTTCGACCTCCTCGTAGGAATCAAAGTGCTGCTCAGCCAATGCGTGTCCCATCGATGAAAACAAATGATAGTCGAAAGGAGCCAAGTCTGGTGAATACGGCGGGTGGGGTAGCTGCCAATTCTGGTCGTTTCTCGATCAATACGTGGTTCAAACTGATCATTTGTTGTCGGTAGCGATCAGTATTGACGGTTTCACCAGCTTTTAGGAGCTCGTGGTACAGCACACCTTTCTGGTCCCACCAAACGCACAGCATTGCCTTCGATCTGGTTTTGCAGTCGTGATGGTTGCCCCAGATTAACCCATGTTTCTTTCCGTTTAGGATTCTTAAAATAAATCCATTTTTCATCGCCAGTAACAATCCGATGATAAACCGATTTTCTTTCGTGTCTTTAAAGCAAACTTTCACAAGTGTTTTTTCGGTTTTCCATCTGTCTTTCATTCAATTCATGTGGCTCTCAATTTCCACACTCTTGGATCTTTCCCATAAACGGTTAGAAATTGTTTGTTGTGCAACATTCAACATTGCTGCCATTTGCTTTTGACTCAAAGTGTCATCTCCATCCAATATTATTTGCAATTCAGCGTCTTCAAACTTTTTTGGTGGTCTTCCACGTTCTTCATTTCTCACATCAAAATCATTATTTCTGAACCGTTGAAACCATCTTTTGCATGTTGCTTCTGATAGAGCATGATCACCATATGCCTCGACAAGCATTCGATGCGACTCTGCATCACTTTTCTTCAAATGAAAACAAAAAATTAATGCTTTCCGCAAATCATCACTTTCTGTTACAAGATTCGACATTTATAACACGATGAACAAATATGATGTTGCCTGTTCAATGACTTGATGTATAGTAAATATTTTTCACAGATGTCATAGCAAACAAACAAAAAAAAAGGTTGGTTCACAACAGATGTTCCCTATCGAGACATTTGTATCTTGACGCTTACCTCATACGGGTATACCTGGTAGCTCGAACCTCTGAAGAAAGCGCAGACACCATGAAGAACTATTGATTTCCGCGCTTTCTTCAGAGGTTAGAACTATGAAATGAACTAGTTTCAAATTGCTGTCCATCAATTTAGAAAACATTGTGTGGCACCTCCCGAAAGACATTTCCACAAGGATGCGCTGCACCCCACGAACATGCTTCCGAAAACCACACAAGTGTAATTGCTTAATTCAAGCGATTCCTTTCACCCCAACCATCACCAATCGCAGCAGGGGCACATAAGAATGCCGAACGGCCAACCGAAGCGTCGTAGTTGCTGCCAACCCAACCAACTCAGACCTGCGTCTCCGCTCGACGAGATTAAGAAACAAATTAATTTAATTTAAATTCCCTTTTCCCCAGTTCGTTTGTACACGAATTTGTTCAAGCATTCCAGTGGCAGTCGTGCACGTAGCGTCGCAGCATGAGGAAAACAACACACTCGCTCCCCGCGGCGTGGATCAAGGATGTTTATGCTAATACGCCCCCTCTCTCGCTGCCTGTGTGGAGCCATAAACATTCGTATTTGCACACAATTTTATGTGAGATAATTACTCGTGGAACAATACCAGGATTAGCATCCATCAAAATTTAAAAAACGACAGGAGGGCGAAGGGAGGTGCGCAGATCTACAAGAGCTTGTGTGTGTTTAGTCGGGCACACATGCCGCAGTCCCCACAAATTTGCATTAAAGGATTCCAAGATGTTTGCTTCTTTGTAATGGCATCCCATGTGTGTGTGTGTGTGCACATTAACATGCCAGCTACTCGCATTCCACAGCCGGTTGTGCTCAAGAATTCACAGAGTCAAACGAGGAGCGATGCCAGCTCTGTGGCTGCGGCAATGGCAGGAAAGTTACCGACACATCGGGCCATCTGTCAAACATCCCTGCTTCGGTGTGGCTGGTTGAACCGCCTTTCCGCCTCTTCGCCTCTCCGCCCTGTCGCCCCCTGTGCGTGGGTCGTGTATCATCTCCGAGCAATTCCGACATTGTGTTGTCACAGAGACAAGAGGTTAAGTGTAAGACCCCCGAGAAGTCAACACGGAAGCCGAAGCGAAAGGGACTCGCCACATTTAGAGAGCTTTCCCTTGGCTCAGCCCCTCAAGGAGCAAAGTTGGCTGAGTCCTTGGGAAAATTATTATTTGATATCAACAGCCCAGGCAGAGACACACAGCCTGGCAGTCTCCGATCTGTCAACCATCATATCTAGAATCTGTGGAGGCTGGCTGCTGTGTTGTATGTTAATTCGTTGAATGCTCAGATTCATTTATTTATTTATGCCGGGAGTGGCATGCCGTACCTGAGGACATTTTGTCAAGCGGCCGATGATGCGAGGAGCTCCGAGATGGGGTAGGCTGGCTGGGATTTGCCGGCAGCAACACTTAGTAAATTGCACCCAAAAATGGACCGATGAACAATAATTTTGCAGGATTCTCCGGCACTGCTGCTGGACATTCATTATGCATGAGGATTACCGGATCGGATCACCCATAAGGAAGCTGTAATCCGACCTGAATCGGTGATTGCGTTGGGGGTCGGTTCACTATTTCGTTATTCTTTGGCCGGCTGAGGGCGTTTGCAAATGTTTTGAGTCGACTTGTGCTGTGCGGGGTGGGTGAGTGATGAGCTTCTTGATTGGCGGCATTGGATTGACTGCTTGTGAGTGCCGGGGGAGGGGGTTAGATAACTGGAAAACACAAAACATTAAATTATCGTGACATAGAGTGTCACTAGATATCTCCTTAATCAAATGGCAGGACTTACCTCTTTCAAATCAAGGGATAACAAAGCCGCACTTCAATGCCAACATGCAGTATCAAACTTAAATGCATCTAATCTTTGTTACTGAATTTCAGAACTGCCGCAGCTAGGGATTGTACCTGGCAAAATGATTCCTGATGTGAGATTTTCAAAGTTTTCGTCAACTGCAGGAATCGTTTAAGAAATGTCAGAAATAGAGATGAAGTCGTAATAAGCAACTTGTGTCCTGTTCAGTATGGAATTTGTTTGACTTTTAGGGGCTTATCCGTTACTTGCAGCAGCTCCTGCAACAGCACGGCCTTGTGCACACGAGGCAAAGTTGTAGATCTCGCTCAACACAGGGAGCTGCCAACACTTGTCCACAGGTTTAGTTGACATAGGGCACCGTCGCAGCGCCCACTGGATAGCCATAACAACACTCAGTATGCAGTGAACCAATGTACGCAGCGAACACTCTACCCGAGGGTAAAATGATGGGCCTGGCCTACCGGTCCCTGGGTCGTACAGAAGTTAACTCTCGCGGCACGTCTGCGGGAACAAAGTGTCTCGGATATGAAAGGATTAATTGTTCACGATCTCTGCAAACGGTTAAAAGATAACGATTTTCTGTTCTGCAAATGAAATGTGAGGCATTCGTGACATCCCTTAACTAACCGCGTGCTGTTGAAGAACTTTCGAAGATCTTTGACTTCTGTAAAGCGGACATCAGCGCCATCCAGAAAATGCGATAAGATGGAAAGGGCAAAAGGGAAAGGGATGCCGTCATGAGGTAGAGAAGACAGCGCTTGTTGTGATGCGGATTTGTTGTTCGAGGCAGACTTATGCAAAAAGTTTTAATTTTCACCGAACACCTCAAAACAATCTGCATCAAAGCTAAATTCGGGAACACCAGCCTGTTCCACATTATCGATGGAAGTGAAGGATGACGGCATCAAGATTGACTTCTATGATCTCAGAGAAGGAACATGCAATCAAAGTCTCAGCTTTGACGCCAAGACCGCTCTAAAAGATTTCAACGCTTAGCTGGGAAAAGAGAACATCTGTGCTGGAGTGATTGGAAAACAAAGCCAAAACAACGTCACACCCGAGCCCAGGCTGTCGGATTTCAGAACCTCTTTGGGGCTAGCACGCGGTTCCCACACATCCATTTCCATAAAGGAGCCTAGCAATCCGCTGATTAATTAACTGTCTACCAGATTGATTGACGACGAAGCTGCTTCAACAAGACAAAAGAAAGATAATTTGGGTATACCATTCAGCCTGTTTGCCAAGACTGTTTGCTTGATTGTCCTTTTGCCCATTCGTTTGCCTGACAAGGGGTGCTTGAATCCTAATTTCGAAACAAACACGAAATTAGTCATGTTAATGCAAGTTCCTAACTCTTTGATAAATAGAAGAGACATTCACATTCGCAAAGTTGGGTAAACAGAGCATAAAAATGTTGGAAGTGTAAGCCAAGAGTTTTTCAATGCAAGCTTGAAAACTAGTTGTCTTAGCAAAATTGTGTACAATTTTCAGAAGCTTCTAATTGACAAAAAATGACAAAAATATTAAGCCTAAATACGAAATTCTTAAAAAGTTAACAGTGAGAGTATGAATAAAATTTAAAGTTCTTGCGTTTCGGTTGTTAAACCTTTAACATATCAAAAGTAAAATCAAGGTTTCCCAGTCAAGAATATTTAGACAACTATATCATCCTTTCCTACTATTGTAGGTTCTGCTCTGATACATTTTCAAACTTTGACAAAATACAAAACGATGAGTCGTCCAGAAATCGATGTGAAATGCCAGCGTTTCCAACTTGACACTTCAAAATAAATTACATTGAATTGTGTGTAAAAAATATATTAAAAACCAACAAAAAACGAAACCATTTATGAGCGAGGGTAAGACAGGCACAATGTCTGCAAACATTAAACAAACCGTCTTCTATCCTTCTTCTACACTACGTAACAAGGTTTTAGGAAAAAACTAACGCAAGAAAGTTTCCAAAACAATAATTTTATGGTTCGACCAAGTTTTATGTTATCCGTCATTTAAGGCATAACTTGACTTAGAGTTCTTCGAAAATTTGGATTTTCGGCACTTCCTGGATTTTCTGCACTGAAACTTTTTTTTTGTTTTTCTGCCTTTTTTTGCCTCCTTTTATCTTGTCCATTATGTAGTTTTGACATTTTGATTTGATTGATGGCGCGTTATCTGGGATATCCACAATCCTGACCGTTAATAATAATAATAATTGGGTGCGACCGTTCTCAGGGGAACCAAGGCCTAGCTTGCTCATCAACTACTCGTCTGTGCGCGATACTGTTCTCTCATGAGTAGAAGCGACCTACAGTTTATTGCTGACTCTGAACGGCGAAGTTTAAGAAGCTTTCTTAGACAGTTATAACTCTTTGAGTGTTGTCAGCAGCTCGAACGAGATGTTGCCGTGAAAAAATTCGAGGTGTTCAGCCGGGAATCGAACCTGGACCTTCGGCGTGTGAGTGTCGCACTCTACCCACTACGCCACGAGTTATATAAGTGGAAGCCAGTCGTGGTTCTCCAAAAGTTAAAAACCAAAACGTGTTTATTAAAAGCTCTTTATTAACTTGAGTCCAAACATGGAGTAAGTTAAAACTACGTTAACATAAAAATAAAATCTTTTCTTCACACAGTTTCTAGCAGTACCTTAGCAAGAGAGAAAAGAAGAATAGCAGAGCATTGTTGTTGGGCTTACATGCAGCGTAGTAAACAATAGAGAGAAAAAGAGATAAGTACTCTTTCGGCAGCTTTTACATGCATCAACAGCGTGTTTGGCCTCATGGGATTACCGCTTGACATGGCTTGGTTTGTGTTGTCTGTTGGCTTCTGCTTTCAATATTGGTACAGCCTGCAGACTTATATTAGTTGCAAACACATGATGAGGTTTTCTATGGCATCTGTTCTAATACCGTTTCGCATTGCATGGCTTGGCGTTTTCTTTCTGTGGCTAAAATCGGTAAAGACTGCATAGTTGTAAGCATGTGACTCACGGCGCCCTGACCATTCCTATTTCTGAACTGTCTGAAACATCGGAGATAGTAAGTTTCTGTAAACCATCTCTGGAAGACCAATTGTTTCTTTTCCTCTAAAAAAAAAAAGTAATTTAAGGGTTGTCGTATAGTTGGTCATATAGTTCTCTGACGCAGCACACTTTTTTTTCTGTCTGTCTTTCACTCGAGCACGGCTGTTCCATCTAGTCAATTTGTGGTGTGTGTGTGTCGTTTTCTCCTTTGCTGTCCTCACTCGTCGGCACTCATCAGTTTTCCCTATAATGCTCGTTTGCCTCTCTTCTTTGGACGAACGTCGTCTCGGCGTAACGGTGCTTTTGTCTGATGTTTGCGCGTCGTCATCTCCCGAGCTCGAAGTATAATCCGTTTCATACGGGAATGTGCCCCGTTCGATCTCTGAGATTTCCAACAAACGAAGCACCAGCTCGCTTTTGATTCCATTCGTTTTTTTCCCCAAATCGCCTAACCATTTTTTTTAATTGCGAGGCCGTGAATGATTTGAACATATCGACGTCGTTGGGCAGTTTTCTTCGATCACTTGTTCACTCTTCTGTCAAATGTTTACTTTTGTCTTTAAATATTATATCGGATTTTGCTATATTTTACCGCGTTGTTGCAATCCCACTTCTGATGTTTTAAGGGTTGTTTTATATAAAAAAAAAGGAAACGCGAATTTTTACTTTTTCTTTACACACTTTATTGTTGATCCGGATAATTCAACGCTCCTCTATTGACTGTGTCTCTTACAATAATATTTCTTGACCTAACCGGCAGTCCTCTCTGCTGTTTTGATCTATACTACTATTCTCTCTTCGATTCTCGTTTCCCTTCTTCTCTAAAATTATTCTACCAGTTAAAAAATTCTATCAGTTAAAAAAAAAAGGAATCCCAAAAACGGTCCTGGCATTTGTTGCAAAAGCGTTTTTCTGAAACATACACCAAACACATAAACTTGAAGCCGGTTGCGTGTATAAGAAGTGCACAAAGCACATAAACTTGGAACAGTTATAGAGTTAATGCACCAAGCACTTGAACATGTAGCAATTTCTAAGAAATTATATCAAGCACTTGACCTTGCGTTTGATAAGTTTTATAACAGACTGAAACTTAATCGTTTAGATCTCCTATACGTAAGTCTAGCTTATTCTTCAAGATTCACTTATTTCTTAATTGTAATAATTGTTGGCGCGACAGTCCACAGGGGGACCAGGACCTAGCTTGCTCATTAACTACACGTGTTGTGCGCGCTACTGTTCTCTCACGAGTAGAAGGGACCTACAGTTTGTTGCCGACTCTGAACGGCAAAATTTGAGAAGCAGTTATAACTCTTTGAGTGTTGTCAGCAGCTCGAAAGAGGTGGTGCCGCGAAAAATTGGTGTTGAGCTGGGAATCGATTGAGCGTGTGAGCGTCGCACTCTACCCACTACGCCACGGCGGCTTATTTCTTTATTACTTCCAGAAATACGCCGTCAGCATGACAGATCGTTGGCTTGACATATTTAAAATGGTTTGTTTTCTTGCATGACATGCGGTGTCAGCGGTAGGTCATTGCAATGAATTCGTTGCATCGGTTTTGCGTCAAATACGCTCAGTCTCCCTTAGTGTTGACAGAACATCTATCGGCTGGTGGGTGTTCCTGTTGGTTTCACAGCACCTTATCAGTGTTTATTTGAGTTCAAGTTACTCTCTTTATAATTTTATTCTTCTCGGAAATTGGCACTACATAACGTCACAAGCCTGAGTCCCAATAAAACTGGTTCACAAGGGTGCACAGTTTCTCGTCAACTCCGTTGCGTTGTCCCAATGGCTCAGGATCGAAGACTTCAAATCTAAATATGAACGCACTAAATGGGCTATCTGTGCTATAAACGGAAAGTGTTTTCAGTATAAGGACGAGGCACACGACTCAATGGTGAAAATATTCCGTGCCACTTCCTCTTCTATCCTATTATATGCAAGGCTTCCAAGGATGCACAGTGTCTCGTCAACTGTGATTCTGCATGATAAGCCAACTTCTCTGTCCAGAAGCATCCGCTGTACAATTGTTCTTGTGCATCAATATCGAAGACCCTTTAGACCAGGGTTGCGATACCTGGGCATCTTTGCCACCCCTATAGGCACTTGACAAGACATTTGCCGCCATAAATTTCATCATTCAATCCTTTTCTCGAATTGTCATGAATACAAATAGGAGCAAAAACCGTGCGTAGGACGATCTTCCCTTCCTTTCCTCCTCACTTTTTAAAACGTCCCGATGCTCGAAGGACATCATTCTTACTCCCATAATAATAATTATTGTTGGCGCGACAGTCCACAGGGGGACCAGGGCCTAGGTTGCTCATAAACTACTCGTGTTGTACGTGCTACTGTTCTCCCTCTCTCTTACTCCCATGCCTCCTCCCAAATTAACCCATTTATTTTTTTTTATTTTTAAATGCATTTTTTTTATTACTTCGTCATAGTTTTCTTAAATGCTAGACAAAAATACTTAAACTAGCTTACGTATCTAATTTTTGATCTTAATTCTAACTTACTGACTTTTCATAAGTACTCTAAGCTAACCTAGGATTATTTTTCCTTCTGCCTTTCGGCCTATTTTAGTTCTCAAATTCTAAGTATTTTATAACTGTCTTAATGCCAGCTTCAATTTGTTCCAAGAAAACTTTAAAAACTTGGACATTAAAGTTCTTCAGTTTACTTAATACTAAGTCTAAAACCTATAATAGAACTATCTAACTCTAACTTACGTCTAAACTTATATGTACTTATCTATTTACATTACACTTAACTATGCCCGTACCATTATACGGACGCGTGCACCCGGACGTATGTGTCATTTATATGCCTTACATATATATCTGATACCCCGTGGTGCACCTTTTTTTATTTTTTGTTGTTTATTTTTTTGTTTTTTTTTTGTTTTGTTTTTTTTTTTGTTTTTTTTTTTATTTTTTCACTTTTTTGGTTTTTGTAATGTCTTAAAAACTACCTTAACCTATGTGAGCTGGCCCTATTGAATCAGCTATCCTATCTTTTGCTTTAAGTTAGCGGCATCGAAAGTTGATTATGGTGTAACCACCAGTAGAAATGTCGTTCCTTGTCAGAAACTGCTCTGTCGCGGGTAGAAATCGCTCTACTGAACCGTAGGAGATCCTCATGGCTGCGAGCGACGTCCGGTTCGTATTGGAGTTGCCTTTCTACTGTTCGGCGTGCGACGTGGAAGATGATAGGGCAGCCGTCCCTATCTTGTATCAAGCCTTTCGAATCCAAATAAAGGAAAGCTTCAGGTGGAATGAAGCCATTAAGACGTACTCTCTCATGGTACATTTCATTTGGGTAGTAAGCCCCAAAGATCAGACTGTTGGTTGAAGCCATGGCACGAGCAGTGTGACTCCGAATCAACTTAATAATAAAATTATCTATTCTTATAAGGTTTGCCTCGTTGTACAGAACCTCGTTGGGGTAGAATTTCTTGTACTGAGATTCTGGTGTTCGATATAAACGAAGACAGGCTCGAAGGCACCGCCTCTCGAACACCCTCATCTTTTCCATCTGGGAAGGACTCACGTTGAACCACACAGGACAACCATATACCATAATTGGCCGGATGAGAGCCATGTAGCAGATTACCTTCACTCTGGTGTCAAGTTTACTGCTATAAAACAGTCTTCTTGCCATAGCGAAGGCATTCTTAGCCCTGGTCAGAGCAGTATCTACATGGATATCACCATACAGATACTGGTCCAACCAGATGCCTAGATATCTTACTACATTCTTCACGGTCAACGGCCGTCCCAGTGGATCAACTATGCCGAACTTGCGCCAGTTCATTTTCGTGTCCCTTGAGGCTCTGGATAACGGGGTTCTGAAAAGGATAGTTTCACACTTCTGGTAGTTGATTTTCAACTTCCAGTCGTCGCAAAATCGTTGAATTGCATCGAAGTCACTCTGCAACAGACCATTTATTTCTTCTACCTTCGGACCTGATCTGTACGCGATTAGATCATCGGCAAACGCTATTATGTTAGGCATAGAACCTATAAGATCGCTAGTGAATATAGTGAACAAGATCGGCGAACCCACCGCCCCTTGTTGCAACCCATTTTTTATGTGGAACACAGTGGTGGAAATTTCGTTTCCATTTTTCACAACGAACTTCCTACCTGTTACCATGTCATAGATCATATATAGCAATGTTTTATGAATGCCAAGCCTGACCAACTTGAGGAAGAGACCTTCTAACCACACGGTGTCGAAAGCCTTTTCCATGTCAATCAAGCAGGCCCCTGTGCACTGCGATTTATTTCTATTCCACTGAATGTCGGAAACCAATTTAGACGCGGCATGAATGGTGTCGTGCCCCGCCCTGAAGCCAAATTGGTTTTCCGGTATTAATTGTTTTTCCTCAATCCATTCTTTCAGAGCTCTAATGACTATCTTCTCGAATACCTTGCTTATGCACGGAAGAAGACTTATAGAACGGAGATTCGTCGGGATAGAGGTATCTTTGCCCCGTTTCGGAATTGGCTGTACCACAGCTGTTTTCCAATGCGCCGGGTAATATGCATTACTCAGCGCATTGTTGAACAGAGTTGTGTATACGTCCACCGCCTCAGAGGGTAGATGGCGCAGAACAATATTTGGTATCCCATCTATTCCCACTGACTTCTTCTTTTTCAGTGAGTTGAGGATACCTTGGAGTTCGTCTTTTGAAATAAGGATGGAGTTGTTTCCATCATCGGCGACGACATTATTTGCCGGAAAATCGTCACTGAACCTGGTGAAACCAGGGTTCTCGGATCGCCATTGACTTATTTCATTCCGAAGAGAGACATGGTTAAGCAAGGCTCTGTTCTCCAGATCGTAATTTGGACATCGAGTCTCGTTGACCGTATACACTCTCTGGAAAACAGCACCAATTGCTTTCACCTTCTCTTGGGGATCCTCAACTACGAAATAGTCGTTGTCAAGCACAGCCCTATCAGGATCGATGCCAATTGAAGAAAGTAGGTTCGCGTTGTCTGTTGTTCTGTCAAGTCGAACGCTCTGAATGTCATTATGGTCTTTCCTCCGAAAGATTTTATTTACTTGCGGGAACATGCTCGGGTTGTTAGATCTTACAGCCCGAATCTTATTGCCCCAATGCAAGCTTACAGCTAGTCTGTAATTATGTTTGATTAACTGTTGGAGTACTTTAATCTGTGACTTCAGACAGCGAGTCTCCGCATTCTGTGGATCTGTAAATCTCCTGTACAAGAGTTTGAGTCTTGACAGGAGTCTACTTTTTTGCACGTGAAGTGCATCGATCGTAGCATTCCGATAGATGTCGCCATCCTCAGTTTGTGCTACCTTCGGGATAGTTTTGTCCATTGTTCTTTTAATGACTTCGTCCATTTGTGTGAGGTACCCATCAACCTCTTCGTTAGTAAGGTTTCTGTTCGTAGGAGGATTGACCACACTCGAACTTATTTCTCTGGCTAAGGTTCTAGCGAAACGTGGCCAGCGCACCTTATTGTAATTATAAGGATGCGTTTGCACAAATTCCTCAAGTTCCTCCAGCTTATTCGGGAGCTGAATTACAGCGGCGAGACCACAGTGGTCACTGTCGTACTCGACCGTAGTTAAACAGTTCCTCGTGCGTCGCTCCACGTTTTGTATCGTAAGTCGTCTATCAATTAGCATCACATCAAGATAAGACCCGCTTCTAGGAAATGATGGTCTATCGGTTGCCAGCAAATCCAGTCTGAACTCAATATTGTTTTGTTCCATCCACTCTAAGAGAGCGTTTCCTCTCTCGTTTGGAACAATATTACCCCATTCACCGTGTTTGGCGTTCAAATCCCCGGCTAATATGTAAAAGTTTTCTTCCGAGTTGAAGCAGAGGCTGGTGAAGAGAGCCTCAAGCTCCGAAAGAAAGTTAGGATTTTGAGGTTCTGATGCGTAAGCAGCGATCACAAACAACTTCTTTCCACCTTGGAGAGAGATGCGTGCGATGGCCGCTTCTAGCACACTAGATCTTCTTACTTCATTGCTATATATGACCTTATGTCTAATATTCTTTTTAATTAAGAGGGCGACTCCGCCACCTCGAGTGGACTGGGGTCGGTCCCTTCTTATAATATGGTAATTTTTGTACCTGAGGTTGCGCGTCTGGTTAAGCTTAGTTTCGCTAGCCATCAGCACATCAGGGTTGTGGGTTTGCAATAAATTAGCGAGCGTTAGTTTTCGTTCGATCCTTATCAACGAATTAACATTCACTGCTAGGATCTTAAAGGTTTTTACCTCGCGTGAGCCCATTATATCTGAGCGCGCTTGTTTGCAGGCAGCTGAGAGAAGAGGAAATCTACTCTAGCCGTCTGCGTAAGGAAACTGGTCTGTAGTTCGACCATCTGTTTCTGCAAGGCAATCATCTGCGCTTGCATCGACTTGATGGAAGACAGTACATCCCTTATGGAGGGGTCTGCTTCAGGTTGCCTGACCATTGGAGCCGGGGCAGCCCTTGGCACTGTCCGTTGTGCCGGCTGTCTGCCTGACACCATCTGGGCGTAGGAGACACCAGGCGTAACGGTGGTAGTCAGAGCACGGACAGCTGGCCTGGCGGCTACCTTTTTGTCGTTCCTTGTTTCTTTTACTCTCTGCCGGAGTTCTTTTATTCGTGGACACCCCAAGTAGGTTGCGGGGTGTCCATTTCCTCCGCAGAGTACGCATTTGAGGAGCGCCTTATCCTCGACTTCCTCCCTACCTAAAGGGCATTCCCCTTTGTTGTGACTGAATGTGCAACGTGCGCAGCGGAACTCCATATTGCAGTTCTCCGCGACCTGCCCCAGCCTTCTGCACTTCGCACATTGAAGTACGTGGTCAGTTTTGTTTAATTTCTCCCATTTAACACTAAGACCGCCTACGAAACGGATTTTTCGTAAGTTGTCAATTTTCGTGCCCTGGGATACCTGAACTAAGAAGAAGGGAAGTGCCTTCTTCTTCGCTTTCGCTGCCGCAGTGATAAAAGGCTTAACCCCTACGAAATGGACCTCGTCGCTTTCAACTCGTCGCAGCTTGTCGAGGAGGACCTTCGGATCTGTAGAAGGATTTATGCCTTTGAGGAGCAGAGACTGTGGCCTTTCTCCTCTGGGGGTGTATGTATAATAATCAGCGTTCGATGCCGCTAATTTTTCTTTTAAAAATTTAAATCCGTCCATTGTTAGGCAATGAACGGTGTGGGTTTGTGGAGTCTTATATTTTATATAATAAGTGTTATTTTCTAAGGCCAACTCACATAGGGTTTCTAGCTCGTCCGTCCCCATGCCGAAGACGTTTATTGGTGGGCAGCGGACCTTAGATTTCTGCTGTTGTTGCTGAGGCTCCTGTTGTATCTGCTGCTGATTCGGCTGTCGTTTCTGCTGTTGCGGCTGCTGTTGTTTCTGCTGCTGTGACTGCTGCTGCTCCTGTTGATGTGGCTGCTGCTGCTGCTGCTTCTCTTTTTGTAGCCGTGTCTGCTTCTGTTGCTGTTGCTGCAATTTAAGCTCCTGTTGAGCTTTCTGTAGACGTTGCGCTGCCTTGGATGTGGACGGCAGCGGTTCTTGGCATTGTTGCTGCTCGACCCATTGCTTCCGTCTTTGTTGCAACTTTAGTATTTCGTTCTGTTGCTCTATTTGTTTTGCTGCTTTCTCTGCAGCTTTCCTCGACGTGGACTGTTCGTATAGGAACTTGATGTGGGCGTCAAGCTTCGCTCTTTCCTCGTCGAGTTTCTTCAGCTTCATTTCCTCCTCTCTTATTTGCTCCTCCTCATCGTCGGCGTCCGATGTGGCGAGCACCTGGAAGGAGTTTTCACTCCCTCTATATGAAAAGCGGCATTCGTTGCCCTCCGATTCACATTGGAGGGCATCAATGTCGATTGGGATTGCAGATGAAGCCGATTTTGTTGTTGCCCGGGTTACTGCTGGTTTTGTTGGCGTATTTTTTTTGGTCGCAACCACCCCAACTTTGTTTGATGCGACCGCTTCCTCATCTGACGTCATTGCTGTCGTCCGACGCTTCGTGAGGTTGTGCTGCGGCTGCACCCTCTTTCTTCTCTTTTTTAGATCGGCAGTTCCGCTCATGGGGCTAGCCACGCGGATGCTACCGTCACTGGTTAGGTGGCCTGATGTCCCGGCCACCGGTGTTTTGAAATCACCCGATTTACTGAGCTCGGGTCGCTCGTCACTCTCCATTTCACTTTTTATCACACTTTGTGTCTCTTTGTAGGGTTTGATTGAAAAAAAAAAAAAAAAAAAATTTTTTAATTTTCTTCCGGATTCGAACCGGCGATTGTCGGATCACCGCACTTGTGCTTAACACCGGAGCTATCGAACTTCTTTGAGGATAATGGTTTTTTTCAATACGAGAATCTCTGATCGTTTTTTCTCGCGTAGTCGAATCACGTACGTACACCGCGGTGGTCTGTGGACGACTGATTAACCCATTTATTCCCATGTTTGCGTTAACGCAACATTTAAAAAAAAATTTTTTCTCACTAAGGGGTTGACATTTCTGAGATACTTTTAAGTGTATTACATTTACGAACATCTAGTTCTGCATAACAGATTTTGTTACAGAAGTAATACCACTTGGAGTTTATATTACGTTTAGTTAAAGTTAACAAAAGTCCAAGAAAAACCTAACATAGTTTATAAATTCTGTAAATTCTTATGTTTTTCCATTTTGTTCATAAATCTAACGATATTTCGTAAAATATATTCTGCTAATGGCGGTAATTTAAAAAAAATATACATTTACTCTCCATAAGTACTTTTAATAGACTTGGTTTAGTTACGTTGCGAAAACGCAACATTGGGACAATCGCTGAAATTTTAGTAGGCTCTGAAAAAAAGTTATGACTGACAGCTTTCTTGTCTACGTCAGTTTTTTATTCAAATATTTGTGGCGCTTTATTGTGTTCATTGTTCTGAAGCTTGCAACAATTGTACATAATGGTATGTACCATATGTATAGTAATTTTTTACGGTCACACGAGTACATTTATGACACATATGTGGTTTTTGATAATTGTTTTAGAGTTACAAGATATATCGCGATGATCCCAAAAGGCCTTTGACTCTGAGAGAACTTGAAGCTATTGTTGAAGATATCGATATGGATGAGGAAACGATAACGGATGAAGAATACATAAATGATGACATTTTAGGTGGAACGGAAAATTTGCCTTCTGATTTAGTGGGAACTTTTGACATTTTACATTCTGGGGCTGAAGTAGAAGATAACACACCCTATCTGGCAACTCAAGCTTCATCAAGCAAATCAGCAAGAGTTCATGATGTTACTTGGTGTAAAACATCTATCGAGTACGAGACAACTGCTGTGTCAAATGAGGTGGCCAACATGGAAAAAATTGTTGAAGACCTAGATGGAAAATTGGTACTTGATTTTTTTAGGCTAATATTCGACGAAAATGTAATGCAATGTATTATTACGATCTCTATAAAATACGGTAGCGGAAAGAATCGCCCTCAGTTTTGCATGGATCAAAGTGAATTGCGAGTCTGCTCAACCAAATGTGATTGTTAAACGATACAGTCGGAAGGAAAAGAGAAAGATTTCCATACCACAACCATATATAAGTGTCATGTACAATTAATATATGGGAGGTGTTGACCTGCACGATAATGCAGTGGCAAACTACCGTATAAATATTGGTGGTTAAAAATGGTGGTGGACATTATTTATAAACGCAATAGACTCCGCAATAGTAAATGCATGGAAGCTATACAGAATAGTGCACACGAAAAAACTTATTTCTCAGTTGGACTTCAGGTCTAAATTATCTCGAAGTCTCACAAGTACTAATAAATGCAAAACACAATGTCTTCGAGATCGCGGTTCAACATCGACTTTACCATCCACTTCGCGATTAGACAATGTTGGTCATATTATTGAGAGGAATCGTGGAAATTGGATAAGACGCTATCGAGTTTGTAAGAGCACAACTGTATTTATGTGTAACAAATGCGCTATTCCAATACATTCTCATTGTTTTAAAACTTATCATATTTAATTTTATTTTATATGCATTGTCCCAATGTTGCGTTAACGCAACACTTAAAAATGAAAGAAAATATGCACAATGTTTATAAACAATTAATAAAATGTATATATATTAAAATATTGGAAATTTTCTGAGTCCTAAATGGGTTAAGTGCAGCTGTCAAGTCTATGGGTTTAATTACAGTTCTCTTTGTTGCGAAGGCGAAGTAGACAAAGTCCTTGTACAGATAAACTTTTTCGCTCAGTGTTGTGCATCTCTACAGGTTTAATCAAAAAGACGTCGACAAACGTGCTAACCACTATATTGTATGCGCCTCTATGCAAGCGATCGGCTTACCAAAGGCTGTTTATGCTCGTCGAGCCTCATTCGACTGGTGTTGAATTCTGAGTTCCACAAGATTTCTGCAAAAGCACTGTTAAAGATATTAAATGCCAGCGAATCGAAGTATTCCCTGAAATTTTAGGCAACCTCTATAGAGCAGCGGGGCCTCCGTTCTCTGAGATTTCCTTCCTTCCAACACATGGCACCCAGTAAGGACTTCAACTCAACATTCTTGGTGTCAGTTTTGAGTTGCTAAGTCTTTTTAAGGACCAACTCCTATCTAATAAGTCTTTTCTCAGATCGATCCATAGTTGACATTGCTGGCTTGATACCTCAGTGTACCACATTGTTCACGAACGGCTAACACACAAAACATATTAAAAGAGCTTGTTCCAGCATTACTCCCTGAGGTTGAAGAAGCTGATGGGGTCTCCTTTCTATCGGACCAGAGGAGAAACATTAATAGCTAGGCCAAAACATTTTTCTGAATTTACGCGAACATGTCGCCCTGGCGTTGTGGGTAGAGTGCGACGCTCACATGCCGAAGGGTCTAGGTTCAATTCCCAGCTCAACACCAATTTTTCGAATTTTTCACGGCACCACCTCTTTCGAGCTGCTGACAACACTCAAAGAGTTATAACTGTCTAAGAAATTCCGCCGTTCGGAGTCGGCAAAATTCCGCCTTTCGGAGTCGGCAAAAAACTGTAGGTCCCTTCTATTCATGAAAGAACAGTAGCGCACACAACTAGGGTAGTTGATGAGCAAGTAAGGCTCTGGTCTCCCTTTGGATTGTAGCGCCAACAATTATTATGTTTTTTATTATTATGTACGACTAGTTGACATCTCACGTAAAAAATGATGACTCTAGTAAAAAGACTTTCGAAAACCTTCAACGACAAGAAAGTACTTAAAGCACAAAACAAGTGGCTAGAGGCTAAAGATCTTGACAACTGCAGCACCTTGGTTGAGAATTATAATGCCACTATGGCCTCTCGGAATTCACTTAAAAATGTTGTCCAAGAATTTCGTCCACTTTCAAACCTTCCTCGACAATCATCCGAACCTTCAGCTATTCTTTCTCTTAGCTCCTCTTGATGTCCGTGGGTCTCCCACCGGCATTGGGCAATCACCCGCTCCTATCCAGACAGACTTTTCCAGGCGCCTGCACATAGCCGTGTTAATCCAAACTGCCCACTGAGTCATTGACAGAGTGAGTGGCTGACTCATTAGGAAAAAAATCAAGAACACCCCCTGAAAACGGGAAATCGATCGAATTACCCAGCAATGTGAATGACTCATTGATTGGAGGTCCTTTAACTCAATGTCAGTGTCCAATCACCCACCGGTCGTGTAATACCGGTAAACCAATGACACGCATTGCCACGAAGGCGGTCCTCTTCATTTTCTTTCTGTGGTCCAGGGTGAGTCTCCTCTGCGAATTCGTGAACCTGCGATTCAGCTGGATTGCAAACTGATTCGAGGCGCTCAGCCTCTGTGAACGCGCTGTTCGGTATATCCTACTTGTCGCGTAATGACGTTGACTCTTCGGGCTGGGTAAGAAGCATCGTGAGACTCATCCGCCTGGGAGCCGATGATTTTTAGCATTGGCGCAGTTTTCCCCTATTCCCTGAACGTCTGCCACAAGCTCCTTATTCATCACTATCGCATAGTCGACCATCTAAATCAGGCGCTCAGCTGGGTTTAGGACACACAGAAGCTGACCAAAGCCCAACTCACATTCTCTGTGCAGGTGTACTTGACCCTCTTGCAGCTAGTTTTCAGCCTAGCTACGTTGCTATATCGGTGAAAATGTTACAGGCCGGTGAGATGGTACACGTGGAAGAGGTGGTGTGGGTCCAATGTTTTCCACTGTTCCCAGCTTTTTCTCACTGCTGGTGTGAGTGGAAATATATTGCCTGAGGGCGATGATGATTGATCTGAAGAACTTCCTCGATGATTACGTGCAGAACATCAACTTTTGCCATCAAATCGAAGCGACGCTTCAAAAGTTTGTGTGAAAGTACCGGCGACTTGTGCGGATTCTCCTCACCCTCAACCGTATCCTGGATTCCGATTTGGCGGGGATGCTGGTCGCGGTATGCACAGTCTGTGTATACAGTTTGAGTAGGCCCGTGCCCAGCACTTTGTGCTTCTTCACCTTCTCCGTGTACTCGTTCTGCCTGGGGAACGTATACCTGCTGCCAGAGGATTAAATCGGAGTTGAATCGAACCGTGTCACTTGTCCAAATGATAAAACTGAAACCAAACTATTGGTTGGAGCAACATGTAAGTCAGCACTTTATCGTGATTTGATCCGATTTTGTTCTTTTCCAGGTGAACTGCTTACTGCTCTGGTGACAATGGCGGAAACGGTTTTGAATGTGCTCGGTCCAATGGAGAGGAGGGTTCCTTTCTGGGTCCTCGCGATGGTTTGTCTCAAATGCGTGTGCAATTTGGGGACAGGTCTCTATCGAAATGTGGCGAATGACTGAGGCGGTAGTCGTGACATTGGACAGAGTAAAGATTCAACTTGATGAATGAAGTGAATAAGAAGTTTGAGAGCAAACAGAGACAGTGTCCTTAAATTTGTTTAAGTCCACCTCGGCTCCAATAAAATACTTACGAAGTGATGGACATTTTAGGAATGCGTGAAGTGCGACCTGTATGTTAATGACACCAGGGCTTTCTAAAAACTGAAGAACACAGAAGGCGCTTGCAGCCTTAGTGAGTTAGCCCTGACTCACTAAGGCTGCAAGCCTTGAGTTGAGTGACTCAACTTACCCGTTTTTCCTTGAAGAAACTAGCGGCATCGAGAGCTGATTCTGGTGTGACCACCAATAGAAATCTATTATGGGAAAATGTTCACTAGCGCACAGAAAAAGCTCCATTAATCAGTGAGAGATCCTTGGGGGTGCGAGCGACATCCGGCTTGTGTTAAAGTTGCCTTTCAACTGTTTGTCGTTCAATGTGGAAAATGATAGAGCAGCCTTTCCAACCAGATGAAGAAGAGCTTCTCATGACATAAAGTCAAAGTCTTTCATTTTACTTTTCATTTCGGTAGTAAGCGCCAAGGGCTGTGGTTAAAATCATGCCTCGAGCAGTATAAGGCTCTCGCAGTATGGATTACGAAGAAGATTCTCCTTGCTGTGGCGCTACAGGTCGGGGTGGACCTGTGCCTCAACCAACACAATCTTTCGCCAGATGCCTCAAGTTGCACACTCCAATTTGGTTAAAATTTCTTCACATGTGTGCGCCACCTTAGCCTAGGTCGTTCTCTATTGAGCTCTCCCAATGGCTCAGATTCGAAGACTTTTCAGGTCGGAGCTGTAGTTTTCATACGCTCTACATAGCCGTCCTAAGAGCTGTGTTCGAAGACGCTCGACCGGACGCATGTCGGCGTACAGCCCATGGAGTTCGTCGTTAAATCTTCTCCTCCAGATGCCATCAACGCAAACTGGACCAAAAATCGCACGCGAAACTTTTCTGTCGAAAAGACTTAGGGCTTCCCCATGCGCTTTTAGTAACGTTCAGGTTTCCGCGCCATAAAGTACGACTGGGATGATCAAGCTGTTATATAAAGCGAGCTTAGGCCTTCGAGAGAGGGCTTTATTACTCAATTGCCTCTTGAGCTTAAAGAAACAGCGATTCGCATGATTGATTCTGCGTTTGATTTCGGTGCTGATGTTGTCCCTATTTACCGCGGAGCCGAGGTAGACGAAATCCTTGACTACCTCGAAGTTTCTGCTGCCTAGTGTGACACTCTATCCAAGACGTCGATGTTGTGCGTGCTTCCTTAATGACATCATGTACTTTGTTTTGCCCTCATTAACCACCAGACCCATTTTAGCCGCTTTCACTTCGATGCCAGTAAACGCCTCATTGACGGCTCACTGTGTTCGTCTAATCACGTCAATGTCATCAGCGAAAGCTAGCTATTCGACTGACTTCTGGAAGATCGTGCCTCTGGTGTTGACTTGTGAGCCGCACGATCTTCCCGAGGATTACGTTAAAAAAGTCATATGACAGTGCGTCGCCTTGTCTGAAACCTTTCTTGGCATTGAAGGTCTCGGGAAGTCCGTTACCGACCTTGACGATACAGTGAAAATCTTCCATCGTCATACAGGTCTTACAAACCTAGACATAGCACTCTATAGCTCGTCTCTATGCACGCTGTCATGTGCGGCCTTAAAATCAACGAATAGGTTTTGAGTGTCGATTTGTGCTTCTTGGGTCCTTTCCAAGATCTGCCGCCAATACCCTGGCGGACCTAAAAATTGACTTGCATCGATTGTAGCATGAACTATTTAGCACTTCTCACATTCTTCAAGTCTTGAATGCAATAGATGTCGTGCATGCGTTAAACTTTGTTTAACATGGCCTGTAAGACACATTGTTGCCCAAAACCTTGCTCCGGGTCCTAAGTTTAAAGAACATGGCATCACATATTTCAAAATCCAGAATCAACTGTTACTCCCTCTCGATTAGTGCCAGTTTCGCGCGATCCAAATGCGTCTGACATGGTTTCTTAACGCAACCTCTGAAACGAAACCGAGTCTCGCCAGAAAAACGAAAATAATTAATTGCCCAAATTCATTGTCAAATTCACACTTCTCCACCGCGACGTAATACCGAAGTGTACCCTTGTCGAGAAACTAAAGTTCCATCAAGCAGGACTTCGTTTCTCTCCCTTACTATGTATGCTGCGGCTCTCCTTCAAGTAAAGGGGACCTGCAGTTTAATGCAGATTTCGACCGTCAAATAGAAAAAAAATTGCATAGCTCCAGAAATTTGACCTAAATCTCCGACATGTATATGGACGCCTTTGCACACTACGCCAGGCAGGTCATCATGCTTGTGTACACACGCCCTAGCCGTCCATTCGCCCCCCTCCCCAAAGTTCACAGAGACAGCCACTAAATCCGAATTTACACATCACTCATGCCACTCATGCCACTCATCAAATCACAGAGGCGAACCGGAATCGATCATGTTCGGAATTTCCCTCGAACCGAATCCATCAGTGAAGTCCTTCCGCATCGCTCTGTGTGCATGCATCATTGATTTCCAACGGCACGCTCTCACAGGATGAAATAATAACATATCAAGCGAATTAGACGTCTGTCAACGGTTCATAAATTGATATCCATTAGCCCCCAGGATGAGGAAAAACTCGCGCTGACCGTGTCCTCGTGATGTTTCAGCGTTCCAGCATGACTCCCCCAAAGGAATTCGGCCGCATATCCTGGCACAAACAAACCCAAAATCAAAATACTCATTTCGCATGCAACAAAACCCAGCACAACGCATGGCCGCGTCACTCTTAATTGTCATTGGAATCGACACAGTTTACCGAAACGGTGACAGGGAGAAATAATTTATGAGTGCTGGGTGGGCGGACAAAGGACGAGCAGGAAGACAACAAATACACAAATTCCGGGCAAATTGCTCAAATTGATTGGACCCAGCTGCGTTCGCCTGTCAATAGGATTCTCCCAGAGGCTCACCGGGTCAATGGGATCCGCCTGACAGAGGACCACCCGAATACATGACAAAGTCGTGTGCACACACCCCGGGCGGTGACAACGGCAAGCGGAGTGGCGCTTGTCGCTACTTCAAGAGCCGAGCAGTTGTGGAAGGGGCAGAAGCTCCCCGGTGCAGAGCGTGCACACACTCTACTGCGGTCGCCTGTCATGTGGGACGTGTTAAGCGCAATCAAGTGGATAGTTGAGGACAGTTGAAGACAATTTGCAACGACGGGAGTTACTGTTCGGGCGCCAACGCAGAACGGGGTCAGCAGGATCTTGAAAATATCTTCCAACCGAATCTCTGGACGTATCATTAACTCAAACCGTTTGTTCTTCTGTCTCCCGTCCCCCGACGATAACTGCAAGAAGTTTGTTTGAGTTTCGTAGCAGGACGGCTCCCTCTTCTCCATCTTCTACGTGCTTTCCTTTCCGCTTTCTTGGCTATCACAGTCCATCCATCGTGCGCACGAGAGAAAAATATGTTTCCCATGAAAAATCGCCACTGACTGACAGCGCCGCACCGCACAAGAGTGACCCAACATCTCTCACCACGACGAAAGTACCATCATCAGCATCACACCGCGCCGCACATCCAGTAACCGAACACAACGGAACGGCGACGACGGCCGAATAAGACCAAAGCGAACGCCGAAATACAAAAAAAGGAACTCTTCAACTTAATAAATATCCTGGAACAGTTACCCGCTCGCAGACGTAATGCGGACGACTCTCTAATTACAAAACTTTTTTAATAAAACAAAAATGTTGTGCTTTTTGCTCGTTCCTTCGCCGCCGTTGCTTTCCTTCTCATCCGCTTCGCCTTTCGCCATTCGCCACTTTCAGTTCACACCAGGATGCTAACTGCATTCACAAGTCGTCCTGTAAAATAGAATTGTTAGGTTCAGCGTGTCCCTCTGTACGAGTGCATGTGGAGGTGGCAGAGGGGCAAGGATAGCGAACCCATTCTGGTTACCCGCTGCCACTTAGGGAGTTACTAGCTGCTGTGGCTAATAAATTCCATTCGAGTGGCAAAGTTTCTGTTTCGATTCTGCCTCACTGCACAGGAGGGCCCCGCTTGATATCCAACAACCATGGCGATGATGAGGTGATCTACTGCATGCACTCGGCGAAACTGATAACGTGATGCTGGCTGAAAGTTGGGTCGGGAGCTGGCGAATGATTGGGTTAAGTGACGACGATAACCTTCCGTCCGAGAAGAACTGTGTTAACAAGCTGACTTGTCATACACCAGTTTGTGAAGGTGTTGTTTGATGTTCCCTAGCAGTCCTTTGTCGTCGATGATGGCGACAGTGTAAGAGATCGTTAGTTATTCAGAATGTCTCCAAACGAGCATGCTAGACATGGACGAGCGAGCTAAGAGAATGGTTTCGGATCAAAAGGGAAATGATTTGATCTCATAAGGATCATTGAAAACCATTTCCTCAGAGCAAGCAATCAGCAGGACATGAGTAAAATTGGAGGAACTTACATTGGTCCATTACGCAAGGCAAACAGGACACTAAATGAAATTTCGGAAAATCAGGGTCGTCCTTAGAATTAGAAGAAAAAATTTCAGAAGAAAAAGATCGAGAAGAACTACAGAACTAAAGCAGATGAGGAAGCCATTAGTCTTTTCGAGAGAAAACTTTTGCGTGCGATTTTTGGTCCTTTTTGCGTTGATGGCATCTGAAGGAGAAGATATAACGACGAACTTTATGGGCTATACAGCGACAAGCGCCTGGCCAAGCGTCTTCGGATACAACGTTTAAGATGGCTAGGCTCTGTAGAGCGTATGGGCACCACTGCGGCGGCCCGAAAAGTCATCGAATCTGATCCATTGGGACAACGCAACAAAGGACGGCCTAGGCTAAGGAGCAGGTATACCGGTATGAAAAAAATACTAATTATTAATGGGAAAGTAAAAACATTTTATTCAAAGTATTGACCATTGTTTTCTACATATTTTGACCACCTTTCTGGCAATTTGTGAATACCACGCCAATGAAATAGTTCATCTTTTAAAGCAAACCAATCAGACACCCAATTTTCGACCTCCTCGCAGGAATCAAAGTGCTGCTCAGCCAATGCGTGTCCCATCGATGAAAACAAATGGTGGTTGGAAGGAGCCAAGTCTGATGAATACGGTGGGTGGGGTAGCTGCTCCCAGCCAAGTGTTTTGATTGTATCCTGAACCGGTATTGCTTTGTGTGCAGGTGCATTGTCATGGAGCAAAATTACATTGCCGTGTCTTCTGGCCCATTCTGGTCGTATCTCGATCAATACGTGGTTCAAACTGATCATTTGTTGTCGGTAGCGATCAGTATTAACGGTTTCACCAGGTTTTAGGAGCTCGTGGTACAGCACACCTTTCTGGTCCCACCAAACACACAGCATTGTCTTCTTGCCGAATCGATCTGGTTTTGCAGTCGATGATTGTTGTCCCAGATTCCGTTTAGGATTCTTAAAATAAATCCATTTTTCATCGCCAGTAAAAATCCGATGCAAAACCGATTTTCTTTCGTGTCTTTGAAGCAAACTTTCACAAGTGTTTTTTCGGTTTTCCATCTGTCTTTCATTCAATTCATGTGGCACCCATTTTCCACACTTTTGGATCTTTCCCACAGCTTTTAAACGGTAAGAAATTGTTTGTTGTGCAACATTTAACATTGCTGCCATTTGCTTTTGACTCAAAGTGTCATCTCCATCCAATATCGTTTGCAATTCGGCGTCTTCAAACTTTGTTGGTGGTCTCCCACGTTCTTCATTTCTCACATCAAAATCATTATTTCTGAACCGTTGAAACCATCTTTTGCATGTTGCTTCTGATAGAGCATGATCACCATTAACCTCGACAAGCATTCGATGCGACTCTGCAACACTTTTCTTCAAATGAAAACAAAAAATGAATGCTTTCCGCAAATCATCACTTTCTGGTACAAAATTCGACATTTTTCACACGATGAAAAAATATGATGTTGTCTGTTCAATGACTTGATGTATACTAGATAGTTTTCACAGATGTCATAGCAAACAAACAAAGAGACAATAAGTGCTCGTTCACAACAAATGTTCCCTATCGAGATATTTGTATCTTGACGCTCACTTTATACCGGTATACCTGGTAGTCGCACACAAGTGGAGGAGGATCTCAACCAACTTGTAGTGCACAACTGGCAAAAGATCGTGCTGGCTGGAGAGGCATGTTGGTGGAGGCCCAGGTTTACCCCGAACTGTAGTGCCACATTCTTCTTCTTCTTCTTGTGACGCTACAGCCTCGCGTGCATAGGCCCATGCCCCCTGTAGTGCCACATGGAAGTAAAAAAAGAAGAAGACTAGAAGTACAACGTGCTTACGACGGCCCTTTAATATATTCTCAGTATCGGGATGAAGCTGTTATATATATAAATTGACTTATTTATCAAGTAAAACTATTATTTTAGTGCATTCATGTAATTTCACATAAATGTGATTATTAATTCTCGTTTTATCTCTAGTTAAACAGAATCATAATGGCAACTGAGACGATGATGGGGAAAATTGAGCATCGGGCTGAAATTAAATTTGTCACTAAGCAAGGAAAAATTAAAAAAAAACTATTCGAAAAGAGATGGTGAACGTTTACCAGGGTTCCGCACTTCCGCACTTCCGCACAGGAAAAAGTAAAAAAAAACTATTCATCAAGCGATGATGGCTATTCACCAGGGGTCATTATCAACTGTGCAAAAGTAGTCAAGTGAGTTCAAGAGAGGTAGAGAGAGCATTGAAGACGACCTCCGTTCCGGCGCCTCGGCTACTGCTTGTCCGGGAAAAAGCATCAAAGAAGTCGAAAAACTTGTTCTTGAAGATGCCCGAATAAAGGTGAAAATGATGGCAGAGATCACTAATCTTTCAACTGGTACCATTCACACCATTCTTCATGACCATCTTAACCTTTCAAAGGTCAGTCCAAGGTGGGTGCCACGAATGCTCACAGCGCCTCAGAAGAAAGTGAGAATCGCATGCTGTAGAGAACTTTTGGTGATTTGTAGTAAGCACGCGGACGGTGTTATGGATCGAATTGTTACTGGGGACGAAACATGGGTTCACCACTATGACCCAGAGAGCAAACAAGAGTCCATGCAGTGGAATAAAAGAGGAACAGACCCCCAGAAGAAGTTCAAAGTCACTCCGTCTGCCGGGAAGCTCATGGCCAGAGTTCTTTGGGACTCAAAAGGAATCCTGCTCATTGAGTACAAAAACTAGTGAAACCATCAACGCTACATCCCACGCTTCCACATTGCACAATTTTTGAAAGGAAATTAAAAAGAAAGACGGGGTAAACTGGCAGCCGGTGTGTTGCTTCCTCATGACAACGCTCCTGTTCACACGGCGTGAGTTTCCAAGGCTACTGGGGGAAATTTTGCTTTCGGAGAAATACAACGCCCACCCAGACCTTATAATAATAATTGTTGGCGCGACAGTCCACAGGGGGACCAGGGCCTAGCTTGCTCATCAACTACTCGTGTTGTGCGCGCTACTGTTCTCTTACGAGTAGAAGAGACCTACAGTCTTCTGCCGACTCCGAACAGCGAAATTTGAGAAGAGAGTTAATATTCTTTGAGTGTTGTCAGCAGCTCGAAAGAGGTGGTGTCGTGAAAAATTCGAAAAATTGGTGTTGAGCTGCGAGTCGAACCTAGACCCTTCGGCGTGTGAGCGTCGCACTCTACCCACTACGCCACGGCGACCACCCAGACCTTTCCCCTTGTAATTTTTTTTTTGTTTCCGGACTTAAAAACAATGTCTTCGTGGAAAAAGATTTTCGGATGATGAAGAACTCAAGTCTACAATAAATGGGTATTTTGCAGAGAAAGAGGAAATTTAATTTTTAAGGATTTAAGAAAGCTTATCTCAAGATGTAACAAATGCATTGATGTTAGGGAGGATTAAATTAAAAATTAAAAAGAATTTTAATTGAATTCGCATTTTCCTTCATATCGATACCGAGAATATATTGAACGCCCCTCGTACTTCTCCAAGAAAGACACCTGAGGACACCTCAGTGCATATCGTTACCATTGGGCTTCATCAGGGAGGTAACTCTCACAATTATTTAACAAGGCAGTGTCACATTTAGTCAAGACACGAATCGTTTTGAGGAGTAAAGTGTGATGGCTGCGCAATAGGGTTCATTTTTGGGTCTACAATTCGTGCATGCTGTCTGTCACATTACAGCCCTACTTCCTTTCTTACAGCTGCGGATGTCAAAATATCCCTTTCGGATGATTTCTTTTCAAGAGGAATCTCGGATAGAACTGTCTACTCGAGGACACTGCCCGTTGAACGTGCAGTCTGTTTATGTTGCCGCCTCCGTAATTCAAGGAAATGAATGAAAGCAGTCTTTAAACATTCTACACACCTATCTGCTGTTACTGTTTTGTTATGTTTCTTTTTTGTTTTTAAATAACCACTTATCAGTCGATGTCTACTGGACTGGATTCTGTTCTTCAAACTAGCCTTTGTTACAGAATGGCAATAAAGCCACCACACTCGTCAAATTTTCTCAATTTTGTCTCTTAATATCGCTTACCGTGGTCGCCGTGGCGTAGTGGGTAGAGTGCGACACTCACACGCCAAAGGTCCAGGTTCGATTCAAAGAACACCTCGAATTCTTCACGACACCACCTCTTTCGAGCTGCTGACAACACTCAAAAAATAGTGTCTCCTCAAATTTCTCCGTTCGAACTCGGCAAAAGGCTGTACGCTCCTTTTACTCGTCAGAAAACAGTAGTGCGCACAATGTTCGTACTTGTAGTTCATGAGGTAGGCCCTCGTCCCCTTTCCACATTCCAAATATCTTCTTCTGACATCAATTATATAATAGGTACAAATGCTGCAGCCAGAAGAATAATATAAATAGTATACTATAAATATACTATAGTGGTCGCCGTGACGTAGTGGGTAGAGTGCGACGCTCACACGCCGAAGGATCTAGGTTCGACTCCCAGCTCAACACCAATTTTTCGAATTTTTCACTGCACCACCCCTTTCGAGCTGCTGACAACACTCAAAGAATATTAACTGTCTTCTCAAATTTCGCTGTTCGGAGTCGGCAAAAAACTGTAGGTCCCTTCTACTCGTGAGAGAACAGTAGCTCGCACAACACGAGTAGTTGATGAGCAAGTTAGGCCCTGCTCCCCCTTTGGACTGTAGCGCCAGCAATTATTATTATTTTACTATAAATTAAAAAAGAAAGTCAAAATTTTTAATTTTAAGCTCGTTAAACAAGTCCAAAACTATTTGCAAAGCACTTGTGTCAAAATTTTTCTGTCGACCTTTAAAACATAGTCCAAATTCATGTGTGAGCTTCTGCTGCACTAAAAAGGTTCCGTTCATACTTCAAAGAGTGTGCATCTGAATCTGACTAAATGATCGCTTTCCTAAACCGATGACTGGTTATACACCTCGTTTGAGTTCCTTTACAATACATTATTTCTTAAATCAAATTTAAATATCAACTTCAGTTTGTCCAGAATGCCGTATGGGGCATGTACTACCCCACACGGCCACACAAATTTCCCATTAAGCCCAAAACCTGCCGTTGCACACTGATATTGAATGCATGCGGATTATTAAAAGGAGGAAAAGTTGGCCAGTAAGAACGGAGTTTCCTTAACAAAGCAGTACTTGCGAAAGAGAGCTTGAGGATGAATCAATGGGCATCCATTGCAATGCATGTAATACGGCAAATCTTTGAAGGGGAGGAATGCACTTTTCTAGTTCGCTTAATCATTTCCAATTAACACATTTGATTTCCAGCTGACTGCTCGCGTGACATCGCATTCAAAATATTCTAGCCAAACAGTTATTTATGATCCTAAGACCAAGTATGAATTTAACTATTTACAAGTGACCTGACAGCTTTGTCTCATATTCATGATGGTTGGTGAAAGCAGTTTTAAAAGTGTCGCGTTGGAAGGCTGGCAATAAAAAGGTAAGCCTAATGCGTTCGTTCTTCCGTCCGTTCTTTTGAGTCTACGAATTCCTTGTGTGGTGCTGCCCTATCAGTGAGACACGCTCCCCTTCAGGTGTTCCTCACAAACTATCGAAATCAGTCAGTTACAAGGCGTTTTGAAAAATTATATTTATGGAGTATTTTGCGTAAGAGTCACTCAATACGTCCTAGAGAAAATTTGACTTCATTCATGAACATATGGTAGTTTCCTTCAAGAGAGTTAGTCCGAAGCCGCTCTAACATTTCCATACAGTTTTATAGAGCGGTTTATCTTTGGCCTCAGAATGGGCTTCAGTTTCGGCAATTACCTCCTCATTCGAGCCATATATTTTTCGGCTGTCCCTTCTCCTTTTTTGCTCTTCATTCAATGCTTCATAAAAAGTGCTACAGTGATCGGATACAGTTCAAACATGCGCCGGTTTGTTCGACAATCTGTTTCCATCTAGACGGCAACTTCATAATACCCCCGTCGTAGAAGTTCCCTTATTTGCGGGGAACTTGGACAGCCACTTTTCATAAGCCTCTTTTGAGTCCAATTTCACACCACCAAGGGCGTTCGTTATAGACAGGAACAGGTGGTAATCACTTGGCGCTATGTCCGGGCTATATGCTAGATGCGATAAAACCTCCCATCCGAGCACCCGTACCTTCTGACGAGTCATCAACGAAGTGTGTGGTCTGGCGTTGTCCTGGTGGAAAACTACACCTTTCCTGTTGGCCAATTCTGAACGCTTCTAGTCGATCGGCTGCTTCAAGCGGTCCGGTTGTTAGAAGTAGATGGTAGAACTAAGCGTTTGGCCATATGGGAGCAGCTCATAGTAAATGATTCCCTTCCAATCACACCAAACACACTGCAAAATCTTCCTGGCCGTCAATCCCTGCTTGGCCACTGTTTGGGACGATTCACCGGCCTTCAACCAGGACCGTTTTTGCTTCAAATTGTCGTAAGTGATTCAATTTTCGTCGCCAGTCACCATCCGCTTCAAAAATGGGTCGAGTTCGTTCCGTTTCAGTAGCATATCGCAGGCGTAGGTCGACTTCGTTCCGTTTCAGCAGCATATCGCAAGCGTTGATTCGGTCCATAAGGTTTTCTTGTGTCAAATCATGCGACACTCAAACATCAAGCTTTTTTTGTATCCAGCTTTCTGCAGATGGTTTAAAATGGTTTGGTGACTAACTCCTATCTCCTGGGCAATGTCACGAGATGTCAGATGCCGGCCTAACTCGATGATTTTCCATGATTCGATCGGTATTCGTCGTCACAGGTCTTCCGCTGGCTGGCTTTCCATTGTGTCGTTTCCACCGGCTCTGAATCGTCGAAACTATTCCTCCGCCGTTCGAAGTGATAGAGTACCATCCCCCAAGACACCATTCATCTCACATAACGTTTTTCTAGAGGATTTGCCGTTAACGAAGGAAAATGCATATTTTAGCTAAATCCGATCACTGTAACACTTTTTATGAAGCATTGAATGAAGCGCATAAAAGTGATATTTGTCTACTTTACAAAAGTCTTCGCAGCGATGATCTGTCCCCAAAATGAGCTGATAGGAAATATTATGAAGCACTTTTCCTTAATTTGCGAGGGCAGAAGGGGTCAATTTTTCACCCTTAAATTATCTGATGTAAGTCATAGCACAGGCCTGCGGCATAGAGGAAGAAAGGGAAAGGTTTTATTGGTGTGTCACTTTGGTGTTAAATGTATGTGGATTCCATATTCCATATTCGTGTAGTTCGAAGAACGAGTTTGTAAACTTCACAGTGCGTTCGAAAGAGGTATTGAGGGTGAATTGACGGGCATACCCTGCGAGGCATGAGTTGTTGGGGAATTCCTGAACCTTTTACCCCAAATCCAAAAATGCCAAACCTACCAAGTCAGCTACGAAATCAATGCTTTTACCAGCACCAGCGATCAGACGCAAGTCATTTTGTCGCAGCCATTAAAGATGAGGCGTGCTTACTTTCTAACCCCTTACGGAGTACCTCAATACCGATAGACATTCACTCTAAAACTGTGCCTCTTTAAAACCCATTCAGTGAATGTGAGCACCTTCCCATCCATTGCGATTACATTCCACTTAAATACCCAGCCCCTGTCCAGTGGAACATAGTTGTCCGCCAAAGAAAAAGAAAATCCCATCAGCAGGCCGTGCAGGCACATAAAATAAGAATCCTCTCCCGGCAACTTAAATCCTCCCACAGCAAGCACTTCAACAACCCAGAGCGGGTCGAACTTCTAAGGCCCCGTGCACAAAGCGCACCGATCCTCGAACGATAAGGAAATGAAATTACAATGTCCATGGCAATGCAGGAAAAGAATGCAAGTGGCCCCGGGGATGGTAGCAAAATATCTCCGAGCCCGCCTCGTCCCGACAACTCGGCTCGGCTGGGCGGGAACTGAATTTTCCGTTTCCTTTGGCCGAGGGATAAGTTTAATTAAAGAAGTTTTCCCGCGCGCAAAACAAAGCGGAAGCTCCGAAGCCAAATAAAAATAAAGGAAAACTTTGGCCATGACGAAGGGATAATTGTTCGCGGTCGCGAATAGCCTTCCTTATCCCCACTGACTTGGTGCACTCTTATCCGAGCGGACCTAAGCCTCAAATGCGGTGAAGTTTTGAATTGAATTGCAAGCAGAGCTACGCTGATTATAGCGCGATGATTGTTGCAGAGGGAGGATGTGCCCGTGGCAAGCCTGTCTTATTCCAGTTTGATGGATTGATTGCGAGTGAGGCGGCCATAGAGAGGAGCCGCGAAACGGATTAGAACATAATGCGAATCAAAGTAATTGAAGTGGAAAACTTTGTAAGTAACTAAATTTGTTTGGGGGATTTTTGAAAAGGAGATAGAAGCTGCCGTTTGAGTTATTTTCTGACGTTCTCTCACTGATTGACTTTTGCACTTGACTTGAGTTGGTATTGCAAGGACATGGAAGCCCTACTACCCTTCTAGATGACATTATCGATTCCAGGACCATGTTCAAGGAGCACACTGGAAAAATGGAGATTCTTCTAAAATGTCATCATACAGTGGGGACGACGATGAGTGGGAGCCCTTAAGGAAACTAAACAGTGTCTTGACGCAAACCGCAGTGTTACCAAAGCATATTTCCAGAGGCATCACTGCTCAGACCTTTGTTTGGAATTACCAACAACCTGAAATTCGTTCTGTGTGAGCGTCAGAAACCAAATGTCCAAAGCCTGATATTCTCTCAATAGTTGGGAAGTCCACAAAAGAACAAAACTTCACTTTACGGTAGATCGTAGTAAAGACCTGAGCAGTACAGGTCGACAATCACCATTTTTCCCCGATTTAAGGCCACATATGACAGCGTGAATATGAACGAGCGATTCAATGCCTTGTCAGGCTGTGCAGGATTACGATGGAGAACTCTCCAAACTCACAAAGATCTTCAATGCCAGAAAAAGTTTTAAGACAAGACGACGCACTGTCGAGTTACTTCTTTAACACTGTTCTTGAGAAGATCGCGTAGGCCAAAAGTCAACATCAGACGCACAACATTCCAAAAGTCAGCTCAATTGCTAGCTTGTGCTGACGACATTGACGTGAATGGACGAACACAGCAAGCCGTCAATAAGGCGTTTGCTGGCGTTGAAGCGGACGCGGATAGTATGGGTCTGATGGCAAATGAGGGCAAAACTAAGTACATGCTGTTGTAGGAGGGACACACAGCATCGATATCTCGGACAGAGGATCACACTAGGCAACAGAAACTTTGAGCTAATAGAGGACTTTGTCTGCTATTGTCTACTCTACTACGGCTGCGCGGTAGACGACACAAGTACCGAAGTCAGTAATCGGAGGATTTAGTAAGTAAGTCCTCTGTCGAAAGTTTAAGGTTATAGGGGGCGCCACTAACAAAAATGATTAATTTACATTTAATTTCTAGTTACTAGCGCCCCCTATATGTCCCAGAACTTATTGAGTTATCGTAACTTTATCATTCCAGGCCTTCCTCAAGGCGTGGAATCCTGCACGCAACAAAAAGCAGATGGGGAAGCCCCAATTCCTTCTGAGCGTCCTGTATTCGACGGACTTTGTAAGCGACTTTGCAAAGCGACATGTTCCTTATCATCCGTCTACGGACACAAGGCTTTATAACAATAGGCTATGTGGCCGCCGTGGCGTAGTGGGGAGAGTGCGACGCTCACTTGCCGAAGGGTCCAGGGTCGATTCCTAGCTGAACACCGCGAGTTTTTCACGACACCACCTCTTTCGAGCTGCTGACAACACTTAAAGAGTAATAACTGTCCAAGAAAAAGCTTCTTAAACTTCGCCATTTAGTAAAATCCTGTAATTCACTTCTACTCGTGAGAGAGCAGTAGCGCGCACAACATGAATATTTGATGAGCAAGCTAAGCCCTGGTTCCCTGGTGGATAACCGCGCCAAGAATTATTATTTTTATGAAGAGCGCATGGCCTACACTGAATCACCCGAGTCTTCAATTTTGAAAAGCGGGCCCACGCACCATTCGTGGACGTTATCGATCCACGCACCCGATGTCGTCCACACGTGGATCAGGACATCAACCGCAATGTAAACGACGCGGATTTTTACTTGCAATGGCACTTAGAGAAGACTACTCAACGACGAACTTTATAGCCTGTACAGCGCCATGGGCCTCGTCAAGGGCCTTCGAATTCAACGCTAGGCCATGTAGAGTGTATAAACGCTAATGCTCGGGGTAGAAAGTTCTTAGAATTCAGAAAACGCAGTAGAAGACGGCCTAGGTTGCGATGGCGTACACAAGCGGAGAAGGACCTCAACCAACTTGAAGTGCGCAACAGAGCAACCGGCGAGGAACCGTGCATTATAGTTGAGGTCCATGTCCACCGCCTGATGTAGCACCAATCAAAGAAAACGAAGAGATTGTCAAAGGGAGGTATGCATGCCCACTGTACGGAAAAGAAGACAGTTGTGAGGCTGACAAGATCCTTTTGTGGACTATGATACAGCAGTGTGAAAGGATGTTGTCATAACTTCGAGGAAAACTTTCAAATTGATGGAATCTGATTGCAGAATGGAGTTTACACCACGTCATTGAATTTTTTTCACGAGAAAGAAAACCGAACTGCCAACAGACCAATCTGTGCTAGTCGAAAAATGGATTTTCATGTTCAATGTAATGTGTAATCTTCAAATTTTGCGAGTAGCCCTTTATTAAGTGTATGTGACCGCCGTGGCGTAGGGGATAGTATGCGACGCTCACACGCCGAGAGTCCAGGTTCAGCTGAACACCTCGAATTTTTCACGGCACCACCTATTTCGAGCTGCTGACTACCCTCAAAGAGTAATACTGTCTAAGGAAAAGCTTCTTAAACTTCGCCGTTCGGAGTCGCAAAAACCTGTAATTCATTTCTATTCGTGAGAGAACAGTAACGCGCACAATACGAGTAGCTGATGAGCAAGCTAGACCCTGCTCCTCTGTGGACTATCGCGCTATATAATTATTATTGCTTCATTCTCGCAATGACGCGTTGTACGTACTTTTGTTCATTCACTCGAAGAAAGTGGTGATGTGCAATACAATAAGAGGTATTCACTGTACAAATTGTGCCTTGGACCGATGGCATATAATTGTCGCGCTTACTCACGCAAGTACAAAAATGCTTAAAATGCTTAAAATACCTTGAATGTATGTACCATATGTCACGTGAGGGAAGCCCGCTCGCTTTGCGACCATTTGGCGACTGTGTGTGTGTGCGACTCGTATGATGGACAGATCTGCCTATCCACCTCATGTTAGTAAAGGGTGTCGCAACAAGAACTCAAGATTTAAATTTGGCGCCATTCGAATTGTCATTGTTTGACATTTTTTTTTTATTATTGTTTGTTAGTAGAAGGTATAAGGTTAATAAAAATGGAACGCTACCCGAATGAACAACGCATGCTCAATGCGAAATTGTTTGACCCAAATAGTGAAAGTTTTGTGGCTACAGTTCGCAAATATCTATCAATTTGGGGTTACAACAATGCTCCAAAAGAGTCAATTGTAAAGCGATTAAAGGAAAAATTTGCTGAAACTGCGTCTGTAACGAATGTAAAAACAACAACGCGCCTTCGACCAGGTCGATCGACCGCAAATATCGCAGCAGTACGTGATGATGTCCCTCAAATTGCATCAACTTCAATTCGACACCGAGCTCAGCAAACAGTCAATGGTGTTCGGTATCTTGAAATGATAACCAATTTTTCGTGCCTAGGATTGAAGAAATGAATGTGGAAGGAATTTGGTTTCAACAAGACGGCGCCACATCTCATACAGCCACAGAAACAATTCAATTGCTGCATCAGTCATTTCCCGGTCGTGTTATTTCGCGTTTTGGAGACCAGAATTGGCCGCCTAGATCGTGCGATTTAACACCATTGGACTTTTTTCTTTGAGGTTTTTTGAAGTCGATGGTTAATGCGAATAAGGCGACGACGACTTAAGCCTTAAGAGCTGGACGCTGCATTAGTGAATACCGCATTATTTATTCAAAACGGTCATTGAACATTTCATTAAAAGATCGCGTATGTGCCAGCTAAGCCGCGGTGGCCATCTGAACGATGTGTTATTTTACACATAACCTCATCCTGTCTTCTTTACGATATAATAAAGAATTCACGATTTTTTTTTTTAATTTAAATCTTGCGTTCTTGTCATAGGTAAGGGTATAAGGGTAAAAGTAACTATGAAGAACTGCTGCAATTCACCACGAATTTGGAATGTTGACAAACTGTTCTTCATCTTATGTCGTAGCCACCTCAAACTGCCGAGCCAATACATTTTTAAAAAGTCAGTCATAGGATTACGGTGGAGAACTCTCCAAACTCACAAAGATCTTCAAAGCCAGAAAAAGTTTTAAGACAAAACGACTCACTGTCGAGTAACTTCTTTAACACCGTTCTTGAGATGATCGCATAGGTCAGAAGTCAACATCAGACGCACGACATTCCAAAAGTCAGCTCAATTGCTAGCTTATGCTGACGATATTGACGTGAATGGACGAACACAGCAAGCCGTCAATAAGGCGTTAGCTGGCGTTGAAGCGGAAGCGGCTAATATGGGTCTGGTGGCAAATGAGGGCAAAACGAATTACATGCTGTCGTAGGAGGAACTCACAGCATCGATATCTCGGACAGAGGATCACACTAGGCAACAGAAACTTCGAGGTAATAGAGGACTCTGTCTACCTCGGCTGCGCGGTAAACGACACAAGTACCGAAGTCAGTAATCGGAGGATTTAGTAATTAAGTCCTCTGTAGAAAGTTTAAGACTATAGGGGGCGCCACTAACAAAAATGATTGATTTACATTTAATTTCTAGTTACTGGCCCCCCTATATGTCCCAGGACTTATTGAGTTACAGTAACTTTATCATTCTAGACCGTCCTCAAAGCGCGGAATCTTGCACGCAAAAGGCGGATGCGACGGACTTTGAAGGCTGCTAAGCGACATGTTCCTGATCATTCGTCTACCGACACAAGCGATGTTGACAAACTGTTCTTCATCTTATATCGTAGCCCCCTCAAATTGCCAGGCCAATACATTTTTAAAAAGTCATTGAAAATCGAAATTTGCAACTTCCTTTACATGCAGCTGATTGAATCGATCGCATGCTGAATTACCCCTCAATTTCGGAATACCTGAAACAGAGCATTAAATGAGCTCCCTACAACACAGCCGAGCACTCGACCACAAACCCAACCTTTAGTCCATACAGTAAGCCAATTCAATAATGAACAGAATACATGGAATAGGTTAAAGCACTTTTGAGCACACAATTCTCCAAGCTCCTCAAAGGGAACTCCACATTTCGGTAGACCATGCACGTCAGTTGGCCACCGTGACTGAGACGGATGAAAGTGAACCCATCACCCAGCTCCTTCATTATGTAGACCAAGTCCTAATTTTGGAGATCCCTTCCATTCACTCCACGACCACTTCTCTCGTCTGAGTTCTCCAGTTTTTTCTTTATTTTCATTTCTCTTTCAATTTCAATTGAAATCGCCCCTCCGTTCCGGTCGGCTCTGCTCGCTCACTCAACACACATAAACGTTAATTATCCTCCTTTTTGTGATTGATTCCATTTCAATTTCTATTCATGATTCAATAAAGGACCCTTTCGTCCCAACACACACACACACACACCGGAGAGAGAGAGAGAATGAATAAAACCCAATCAACTTAAGTTCCTCAATGAAATTCCAAACGAAAAGTGCAAGGAAAAAAAAGAGGCACCAATGAAAGCAAATGAACTATAACCACTGGAGACGAAGAACTCCAATGGCCTTTTGACCCTCGTCTCTGTTCCCATGCTGACTCTCTTTTTATTGCCTTCCTTCGAGGAATTAATGTCATCTAAGCAGATTGATTGAAGGACAAAGAAAAAGCGAAAAATATTCCTTGAAATTCCACTTACACCTAGACAGGATGTCGTCGTCGTCGTTGTAGTCGTCTTCGTAGCTGTTGTCGTCATCAGCGACAACACCAACACAGCAAGAACACGAGTAACCAAATCAACAACGAGCAGAACATTCAGAAAGGATTGGCGAATTACCATTTCGAAGCTTTTCACTTCTTTTCGCTCGTTCTGCATTGATTTCAGTTCACTGCAGCGGATCAGAGGAGTACTTTGGTTCCTGTAATTTCTTGTTCCTTGTGCAGTTGCTTCGTGCTGGCGTCTGGTCTGGTCGCTTTGGTTTTCAGCGGACGGCGGCGGAGGTGCAGCGAATTGTATTTAAATTGCAAACGAGAATGGAAGCCTCTCAAAGGGCAAGCAGTATTTATTTCTGGACTCTATTATCAGGGAGATGAACAAATTAACTTCTGAAAGGACTCAGACCAGACAAAGGAATATTTTAATACAATTTTAGATCCGCAGATTGTGAAGTTGTCCTTGAGAGGGGGGCTGAACGATGCCAAGTTGAATGAACTTTTGGTTCGAAATTGAGATTTTGAAACTAATCCAAAAAAAACATACTCTGACATCAAAAAGGGATTCATTAGCGTACGGACCAATCACGGATGGAGAGGTGACTGGTGCTGTCTGAACCAACTGGGGTAAGAGCCAGCTGGAACAGACCAGTGCAGATAGCTTAAAAGGCAATCAGCAACTAATTCAAGTTCCAGACATACCCCAACGAACGGTTTTTTTCTGCAGGGCACACAAAAACTTCTGGTGTGCTCGCTAATAGAACACTGCATGATATGATAATGATACAGCTGCAACTCCCATACCGACTGCATGATCTCTAGCAGCAGTTTGAACCGTTTTAGATCGAACTATGGCAAAACAAACGGCGACCGAAACTCACTCAGAGTTCGATGCTGCCTGCACTAAACATAGAAGAAAACTGGAAACGCCGTCAAGAACCCATCAAAGAAGCTGCCACTGATGTGCTGGGTTTCACTTCACCACACAGAAGGAACCCATGATTTGACGACGAGTGCAGGCAAGCAGACATGCAGCCATACAAGGCGTCTGTAACGCAACGCTGCATCGCACAAAGAGGGCTGTTCGTGAGCTCTACGAACAGAGAAGAAGGGAAGAGCACAGGCTTCTCAGAAGAAAAGTAGCATGAGAAGCGCGCGGAAAAGAAAATAGAAAGGTGTTATGGCAGGAATGAAGACAGCAAGTGTTACGGAAAGGTAAAACAGCTATTCGAATGCAAGGTTTGCACCGAAGCCTGACAGGACCAACTTGGACAACTTGTTTTAGAGTTGCAGTTTGTGCTGAGAATCTGGAAGGATAATTTCTGGAGACTCCTTAACGGCAATGACGGCCCAAATACCGATGTTAGGCAGAATGTTCCATTCAATTTGGACGATGATAGACAAGAATCCCGTCGCCCCGACTTTGACGAGGTGAAGATAGCAATATCCAAGCTGAAGTCGAACAAATCTGCGGGAGCGGATGGAATGCCCGCAGAACTATTTAAAGCAGCTGGAGATGACCCGGTTGGGCGTATGCACCAGCTCATCTGTAAAATATGGTCGGAGGAAAGCATGTCCGATGAGTGGAATCACAACGTCGTATGCCCGGTACACAAGAAAGAAGACACATTTGACTGCGCCAACTACAGAGGGATTAGTCTAATGAACATCGCATACAAGGTCCTCTCTGTGCAAATCGACACTCACCACCTATTTGTCGATTTCAAGACCGCATATGACAGTGTGCATAGAGCTGTACAGTGCTATATCTAGTTTTGGCATTCCTATTAAACTTGTCGGATTGCGTAGGATGATCAAGGAGAACTCTGCTCCGTCAAGGCCGGTTACGAACTCACCGAGACCTTCAATGTCAAAAAGGGTTTCAGACAAGGCGATGCACTGTCTTGTGACTTGTTCAACATCATCCTCAAAAAGATCGTGTGTAGCTCACAAGTCGACACCAGAGGCACGATCTTCCAGAAGTCAGTTCAATTGTAAGCTTACGCTGATGCCATTGACGTGATTGGACGGGCGCAGCGAGCCGTCAATGAGGCGTTTACTGGCATCGAAGTAAAAGCGGCTAAAATGGGTCTGGTGGTTAATGAGGGCAAAACAAAGTACATGCTGTCATCAAGAAAGGACACACAACATCAACTTCTGTGGCAGAGCGTCACACTAGGCAGCAGAAATAGTCAATGACTTCGTCTACCTCTACCTAAGTTGGGACAACAAAGTCAGTACCGAGATAAAACGCAGAATCAATCTTGCCAATCGCTGTTTCTTCCGGCTCAAGAGTCAATTGAATAATAAAGCCCTCTATCGAAGGACTAAGCTTGCCCTCTTTCGAAGGACTAAGCTTGCTTAATATAAAAATTAATAATCGCTGTCTTACTTTATGGCTCGAAAACCTGAACGTTACTAAAAGCGGATGAGGAAGCTTTTAGTCTTTTCGAGAGAAAAGTTTTGCGGGCAATTTTCGGTCCTGTTTGCGTTGATTGCATCTGAAGGAGAAGATTTAACGACGAATTCTATGTGCTGTACAGCGACATGCGCCTGGTCAAGCGTCTTTGGATACAACTCTTGAGTTGGCTAGGTCATGAAGGGCGTATGGACACTCCTACTCCGGCTGGAAAAGTCTTCGAATCTGAGCCGATGTGAAGACGCAACAGAGAATGACCTAGGCTAAGGTGGCGCACACAAGTAAAGAAGGACCTCAGCTAACTTGGAGTGAGTAACTGGAGGCAGCTAGCGTAAGATCGTGCTGGCTGGTGAGACATGACCCAGAACCACCCCGGACAGTAGCGCCAGAAGAAGAAGAAGATCAAACCAATTTTCGTCGCAAGGGATAGACTGAAAAACAAAATTTACGTATTTGTGCCAATGAACGACCAAAGGAGAACCAAGAGCTTCCATCCCGTCCAAATAGTACATCGGTTTGGTGTGGTATATGGACTGGCGGAAACACTGATCCATATTCTTCAGAAGTAATGTAATTCAGGTTGTCACCGTTAATGTTAACGTTGTGACGCGAAGTTAATGGACTGTGTGCTTCCTGAAATTCACGATGAACACTGGTATGAACAGGATAGAATCACAACCTGGAGCAATGGAGTTGTGAAAAAATTCATTTGGTCAGCAATTCATTTCAGTTTTTGTTTGAATAAACTTCTAAGCTGTCAATTGCTCCTAACAGTAGTGCTGCGTGACACCTTTGAAAGATTTACTCTGGGGATGTGTAAGGTCTCAGGTCTTTAGCCAGCGATAACGCCTTGAAAACCAGCATTACGTACAATGCTTCAGCCACTCGCTCAAAATTTGACCTTCCAAAAAGACCACCTAGCAAGTAGTCGCGGCCAGAATTTACACGAAATTATTCTTTAAACGTAAATGGCATTCATTCATAAGCTAATTTTCAAGCTCATGCTTTTCAACAGATAATGCAATAAGTCCCGGGGCATATAGAGGGCGCCACTAACAAAAATTATTTCTTTAATGTTAATATTTTGTTTTTGTTAGTGGCGCCCCCTATATGTTCCAAGACGTGTTGTGAGTGATGTGTCACATACAATTTTAAATCAAACCTCACGATGTATAACACTTCAAGAAAACTTTCACAATCGTGGACGATCACTTAAGTGTCCCCTGCCTAAGAAACGGCAAAAACACCGCAAATCTCAACAAACCGAACGAACTTTCTTTAAGGCAAGCCAGAAGTAAGCGCACATCACGACACCCACACACCTCCAAGTGCGCAATCCCTAAATAAGTTCCGTTCAATTATTTATCCAACCACTCACCACAACCGCCGGTGAGTTCACGTGTCTGAACCCCATTTAGGTACACATCTAAAATTCCAAACTCCATCGCGACGATAGCCCCCGGCAGCCCCGAGGCGGTCCAATTAAAAGTAGGCTCTGCGCAGGCGAAGCTCAGCGTTCCTTCTTGCTAATCTCAGTTAATGACAGCAATAACCGTTACAGGATACAAAGCCCAAAACAAAACAACGTAGCCCATTACCTGACTTCGTAGCGCGCCGAACATGCGAAGACCTTTATGGTCATGCATAAACCTTTCGTCTTTACCAGAGACGGGAGAGCGGAGAACGACCGCCGAACCATCCCTCCGTCCCAAACGGCAGAAAACTTTCATTTGGTCGGTTCGGTGTGGTTCCATCTCAATTCATTTCAACTTGTTGTTTGTCGACCTCAACAAATTACAACTCACATCACACCGGTCCCCTGGGAGTGCACTTATTCGGCGGGACGCGCACCAGAGCAAACTCTCTCCCGGCAACCTCCATGTCAAAGGTTCTTCAAAGCCCACCCCACCAGGACGCCGGCGCTGGATAACATTGACATCCCAAATCACAGGACATCTTAGAGCTATTTATCGAATTGAATGCCACACACGACGGGTTGCGGTCTGTGCTGGGGGACGACCGACGAAAAAATCCTTATCACCCTTATGACATTCGCAGCATCGTAAAACGATTTCTTATGTCGGTTTCATGGGGAATTTATGATTATTGCGAATGGACCGACGTCCTCGTCGTCGTCGGTTGTCGGAAGAGGACATGGGTGCCACTGGGGAAGACTGGAGCTGGTGGCGTTCCTTGAATTTTTCATTTCTTCTTTGGATGGGGACTTCTTCTGCTTCTCTTGGTTGTGCTTGTGGTTTATGGGTGAGCGATGATCTCTGGTCAAGCAATGGCGATTTGTAACGTTGAGAAGTGCACTATCGAGGGATGTCGGTGCAGTAATTGGGTGCCACACGTCGTGTGCATCGATTCCGTGCAAGGCATCGCGTCCAGACAGGAGTTGCAGGCTAATTTACTGGAATCCTGGCTTGAAGTGTGGCCTAGACACATTTGTTTCAACCGCTAAAGTGCTTCTGGAAGTGCAGCGGAATGCCAATGGCAATGTCCTTTGTGCGGAAAAATGGCTGCGCTGGAGAAAAAAAGGATTGCAGACATAGCCATGCATACACCTACAGTAAGTGAACTTGAAAGGCACTTAACACCACGGCCAGCATTTCACGTTCAACACAGCCGCCGCAACAACCACAAGCCGAGGCGGCTCAAGTGGGCCCTCATTAATTAACTTCATCACAAAGCGCCCTCTCGAAGGGGATTACAAAATATTCCGCCACAACAGCATGCAGCCGCTCATTTAGTCGACACAGGAGAGGCGGCTGCACTGCGTCACACCCCCAGCCGTCGGCGCGCAACACCCGATGCGGGGAAAGTGCAAAATTTTCGAGTGCTCCCCAAAAGCCTCACTCTCTTCCCGAGGAACATCTTGAAGACGGCATAATGCTAATTAGCTGCACTTAAACATAATTGCGGCTCTAACGTACTTCTGTACGCGCCCCCTTCCTGTCGTCGCGCCCCGCCAAGTGGTGCGGCATCCGGGAAACTTAGTCCGCCGTCAGGAGGTATCGTCTTTAAGGTTCTTCCAATTTACTTCGAATTCCATCGAAGCGAGCGGCCACTCAAGCACCCGTGCCGCAGTTCGAACTTGCCCTTCTCCGCCAGTTAGACACAAACTTGTCCGAATCCCCGCCCCGCTCCGCCCCTGCTGCTCGATCGAGGCAGTTGCACAACAATAATTCGCATCGTAATTGTGTTGTGTTAAACTTTTGTGAGATTTGCAAGAATTTTGCTCGCTCGAGACCGTTTAACGAACGAAGGGATACAAATGCGGCTGTGGAAAGTGGCCCATAAGGCGAAATTGCACAGCACTCCTTCCTGCCCGCACCCGTGCTGCCACTGTCCTTGCCAGAGAGCAGTCATTCCCATCATCGTCTGAGTCCTCTTGATGCTTCTAACTTTCTGTGCATCAGCACCACCAGAGCAGGAGGTACCTCCACTACCACCACCGTTCAAGTGGTTAATGGAAAATTGTGCAATTTTCAACAAGGACTTTATTATAGCGTCCCTGCGAAGGAAACTTACCAAATTATTGCCTACAGCCCCTATGATGGGGTCTGCAATGGCACCATCCGGCACAACAGCACTGGATCCACTCTCTCTCTCTGTTCTGTGTGTCCCTCTATCTCTTGTGTTCTAGGTTCGGCTTCATCGAGAAGCCAATGCCCACAAACTCAATGTGTGTGTGTGTGTTTGAGTTCGTTGAAAACCCATCAGTGTCTGGACGAATCCAGTTTTCAAATTTCACCAGACTCCATCGGTACGAGATGGAAGGGTGGTGGACAGAGCGGATGCATCTGTGCGGTCGTATACACTTTGAAGAACTTTAAGGTTACTTCAGTTAATGACGATGGCCGGGAATGGTTGAAGACTTCCTCAAAGTTCTTCTCCACTTTAATAAATTGCCATTCATTTTTGTCCTATCGTCGTGTCATTGCACTCTTCCCAGGTCTGGTCTGGCTGCATGGGTCCTCTGTGTGACTTTGAGTAGGTAAAATGTTTCAGGAAATTACAACACCAAGTGACCACACCAGCTCCTCATTGTTTCGGGGCGGGAGGTGAGGTGAATTTAAGGCTCGAATGTCAATTATTCCATGAGGTAACTTTTAAATTGGATTGGCGTTGGTTGAGACTGGTCTTCTTTGAGGGGCATTTTGATATCGCTTCGGAGTCGGTCATTGGGATGGATATGGCCTTGTGCGTAGTGGGTTACACTGTGGTGCGGCACTGATGTTTGGTTATGCTCTTGAGGCACTCATTGTTTTGCGACTCTATTCAAACTTTAACTGTTTAAACTGATTTAAGTGTATTCTTGTTAAACAGAGGACACGAAACTGCTGCAATGCATTCGAATTAGAAACAGTTCTAGGACTCAATTAGTCAGTGCTTTGCAAGTTCACAACTAATCGGTAATGTTCAGCCATCCGAATGCAAACAGGAGCTCCAGGGATAGGACCGCACTTTCAATTGAACGCAAGAAGGAAATGAACGCGGTATGAAACCGGTATGAAACGTTTTTTTTATTTTTTAATAAAACACTAATTTCTTAAGGAGGAGTAAAAACATTTTATTCAAAGTATTGGCCATTGTTTTCTACACATTTTGACCACCTTTCTGGCAATTTGTGAATACCACGCCAGTAAAATTGTTCGTCTTTTAAAGCAAACCAATCAGACACCCAATTTTAGACCTCCTCGTAGGAATCAAAGTGATGCTCAGCCAATGCATGTCCCATTGATGAAACCAAATGGTAGTCGGAAGGAGCCAAGTCTGGTGAATACGGCGGGTGGGGTAGCTGCTCTCAGCCAAATGTTTTCATTGTATCCTGAACCGGTTTTGCTTTGTGAGCAGGTGCATTGTCATGGAGCAAAATTACATTGCCGTGTCTTCTGGCCCATTCTGGTCGTTTCTCGATCAATGCATTGTTCAAATTGATCATTTGTTGTCGGCAGCGATCAGTATTAACGATTTCACCAGGTTTTAGGAGCTCGTGGTACAGCACACCTTTCTGGTCCCACCAAACACACAGCATTGTCTTCTTGCCGAATCGATATGGTTCTGCAGTCGATGTTGATGTCTGTCCCAGATTAACCCATGTTTTTTTCCGTTTAGGATTCTTAAAATAAATCCATTTTTCATAGCCAGTAACAATCTGATGCAAAATTGATTTTCCTTCGTGTCTTTGAAGCAAAATGTCACAAGTGTTTTTTCGGTTTTCCATCTGTCTTTCATTCAATTCCACACTTTTGGATCTTTCCCGTAGCTTTTAAACGGTCAGAAATTGTTTGTTGTGCAACATTTAACATTGCTGCCATTTGCCTTTGACTCAAAGTGTCATCTCCATCCAATATCGTTTGCAATTCGGCGTCTTCAAACTTTTTTGGTGGTCTTCCACGTTCTTCATTTCTCACATCAAAATCATTATTTCTGGACCGTTGAATCCGCCTTTTGCATGTTGCTTCTGATAGAGCATGATCACTATATGCCTCGACAAGCATTCAATGCGACTCTGCAGAACTTTTCTTCAAATGAAAACAAAAAATTAATTATTTCCGCAAATCATCACAAAAAACAAAATAAGGGCTCGCTTACAACCAATGTTCCCTGTCGAGACATTTGTATCTTGACGCTCACTTCATATATTTTATATATATATTTATTTATATATATTTTATGTGGTCGTGGCCGTGGCCACGGGTTAAAGTGACACTCACGCGGCGAAGTTCAATTCGATTCAATTACATGAGACTGTTCGGTTCGGAGATTGATCAGCTCGCATACTCTCCACGGCACGATTTCCTGACAAAACCCAAAGGAAAGTAAAGCTGCCTTCTACTCGTAACAGCAGTCCACCATTGTTGACAATTCATATACAGAAGTGTCCCAAACAAAAGGGACAGATAGACAAACTGTAACTGAGTTATGCCATCTCTAGTTGCGCTCCGTGGCGTAGTGGGTAGTGGGCGACGCTCACACGCCGAAGGGTCTAGGTTCAATTCCCGGCTGAACACCTCGAATTTTTCACAGCACCACCTCTTTCGAGCTGCTGACAACACTCAAAGAGTAATAATTGTCTAAGAAAGCTTCTCAAACTTCGTTCGAAAGCGGCAAAAAACTGCAGGTCCCTTCTACTCATGAGAGAACAGTAGCGCGCACGAAGCGAGTAGTTGATGAGCAAGCAAGGTTCATCTCCCCATGTGGACTATGGCCCTTTCCAATCAGTAGTACATTAAGCTAAGTAGGTTGTTTTACAGCAGACAATTCGATTCCACCACAATACCCGTTGTATGGTGAACCAGTGTATACAGCGAGCCCCTCTGCCCGAGGGTTTAAATAATGGGCCTGGCCTACCAGCTTGTGGGTTGTGCGTGAGAGTAACTTCGCACGTAAAACTAACGATAGTTCAGAGACAACAACATGCCTCGGATTAGGACGGATCAACTGTTGACGACCCCAGCAAACGTTTAAAGGACTATGATTTTTGGCTTTGCACGTAGAATGTGAGGTCCCTTAACAGGCCACGTGCAGCCGAACAACTTGCGGAGGCCCTTGACTGCTACAAAGCAGACATTACCGCCATCCAGGAAGTGCGATGGGATGGGCCCGGCAAGAAAACTGTGACATATACTACAGCGACTGCTACAGAGAGAGAAGGAAGTGCTTATTTGGATGCGGATTTGTTGTTCGAGGCAGACTTAGGCAAAGAGTCTTGAGCTACGACCCCGTCATCGAACGCCTCATGACAATCCGCATCAGGGCTAAATTCGGAAACATCAGCTTAATATGCGCTCACGCCCCGACAGAGGAGAAGAATGACAACATCAAGGATGACAACATCAAGGCTGACAACATCAAGGATGACAACATCAATGATCACAGCATCAAGGATGACTTCTATGATCTTCTAGAAAGAACATAAAATCGATGAACCAGCTACGACACTAAGATCGTTCTAAAAGATTTCAACGCTCAGCTGAGAAAGGAGGACATCTTTGCTGGAGTCATTGGTATAAACAGCCTGCACGACAACACATCCGGAAACGGACTCCGGCTGTTGGACTTCTGCTCGGGGCGGAACCTCTTTGTGGCGAACACTTGGTTCCCACACCTGGGCATTCACAAAGGTACCTGGCGATCTCCTGATCAAGCCACAATCAACCAAATTGATCACGTTGTGATCGACGTCAAGCACTCCTCCAGTATTCTCGATGTCCGAACCTTCCGAGGGGCAAACATCGATTCGGATCATCACTTTTTTGTAGCCAAGGTAAGAACCCGGATATCGAGAGAGCAACGGAGTCGAGAAAGGCCAGAACGGTTTGACGTCGAAAAGCTACAATCGCAGCTGATTGCTGGGAGCTTTGCCGACCGAATCTCCCGGAAACTCGCTCAGAGTTCGACGCTTCCTGCAGTAAGCATAGAAAAAGACCAGAAACGTTATCAAGAAGCCATCAAAGAAGCTGCCGCTGATGTGCTGGGTTTCACCTCATCAAGCGGAGCGAACCCATGGTTTGACGACGGGTGCAGTTTAGCGCACGCAGCCAAACAAGACGCCTACAAGGCAACTCTGCATCGAACGACGAGGGCTGTTCGTGAGCTCTAGGAACAATGAAGAAGGGAAGGCCACCAGCTTCTCAGAAGAAAAGTGGCATGAGAAGCGGTAAAAGAAAATGGAAAAGGTGTTGTAGCAGGAATGAAGCCCAAAAGTTTTACGGAAAGGTAAAACAGCTATCCGGCAGATGCAAGGTTTGCAACGAAGCCTGACAGTATCAACTTGTGGTAGAGTCGCAGTCTGTACTGAGAATCTGGAAGGAACATTTCTGCAGACTCCTTAACGGCGATGACGGCCCACATACCGCTGTTAGGCAGAATGTTCCACTCGATTTGGACGATGATTGACAAGAATCCCGTCCCCCCGACTTAGACGAGGTGAAGATAGCAATATCCAAGCTGAAGTCCAACAAAGCTGCTGGAGCGGATGGACTGTCCGCAGAACTACTTAAAGCAGCTGGAGATGACCTGGTTGGGCGCATGCACCAGCTCATCTGTAAGGTCGGAGGAAAGCATGCCCGATGAGTGGAATCTCAGTGTCGTTTGCCCGGTTCACAAGAAAGGAGACCCCTTTGACTGCACCAATTACCGAGGGATTAGTCTCCTGAACATCGCCTACAAGATCCTCTCTGCCGTATTGTGTGAGCATCTGAAACCGTTTGTCCATGACCTGATAGGTCCCTATCAGTGTGGTTTCAGGCCAGGGAAGTCCAAAATAGACCAGATCTTCACATTACTGCAGATCCTGGAAAAGACCCAAGAAATGCAATTTGACACTCACCAGCTATTCGTCGATTTTAAGGCCGCATATGACAGTTCGCATAGAGACGAGTTATACAGTGCCATGTCTAGTTTTGGCATTCCTTCCAAACTCGCCGAAATGTGTAGGATGGAGAACTCTCGCTTCTCCGTCAAGGTCGGTAACGAATTCACCGAGACATTCAATGTCAAAAAAGGTTTTACACAAGGTGACGCACTGTCATGTGACTTCTTCAACATCACCTTCGAGAAGATCGTGCGTAATGTACAAGTCAACACTTGAGGCTCGATCTTCCAGAAGTCAGTTCAATTGTGATTAGACGAACACAGCGAGCCATCAGTGAGGCGTTTACTGGCATCGAAGTGAAAGCGGCTAAAATGGGTCTGGTGTTTAATGAGGGTAAAACACATGGTACATGCTGTCATCAAGAAAGGACACACAACATCAACTTGTCTGGCAGAGCGTCACACTAGGCAGCAGAGGTAGTCAAGGACTTCGTCTACCTCTACCTAAGTTGGGACAACAAAGTCAGTACCGAGATGAAACGCAGAATCAATCTTGCCAATCGCTGTGTTTTTTGGCTCAAGAAGCAATTGAATAATAAAGCCCTCTTTCAAAGGACTAAGCTTGCCCCCTCTCGAAGGACTAAGCTTGCTTTATATAAAAATTGATAATCGCTGTCTTACTTTATGACTCGAAAACCTGAACGTTACTAAAAGCGGATGAGGAAGGTTTTAGTCTTTTCGAGAGAAAACTTTTGCGTGCGATTTTTGGTCCTGTTTGCGTTGATGGCAAGTGGAGGAGAAGATTCAACGACACAGTACAGCGACAGGCACCTGATCCAGCTTCTTCGGATACAACGCCTAAGGCAGTTGAGCCTTGTAGAGCGTATGGACACCACTGCTCCGGCCCGAAAAGTCTTTGAATCCGAGCCATTGAGACAACGCAACAGAGGACGGCCTAGGCTAAGGTGGTAAACACAATTGGAGACTTGGAGTGCGCAACTGGAAGCAGCTTGTGAATGATTGTGCTGGCTGGAGAGGCATGTTGGTTGAGGCCCAGATCCACCCCGGACTGTAGCGCCACTAGAAGAAAAAGAACTCAGTATTAAATAATTTCTATCAATAAAAAATAAGGCGCTGAGATTTTCCAAAACCTTTTCTTAATATTAAGCCGTCTAGCAAATCGTTTCAACTTTTTTATATTAAAAAAATGAATAGACTCTGAAAGGCAGTTTAATATAAGAACAGATTAAATTAACTTAAAGTGCGCGCATAGGGCTAGTAAGATCGTTTTTAACAATTTGAAAAAAGAAAAACTTTGACTAATTCATATATTTTTAAAGCTCAAAGACAGAAAATAGAAAACAATTTAAAAGTACATTTCAAAACTAACAGAAGACAAAATTGCAGGCAGGGAGTATGAAAATGTTAATTGACTTTCTTGGCCTCTAATGTCAAAAGCAGAAGAATAACCTTACAACTGACATTCAATTCGTAAAGGCTCAAGGAGTTGTTCTCATTTCATGTGCATAATGCTCGATGCAGGCTTGCTAGCCGGTGGAAGTCCCAAGGCATACCAACCGAAGACACCCATGAAAGTGCATTCTGTTGACCTATCGATTGTTCAAATTTCAATCAAAGGCCCCCAGCAGAATGGAAGTCTGCACTTAAAACTGCAGACAACACCTCAACACAACGATGAAGTGTGGATGCATTCAAGAACTTCCAGCCCTCCTGAACTGGGTCAAGCACACAAAACTGTCAAAGCCACCGAAAAGCGATGCATCTGTCGCAGACGCTTCAATTTAGTTTGAAGAGACCTCAGCTTTGTCAGAACTTCATTCCATCGTCAGCGCTTGCAACCGCACACACACACACACACACACCCACTCACTCAGAGAGAAAATCCCCTCAACTTATACTTCAAACTTTTAATCTCGAGTCATCGTCGTTATCGCCCTTGTTGTCAGCAATTCAAGTGCAAAACATCTCGAACAGACTGAATGCAGCCTCGTCTCGTCCTTTTTGCATTCATTAACAAATACCGCCCCCAGCACCGCGCCAGAGTGGGTGGGTTGCCTTTCCGACAAATGTACACACAACAGTGGCAGTTAATTTTAATTTCTTAAGGAAATCCCCGGCGGGTATTAGGAAAACAAAACTTCCTCCGCCCGTCCCGTGGATTATTTGTGATACAACATTTCTGATAAATAACCATGGACTGAATGCAGTGCAGCAGCCGCCGCGAAGCAGCGGCGGCGTGCTCCAATCTCCCCTCAAAATGCGAAACTTTGTCATTAGGCGAACTATTTATTTCCTTGTTAAGGATATTTCTCTGGTCGTGGGTGGCCATGGGAGGGGGTGGGGAGCTGTTATGCGGTCTGGATTGGATGGCTGATACAATTTTTACGTCATTTTGTCTTTTATTCAAAAGTCTGATATTTATCTTGTGATACAGTGCTGCAGCGGATGGCAGATACACAGGCGTCTGCTGGGCTTGCAATCACCTGAACCACCTACAGCCGCAGTTGAGGAGCAGCCCTCTCGACCAGTGGCGTGGTGGTGGCGGGCGTGCGGAAGAAATCGCACGGTAAACTTGTGCTTCGGTTGTTTACTTTCCGAGAGGTTTATTCTCTTTGAATTGCATTCGCTTCGTTTTGTCTCCTCGCTCGCCACCGCCAACGCCGCTGCTGCTGCGCCAGGATACACAATGTATATTAAAAGCGAAGAGGTGAGAGTGAGTTTGACTGCTTGAGCTTCTTGAGCCGCAGAGACGACACGATTGGAGGTATATGAGAAGTACGAGGCGAAGTGCAAATAGCTTTTCTTGTCCCATTGTTGCGCGTCGGCTGGGGCTCCGATGGCGGCGGCGGCGGCGGTGGCTTGGATCCGCCTGACTGTTTCCATTTGTCTTCGAGGAGCTTACACATTGTGACAATTAACAATGGCCATTGTGCAAAGTAATAAACTTGGACTTGTGTTGTGTTTTGAGTTTAATTTCAGTTTCAAGAAAAATAGACACTCACAATGGCAACTTTTAATTACATTAAGGCGAGGGACGAGGCGTTGCGGACGGATGTTGGAACAGATGCGATTTGCCGAGGAAGTCCTCAGATATCTCGGATTGAATCGCATCTTCCCGGTGTTGGCATGATAAACTTCGGGCTGCAGTGTGCCATGTTCTTGGTTCTTTTTTGAATTTAAAAAGTTGTTAAGCAATTTATTTTGATGATGAATTGGTTGGGGGATTGTGGAAGGGGAAGGGATGCTTGCTTCAATTTGCGATGCATCCGGAGGTGGACTGATTGCACATAGACTTCTGGTGCTGCAGAAACTCATCAAGGGATTTACTGTGTGCAGCCCCTGATCCTTGGTCTGAAGCTTGCCGGAAGGAGGACGACACCTGCGGACATCGTTCATCACATGGAACAAAACTGCAATTTATGATGATTGTGGTGCATTGTGGAAGACCAACTTTCCGAGTGAAGAAGGCAGTCGATTGCTTCGGAAAGTTGCTGTCAGCTCAGACCTTGCTTAAGGCGTATTTCCAAACGAAGGATTAGCAAAATTGAATTGATGTGAATCGGTTAGTCGTACGTAGAGGTGAAGTGTGCAATTTTTGGGCGCATTTGTGATACATTTAGTCCTTCACACCCAGTGCGGGTAGCAAGCCTTACAGTCAGGTAAAAAATCGACGGCTGAGAAAACGGGAAAAAACATATAATTAAAAACTAGGTATGTTTTATTATGAAGGGTTCTTGTTAACTTTTTTTTTTGAGCCGTAAAACCTGCAAGGAGTCCACTCTGGGATCCGAACGTGGAGCCTTCGGCGAGTTAGTATCGCACTCTAAACAATACGATAAGGTGTTGGCTATGTATTTCTCAAAGGTACAGAACTTTAAGTTGACAGAACTGTTTTTACCAAGTTATTCAGTTTTTCTTGGACTTAGTGTTGCACCATAAATAGACACAGTAAGGTGTAGATTTGACAATTGGACGAAAAACACGTTTGCCACTTATTAAGTGACAAAGCTCAATTTTAGTTAAATGAATACACCAATGAAAAAAATTCCCGTTTTTGGAATGCTGGTCATCCTTTAGTGTACGAGGGGCGCTCATATATTCTTGGTATCGATATGAAGGAAATGCGAATTCAATTTAAATTGTTTTTATTTTTCAACGTAATCTTCTCTAACATCAATGCATTTGTTACATCTTGAGATAAGCTTTTTTAAACCCTCAAAAAAATAAAATTCCTCTTTCTTTGAGTTCTTCATCGTTCGAAAATCTTTTTCCACGAAGACATTTTTTCAAATCCGGAAGCAGAAAATAATCACTAGGGGCAAGGTCTGGACTATAGGGTGGTTGTTGGATTTCTTCGAAACCACAATCTCACGCAGCAGCCTTGGAAACTCGCGCAGTGTGAACAGGAGCGTTGTCATGAAGAAGCAACAAAGGTGCAAAGGTGCACCACGGAGTATTCGATATATATGTCAAGCATATAAAGAGCATATACTCACTGGTGCACGCGTCCGTATTGCTTACGGATATAGTTGTAAGATATCTGTAAATATATTTAAGTTTGATTTAGGATAAGTAAATTAAAAACATTTTCTAAGGAACGTCCACGTTTTTTTAATTTTCTTGGGCAACGAAAAACAAAAACACTGAACTTAAGATTTAATAAGAATACAAAAGATGTCGAAGGGCAGAAAAAATGAACATAAATTAGCTTAGAGTAAATGTTTAGAATCAGAAAGTTAGATATAAGATTAACATTTCAAATTAGATATTTAAGCTAGTTTTAAGCAATTTTGTCTAGCAACTAAGTTAACTAATCAAACAAATGGAGAAGCAACACATTCGCTGCGAGTTTACCCCGTCTTTTCTTTTTAATTTCCTCCCGCAAATTATGCAAAGTGGAGGTGTAGGATGTGGCGTTGATGGTTTCACCTTTTTTTCTTGTACTCAATGAGCCAGATTCACTTTGAGTCCCAAAAGACAGTGGCCATAAGCTTCCCGGCAGACGGAGTGACCTTCCTCGGGGGGGGGGAGGTCTGCTCATTTTTTATGCCACTGCAAGAACTCTTGTTTGCTTTCAGGGTCATAGTGGTAAACGCATGTTTTGTCCCCAGTGACAATTCGATCCATAAAACCGTCCGCGTTCCCACTGCACATCTCCAAAAGTTCTCTACAGCAGACGATTCTCACTTTTTTCTGAGGCGCTGTTAGCATTCGTCGCACCCACCTTGCACTGACCTTTGAAAGGTTAAGATGATCAAGAAGAATGGTATGAATGGTACCAGTTGAAAGCCTAGTGATCTCTGTTATCATTTTCACCTTTATTCGGGCATCCTCAAGAACAAGTTTTTCGACTTTGATGCTTTTTCCCGTACAAGCAGTAGACGGAGTGGGAGTCACCTTCAATGCTCTCTCTGCCTCTCTTGAACTCACTTGACCACTTTTGCACAGTTGATAATGATAATGAAGTGCGGAACCCTGGTAAACGGTCACCATCTCTTTTTGAATAGTTTTTTTGTTACTTTTTCCTTGCTTAGTGCGAAAATAAATTACTGCGCGATGCTCAATTTTCACCATCATCGTCTCAGTTGCTATTATGGTACTGTTAAACTAAAGATGAAACGCGAATTAATATTCACATTTCTGTAAAATTACATGAATGCGCTAAAATAATAGTATTACTTGATAAATAAGTCAATTTATGTACATAACCACAGCTTCACCCCGATACTGAGAATATATTGAACTCCCTTCGTATGTACATAAAGGGTGACTTATTAAAAGCTATAGGAAAGTTTAAAAAAAACGCATAAAATTAAAAAAAATGCATGAAATCTTTATTTGAATCGATAGTATGGTCTATATAATTTAATGTTTGAAGATTATTTCATGCATACGTTGACCTTGACTGCGCCTCAAATGTGTCCACCCGCTTAGTCCATATTTGACATACTCTTTCCAACATTTCGGCCTGTATCTCACGAATAGATGCTTCAATGTTGTCTTCCAATGCGTCAATTGAGGCGGGATTGTCTGTTTAGACATGAGCTTTAACATAGCCTCACAAATTATAGTCTTAAAGCATTAAATCTCACGATCTAGGCGGCCAATCGACCGGTTCCGAAAGTGAAATAAAATGTTCACCGAACTCGCCTCCCAATAAGTCCATTGTTGCGCCTGCTGAGTGGCATGAGGCACCGTCTTGTGGAAACCACATATCATGCAAGTCAAGCTCTTGCATTTTGGGCAAAAAAAGTTGGATATCATCTTACGGTAGCGCTCACCATTCACAGTTACGTTACGATTCTCATTTCTGAAGAAGTACGGGCCAATGATGCCATCAGCCCATAAACCGCACCAAACTGTGATTTTTTCTGGGTGCATTGGTAGCTCTTGCAATGCTTCTGGCTGATATTCACTCCAAAATGAATAAATCTGGTTTTTTACGTACCATTTGAGCCAAAAATGAGCTACGTCCATTTTTCGCCATAAAATGGAAGAAGCGCGCGATGAACGTTCTTACTCTTTTAGCGATTCGATTTGTAATTCCTCAATCTTCGCAATACGCCGTTCTTTCCTTTCATGGGTCTCCTTAATCTTGGGAACAGGACAAAGACATAGGGTGCCAAATCTGTTGAACATGGTGGCTGAGACTTGATTACGGTGTTGTTTTTGGCGAAAAAATTACGAATAGGCAACCACTAGGGAGCAGGTGCATGATCGTGATGCAGGTACATTACACGGCATGAGCTAACCGAGTGGCGTAGTAAGAAGAAAGCGACGCCCACATGCCGAAGGTCCAGATTCGATTTCCGGCTGAACACCGGGACCATCTCTTTAGAGCTGCTGACAACACTCGAAGAGTAATAGTTGTCTAAAGCTTCTCAAACGTCACCGTTCGGAGTCGACAAAAAACTGTAGGTCCCTTCTCGTGAGAGAATAGTAGCGCACACAATACGAGTAGTTGCAGAGCAACCTAGGCCATGGTCCTCCTGCGGACTGTCCAATTATTATTATTATGAGACAACCAAGTTGCAGACATCACCAGAAACAACTTTCTTCACTTTCTAAAAATTTTCATCAATTGTTGACGGGCGAGCGTCGTCACTCACGTCTTCTCGACCTTCTTTGAAAAACTTGTACCACTTGTAAATATTTTTTTGACACGGAGTACACTCACCGTATGCCAGTGACAGCATTTCAATTGTTGCACTTAATTCAATTTTTCACTCGAAATTGAATGCAATCTTTTTTACTCTTTACAAAACTCGTCTTATGCCTCTCAAACTAAATGAATATGTCGTGTAGTTGAAAGTGTTAACATGTTTTCTTTAATTTGGTCGGCAGACTAAATTCGCTAAGACTTGTCTGGGTCCCGGACATCAGGGGATCATGGGAAACAAGATTTTTGGTGAACTACGTTCAATATATTATCATATCGGGATGAATTTGTGGTTATATATTTAAATTGACTTGTTGCAGATTGAAAACATTATTACATAATAATTATATCAAATATGTTAATTACTTTAAAGTAAGTTGCACTTCATTACCAACAAGAATTATTATAAATTCCAATATAACATAAACATGTAAAAAAAAAACATAGAATATAGAATATTCCAAATGTCAATGTAACTAAAAATAGAAAATCAAAACTTGGAGTATTCTTCTTTTTTCCAATTGGTTTGTAAGATACACGACAATAAATTTATAACGAGTTAGAATATCGAGGTTTTACAGTACGTTAATTGTGTGGGATAGAAAATACATATATTAATTTCTCTACAATTTTCAGACTTATTGATCAAGTAATACTATTATTTTAGTGCATTCATTTAATTTGTTATAAATGTCTTATCTCTAGTTAAACAGAACCATAATGGCAACCGAGACGATGATGGTGAAAATTGAGCATCGCGCTGTAATTAAATTTCTCACTGAGCAAGGAAAAAGTTAAAAGCTATTCAAAAAGAGATGGTGCATATTTACCGGGGTCCCGCAACTTCATTATTAACTGTGCAAAATTGGTCAAGTGAGTTCAAGAGAGGCAGAGGGAGCATTGAAGATGACTCCCGCTCCGTCGCCCCGGCTACTGCTTGTACGGGAGAAAGCATCAAAGTCGAAAAACTTGTTCTTGAAGATACGCGACTAAACGGTGAAAATGATGGCAGAGATCACCAAGCGTTCAACCGGTACCATTTAAACCATTCTTCATGATCATCTTAACCTTTCAAAGGTCAGTGCAAGGTGGGTGCCACGAATGCTCACAGCGCCTCAGAAAAAAGTGAGAATCGCATGCTGTAGAGAGCTTTTGGAGATGTGCAGTGGGAACGCGGACGGTTTTATGGATCGAATTGTCACTCAGGACAAAACATGGGTTCACCACTATGACCCTGAAAGCAAACAAGAGTTCATGCAGTGGCATAAAAATGAGCAGACCTCTCCCGAGGAAGTTCAAAGTCATTCCGTCTGCCGGGAAGCTTATGGCCACTGTCTTTTGGGACTCAAAGGGAATCTGGCTCATTGAGTACAAGAAGAAAAGGTGAAACCATCAACGCCACATACTACACCTCCACTTTGCATAATTTGCGGGAGGAAATTAAAAAGAAAAGACGGGGTAAACTCGCAGCCGGTGTGTTGCTTCTTTATGACAACGCTCCTGTTTAAACGGCGCTAGTTTCCAAGGCTGCTGCGCGAAATTGTGGTTTCGAAGAAATCCAACACCCACCCTTTAGTTCAGACCTTGCCCCTAGTGATTATTTCCTGTTTCCCGATTTGAAAAAATGTCTTCGTGGAAAAAGATTTTCGTATGATGAAGATTTCAAGTCGGCAATAAATGGGTATTTTGCAAAGAAAGAGGAAATTTATTTTTTGAGGGTTTAAAAAAGCTTATCTCAAGATGTAACAAATGCATTGATGTTAAAAAAGATTACGTGGAAAAATAAAAACAATTTTAATGGAATTCGCATTTCGTTCATATCGATACCAAGAACGCCCCTCGTAGGGAACCTTGGGACTACCTGCATCCTTGGTTAGGGCCCCCTTGTTGGCGGTTGGGTCCCTCTACAGAATAACCAGAGATGGCGTGGCTCTCCAGAATGTAGGATGACCAAGTGTATGCTAACGAACGTAAGCAAGAAATCAGCGTCTTTTCTACTATCTCTAAACAGGAATGACTTGTCGGCGTACTAACGAGACACTTCACCTTTGCTTTGCACCTAAGTCGGTTTAGAGTTAGTGATGTCGCCCCTTGTGACGCCTGTGGAGACCGTGAAGATACTTCAGAGCACTTTCTCTGTGTCCTGCCTGTGCTCGTATCAGGTGGCGGCTTGATCTATATCACAGAAGCGCCTCTTGGTCTTTCTTCGGAAAAATAAAAAAATAAAATTAAATGAAGGTTACTGCCCGGTAGAACAATGGACCAATATTTGAGTCAGAGCACTCTAGTGCAGTATATTCCAAACTCCAACAAAAAAAAAAAAAGAAGAGGACACCAACATGACAAAATAAAATAAATAATCGAGTGTACATAGCCCGCGAAATTTGAAAATTCAACTAGCCATTAGGATCGCATACGTTATACGTTTTCGCCTAGAAGACCTACGCGAAATTACCTAAAGAGGTGTGAAGTCTTAAGTTGTCGTTTTCCACGTATGCCTCAGCGTCAAATCCCATGAAAACCCGAGAACATGCATACCATTCCGGCTCAGAATTTAGCAAAAACTAGTCCTGGACACAGAGAAAGTCGAGTTCGTATGAATGACGCAATTGGATTTTTTTGTCCCCCCCCGTATCAGACTGCATGTCCATAAGAATAGTGTCAGAGGAGATGTGGTGAATGAGGTCATCAAAGCTCCAGTTCGAGCTGAACCAAAGACCATCCGTTTTTAATCGGATGATAGCCTTGATTGTGTATCCCATAATGTGGTATTCAAAGCGAGGGTAATTCAGCAGTGCATCAAGATCAGAGCCATATGTGCTAGGGAAAGCTCTTTGCGGCCAAGACAGGCTGATCTATGAAACTTCGTGAAATCAGTAGTCAGCATATTTCAACAAACGACTGATGCAAAGAAGAGAAGATGTCTTATCATAGCCGTATAGATCCGTACAGATATATTTGGTGGTATGCTCCAGGTTTTAGCAAAGACTCCCTTTCAATGATGACTGCGGCTTAAAAGTTTTCGTCCCAAGGTTGCTGCAACGGATCATATTAACTGAGTTTGAGACATTTCGTTTTGAGTTCAGTAGGCACATGGGGATTGGTGGACATGAATCAGAGAATGATAGCACATTTGATGTCAAGCTTTTAAGATGAGCACACTTAATGCGAAGAAAGGATGACTGCCACTGAGCAAAGTCGCACACAAATTTCGAAAATTAGCGAATCTCTTCATTGGCCACAGAACAAACTGAAGAAACATTCTTCGCCATTGAGTCACACCTCTCTTCCTTGTCAACTTGTCGGGTTCCTTAGGACGCAGCTCTATGATCATAGCACCACTTTGCACCCCACGTACAGGCTCCTCGTCAGCCCCCTCCTCCCCGTACTCAACACTATATAGAGTAGGGAAGAATTAAATTCAACTTGACGCACCGCAGTCGAATTGTATGTTTGCCAGCCCCGGAGATGTTTGTTTTATTCTTCCGCACATCCAAACTGCATTTGCATGCAAATATTGCATTCCTTCGCTTCTCGGGAGCGCTCACAATGTCATGGATTCTGGAATTCCACACAGTTCTCCCCACTCGAGAGCTCACTCGCAATGCAATTGCAACAGCGTACATATCCTTGCGAGTCGAACAATGGAATGGATGGCACAACAAAATAAAAACGAAGAATTTGGAATGAAATATGTACAGAAAAAGACTTCTTGAAGATGTCTTGCAATGTTTCGTTCCCCCTCCGCCCTCTCTGACGGTTCAGAAATTTTGCTATAAAGCGAACCAGAAACGCTTCTGGAAATGGAGCTAAGGACAGAATGAGATTTTTGCATGCTTGTCTCTCAGATTGGGAATGTAATGTCCTGAATACCAAGTAAGGACAAAGTCACTCTCGTACTGCGTCTTGCAGCTCAACGAAGCTTTTCCAAAAACGTTGACAATTTCCCTCCATCTCGCCCACTTTCTTGTGGTGTCTGTGTGTTAGTGTGTGAATTTCCTTATTATATACCCCATCAAGCACACGCCCACTAACGTGAAATCCTTGCATGGATCTGGGTTAGGTAAGGTTAAGGTGGTGATTCCCCGAGTGCACGATGCAAAGTGAGGTTCCTTAAGAATTTTTGGAAAATGAAATCAGTGCCTTGCGCGCGCCGATGGCTGCGTTGTATGGGTTTGTTGTGGCATTAAACAATGCCGAGCATGTTATATGACAAAATCTGGGAGGCTTCCCTTCTGCAGGAGCATCTGAAGCATCTCTGGCTTCTTCGTTGGAGTTGGTTACTCTTGTGTGGCTGTTGGGGGGGATGTGCCAATTGAAGGAATTTCCGAGGAAGGCCACGCTGAATGAGTGCTGTCAGACGATACTGTGCTTAGTGGTGCGATGTCCTTGAACAAAGCCGAGAGAAATGGGGCGTCTGAATAGCTGGTGCGATGGATTTACCAAAAAATTTGTTATTGCTGCAGCTAATTACGGTTGAACGAGGGCAGTCGAATTGGGACACAATTGTTAACAAAAAATGAAATATTCTGAGAGGCGGTGACACATAGACTTCTGATGCTTGAACTTCTTAAGCCGATATGAACAATTTTTGGGGACTTGTAAATTTGTGAACTCAATTCGACATGAACTTCCGCCCAGCGAATGGATCGAATTTGAAAAATACAGCGGATAGGAGAGCAAATCGTAGCCCACTCGAATCAGTTGGCCGTGGCTAGGGTAGAGCTGTGAGTTCCCAAGGGTGAAGAGCACTTTGCTCTTTCCTGTGGCCATTTACTCTGAAATTCTGAATCGAATCGGCTCAACGATTTGATCCAACGGCGTCCGGTGACAACTTGGGATTATCTATTATACTCTTTCAATCCCAAAATAAAGTGGTGTTCGAGATCATAGTTTTCATCGTTTCCAAAGCAAGTTCGTCGGGTGTTGTTCACATTTTCAAATGGCCCCAACTGTGTAATAGTGAATTTATTTCTTTTTGCGGCGATTGCCGATTTGCAGGTTAGAAGACCAGTTCCGGAAGCCAGCTTAAAAAAGGTGTTTTCGCCAGCGTTTGTAAATGCACCTTTATTTCGATTTTTCAAAAAACATGAACTTGTTAAAAAAAACCGTAACATTTATCAGAAGTCGTAGAGGATTCTAGAAGAGAAATTTAGAAAGCCTACAATTTAAGCTTTAGTTGTTACCGGAGATTTTGTCGCGTACCGCAGAATTAATAAAAGAAGGCTTATGTGTGGTTATGGTCGACCTTCCTCTCCCTTACGAGCTCCCATTGTCGTGGTGAAGTGTGATCCGTCTTCGGCGGTTGGTTTTCCTGATTTCTTGGAAGACAACTGCCAAACAAATGGTTGTGTACCACTCAGAATTGACTGTTCTGCGTTCTTCTAGTGGCACGGTTGCGACATGTCCAGTTTATCCGAGAAAACAGACGACCATTTGCTTGGAAGTGCTTTGTGCGCGAGCAATTTTTGTTGGATTTGGCTCAATTTGAAACACCCATACAGTCGACTGCTGTTTACTTTCGGGCTCATACGCGTAGATCCACGATTCATCACCTGTTACGGTGTCATCGACGTGTTTCGAAGCACCGCGATCGTATTTTTGGAGCATTTCCTTCGACCAATCGAAGCGATTGAGAAATTGTGTGGGATCCAACGCGAAAAAATTTTTTTGAAGGTCAAATTTTCAAACAATATTGAATGTATGCCGGTTCCACTAATGCCTAAGGTTGTCTCAATCCCACGATTGGTCGCATGACGATCTTGCAATATCACTTAGCGCACAGCATCAATGGTTTCCGGAACAACAACTGATTTTGGACGACCTTCACGAAATTCGTCTTGGAGTGAACTACGACCTCGGTTGAATTCACCATTCCATCGATAAACACTGGTCCTTGATGGAGCTTTATCCCCAAAAATTGAGTTAAGTTCATCAATGCACTGTTGTTAAGTTAATCAATGTCGAAAGTTGTAAAAAAATAATCGCACGAAAATTTTCACGATTTAATTCCATTTTTTGGGGCGAGATGAATCTTTTAAGTGACTGTAAACAACACAAATAGCGCTCGTCTGTCAAAACTGAGTACGCATAACCTCAAAAATGTTCAACTTTGTGATAGAGCTGCCAGTTGCCAGATAGCAACACTAGAGTTGTCCAATCCGGAAATATGAAAGGCAACTTTCGTATTATTGGTAACCACAATTTTACATGTTTCACCGATTTTTGTTTTTGGCGGCGGTTTTTAATATTTCGTCCACATTCGTTTTTTACTACACTCGTTACTCTTTTAAGCATACTCTCTACCAACATTTCGATATGAGCAGATGAAATATTGACCCACTGCTTAGCTACTCGCTTCCAAAAACTACTCAAGTTTCGTGGAGGCTCTTCGTAAGATGCAAACGTTTTCAATTGGATCTAGGCTTTGAGCTGGTCACTTAATGGGCTCAAAAACTTGTTCTCCAGGCCAACTCTGGACAATTTGCGAAGTGTGTTTGGGGTCACTGTCTTATTGAAAAATAATCTTGTCAGTTGGGTAGGCGCATTCGTCTACAAATTGGGGCAAATTATTTTTTAGAATGAAAAGGTATTGTTCCTTCTTCATTATACCTTCTATTCTAATCAGTGGGCCAATATTCCCCCAGGTAAGACATCTACTACATGTGGTCGCCGTGGCGTAGTGGGTAGAGTGCTACGCTCACACGCCGAAGAGTGTAGGTTCAATTCCCAGCTCAACACCAATTTTTCGATTTTTTCACGGCACCATCTCTTTCGAGCTGCTGACAACACTCAAAGAGTAATAACTGTCTAAGAAAGCTTCTCAAATTTCGCCGTTCGGTGTCGGCAAAAAAGTGTAGGTCCCTTCTACTCGTGAGAGAACACTAGCGCGCACAACACGAGTAGTTGATGAGCAAGCTAAGTCCCTTTGTGGACTGTCGAGCCATTCAATTATTGTTAACATACACTGCCGTCCCAAGTTTTTGGTCGAAGAGAAGGGTCGAGACCTAAGGAATGAATATGAAAATCTGAGGGTTCTGTCATTAGCGAAGGTGTCAATTGGAATAGAAATGACGGTCAGGAGATCATTAATAAAATTGAGGAAGAGTGTCAGAGACGGGATTTATCGACATTGAAAGCAAGTATTTTCAACAAGAAAGCCTGATGCCAGAATTCTTCAAAAAATTGTCGATCTACAGCACTGTGGAAAATAACAACAACAAGTTCGATCGATTGTCGATCTACAGCACTGTGGAAAATAACAACAACAAGTTCGACTTTGTCACTATTGTGGTAATTACTTTTTCCTAAGGTCAGGCAGGCGCCTCATATTTATTGCACAATATCTTTATTGTATCAGTCATAAGACCTGTAAACAATGCTTTGTGACTGATTAAAAAATCGAATTTTTTTGAAATACATTGCATATGCCTATGGCAAGCAGAACATGTTTGTAAATTGCCTCTCTAATCCAAATCAGCCTACGAATTTTAAAAATCGTAAAAGACTCATTTGTGGCATCTGTGGCGTAGTGGGTAGAGTGCGACGCTCACACGTCGAAGGGTATAGGTTCAATTTCCGGCTGAACACCTCGAATTTCTCACGGCACCACCTCTTTGGAGCTACTGACAACACTCAAAGAGTAATAACTAATCTAAGAAAGCTTCTTAAACTTCGCCGTTCGTAGTCGGCAAAAAAGTGTAGGTCCCTTCTACTCCTGAGAGAACAGTAGCGCGCACAACACGAACAGTTGATGAGTAGGCCCTGGTCCCCCTTTGGATTGTAGCGCCAACAATTATATATTTATTTTAATTTTACACGAGTCTACTTTTCTCTTAATGAGGATCGGTACCTCCTCTCGCTCTATTTCTCTATACCTTCGGCCCGTACTGTGACTTAATTCCGGTCACTTAAGGGCACGAAATAATCCCTTTAGCGTGTGCCAATTATATTTATGTAAAACAGTCAGCCTTGTGTGGGGAAAGGAGCTGATCCATGCTCTCCACACCACACACTGTAAACGAAAGAATGCGCAACCAATTTATACAATTTTTGGTGCAAAAAGTCGCTTTAAGGTTAAAGTGGCTTCATTACCACATTCGCTTTTCACTTGGCTTAGCTGCGTGTGCATCGAGTCAGCAACGAGTCGTTGTGTTTCACAAAGAAAAGCCTTATCGGCAAACATTCACAAGCTGCAGCTCTTCGAAATGTATGAAGGACCACGTAAATAATGCCCACATCCATTCGCAATTTGCACACAAAACTAGTCCTCCAGCAGCACCAGAACCCTTGACAAAAGGCACTCGAGCAGAGGACACTGTAACGAACAATTATAATATCTATCATCCCATTTCGTTAAAGTTACTACATAACGCTGTGAAACGTCATGCCACACTTGCTGGCAACCGCACCGCTTGCTTGGTGTGTTTGTTTGTGTGTACATAAGGGATGGCTGACAAGTCCACACATGCTCACAGGGATGGAATGCATGCGAATGACAGGATACGTGTTAAACCACGAAATTCTCAAATTAAACTTTTTCATTTGATGTTAACTGCGGGTGTGTGAAGAGCAATGACAACCGGAAATGAAGTGGATTCCGGCTGTGTTCGCACTATGTCGTTCTGTTCTCGCTTTCGGTTTCTGCTTGTGAGTGCTGTGTGTGATGGTGTGTGTCCTTTGGCAGAAGATGATAGTTTTTCAAACGAATGCTGTGCTTCTGGTCCTCCTCCTCCTCCTTCTCGTCCTCTCATTGTTGTGACATTGCTGTGGTGTGTCGGACAACTGTTGTCATATGGCTGCGGTCCTCCCGTTGCCCCACATCGCTTCGGCAAACCAAACACCCGCGTAAGCACACTTTCGTCTGGATTAAAGGACAACGGACATGCATCCCGCATCCGAGAAATGGCATGACATTGATTTTTTTTTTGTTGATTGGAAAAATTGTTGCTGTGCAACGAAGTTAAATTTTTGAAACAATTGTCGAAGGCACCTCCTTAAGCATTTCAGATCGTTCAGTTCCTTCGCCAGATGAAAGATTGTTTGAAATCTACTTTCGTGCTCACTGAAGTACCAATCATGTCGAAATTGAATTCAAATAAGACTCGCTGAATGCCCCATTGACTGGAAAACTCAAATTGATGCGAAATTTCTAACATTTCAAATCGAATGACGCCGAAATCGAACACCAATTTTCCAAAACAAATACGACTGAATAACGCAATTTAAATTTAAAGTGGTTTTCAATCAAGCACCGGCTCTGCCTCCCTCTGGGGCTTGCCTTCGGGGACAATCTTCCTCTCATGTGACAGGCAGTTCTCCTCCCTCCCATTCACCGATGTCGAGAAAAAAAAACACACCCAAAGAAGATGAACAAAACGGGAAAAAGCGATAAAATCTTTCATCGACCTTAAAAAGCCGCGAAAATCAATATATTTACTTTTCATCAATTTCGTGGTTTACGCAACGTAAAATTCAGCCTCCCACCCCTTACCGCAGCCGAGCGGCAAACAGTATTACGTGTATTACACGCGGGCCTACGCGCTCAGCTCCAGTCACTCGTCGTCCTGCCGACAGCGAACGCAAAGGCAAAAAAAATTGAATTTGACGGTATTATTTTTGAAAATTTACCACACGCCGCCGCCGACCGCCGACCGCCGACCGGCACACACTGTGCGCGCCTGAATGCGTGCTCCAGTGGGGGCTCGGTGTAAACCCAAGGCAAACACACTAAATAAATTTACCGGGAGGGAAAAATAATTACGACACCACAAACAGTCTTGAGAGTGTACTTGGCGACTTAAGTGGCGAGCCTGCTTGCGGTTTTGGGCGATAGGTGGTCCGCTGGTTGGGCGCAGTAATGTGGCGAGCCTCTCCAGCCCGCGAGCGGTGTGATTCTGTTTGCTCTTTACGTGAGGGGATGTTATGAAGGCAACTTTAGTGAGCGAAAGCGAGACTTTAACTTTACGGTTTGCAATAAATTTGTCCTGGAACCGGTCCGGGAAGAAGAAATGAATTGTGCGACTATTGGATGGTTGGATTTGGGTTTTGAAAAGTTCTTGTTCCGGATTTGGGATTGGCAAGCCGTTCACATTGATGGGGTCTTCTACTTATACTTCTATGTGACTTCTTCAATTTTTCAAGGGAGGCGACTGAGAGTATGGAGTGGTTTCTCCATTCTCTACTACTCTACTACATACAGTACTGTGCAAAATAATAGCACTGTGTTCGACTTTGTCACTATTATGCTAATTACTTTTTTCTAAGGACTGGTAGAAGCTTCATATTTATTGCACAACATCCTTATTAAATCAGTCATAAAACCTATAAACAAGATAATAAAAAAATGCATCTCCTCATTAAGAAATGTCCCGTTACCCAAAATTCGGCTGAATTTAAATGTGCAAAATAATAGCACCACGTCATTCTGAAGAGCGTTTTCGAAGTGCACACCCGTCTTTTGAATTGTTTTTGGTTATAAACTAATTCTACAAATATTATTGTAATTATTTAAAGATTATATTCCAAAGTGGCCGTCGTGGCGTAGTGGGTAGAGTGCGATGCTCACACGCCGATGGGTCTAGGTTCGACTCCCAGCTGAACACCAATTTTTCGAATATTTCACCGCACCACCTCTTTCGAGCTGCTGACAACACTCAAGAGCTGCTGACAACACTCAAAGAGTAATAACTGTCTAAGAAAGCTTCTCAAATTTCGCCGTTCGGAGTCGGCAAAAAACTGTAGGTCCCTTCTACTCGTGAAAGAACAGTAGCGCGCACAACACGAGTAGTTGATGAGCAAGCTAGGCCCTGGTCCCCCTCTAGACTGTAGCGCCAACAATTATTATTTTTATTATTCCAAAGTGCAACGTTGTTAACTAAGTAAAATGGGCCGTGGTGTGCATTGTGCTCCCGATAAACGTGCCTTAATAAAATAAATTTCTTTCAGAGGGTAAAACTTATAAGTTTATAAGTAAAGTTGTTGGGTTTTCAAATAAAATGACCGCAAATGCCAAAAAAATACGCTCATCAGGCAGAAAAAAGAGGAAGAAAATCGAAACTAACCCCCACCAATGAAGGACAAATAGTAAGATTAGTCCAACGTAAGCCGTTTATGAACGCTAGGAAAATAAAAGAGGAGTTAAATTTACCCGTGGAGACATCAACAACAAGAAGAAAATCTAGAAATCCTACTGTCAAAGATCAACCTACTAAAACGAAAAAAATTTGCGAAAAAAACACCTGAACCTTCTAAATGGCGCAATATATTATGGACAGATGAATCAAAAATAGTTTTATTTGGTATTCCTGGGAGCAGGATATTTGTTCGTAGACGGAAAAAACTAAGAGTTTCAACCGGAGTGCACTGTCAAGACTGCAAAGCACGGCGGAGCAAAAATGAACCTCTGGGGATGCTATACCTATTATGGTACTGGTCCCATTTTTTGGATAAAACCGATGATGACAGCTAAAGCTTATGTCAGCATAATGGGAGAAACCTTGCTACCCTACGCAGATTGGAATATGCCTCTTAGGTGGATTCTACAGCGAGACAATAACCCCAAATGTACGAGCAAACTGGCAAAAGAATTTTTCATAAGCAATGCAGTTCAAGTTATGGAGTGGCCGCCTCGGTCTCCGGACCAGAATCCCATTCAAAACCTTTGGACTGATGTTAAGAAAGCTGTATATCAAGCAAAACCCAAAAATACAAAATAACTATGGGATGTTGTTCAGGTTGTGTGAAGAAATATCCCTGTTTAGCTATGTCATACCTTAATCGACTCTATGCCACGACGTTATAAGGCTGTACTTTGAAATTACGATTACACGACAAAGTCCTAATCCAATAAAAAAAAATAAAAAAAAAACTTTACTATTCCATTGACTTTTGCTTCATATTCATGCATTTTTGATCTTGGTGCTATTATTTTTCACACACCGAAATTCGATGTTATTCCGAATAACGGGTCTTTTCTAAGTTGAGAATGCATTTTTTTCTTATCTTTTTTACAGGTTTTATTACTGATGGAATAATATAATGTGTTTACGTGACCGTAGGAAAAAGTTATTAACAAAATAGTGCGAAATTGTGACAAGTTTGAACACAATGTTATTATTTTGCTCAGTGCTTTAAATGGTTTTTATGAAATGATTTAAAATTTAGCTTATTCAATAGATAATTTTCGGGCATTATAGATAAAGTTTCGTTTTTTTTTTTAAGAGCACTATGGCTTTTGTGAACGTAGTCTAATCTGCTGCTCCAATTTTCAACGAATTTTTCCTACATTAGTGGTTGCACCCGTATATCGGCAATAAAAAATCAAACATTGTCAATGTCGTTTTCACATAGACTAGCGACTCACCTACCCAAACAGAAAATAGAAAAGTGGCGTCAAATCGCCTGATCTTAAAGGTCAACTCACTATTGCGTTACGTAAAATAATGTGCTGATCAAATGTTTCCTTCAATAAATTAATTGTGACACGAGTTTTGTGGCATGTTGCGCCATCTTTTTCAAGCCACAGGTCCTGCCATCGTAGTTATTCGATTAATGGGAGGGATACTGTTAGACAAATGCCGGTGCTTTCTAAGCTAGTTTGGAAGTAAACAAAACTCATTTAAAGAACGAGAATCGAGGAGAATTTTCAACAACACCATTTTTGACAGTATTTGTTAAATGGAACAAAAAGAAAAGAGTCCAATCCCCTAGCCATACACGGTAAAATGAGGTAAGACGAAACCGTGATTTGGTAAGGGGTGTCAAAGAGCTTAAGATGCATCGGTTGCGTGGTTGCAACTGTTCCGTGATTCTATTGCAGAAGCGCTAAGAAGATCGGGCAGACGTAAAGGCTTATCAGGAATATAAAAAAAAATAATAGACGAGGACAAGGTACTTGGAAAACATGGCGATTAAGAAGGACTGTGCAGGGACTGTACAGGGTTCTGCAAAATATTTAAGCAAATCGTCGCCATTACATATAAATTAATTTATTTATTATATAATAATAATAATTGTTGGCGCGACAGTTCAAAGGGGACAAGGGCCTAGCTTGCTTATCAACTATTCATGTTGTGCGCGCTACTGTTCTCTCACGAGTAGAAGGGGCCTACAATTGTTTTTGCCGACTCCGAACGGCGAAATTTGAGAAGCTTTCTTAGACAGTTATTACTCTTTGAGTGTTGTCAGCAGCTCAAAAGAGGTAGTGCCGTGAAAATTCGAAAAATTCGTGTTGCGTTCTGATTCAAACCTAGACACTTCGGAGTGTGAGCGTCGCACTGTACCCACTACGCCACGGCGGCCACATGGTAATTATAAAAAAATAACTTTATTTAAAGAAAACAGTACGTATATATTTTATATTACAAGTGTAGGGATTCTGATGAGACTTAGAAAAAACAACACACGTCCGCACTGTACAAACTCTTCTTTAATAATAGGCTGATTTCTTCTAGGGTTACATTTAGCAACATCTTTTGTCCAGAAGTGAAGACTTTTCGGATAGATCATCCGATCAGTAGAACCGATACATTTGCGGGATAGTAGTTGGGGTATTTTCGTTAAGAACAGTGACGTACAAAAATAAATTACTCTTTTTGATTCTATTCCACTACACAAGTATAAAATGACGAACACCTGACTAGGCCGTTCGAAAACTGAACCGTCCGAGGACTGGATTGTCCGACAACTTTATTTCGATTGCTTTTTGTAGGATGCTGCTCGGAGTAATTCACCTCGTTATTCTTAATCTTATGTGTTGAGTATGGGGGTTGAAATGTGAACCGATGCACATTTCTGAAAGTCATTCCGATGCTCAAGTGGTTTCTTGGATTTGGGGAACGCTTGGGTCATAAACCATAATGTTCATAAATTCCAGACTGTATTGTTTGTCCAGTGTTATTTACGATTGGATCGAAGTGTTTACTTATATAAATCACAAAAACCTCAGCACAGATGTCTTACTGGAATCTTTGAGAAAGAGAATACACCCACAGCCTCCAATGTAGAACGCCAAATATACAAAATGGAATCTTGGATAGTCCTGTAACCATCCAAGAAATAAAAGGCGATCGACTTGTGGTAAAAGACGGAATGGCCAGAGTGTCGAATGGTTTACCTATCGAATTATGGGCTAAAGGGCAACCTTGTCGTTGTATAAAAAACATTTTGAGAAGTCGAATAGTATAGGCTCTTATTTTCCCTATATATAAGAGACATATCAAAAAATGTAATTTTGTAATGACTTCTAAAAAGTCCTTGGAACAATATATAAATTATAAGTCAACCGTTGTCCCGGAAAGATTAGCCAAGTCATTCAGCTTTGTCTTTTGTAGACTTTAATGGACCTAGGGTCTAGGTTCGATTCCCGACTGAGCACCTCAAATTTTTCACGGCAACACCTCTCTCGGGCTGCTGACAGCACTCAAAGAGTAATAAATGTCCAAGAAAGCTTCTCAAATTTCGCCGCTCGGAGTCAGCAAAAAACTGTAGGTCCCTTTTGCTCGTGGAAGAACAGTAACACTCATAACATGAGTAGTTAATGAGCAAGCTAATCCCTGTTCCCCACGAGGTCTGTCGCGCGATCCAATTAATTATATTATTATATTTTTGTAAACAGATGTGACACCGTTAACCAAGGCCGATTTTTCGTCGAATCGCCAAAACGATATAATACGCAGAATTCACGTTTGCCTCCAGGTTACAAGATCTTAAAGCTGTCGATGGTAGAATTTTATCTCAGACAAGTGCCTAACCGGTTCTTTCTTGACGGCATATACGAGGGGTGTTCAATATATTCTCGGTATTGGGATGAAGTTGCTTATTTATAAAGTAATACTATAATTTGAATGCATTCGAGTAAAATTTCACATAAATGTGATTATCAATTCGCGTTTTACCTTTAGTTAAACAAAACCATAATGGCAACTGAGACAATGACGGTGAAAATTGAGCATCGCACTGTAATTAAATATCTCACTATGTAAGGAAAAAGTCAAAAAACTATTCATGAACAGATGGTGGCTGTTTACAAGGGTTCCTCACCCTCATTATCAACTGTGCAAAAATGGTCAAGTGAGTTCAAGAGAGGCTGAGAGAGCATTGAAGACGACCTCAGCTCCGGCGCCCCGGCTTCTGCTTGTGCGGGAAAAAGCATAAAAGAAGTCGAAAAACTTGTTCTTGAAGATACCCGACTAAACGGTGAAAATGATGGCAGAGATCACCAAGCGTTCAACCGGTACCATTCAAACCATTCTTCATGATAATCTTTACCTCTCAAAGGTCAGTGCAAGGTGGGTGCCACGAATGCTCACAGCGCCTCAGAAAAAAATGAGAATCGCATGCTGTAGATAGCTTTTGGAGATGTGTAACGAGAATGCGGACGGTGTTTCGGATCGAATTGTTATTGGGGACGAAACATGGGTTCACCACTATGACTTAGAAGGCAAACAAGAGTCCATGCAATGGCATAAAAAAGGAACAGACCACCTGAAGAAGTTCAAAGTCACCCTGTCTACAGGGAAGCTCATGGGGACAGTTCACCATGGAAATCTAGCTCAATGAGAACAAAAAACAGGTGAAACCATCAACACCTCATCCTACGCTTCAACTTTGCATAATTTACGGGAGGAATTTAAAATGAAAAGACGGATGAACGGGACGGGGTGTTGCTTCTTTATGATAACGCTCCTGTTCACACGGCGCTAGTTTCCAAGGCTGCTGCGCGACATTGTGGTTTCGAAGGAATACAACACCCACCCTATAGGCTAGACCTTGCCCCTAGTGATTATTTCCTTTTTTCGAATTTGAAAAAAATGTATTCGTGGAAAAGGATTTTCGGACGATAAAAAACTCAAGTCGGCAATAAATGGGTGTTTTGCAAATTTATTTTTTTGAGAGTTTAAAATAGCTTATCTCAGGATGTAGCAAATGCATTGATGTTAGGGGAGATTATATTAAAAATAAAAATAATTTAAATTGAATTCAAATTTTCCTTCATATTGATTTTGAGAATATATTGAACGCCCCTCGTACTCGCATTTCTCTCATTAACCAGCTCGCTCTACAGTGTCTTCAATCGGCGTTAACGACAGTCTTAAAAACTACCGATGAAATCGCTTGTTGAGGACAGTGACTCTCGCCTCTAGAGGCCGTCGGATTAACTTTTTCCACAGGTTTCCATGTGGAAAAAGTTACACGCGAGTCTCTCCTTGCCGAGCTGAACTTATTCACGATTTTCCATTACTGATGAGAACTCTCTGAAATGCTCAAATGCAATAAATTCAGCACGGAAAGCCTGTAAAAGGACCTTGGTCCCACCTGTTGTTAGCATATCACCCACGACATTCAATTACTCAATCGACCGGGCATTAATCATGCAACAGACACTTGTAAACGTTTATGCCACACGCCTCTTCCATCACGCCCAATTATCACGCGCTGCCTATATAAACAAACAATCCCTTCGCTCTGTTCGCAGTTATAAGCAACATGGAGTCACCTCCGGCGAAGCGACGTCAGGAAGCTCGATTGGGATTCGAAAATTTAATGAGGATGCCGACACTGATTCTAGGCGCAATGGGAATCATATTGTGACCGAGGACGAGCTACTGGGACCACAAATGGCACATCTTGATCTTCTCCATAACTCTGCTCAGTCAGAGATTAGCATTCGTGCTTGAGGTTTACTTTGCGTTCAACTTCTTCAGGTTTTCCAAGGACGTGATCCACGCTACTGACATCATGATATACATACATCTTCTACACATTGCGGTCGGTGGTAAAGTTTCTGGTCGTTTTTAAGAACCGCAAATAAATCAACCGGTTCATGAACACTCTGAAAACCTTATTTTCTGACACGGATGAGAGAATGGCCGCCTGCAACATAAAGAAGTACCACCGCAAGATACTTCTCTTCACAGTTCCAGTCAAACTGATAATTTGGTTCTACATCAGCATCTTTAACGCCGAACCCTTCTACGAATTCTTGAGGATCGACTCGGAAAATCTGTCAGATCTGTCTTCAGTACTACTTCTGGTACCCGTTCGAGGTAAACACGGTGGCACGCTTCCTTGACACCTTTCACCAGCAGCTACATGCGGCACAGATGGTGACAATGTGCACGCTGGAGGCCGGCGTTCTGTTAATCTGCAATTTACTTCAAATCATCATTCATTTGGTGAACAAGCAAAACCGTCACCGACGACTTGCAGGACATAGCGGTTGTTGTAAGGAAGCAAAACTTAATCCTGCAGTGAGTGGATTTTCATTGACAGAAAGGACAGCTGCACTACCAATTTGCATTGCAGGCTGATGGAAGAAATAAATGGCATCATTGCCCCCATACTGCTCTACTCATTTTTCTCTTCCGCCTTCGTGATGTGCCTGGTACAGTTTCAAATTGTGATTGGGGTCCCTTGCTTCGACGTTGTGAAATACATCATTATTCTCCTCTCTTCTTCTACGAGATAGTCACCTTGTTCAAGACAAGCTTCAGCATCTTTAACGCCGAACCCTTCTACGAATTCTTGAGGATCGACTCGGAAAATCTGTCGGATCTGTCTTCAGTACTACTTCTGGTACCCGTTCGAGGTAAACACGGTGGCACGCTTCCTTGGCACCTTTCTTCAGCAGCTACATGCGGCACGGATGGTGACAATGTGCACGCTGGAGGCCGGTGTTCTGTTCATCTGCAATTTACTTCAAATCATCATGCATTTGAATGAATTGTTTTTGAGGCTGGTGAACAAGGAAACCGTTACCGACGACTTGCAGGACATAGCGGTCGTTGTAAGGAAGCAAAACTTAATCCTGCAGTGAGTGGATTTTCATTGACAGAAAGGACAGCTGCACTACCAATTTGCATTGCAGGCTGATGGAAGAAATAAATGGCATCTTTGCCTCCATACTGCTCTACTTATTTTTCTCCTCCGCCTTCGTGATGTGCCTGGTACAGTTTCAAATTGTGATTGGGGTCCCTTGCTTCGACGTTGTGAAATACATCATTTTTCTCCTCTCATCTTCTACGAGATAGTCACCTTGTTCAAGACAAGCTTACTCGGTAACGTGCTGATGAAAGCGGTAAGTTTTGAAAAGTGAAAGTGAGTTTTCTTGAAAGTTTTTCAAATTTTGAGGTTTTTGTGAATAAATTTGATTTGCTTGAGCATAAGTGTACGTCCCGAATGCACATCAAGTCCTGTAAATTTTGATTTTTTACGAATTCTCGTCTTGATTCCAGTGCATCGTAAAATTTGTTTGCTTCTCTGAATTCAACTGAAGGTCAATCTCCTCTCTTTGCAGAGTTTGGACATTGGGGAGTCCGCGTACAAATCCAACTGGAACAGCAACTCGATACAGTATCAGAAAGTCATTCTCCTGATCATCTGTAGGGCGCAGAGACAGGGTAGCTTGAACGCTATCACTCTGCACGAGGTCTGCTTGGTAACTTTCAAGGAGGTGCGCATTCCAATTTAGAGTTTCAGTACAGCACCTTTTGCTTTCAGATCATCAGCAACTCCTACTCATTCTTTATACTTTTGCGTACAATGTATACTAACTGAACGAGGGGAGAAGGTTGCCATTTGAATCTTGAAGGCAGATTTAAGCTACGGCAATGTTGCTGACGGACGGACTGCCTGCAGAACTATTTAAAGCAGCTGGGGATGAGTTGGTTTAGCGCATGCAGCAGCTCATCTGTAAAATATGGTCGGAGGAAAGCATGCCCGATGAGTGGAATTTCAGCGTCGTTTGCCCGGTTCACAAGAAGGAAGACCCCTTTGACTGCGCCAACTACCAAGGGATCAGCTTTCTGTCTGTCTCTGTCGTATTGTCTGACCGTCTGAAACCGTTTGTCCATAACCTGATAGGTCCCTATCAGGGAAGTGAACGAAAGACCAGATCTGAAGCTGCCGACAGATCCTGAAAGGGACCCAAGAAGTACAAATCGAAATTCACCACCCATTCATCTATTTCCATTTCGAGGCCAGTGACAGTGACAGTATGCATACAGACGAGCTGCACAGTCCCACGCACAGTCTTGGCATTCCTTCCAAACTCGTCAGATTGTGTAGGATGACGATGGAGAACTCTCACGGCTCCCTCAAAGTTGGTTACAGAGTCACCGAGACCTTCAATGTCAAAAAAAGGTTTTAGACAAGGTGACGCACTGTCATGTGACTTATTCAACATCATCCTCGAGAAGATGTTCGTAACTCAGGAATCTACTCCAGAGGCACGATCTTCCAGAAGTCAGTTCAATTGCAAGCTTACGCTGATGACATTGACGTGAGTGGACGAACACAGCGAGCCGTCAATGAGGCGTTTGCTGGCATTGAAGCGGAAGCGGCTAAAATGGGTCTGGTGGTTAACGAGAGCAAAACAAAGTATATGCTGTCATCAAGCTAAGACACACAACATCTACGTCTTGAATAGACCGTCACACCAGGCAGCAGAAACTTCGAGGTAGTCGAGGATTTCGTCTATCTTGGCTCCGCGGTAAATCATCAGTACTGAAATCAAGCGCAGAGTCACTCTTGCCAATCGCTGTTTCTTTGGGCTCAAGAGGCAATTGAGTAATAAAGCCCTCTCTCGACGGACTATGCTCGTTTTATATAACAACATGATCATCCCAGTCCTACTTTATGGTGCGGAAACCTGGAATTTACTAAAAGCGGATGATGAAGCCCTTAGTTTTTTCGAGAGAAAGTTTTCTTTGCGATTTTTGATCCTGTCTGCGTTGATGGCATATGGGGGAAAAGATTCAACGACCAACTCTATGTGCTGTACAACGACATGCGCCTGGTAAAGAGTCTACGGGTACAACGCTTGAGATGGCTAGGCCATGTAGAGCGTATGGGCACCACTGCTCCGGCACAAAAAATTTTTGAATCAGAGTTATTGGGTCAACGCAACAGAGGACGGCTTAGGCTAAGTGGAGAAAGACCTCAACCAATTTGGAGTGCGCAACTGCAGGCAGCTGGCGAAAGATCGTGCTGATTGGAGAGGCATGTTGGTTGAGGCCCATGCTTACCCCGAACTGTAGCGCCACAAGAAAAGGAAGAATGTTGCACCATTTCGTTTTGTCAATAAGTCACTTTGAAGTGTTGAATTTTCAGACATGTCCTGCACACACAACAGCAGATCTTCTCTTCCTTTTGCTAGCCAAGACTGCGGATGCCACATCAATCTGAGATTCAAGTGCTGAGTGGCTCCTCGGAACTTTGTCAAATATGAATCTTACCAAACTTCACCTTGAATATCTAAAGCCACACCTTTGCCACAACGCCTCATCTCACTTCGTCTCCACTTTTACTCGAGCCGAAGGTTCAGAATAACCATGTGCGGCTTTTATTCAAGACAATTTCAAGCGTTTCCCGCCCTCACCGTTGCCAAATGAGCTCAAATGTGAAAAACGAGTGAATTCACTCCTGAAACAGCGCAAACTTGACAGCTTCAAAAGGATCTATACATCCAACAGTAGAGTTCAATTCAAGGAAACTGAAGCGAAAACTTTTAACGAAAAACTGTTCGCTGTGCCCCGTTCACCTTCATTCAGAAAAACCGGAGCGATAGGAGTAAAAACAAAAAATCCAACAGAAAACGCTCATAATTCACATCCTTGGGACGCTGTCATCGTTAGGTTGGCACAAAAAGAAATCAAACACGTCGCATGTTTCCCTATCACAATTTTGATCCTTGCATTATGGCAGATACGAGTACATTCCGAACATAAACATCGCTTTCTTGCCACCCGACCATCCCACACCACTCAATCGACAGAGGAGCCAGCTACTTTTGCAATATGACGCAGCAGAAGCACCAACGAACGCCGAGCGCACAGACTGAGATAAATCGGAAAAACAATGTTTGCCATGTAAAGCTCATTTTCCTTAATGTGTCAAAGGAGCGAAATTCAAAGTAAGATGAGCGATTTATGCTGCAGGTAAAAAAAGGAAGCGGTAAAGCAGCCATTGGATGCGGTGCGGTGGTGGGAGTCCCGAATGCGAAACCAAGAGCTCACGGTTGTTTGGCACTGGTGGCGTGGGTGTAGCAGCGTCATCTTCATCTTCGTCGTCGTCGTCGCCACCTCCTTGTAAGTTTTTTCCTTCCCCTCTCTTATGCAAAGTTACCGTGATTTTTCACTTTTCCGACTCCCCCAGCCACCCATTTCTAGTCCTCTGCTGATGCAGATTCCATTTGATTACACGAGACGAACTCGGCTCCCTTCCACGCAACCACCCCGCCACCGGTGGCCTAGAGACACGAGTAGTGGAGGAAGCAGTGAAATGCTAAAAGGCAACTTTCCCAACGGTATTTTAAAATTTTCTAAAATATTCCCCAACGTAACGGACGCAATAAATGTTGCGAATTATTGTGTTTGCGTCTGGGTCGAGCGGTCGGGGTAATGTGATTGTGTTCGGTCGTGTGCTTCTTTCTGAAAAATGCGAAAAGTTAGCCATGAGAAAGGGAAATGGCGACGGATGAGTGACATTATGAGCGGGGGAAGTGGGTTTTATAGCGTCCCTCCCATGCGGATGGCTGGCTGGCTGCTACTGTGGTGTGTGGATGGTCGGACGGAGGACGGGCTTAACCATGTGGAACGTACAAGGTCTTGTTTCGAGGGGAGGTCATTATTTAAAATCAACAATAGTGGCTGGTGGTCCATTCTAAAGGTAATGGAGTGGTCATCCATGAGGCGGTTGCTGATGTGGAAAATTCAACGTTTAGTTCGAGTTGCAATTTGAAATTAATTAGAAAATGTATATTTTTGTTTAAATCAGACAACAGAGGGACAATCTGAAGTATGGACCTTTCGAGAAGTGACAATATTTGATGGGCATTCGCTACAGGAAGGGTGTGAAGCCATTGAAGGTGTCATTCGCTGCAGGAAGGGTGTGAAGTCATTGAAGGTGTATGTCATGGAGACGAACTGGGACCTCGTATGCTTTGAAGGGAAGTAAATATTTATTTGCCCGTTCTTTAGCGATTTGTTTGTTGTTTGAAAAGTGTTTTGGATATATTTCAAAGAGGATTTATATCTCTAATCAAATGTGCTTGTCGTCTTATTACGGCTGCGTACGCAAAACCAGAGGATGAGCAGTAGTAGTTTAGTGTCCGCTGAATTCAAAGCATTCATTCGATGCCACCCTTTTACTTCACAGCAACAATTCAACGTCTTAACCAAATTTTAGCTCACATTCTCGCTTCACAAAGTTTTAATGTCAATGATCCAAAGCAAAGCGAGCAGTGAAGAAAACATCGCAGTCGTTAACGCTTTAGGCAAAAAAGAAACAAATCAGTCATTCAAACGAAATGCTCCACATTTGGGCATTTCTGTGTCGTCATTGAGGCGATTGCTCTTGGTCTTCATCTGTAAACTTTAAAGTTGAGGAAACTATTAAGCCAGCACCAGTCATTTAAAAGGTTAATAATAATAATTGTTGGCGCTACAGTCCAATGGGGGACCAGAGCCTAGCTTGCTCATCAACTGCTCGTGTTGTGCGCGCTACTGTTCTCTCACGAGTAGAAGGGACCTACAGTTTTTTGCCGACTCCGAACGGCGAAATTTGAGAAGCTTTCTTAGACAGTTATTACTCTTTGAGTGTTGTCAGCAGCTCGAAAGAGGTGGTGCCAAGAAAAATTCGAAAAATTGTTGTTGAGCTGGGAATCGAACCTACAACCTTCGGCGTGTGAGCGTCGCACTCTACCCACTACGCCAAGGCGGCCACATTTAAAAGGTTGCCAATTCAATAAATCGGCTCGAGTTTGCTGCAGATTTTCATCGAAAAATAATCTTCAGCGATAAGGCTATTTTTTAACCGAATGGACTTGTCAATAAGCAGCAACCGTGCACCATAGCCCAAGGAATTTATTGAACTGAATGCCGGAGGTGTCATTGGACGATCAGAAATCGCAACCGAGCCATATCAAATGATTTTTTTTTGTCTTAAATGCGAAGTATAAGCACGGTTAATATGTGATTTCAACAGTGTAGGCAAAATACTAATAAATAATTTGTTAAGCTCATACATACTTTCGTGCACCACTGTGTATGTAAAGTATATAATGAAATCTCCAGTGAGTAACATTATCTGCTTATCGAGCCAATGTATGGGGAGAATGTACCTACATCTCTACACATGCAGTTCCTATGAATGTCTATAAAGGCATGTTATGTGCATAAAATAAAACAGTCTGTTATACCATTTCAGTAGTGCGAGTTTCATTTCTCTTTCGTTTTTTTTTTTACTAAAGAACCCCTTCAACAGAATAGTGCCAAGAACCCAACATCGATATTATAACCGCGTTACAAGAAGTGGACTCTTCGGGTGGCTGTCTCGTTCATACGAGGGTTGCTTTTTATATTTTGGGATTGGGCAACCCTAGTGTTGCAATCTGGCAACTGCCAGCTCTATCGTAAAGTTTGACATTTTTGAAGTTATACGTACTCAGAACGTTTTGACATACGAGCGCTATTTGTGTTGTTTAAAGGAACTTAAAAGATTAATCTCGAAATTAATCGTGAAAATTATCCTGCGATTATATTTTACAACTTTCGACTTGGATTTACTTAACAACAATGCATCGATGAACTTAATTCAATTTTTGGCGATGAAGCTCCATCAAGGACCAGTTTTTATCGATGGTATGGTGAATTCAACCGAGGTCGTAGTTCACTCCAAGACGAATTTCGTGAAGGTCGTCCAAAATCAGTTGTTGTTCCGGAAACCATTGATGCTCTGCGCTAAGTGATATTGCAAGATCGTCATGCGACCAATCGTGAGATTGAGACAACCTTAGGCATTAGTGGGACCAGCATATATTCAATATTGCATGAACATTTGACCGTCAAAAAAAATTTGTTCGCGTTGGATCCCACACAATTTGTCAATCGCTCAAAAAAAGGCTCGTGTCGATTGGTCGATAGAAATACTCCAAAAATACAATCGCGGTGCTTCGAAACACGTCTATGACATCGTGGCAGGTAATGAATCATGGAATTACGCGTATGAGCCCGAAAGTAAACAGCAGTCGACTGTATGGGTGTTTCAAATTGAGCCAAATCCACCAAAGTTGCTCGCGCACGAAGCACTTCCAAGCAAATGGTCCATATTGCAAGGCAAGCTATAGCGCTTGCTTTAAGCAATGCCCTACCTCGACCGTCAGCTCGAGTTGCACTGAAGGAAAAGGCAATGTACTGACGAGTCTGCATAATGTAGCCCTCAGTAAATTATTATTGTTAACCTAGGTCATATGTTATAGTTAAGTACTGCATTTCGGCAGTCGAATTGGAGACGCCAAAGCAAAATAAACTGTTTTGAAACTTGATCGGAGTGCTTCTCGGAAAAACTGGACATGTCGCAACCGTGCCACTAGAACAACGCAGAACAGTCAATTCTGAGTGGTACACAACCATTTGTTTGCCAGTTGTCTTCCAAGAAATTAGGAAAACCAACCACCGAAGACGGATCACCCTTCACCACGACAATGCCAGCTCTCACACATCGGCTCAAGCAACTGCATTTTCAGCACTCAGAACATAGATTTGATGAGTCATCCGCCGTATAGTCCTGACTTGGCACCGAATGACTTCTTTTTATTCCCGTACGTACAAAATAAAATGAGAGGTCAACGTTTTTCGACACCTGAAGAAGGAGTTGATGCGTTCAAAATGCATGTTTTGGGGATACCTCAATCAAAGTGGCAAAAGTGCTTCTAAAATTGGTTCAAACGCATGCAAAGGTGTATAGATCTTAAAAAGGAATATTTGGAAAAATAATAAAGCTATTTTCAATGATTAATATTTGTTTTTGTTCTCTAATCCCGAAATATAAAAGGCAACCCTCGTATACAGTCGTCCGCATATTAATTATGATTTGATAATAGGCTATGGCCTGTTTGTTTTTCTTTTTGCAAATATTTTTGTAACACGTCACTCAATAAATTCCGGGACTGACATAATTTGGACGTACAATAAATCAAATGATGCCTTTCAAATTTTCATCAGAATCTGATTAATAAGTTACAAGTTACTTGACGCTGCTTTGTCCGTTTTTCAAATAAATGGAAAAAACAAATTTTCATGTGTTATTAAAAACTGTTTTTTGATGGGAAAAATATTGTGCAAACTCAGCAATGGCTTGAAAATTGTTACAAGGACTCTGCTTCATTAAAAAGCAAGCTATTTGTCGGTGGTATAATAATAATAATAATTGTTGGCGCTACAGTCCAAAGAGGACTAGAGCCTAGCTTGCTCATCAACTACTCGTGTTGTGCGCGCTACTGTTCTCTCACGAGTAGAAGGCACCTACAGTTTTTTGCCGACTCCGAACGGCGAAATTTGAGAAGCTTTCTTAGACAGTTATTACGCTTTGAGTGTTGTCAGCAGCTCGAAAGAGGTGGTGCCGTGAAATATTACAAAAATTGGTGTTGAACTGGGAGTCGAACCTAGACCCCTCGGCGTGTGAGCGTCGCACTCTACCCACTACGCCAGGGCGACCACACGGTGGTATGCTGACTTTAAACGTGGCCGTACAGGCACCAACGATGCTGAACGCTCTGGAAGTCCAATTGAGGTAGTTACATCTGAAAGCGTAAAAAAAAGAACGGAAAATCGTTTTTGAAACTGCATAGTGAAGATGAGATATCTGCCATCTTAAAAATTTTAGAAGTCAGAGTGTTCACTATTTTGGATGAACATATGCCCATGAGAAAGATGTTTTCGTAATGGGTGCTGTGTTTGCTCACAATGGACCAAAAACAACAACGTATCGATGACTCTGAGAGCTGTTTGGAGCTGTTTCGCCAAAACTAACAGGACTTTTTGCATCGGTATGTCACTACGGACAAAACATGGATCCACCATTGCACTCCAGAGTCAAATCGGTAGAAAGCGGAGTGGATAGCAGCCAGTGAACAACGCCCAAAACGTCCAAAAACACAAAACTCGGCTGGCAAGGTTGTAGCATCCTTATTTTGGGTTGCGCATGGAATTTTATTCCTCGACTATCCTGAGAAAGGATCAAAAGCGAATACTATATGCCATTATGGGTGCGTTTGAAGGATGAAATTGTCACAAGTCGTTGGCTAATAATAATAATAATTGTTGGCGCGATAGTCCACAGGGGGGCCATGGCTTGGCTTGCTCATCAACTGCTCGTGATGTGCGCACTACTGTTCTCTCACAAGTAGAAGGCACCTACAGTTTTTTGCCGACTCCGAAGGGCGAAGTTTGAGAAGCTTTCTTAGACAGTCATTATTCTTTGATTGTTGTCAGCAGCTCGAAAGAGGTGGTGCCGATTAAAATTCGAGGTGTTCAGCCTGGAATCGAACCTGATTCTTCGTTCTGCGCCGCACTCTACCCACTACACCACGGCGGCCACTCTTGAACTTTAAACCTACTCGAAAAATTCTCCCGTTCATCCCACACAATTTAAGAACATGTAACACAAAAAACCGTGGTCGCCGTGCCGTAGTGGGTAGAGTGCGACGCTCACACGCCGAAGGGTCAAGGTTCGAGATCCAGTTCAACACCGATTTTTCTAATATTTCACGGCACCACCTCTTTCGAGCTGCTGACAACACTCAAAGAGTAATGACTGTCTAAGAAAGCTTCTCAAACTTCGCCATTCGGAGTCGGCAGAAAACTGTAGGTGCCTTCTACTCGTGAGAGAACAATAGCGCGCAAAACACGAGTAGTTGATGAGCAACCTAGGCTCTGGTCCCCCTTTGGACTGTAATGCCAACAATTATTATTATTAACACGAAAACCGCCGCTTAATCAAAAAAATTACAACGTACTGAGTGAAGTCCTTGTTTTTTTGTTTTAAGTCTCCTATAAAGGGCAATAAAACATGTCTAACAGAATGATTGAAAGACCAGACGCAAAGTGAAACTGAATGGAAATAGAGTGTAGAGTGTTGTAGAGTCCAACACTACCGAAGTAAGCTAACAAGCATACAAAAAATTCTATCCCAACGAGGTTTTGTACAATGAGGCAAACCTGATCAGAATAGATAATTTTATTATTAAATTGATTCGGGGTCACATAGCTCGAGCCATGACCTCAACCAACAGTCTGATCTTTGGGGCTTACTACCCTAATGAAATGTGCCATGAGAAGGTGCGTCTTAACGGCTTTATCCCACCTGAGGCGTTCCTCTATTTGGACACGAAAGGCCTGATACAAGATAGGGAAGGCTGCCCTTTCATCTTCCATGTCGCACGCCGAACAGTGGAAAGGCGACTTCAATACGAGCCGGACGTCGCTCGCAGCCACGAAGGCCTCTTACGGTTCAGTAGAGCGATCTCTGCCCGCGATAGAGCAGTCTCTGACAAAGAACGGCTTTTCTTCTGGTGGCTGCATCAGAATCAGCCTTCGATGCCGCCAACTTCTCCCACAGAACCAGGATAGTTGACTCATTAGGGCCAACTTACATAGTTTAAGGTAGCTATAAGGTAGATTAGGACAAAAAAAAAACAAGGTGCACCACGGAGTATTCGATATATATGTCAAGCATATAAAGAGCATATACTCCCTGGTGCACGCGTCCGTATTGCTTACGGATATAGTTGTAAGATATTTGTAAATATGTTTAAGTTTGATTTAGGATAAGTCAGTTAAGTTAGCAAGTAAGTTAAAAACATTGACTAAGGAACGTCCAAGTTTTTTTTTTAATTTTCTTGGGCAACAAAAACAAAACCATTAGCCTTAAGATTTAATAAGAATACAAAAGATGTCGAAAGGCAGAAAAAATTAACATAAATTAGCTTAGAGTACTTGTTTAGAGTCAGTAAGTTAGATATAAGGTTAATATTTCAGATTAAATATTTAAGCTAGTTTTAAGCATTTTGTCTAGCAACTAAGGTAACGAATTGTAAAGTGTTAATAAAAATGCGTTACAAACAAAAACAACAAGAAGCATACAAGTAATAGCGATAAAGTGAATACTGAACAAATACACTAAGTTCTGGTGACTTAATTTAATCTTTTCTTCTCTTTTGCAAGCAATCTCTTTAAGAAAGTTACAAAGTTCACCTCTTTAATCATCTTTAAAAATAGTCAGTAAAGAATAAAACAGTCTTCAGTATGCTTTTCTGTCATCGAGTAAAAAAAAATTCATGAAATTTAGCAAAGGCTACGTTATTAGCTTTTCAAACTTCATTTATTCCTCTTTGTACTCCTACCGAATGTATTTCTGGCTTATCTGCAAACGGAAGTTTTGAAAAAAAGTCTTACAGACAAAGGCGCCACGAGTCCTAGTGTCGTTTGCATTCTCACTACACATCACATGATAGACCAGGGCCTGCACTATCAATCGGTATAAGTGTAGCACGTCTCAAACAATTTGAGAATGATTTTTTACGAGATATACCCACTCACAGGAATTTATTTTCCACATTAAAAGAACAGGAGCAACTGTGATGTTCCATTTCCAACGTACCCCAACAAAAACCTCTTAAATACTTGCGCAAGCAAGACAGTTCCAAAACAATGGCAACTCACTCCATTTTATCTAACCTCAAAATCAGAAACAGGATCCACGCCCCACTTGTGAAGAATAGACAATAGATTACCATTCAAGAGCCCAATCTTCAAGCAAACAAACAATTTTCCTCCAAAATTACAAGACCTGAGATACACCTCGTCCTCAACGACATCATTATGCAAAGCTCTCCACACACACTCACCGCAGTACATAACCGCAGTCAACCTCTCAACCAACACGTTCTCCGCGACACCGAGATCAAAGGCCATCCGAGCGAAGCCTCCAACCGCCAACGAGATCATCTTCATCTTCGCCACAATAATTACTTGTGTCGCCGTGTCCTCCTAATAAAGCCATTTGTGATCTTTATTCCGAGACTTTATCTGAAAATTTTCAAATTCCTTCCACGTACACGCCGTCACATCACGAAATATGCAGATGCCGCAGCGGAACCCCATCAGCGCCGACACACACACAAGCATTTGTGCGCTAAATGCCGAAGAAATTTCCATTAACTTCAATGGAATTCTTTTCAGCATTCATGACAGGGGAAAAGGCGAACTGGCGCGCAGTCGAAACCACCGCAGTGAGCCGAGAGGAGACGACGACATCTTGAGCATCACAAGCCGGTCCGCTCCTCCTCCGCGGGCTGACTCGGGGAGCAGAAAAAAGACGCAGAAACCATGTCAAGGATCCTGAGCCATAACAAATTAAAACAACTTTACAAGCCTGATAGACATGGAAGGTGGCACATAAAGGAGTGTGTGGCGCAGCCACACAAAGCCACCGGTTAGCACGCCCCAGCAGGACCACGAGCCAGCCACACAGCCCGCCATCGCTGGAATAGTTTTAATATGCGTGAAAGTTTTGAATGAAGAAAAATGAAGTTGTCCTCGAAAGGATATGAAAAATGCAGAACGATTTTTCCTGTTTTTCACCACCTCCACCGTAAACGGCGGGGAGAAGGGCGATGTCGGCTGCCATCGCCCTCGACGCCGCCACGTCCGTCCGTCCCTCGGAGTTGGACTGGCGTCATTTATTAGTATTTCACCACAAGGGCCACGGTTTCAACGGCTCACACTCGCTCCCACGCTCTCACGCTCCCACTTACACTCTACCGCTCTAATGCAGTTCCGGTGTTTTTTGTTCGCTTTCACACCCAGCCCCTGCGTTTCTTCGGAATAATGAAGTTTAAGGGATTCGATGGCAAAGTTATCTGCAAGAATGTTCCTGTGGCACACGAAGATGACAAGCACAGCGAACCACCACGGCCGTCGCTCTGTAATGAGATGCAGCGATGAGGAGTGCAACGCCATTGCTGCCGCCGCCGCCGCCGCATCCTTTCCTCATCCCATTACGGTTTTCATCCAATTACAGTTTGATGGATATGCCATGACGTATTCCGATGCACGTTACGCGTTGCCATAGGGGGTGCGCAGGCAGGAAAAAGGCAGGCGGGCGACTCTGGCCATGTTTAATAATAGAAAATGCTGAAAAGCAGCTATCTGGTGACAGGTGAAGTCCTCTCACTACTGGAGGACGACGACGGCGGCATTCATCTTAACGTGCGCATTATCAGGAATTATGACGACCAGTCCTCCGGGGGTTGTCAGGGGTGACTTGCGTGGTGAGCTGGATTAGGAGCGAACCAGGGGTTTATTAAAAATATTTTTTGATGGATTCTGTGGTCACGTAGCGTGTGAATTAGATGTGAAACGCGTCTGGCAAACGTAAAGCGTCCATAGCAGCGCACAGGCGAACAGATGTTGCTGCTGGATGGGTGGAAGCCGTTGGTTGCTGGCTGGTGAATGATGATTGAGTGGGAGGTGTGTGTGAGGAGTGTGAGAGGCGATGGCACATTGGATGGAAGTAACCGAAGAACGTGTCCTTGCAGACAAAGCATAGAGCAGCTGACTCCTTTTACCGCAACGCGAACATATGTTTCCAAGGTGATTTACTATCCTCGCTCATAGACAGGCTAATTATGGACGGATTGAAAGTAAATGCAGCTCATTGTCGATGGTGGTCTTTGAACTCGGGCTTGTTACGTTCGTTCATCGGGCGTCGTGCCTTAGATGACAGCTGATGGAGGCTCTCCGCAATTTGTTATAAGGCCGAAATGCAGTCATTGTCACACTTATCCCTTGCAGCCACTCGAAAGTGTACTTCGGTGTGTCAATGTGGGGAAGTATCGGCTGTGCCATTTGCGTGAGGCTCCTTTGATGATATTTCCGTGGTGCGTTGATTTTGACAAGTACTCAATGTTCCGAATACAGAGCCTCATGACATAAGTGTCTTGTGGAACGTTTCGAAAACTGAGAGCCCTTGTCATAGCAGTGGTGGTTTTTAACTAGAGCCTAAGCATTGTAGATTAAGTTTGCTCTCAAGGGAACAATAGAATGACCAAGTTTTTGGTCTTGTTGAGGCTGGAGGTGATGATCCAACCACGACTTGCATGACTCTGAGACTTGCAAGGTTGTGCAAGAGGAGGTCATGCCCAAATTTACAATAAAAATCGATACGACTCCCTAGGCTCAGTGGAAGCGGTTTATGCAGATCCTCGTTAACTATGATCGAAAAGGCTGACTCTGTTTTTGATTCCTCGATACGTCTAATATAATAATAATAATTGTTGGCGCTACAGTCCAGAGGGGGACCAGGGCCTAGCTTGCTCATCAACTACTCGTGTTGTGCGCGCTACAGTTCTCTCACGAGTAGAAGGGACCTACAGTTTTTTGCCGATTCCGAACGGCGAAATTTGAGAAGCTTTCGTAGACAGTTATTTCTCTTTGAGTGTTGTCAGCAGCTCGAAAGAGGTGGTGCCGTGAAATATTCGAAAAATTGGTGTTGAGCTGGGAGTCGAACCTAGATCCTTCGGCGTGTGAGCGTCGCACTCTACCCACTACGCCACGGCGGCCATACGTCTCATATGACTTCATAAAAAATTATTCGAGTTTAGTCCTTTAGTTTTCGTGTTTAACTCTTTCTCGTAACAAAAGTTTAGCTACTACCTTTCCGCTGTTTATTTTGTAGATAAGTAATGTTGCCTTGCAAAGAAACATTTCAAGCAGATATTTCTTAGAAATGCTTGATGACTTCTAGCGATTGTCCTCCGATTCAGGGCTGTTTCAAAAGACGATTGAAGTTCTTGTTTGAAGTTCAAGGCATTAGATTTATTTATCTACGGCACTTCTAGTTGATGTCTTTGAAGACACCGAAATAAAAGTGAAACAAGAATGTGACGAGAAATCCTAGGAGGCTACTGTGTGAGGAAGGGCAGCATATGGCTTCAAGTAGACATAAATTACACCCAAGTATGGTATGCAGGTACCTTGATTTAACATTGAAGATCAAGTCTGAAGCAACAATTGAAAAATATCAACTTTCCCCAAGGACCAACTCAAAAAGAAAGTGCAAGGTCCGGACTGATCGCTGAGACCGGCAACTAGCAACGCTTTTTTGCATGGTCTAACATTATGACTTTAAAGTGGCTCACACAAGTGGAGAAGGACCTCAACCAGCTTGGAGTGCGCAACTGGAGACAGCTGGCGAAAGATCGTGCTGGGTGGAGAGGCATGTTGGTTGAGACCCAAGTCCACCCCATGCTGTAGCGCCACAAGAAGAAGAAGAAGATTGTCACTTTCAGAGGCAATTCCCTTTCGGTTGATCAAACCTAATCCTTGTGTTCATTGATTCAACCTATCGAGATATCCACTGTCAACAGCTCTCAAATGCTACATTCTGGCGGCTCCCTCCCAATCGTCAATCAAAAATTCAAGCTATCATTCTTCTTCTTTTTTGTCTCGAGTGGGTATGGACCTGAACCAATATGAGTCATTCGCTAGCCGCCTCCACTTGAGCACTACAAGTTGATTGAGGTCCTTCTCCGCTTGTGTGAACCATCTCAGCCTAAGCCGTCCTCTGTTGCGTTGTTCCCTCTCTGTTGGCTCAGATTTCAAGACTTTTCGGGCTGCAGCAGTGGTGGCCATACAGTCAACATGTTCTTGCCATCTTAAGCGTTGCATCCGAAGACGTTTGACCAGGCGCATGTTTCTCTACAGCCCATACAGTTCGTCGTTAAATCTTCTCCTCCAGATGTCATCAACGCAAGCAGGACCAAAAATCGCAAGGAAAACCTTTCCATCGAAACCTTCCTCCTCCGCTTTTAGTAACGTCCAGGTTTCCGCGCCATAAAGTACGACTGGGATGATCAAGCTGTTATATAAAGCTAGCTTAGTCCGTCGAGAGAGGGCTTTATTACTCAATTGCCTCTTGAGCCCAAAGAAACAACGATTGGCAAGAGTGATTCTGCGTTTGATTTCGGTGCTGTTGTTGTTGTTCCTGTTTACCGCGGAGCCGAGGTAGACGAAGTCCTCGACTATCTCGAAGTTTCTACTGCCTAGTGTGACGCTCTGTCCGAGACGTCGATGTTGTGTGTCATTTCTTGATGACAGCATGTACTTTGTTTTGCCCTCATTTACTGCCAGACCCATTTTAGCGGCTTCCGCTTCAATGCCAGCAAACGCCTCATTGACGGCTCGCTGTGTTCGTCCATTCATGTCAAAAGTTATCAGAGTAAGCTAGCAATTGATCTCACTTCTGGAAAATCGTGTCTCTGGTGTTGACTTGTGAGTTACGCACGACCTTCTTGAGGATGATGTTGAAGAAGTCACATGACAGTGCGTCACTTGGTCTAAAACCTTTTGCAGGTCTCGGTGAGTGCGTTACCGACCTTGAGGGAGCAGTGAGAGTTCTCCATCGTCATCCTTCACAATCTGATGAGCTTGGTAGGAATGCCAAAACTAGACATGGCACTGTACAGGTCGTCTCTATGCACACTGTCATATGCGGCCTTAAAATCGATGAATAGGTGGTGAGTGCCGACTTGGACTTCTTTGGCTTTTTCCAGGATCTGCCGTAAAGTGAAGATCTGGTCTATCGTGGACTTTCCTCGACTGAAACCACACTGATAAGAACCTATTAGGCTATGGACAAACGGTTTCAGACGGTCACACAATACGGCAGAGAGGATCTTGTAGGCTATGTTAAGAAGGCTGATCCCTTGATAATTGACGCAGTCAAAGGGGTCTCAATTCTTGTGAACCGGGCAAACGACGCTGAGATTCCAGTCATCGGGCATGTTTTCTCCGACCATTTCTTACAGATGAGCTGGTGCATGCGCCCAACCAAGTCATCTCCGGCTGCTTTAAATAGTTCTGCGGGCAGTCCATCCGCTCCAGCAGCTTTGTTAGACTTCAGCTTGGATATTGCTATCTTCACCTCGTCTAAGTTTGGGGGTCGGGATTCTTGTCTATTATCGTCCAAACTGAGTGGAACATTCTGCCTAACAGCGGAATTGGGACCGTCAGCGCCGTCTGCAGAAATTATCTTTCCAGATTCTCAGCACAGACTGCGACTCTACCACGAGTTGTCCATTTTGATCACGACAGGCTTCGTTCCGAACCTTGTTTCCTCCGGATAGCTGCTTTACCTTTCGGTAAACATATGTTTACAAGGGACTAAGTATAGAAAGAATGAAAGTATGTGCAGCGCATAACCGCATTCTGCGCCATTCAGGGTCAATCAAAAAGAACCTAAACCTCGCTGCATCGTCTTCGAAAGTTGCTTTAGAATGCAAACACAAAACGCAATTACATTAAGGGCACTAAAAGGAAAAGTGCTAACACAACAAAACTACCCTCTTCGATGCAGCTTACAGTCCTTATGTCAGATTTGACTCTTTAGAAAGACATGCATTCCTGCAAAGTCCCTGCCGAAGAGAAAATGAATTCGAGAACAATGTACCCACCAAAGACGTCAACCGATTCAATGTGCACATCTTCGTCGAGATTGCTCAACTTGCCCTAGTCTAGTTTCCAATCGAGCAGATGAATACCTCCGCAAGGAGATGGCAAAAATGAAAAGAATCGATTTTCTCCTGACAAACCTATCCTTTCAACGAGCTTCTTCCGATTAAACTAAATCACTGTTCGAACTACAGTTGACAGCACTCGTTACACATGCGAGAAGTGAATTCTTTCACATCGTCAGCGAGGGCAAACAAAGCACACGCCTCCCTCCCGCTCGCTTCCTGCCAAGGAGACGACATTCAGTGGAGCACTCTTGCCTGCTCACTTTGATGGCTCGTATGAGTGAATGAAATTTCATTCGGATCTTTTTCCACCGCCTGTCAGCCGCACCCCCCGAGACCCAGGAATCCCGGGCATCGCCAAATGCAAATGCGACATTATATTAAAACACTTTCACATAAAATGCGGTAAAACAAACAATGTGACATTCAATTTAAATTCCTGAAATATCCCTTCCCTCCAGTCGTGTGTGCGTGCGAGTGCAGAGACCTTTTTCCGCTCCTTGCGCCATGGTCCCGAAGCCTCGTGGGATGCGAGAGTCTCCGTCTCCTCTGGGAACGAGGACTCAAAATGAAAACAATCCGACAGCAATGAAAAGAAATGGATGTACGCCCAGCTTGCTGTGCGCTTAGAGGACTGTGCAAGGACCACCCCCGCCCGCCCCGAGCAGCTGTCGGCGCGACTAACCTCCCAATGCATTTATTGGCAACAGAAACTAAAAAATAAAATTAAACCAAACCCCATGTGGGTATGCGGAGCCGCAGTCAATCTGTGACCCCGATTAATGTGAATCCAAGCCACAGAAGGGTCTACGGGCCTTTTCAGCACACGGAGGGTGGGGGCCGGTTTGAAAGACACTTGTACTCAATCTCGGTCCTCGTAAAATAATCAACAAGAATTGAATATTGGATTCCCCGACTTGCCTACCGAAAAGGACACACAATGCGAGTGGATTGCATTGCGTTGAGTCGGCCTGGAATTAGGATCCTTACCCTCCTGCCGCCCCGTCTTGGTGTCGATAGTTGGGATCACAGTTTTTTAGGCATCCCCGGTGCATTTGGTGAAAAGTAAGTTCAAAGCTTCTTGGCTTAGTGTTCTATCCTGTCGTCGATTTCGTCCTCGTTGTCGAAGCTCTTGTTCTGGGGAAGGATGCAGTTTGTGTGAGTTTCTCTCATGCCAGGCAGGATGGAAATTACTTCAAGTCAACGAGATGCAATAAAAACAGATAAAGGACACAGAATAATGCCAAGAAATGCCAAGAAATGCGGTGCGGATAATAGGAGGGAGGAGGTAATGGAAGGCGAACGAATATCTGTCAGTGTGGATTGGCTGGGGATTTTTGTTTTAGGATTTTAGTGTACAGCTGGGGGAACAAGCTGGCTGTGGCTCTAGCAGTAGGTAATTCGAATGACTTATGCAAATGTCATGGCGGTGGTGGCGTTGGACGTCTTGTTCAGGATTCGGCGGCGACTGATGGATTGTTTTGATGGCTGTAAATGGCATACCGAGGGACGGACTGTCGATTGGATTTATATATTTCAGACGAACTGTAGCACAACTGGAAGTTACAGTCTAAGTAGTGATGACGGGTGAGAGGACAGATTATAGGGAATTGAAACAAAAACTTTCCTTTAGTGGGAACTTGCAGTCTGTAACACTAGAAATGACGCCTCTAAGAAAAGAAAGACAAGAGAAAAAACAAGACAAGAAAGACACGAAAAGCAAGAAAGAAGGAAAATAATCACATGTGTGAAGAACTTTTGACAAAGAATTGACTCGGTCATCTCTCCCATAATTCGAGAATAGCTGCAGGAAGTTTACCACGACATAGCACTCTACAGCGCCGTTAAAGTTATTTGAGGCGTTGACAAAAAAGTTTTTATTGTAATTGGCGCGTGCTGGAGGGATTGTTTTACCCTTAAGTGGCCGGAATTAAGTCACAGCATGGGCCGAAGGTATGGAGAAAGGACGAAAAGGAGGTACCGATGTGCATTGCTTTTTAATACCTGCGGTTTGTTAAGAGGGAGGAGTTGCGCTGGAAAGACCATTACATATTCGTGTGGTGCGACTGAAGAATGAGACTAAACTTTACTCCGAAATCCAGATTGATGTGACTGGATTTATGAATCACATGATTCAAAATCACATCCGTATCACTATTTATAGTGTCAACGGAATCACTGATGGAGAAAAGACCATCTACGGATGGCGGCTAACAGACCCAGGCTTTGAGGGAACCTGATTGGTAGTGATAGCTTGATCAGAGGCTTTATTCTGGTGCCACGGGGGGTCAGGGGCCCCTGGAACTTCGGTTCCAGCCTGACCGTGCGGTAGGCTGTGGTTCACCACCTAACATCGCGGGTAGAGTCGTGGATAGTGTACTGTGCTGACTTGTCTTGTTCATTATTTAAGCACAACTAGGCAAGACGGTCAGGGGACTATCCCTTCTCAGTGTGGAGTTGCATTCTCAACCGGGCGCTGCGACCCAGAGAGCGGAAGAGGTCTTAGAAAGGCTTCGCATCAAACCAAGGTGGGGTGATTGCCCCTCAAGCATGATCCCAGTTTGGTACTTAGGTAACTAAGGCGTCTAGTCTTGCGTTACTGACGATTCTTGGGAAAAAGGTTCCCCGTGATATAAGCCGTTAAGGCAGGTGGTCACGTAAGACCAAATCCCACATCTGTACGTCCGAAAGTGGGTTTAAGGGTGAAAGCATTCCTAGCTAGACGAATATTGCGTATGAATTCTTGCAGCGGAGGAATAAAGCTGGTTAACTCATTCGAACATTTTTCGATGAAATAGCGTCTCATTAGAGACGCAACATTTTGTCGATGTTCTGGAGATTCGATTGACTTCACAGCAGTATTACGATGGTCGAATTTTATATTTCGGGATTATAATAATAATTGTTGGCGCTACAGTTCAAAGGGGGACCAGGACCTAGCTTGCTCATCAACTACTCGTGTTGTGCGATCTACTGTTCTCTCACGAGTAGAAGGGACCTACAATTTTTTGCCGACTCCGAACGCCGAAATTTGAGAAGCTTTCTTAGACAGTTATTACTCTTTGAGTGTTGTCAGCAGCTCGAAAGAGGTGGTGCCATGAAAAATTCGAAAAAATTGGTGTTGAGCTGGGAGTCGAACCTAGACCCTTCGGCGTGTGAGCGTACCACATTTCGGGATTAGAGAACAAAAACAAATTTTAATCATCTAAAATAGCTTTATTGTTTTTCAAAATATTCACCATTTTTTCATTCATTTTTGCATGCGTTTGAACCAACTGTCGAACCACTTTTGCCACTCTGATTGAGGTGTCTCCAAAACATGCATTATGAACGCATCAACCGCTTCTTCAGGTGTCGAAAAACGTTGACCTCTCATTTTATTTTTACGGGAATAAAAAGAAGTCATTCGGTGCCAAGTCAGGACTATACGGCGGATGACTCATCAAATCGATGTTCTGAGTGCTGAAAGGTGCAGTTGCTTGAGCCGATGTGTGAGAGCTCGCATTGTCGTGGTGAAGGGTGATCCGTCTTCGGCGGTTGGTTTTCCTGATTTTTTAGAAGACAACTGGCAAACAAATGTTTGTGTACCACTCAGAATTGGCTGTTCTGCGTTGTTCTAGTGGCACGGTTGCGACATGTCCAGTTTTTCCGAGAAAGCAGGCGAAGTGCTAATGAATTACACTCCGATCAAGTTTCAAAACAGTTTATTTTGCTTTGGCGTCTCCAATTCGACTGCCGAAATGCAGTACTTAACTATAACCTGTGACCTAGGTTAACAATAATAATTTACAGAGAGCGACATTATACCGACTCGTCACTACATTGCCTTTTCCTTCAGTGTAACTCGAGCTGACGATCGAGGTAGGACATTGCTCCAAGCAAGCGCTATAGCTTGCCTTGCAATATGGACCATTTGCTTTGAACTGCTTCGTGCGCGAGCAACTTTTGTTGGATTTGGCTCAATTTAAAACACCCATACAGTCGACTGCTGTTTACTTTCGGGCTCATACACGGAAATCCACGATTCATCACCTGTCACAATGTTATAGACCTGTTTCGAAGCACCGCGATCGTGTTTTTGGAGCATTTCTTTCGACCAAACGACACGAGCCTTTTACTGAGCGATTGACAAATTGTGTGGGATCCAGCGCGAACAAATTTTTTTGAAGGTCAAATGTTCAAGCAGTATTGAATGTATGCTGGTCCCAAAAATGCCTAAGGTTGTTTCAATCTCATGATAGGTCACATGATGATCTTGCAATATCAGTTGGCGCACAGCATCAATGGTGTCCGGAACACAACTGAATTTGACCTTCATGAAATTCATCTTGGAGTGAACTACGACCTCGATTGAATTCACCATACCATCGATAAACACTGGTTCTTGATGGAGCTTCATCGCCAAAAATTGAATTAAGTTCATTGATACACTGTTGTTCACGTCGAAATTTAAGAAGAAGTAATCGCACGAAAATTTTCACAATTTAATTCCATTTTTTGGGCGAGATGAGTCTTTTAAGTCAAATAGCGCTCATATGTCAAAACGTTCTGAGTACGTATAACCTCAAAAATGTCAAAGTTTACGATAGAGTTGGCAGTTACCAGATTGCAACACTAGGGTTGCCCAATCCCGAATTATAAAAGGCAACCTTTGTATTACCGATAAGTTTTATCGTTCGCTGTTGGATTTTATTTAGTATGTGCAGAGTGGTCTTATGAACAACAGACCAGATATGAGCGTTGTACTTCCCATATTTTATTGCTCTACATTCAATGCTTGAAAAAAAGTTACATTGATCGGCCTTAGTTCAAATACTCGCCGTTTTGTTCGATAATCTGTTTCCGTCTAGACGAAGACGACGACGAACTTCATAATACCCCCCTCGTAGCAACCCCCCTCCTTATTTGCTAAGAACTCGGACGGCAACTTTTCACAAGCCTCTTTTGAGTTCAACTTCACACAACCAAGGGCGTTCGCCATGGACAGGAACAGGTAATAATCACTTGGCGCTATGTCCAGGCTACATGGTGAATGCGATTAAACCTTTGAGCTCCATAGCTTCTGACGAGTCATCAATGAAGTGTGTGGTCTGGCGTTGTCCTGGTGGATCACTACACCATTCCTGTTGGCCAATTCTGGCAGCTTCTGGTCGATCGCCTGATTCAAGCAGTAGAGTTATTCGCAATAGATGGTAGAATTTAGCGTCTGGCCATATGGGAGAAGCTCATAGTGGATGATTCCCTTCCAATCCCACCAAACACACAGCAAAACCTTTGTGGCCGTCAATCCCAGCTTGGCCTCTGTTTGGGACGATTCACCGGCCTTCAACCAGGACCGTTTTCGCTTAATATTGTCGTAGGTGATCCATTTTTCGTCGCCAGTCACCATCCGCTTCAAAAAGGGTCGAGTTCGTTCCGTTTCAGCAGCATATCGCAGGCTTCGATTCGGTCTAGAAGGTTTTTTTGAGTCAAATCAAACATCAAGCGTTTTTTTTTTAATGCAGCCTTCTGCAGATGATTTAAAATGGTTTGGGGACTAACTTCCATCTGTTGGGCGATGTCACGAGATGCCACATGCCGTTCTAACTCGATAACCTCCATAATTCGATCGGTATTCGTCGTCACAGGTCCTCCGCCTTCTAGCTTATCCATGGTGTCGTTTTCACCGGCTCTTAATCGTCGAAACCATTCCTCCGCGGTTCGAAGTAGTAGAGTACCATCCCCAAAAACACCTTTCCTCAAACGGAACGTTTCTCTAGCGGATTTGACTTTAACAAAGGAAAACCTTAAAATAGCACGAATTTCGGCGTTAGTGAGGTACAAGTTTACACGTCTGTAACTGTTGAATGCAATATATAAACTAATCATGCATAGCGTCGTTTTGTAGGTTATGTCCAGACCTTTCAAATGATGATTAGTATTGCCAGATACTATGCGCTGTACATAACTGGAAAATTCAAAAGACAAAAAGGCGGAAGGGAGATATTTGACAAACTTATATTAGGTTGCCATGTCAAAAAAGGTGAAATATTTCTTTTGAGAAAATAAGACATTTCAGTGCATTTTTGGCAATCTCGAATATGCTTTCATTTCAACTTAGTATTGTGTTGATACACATACTGAGGATAGAAAGTCCTTCGGTTTCAACAACGCAGGACCCATTCATAGATAATTAATTCATCAAATTGCACTCTTTTCGTTTTAAGAATTAATTAATAATAATCATATAGCGCGACAGTCCACAAAAGGATCAGGGCCTGGCAACTACTCGTGTTGTGCGCGCTACTGTTCTCTCACGAGTAGAAGGGAAATACAGTTTTTTGCCGACTCCGAACGGCGAACTTTAAGAAGCTTTCTTGGGCAGTTATTACTTTTTGAATGTTGTCAACAGGTCGAAGGAGGTGGTGCCCTGACAAATCCGAGGTGTTGAGCCAGTAATCGAACCTAAACATTCGGCGTGTGAGCCGCGCGCTCTACCCACTAGGCCACGGCGGCCACTTTTTTTTGCCCCAATCAATTATGCTGTCAAAATCGGAATTTAATGAGCTTTACATAACCTGTCGTTCCAAGTCCATAGCTGAAGAGGAGGGTCGAGAGCCGAAAGTCGAATATGAAAAGCTAAGAGTACTGTAGTTAGTGAAGGAGTGAATTGAATTAGAAGCGACAGACAGGAGATCATTTATAAAAATGAAGAACAGTGTCGGAGACAAAACGGAGCCCTGGGGAACACCAGCGTAAATATGGTGAATATCAGACTTGAACCCATCTAATACAACAAGTATTGAACGGTTCGAAAGGTAATTTATTATCTATTGAAGAAGACGACTCTAAAAGCAAGCATTTTCAACAAGAGAGCCTGATGCCAGGCTCTGTAAAATGCTTTTGAAATATCCAGTGCAACAATCTTGCTTTCTCCTTCATTGTGCAAAAATTGGCTCCATTTTCCGGTGAGATATGCCATCAAATCACCAGCTGATGGCATATTTCACCGGGAAATGCTGCGTAAGCCGTATTGCTGGTCATTAAGAAGATTCCGGGTTTCAAAATTATCATAGACAACAAAAATGGATAAAAAATGTATGAACTCAAACCGAAAGATGTCGATTTTTTTTACCTCGGAACAGCTCCTTGAAGACATTAAAGGAAGGGATTTCTGCTTGGGTCGTGTCAAGCGGATAAAAAGTGAATGTGCAACGATAAAGAAGGTTCTGTGTACGTAATATATTGTAATTAGGTTTTATTTTTAGTCTTAAGTTAGTTTTTAGTCTTAGTCGAAGGTTAGGTTAAGTTACATATTTGTTATCCCAAGTTTTTGGATTTTTCTTGGGTGAAAATTACACTATAAATGAAACACTTAAAAAAACAGATAAATCATCTTATAAGGAAGCTGAAAGGTGGAGAAAAGATTTATTATCTTAGGTTAGCTTAGAGCACTTGTTAAGAGTCAGTAAGTAAGAGTTAAGATCAACAGATTATATTATTAAGCTAGTTTAAGTATTTTTGTCTAGCAAAACAAATAATGAATAAAAAAAAAATAAAAAAAAAGAAGGTTTTGTTCAAAGCCTGGTGTTCCCGTTCCATCATCATCATCGATACCAAAAAACAGCATTCATCGTTCAAGGATCATACTCTGCATTGAATGGAGGCAGACGTTTGTGGCACACTATGAGCTGCTAAAATCATGTAAAACAATTGATGGGAAACATTATCAAACACAATACAACGCTTAAGGTGGCTAGGCCATGTACAGCGTATGGAGACCCCTGCTCCGGCTCGAAAAGTCTTCGAATCTGAGACATTGGGACAACGCTACAGAGACCTAGGCTACGGCACACAAATGGAGAAGAACCTCAGCCTATTTGGAGTGCGCAACTGGAGGCAGCTGGCGAAAGATAGTGCTGGCGGCAGAGGCATAATAGTTCAGGTCCAGGTCCACCCCGGACTGTAGCGCCACGAGAAGAAGAATTATCGAACACAGTAAATGCTTTTGAGTCGTGCATTGAGTCAAAACAAGGTGATTTTGAAACATGACAACTATCGGCCTAAGTGTCTGTAAAACCCTCATGGATATGCCGTAATGTGAGGTCTTCCTCAACTCGCCATATTCTCTAGACCTTGCTCCTTCTGACTACTAGCTTTTTGGACAGAAGTCAAATGATTTGATGATCACCTGTCGGTGTAATCAAAGAATGACTCAACGAACGCGAACCGCGAATTTGAGAAGTTTTAGAAGAAAGCAATTTCCTCCGGTTAATGTATTTTCGATAAAATAAAATAAAAATGCACTGAAAAAAAAAATGTATTTTCGATTTTACGTCAACGAAATATGAATATTCTGGTGCATAACAGAGACAAAAGAAAAGTCAAAGCGGCATACTTGTTAAGAAAATGTCGAGGAATTTGCTTTCTGTCAGAAAGATGGTCACCATATTCAATAAATGATCTACATTGACTTCCTATAGAAGGGCGGGGCATGGCGACACGTTTCTCTAAAAGATTCGACATTCAATCGCCCAGAATGTGCCCTTCCATCATGACAACCGAAACCGGGGCCATCGAATTCTACAGATTTTGGTCCATGTGACATGTTTTCTTTCCAAACTTCAAAGTCACCCCGAAATATAAATTTCAATCACAACAGCAGCTACGATAACAACGAACTCCACAGAAACATGCTCATCAGTGTCAATCACCGCACATTCCTTAAACCTTCAAGTGATAGTGCTTATGAGGTTTTCCGAACGCAGTCGGACATTCCCACTCCAGATTGCAAGTCAACTGACTACAGGAGACAGAAAAGAAAGTCTGCACTCAGCCAACCACACAAAGAGATGCCACCCCCAAGGGGACGTGGAATAAGATAATGGAAAATATGAGCACTGACAACGTCGAAGGCAACCACCGTTACAAAATGTGATTATGATGAACTGGAGAGGAAGGCAGACCGGCCACCATTCCTTCCTGGCACTTGAGGTGTTGTGCGAGAATATCCCTCTCAGTGCGCCCGTCCCCAAGGGGAGGGCTACCAAAGTTCGTCGCTATCATCATCATCACAATCATCTGTCTCTTGAAATCCATACAACTCATTATTCCCAAAAGGGCGGTCCCGCAGACCAGTTCCCAACGCCATCAGCCAACCTCAACACTGCAACACCGAGTATGGTGCGCACTCCCTAATGTAATTCAAAACATCAAATTAGTCTCACAAAGGATCTCTGCCTCAACGAGAATTGACAGAGCGCAAAGGATGACGCTCCCCCAGCCGCAGCATGGTCAAGTGAAATTAATTTAACGCGGATATATACACAGTTGCAGGGATAATGGCCATCGTCGGCCCACCCTGCCACAGTCCAGAATGATAGAGCCGAGCTAAGCACATCGCTTCCAAAGAATGTGAACCCGGAAAGTTTAGAAATATCCTCTCCGACGGCAGCGAAGCTCCGCTGCAGGAGGATTACTTTCATCACACGAAATGGCCTCAAAACAATGAATAATTTTGAGGAATTTCCTTTTGCCGACATTAAAGGCAGCCACCGTGGATAGAGATTTAGAATGTGCTCAGCCGGGATTTTCCACAACCATGAGCAGGTTTATCCTGTGTGTGGGGGGGCTGTGTGGGCGGATGGATCCTTATTTTCCAGCTGCTGGTGCTTGAGGATACGTTGTGTTCTATTTTGATGTAAGGTGGTATGCGTTTCATTCGAAAAATTCGTGTTTCGCTTTGGGGTTTCCACTTTGGAATGGATGATGTCCCTTAAAATTTGACTTGAAGCTATGGGAAGCAAAACGCGGCAATCAGCACATAGCTGCTGTCCAGGCAACGACTTTTGCATCCCCTTCCCACCTTCGCACAGCCCCTGGTGCTGGTTGCTGGGGATCTGGCAAACAGAGAGAAAGAGAGCGGGAGAGATTCTAGCAGCGAAAGGGAATGCAAAATTGATCCATTAAAAGTCAATAAATTAAATTGTTTCATTATTCCCCTCGAGTTCCCCTGATTCATGTCCCAATCGGAGCTACTCCATTGAAGGCGACCAAATCAATAATTCCTTGGAGACGTCGTCGACGTCGTTGTCGCTGTTGTCAAAGGACATGGCGGCTGGTGGGCGAGTATTTTTGTTGCTTGTATATTTTTCACTTTCCGTCTCTGTCTCTGAATTTTCTATCATTCTTAGGATGTATGTAATTGCAAAGGACTGCTGTCGGCAGAGAGAAATTCTCAAGGTAATCAGAATCATTTGATTAGCTTTCAGTTTATGAACTCAACTGAAGCGAAATATATCGTTGTACTTGAACTAAATGCGAACTTCGCCTCTGCCAGCGACTCAGCAATGTTCGTTTTATGTCGAAACATACGGAATAAATAAATCCGGAAAGACAACGTTAATCTAAGCTAGATTTTAAGTCCAGAGAATTGCAACTGAAAGCCCCAACGAGTTAACAAGTTTGAATAAGTAAGCAATAAGAATTGTAAAGCAATAAAATAAGGAAACTGCGAAATCCCAAAAAATCCGAGATTCTAAAAAAAGACAGATTTACAAAATCCACAAAATACAACAAAGCGAAGTATTAAAAAACCAAAATATGGCCATCATCTCATAACATCCCAAAAGTAACAAATTTCTAAATGTTTTGAAGTTCTGACTACCAGAAAAACGCTTAAGAAAAATGTTAAAAGGATATTTAAACTGACAGCCGTTTAGTTGACTGCCAAGCAACTTATTTTCGATTTGGTTTGGCATTTCAATGACGCATGAACAGCGCTCTACGAATGTACAAATTTGGCCAAATATCAGACTGCCGTTGATCTCAATTTTAGAAAGTGAATTTTGTTTAGCGATAATTTTCATGTTTGGTTGAACAGACACGTCCATAAACAATAGCATCGTATTTAAAGTGACGACTTGAGGATTCAAATGTATGTTGATGCACCGTTATACCGGTATGAAATGATTTTTTTTTTTTTTTTGAAAATACTAGGTATACCAGTATGAAAATAAAACACTAATTAATAATGGGAAAGTAAAAACATTTTATTCAAAGTATTGGAAATTGCTTTCTACTCATTTTGACCACCGTTCTGGGAATTTGTGAATACCACGCCAATAAAATTGTTCGTCTTTTAAAGCAACCCAATCAGACAGCCAATTTTCGAATTCCTCGTAGGAATCAAAGTGCTGCTCAGCCAATGCGTGTCCCATCGATGAAAACAAATGGTAGTCGGAAGGAACCAAGTCTGGTGAATACGGCGGGTGGGGTAGCTGCTCCCAGCCAAGTGTTTTGATTGTATCCTGAACCGGTTTTGCTTTGTGTGCAGGTGCATTGTCATTGAGCAAAATTACCTTGCCGCGTACTTCTGGCCCATTCTGGTCGTTTCTCGATCAATGCATGGTTCAAATTAATCATTTGTTGTCGGTAGCGATCAGTATTAACGGTTTCACCAGGTTCTAGGAGCTCGTGGTACAGCACATCTTTCTGATCCCACCAAACACACAGCATTGTCTTCTTGCCGAATCGATATGGTTTTGCAGTCGATGTTGATGTCTGTCCCAGATTAACCCATGTTTCTTTCCGTTTAGGATTCTTAAAATAAATCCATTTTTCATCGCCAGTAAAAATCCGATGCAAAACCGATTTTCTTTCGTGTCTTTGAAGCAAACTTTCACAAGTGTTTTTTCGGTTTTCCATCTGTCTTTCATTCAATTCATGTGGCACCCATTTTCCACACTTGTGGATCTTTCCCGTAGCTTTTAAACGATCAGAAATTGTTTGTTGTGAAACATTTTACATTGCTGCCATTTGCTTTTGACTCAAAGTGTCATCTCCATCCAATATCGTTTGCAATTCGGCGTCTTCAAACTTTTTTGGTGGTCTTCCACGTTCTTCATTTCTCACATCAAAATCATTATTTCTGGACCGTTGAATCCGTCTTTTGCATGTTGCTTCTGATAGAGCATGATCACCATATGCCTCGACAAGCATTTAATGCGACTCTGCAGAACTTTTCTTCAAATGAAAACAAAAAATTAATGCTTTCCGCAAATCATCACTTTCTGGTACAAGATTCGACATTTTTAACACGATGAACAAATATGATGTTGTCTGTCCAATAACTTGATGTATACTAAATAGTTTTCACAAATGTCATAGCAAACAAAAAAAAATATAAGGGCTCGTTCACAACAAATGTTCCCTATCGGGACATTTGTGTCTTGAAGCTCACTTCATACGGGTATACCTACTCAAAACGTTTTGACATACAAGCGCTATTTGTGTTGTTTGCAGCAACTTAAAAGATTCATACCGCCCAAAAAATGGAATTACTTTTTATAACTTTCGACGTTAATCCACGTCAACAACAGTGTATCAATGAACCTAATTCAAATTTTGGCGATGAAGCTCCATCAAGGACCAGTTTTTATCGATGGTATGGTGAATTCAACCGAGATCGTAGTTCACTCCAAGACGAATTTCGTGAAGGTCGACCAAAATCAGTTGTTCTTACGGAAACCATTGATGCTGTGCGCCAAGTGATATTGCAAGATCGTCATGTGATCTATCGTGAGATTGAAACAACCTTGGGCATTAGTGGGACCAGCATACGTTCAATATTGCATAAGCATTTGACCGTCAACAAAATTTGTTCGCATTGGATCCCACTGCCATTGCCAATCGCTCAAAAAAAGGCTCGTGTCGATTGGTCAAAAGAAATGCTCCAAAAATACGATCGCGGTGCTTCGAAACATGTCTATGACATCGTGACAGGTCATGAATCGTGGATTTACGTGTATGAGGCCGAAAGTAAACAGCAGTCGACTGTATGGATGTTTCAAATTAGACCAAATCCAACGAAAGTTGCTCGAGCACGAAGCACTTCCAAGCAAATGGTCGCCTGTTTTTTTCGGAAAAGCTGGACATGTCGCAACCATACCACTAGAACAACGCAGAACAGTCAATTCTGAGTGGTACACAACCATTTGTTTGCCAGTTATCTTCCAAGAAATCAGGAAACCCAACCGCCGAAGACTCTTCACCACCATAATGCGATCTCTCACACATCGGCTCAAACAACTGCATTTTTGAGCACTCAAAACATAAATTTGATGAGTCATCCTCCGTATAATCTTTTGTTCCCGTACGTACAAAATAAAATGAGAGATCTACGTTTTTCGAGACCCGAAGAAGCGGTGGATGCGTTCAGAATGCATGTTTTGGAGATACCTCAATCAGAGTGGCAAAAGTGGTTCGACAGTTGGTTCAAACGCATGCAAAAGTATATAGATCTTAATGGTGAATATTTTGTAAAGCAATAAAACTGTGTTCCATGATTAATTTTTGTTTTTGTTCTCAAATCGCGAATAATAAAAGGCAACCCTCGTACTATGCATAAGTGAAATCCAAATTGAGATATGGAATACTCGCATGGGACAACGCTTCAGCAACGCACTTAAAAAAAACTTCAAAAATTACAAAACGTAGAACAAGTAGCAAACAAAAAAACCATGAAATCCAAGTTTTTTTTAATTTTCTTGGATAAATAATAATAATAATAATAATTGTTGGCGCTACAGTCCAAAGGGGGACCAGGGCCTAGCTTGCTCATCAACTACTCGTGTTGTGCGCGCTACTGTTCTCTCACGAGTAGAAGGGACCTACAGTTTTTTGCCGACTCCGAACGGCGAAATTTGAGAAGCTTTCTTAGACAGTTATTACTCTTTGAGTGTTGTCAGCAGCTCGAAAGAGGTGGTGCCGTGAAATATTAGAAAAATTGGTGTTGAACTGGGAGTCGAACCTAGACCCTTCGGCGTGTGAGCGTCGCACTCTACCCACTACGCCACGGCGACCATGGAGAAATAATAATAACACTTATATATTTAAAGCATAAAATCAGATATTATAAGAATCCGAAAGGTATTACAAAAATTAAATCCGTAGTTTAGCTTAGAGTAATTGCAGAGAGTCAGTAAGCTAGAATTAAGATCATTAGATTTGATTAGAAAGCTAGTTTTAAGTATTGTCTAGCATGTAAGATATTGAATTTGAAAATTCAAAATAAAAATGCAAAAAATAAAAAAAAAACAATTGTTCCCTATCGAGACATTTGTATCTTGACGTTTACTTCAACCGGTATACCTGGTAGTTGATGAGCAAGCAAGTCCCTGGTTCCCCTGTGGACTGTCGCGCCACCCAATTATTAATATTATTATTACGTGGTGGGGTACGTGATGTGATATACGAACCGCTAATCCTTTGTGTAGATGACCCGATGCACGTGCGCTTTGCGCCTGGGATGTTTGCGCAGTTGCGTGCCGCTGCTCTTCAGCTTTCTGGGTTTTATTGCCTCACCGGCTTCGTTGTAGGGCAATCACTTGCTGTTGTAAGGTTTTGGTACAAGACTCAAAAAAAAAAAAAACTTTCGAATCTGAAAAAGAAACTCGTGAGTACTTCGAATTGATGAGAAATTTTAAAAAGGTCGTAAAGGGTTAGTCGAATAACCGTCAAATCTTAAAATCTAAAACACGCAGGTTCTTAAAGTATTATTCCAAAAAAAAACCAAAAATTTCAATAGGACAGTGAATTTCCAATATAAAAATCAAACAGTAAATCGAAAAGCTTCAACTAGTGCAAGTAAACAACTCGATCCACTCGTAGTAGCGCTGGACAAACAATACAATCTGGAATTCATAAGCATTGTTGTTTATGACCCAAGCGATCCCAAAATTCAAGAAACCACTTGAGCATCGGAATGATTTTCAAACATGTGCATCGGCTCACATTTTATCCCTCATCCACAAGAAAACAAGGGAACTTACTCCAGCCAGCATCTTAACAAATCCAATCGAGACGCAGTCGTCGGACAGTCCAGTCCTCGGACGGCCTAGTCGTGTTCATCATTTCATATTTGTAATATTTAAATTGTACTGTTCTTTGAAATAAAGTTTTTTTTATTTTTACAATGAAGTAAATAAATTAATTTGCACAATCTTGTAAACTCAAAAATGTCTGTGTTGGCGGAAAATAATTGAGACAGGTTCGAAAGTTTAGTATTTTTTGCATTTAATTAACGTTTTAGGGGGCATGGGCCTATGCACGCGAGGTAACGTCGTTGATTGCGCTCAACATGGCGAGCTGCCAAGGCAATCCTCGTTAGTGCACAGGTCAAGTTGACATACAGCCTCCACGTGGCGCCCCCTGGATAGCCATCACAACACCCGTTGTATGGTGAACTAATGTATGCAGCGACCCCCTCTGCCCGAGGATTTAAATAATGGGCCTGGCCTACCAGTTTGTGGGTTGTGCGTGAGGGTAACTTCCTTACCACGTAAAAATAAAATAGTTCAGAAAAACCGATATGCCTCGGATAAGGACGGATTAACTGTTGACGACCCCAGCAAACGTTTAAAGGACAAAAATTTTCGGTTTTGCACGTGGAATGTGAGGTCCCACGTGCAGCCGAACAACTTGCGGAGGCCCTTGACAGCTACAAAAGCTGCCCCAGCTATGATAGCAAGATCGTTCTGGGAGATTTCAACGCTCAGCTGGGAAAGGAGGACATCTCTGCTGGAGTCATCGGTAAACACAGCCTGCACGACAACACATCCGGAAACGGACTCAGGCTGTTGGACTTCGCCTCGGGGCGAAACCTCTCTGTGGCTAGCACGCGGTTCCCACACCTGAACATTCACAAAGGAACCTGGCGATCTCCTGATCAATCAACCGTCAACCAGATTGATCACGTTGCGATCGACGTCAGACACTCCTCCAGTATTCTCGATGTCCGAACCTTCCGAGGTGCAAACATTGACTCGGATCATCACCTTGTTGTAGCCAAGGTAAGAACTCGGATATCGAGAGAGCAACGGAGTCGAGAAAGGCCAAAACGGTTTGACGTCGAAAAGCTACAATCGCAGCTGATTGCTGGGAACTTTGCCGACCGAGTCTCCCGGAAACTCGCTCGAGTTCGACGCTTCCTGCACTAAGCATAGAAGAAGAATAGAAACGTTGTCAAGAAGCCATCAAAGATGCTGCCACTGATGTGCTGGGTTTCACGTCACCACCCAGAAGGAACCCATGGTTTGACGACGAGTGCAGGCAAGCGCACGCAGCTAAACAAGACGCCTATAAGGCGACGCTGCATCGAACTACGCGAGCTGTTCGTGAACACTACGAACAGGGAAGAAGGGAAGAGCACCGGCTTCTCAGAGGGAAGAAGAAGGAGCATGAGAAGCGCGCGGTCGAGGAAATGGAAAGGTACTTTGGCAGGAATGAAGCCCGAAAGTTTTACCGGAAGGTAAAACAGCTATCCGGAGGATACAAGGTTCGGACCAAGGCCTGCCGGGACAAAAATGGACAACTAGTAGTAGAGTCGCAGTCTGTGCTGAGAATCTGGAAGGATCATTTCTGCAGACTCCTAAACGGCGATGACGACCCAAATCCCGCTGTTAGGCAGAATGTTCCACTCAATTTGGACGATGATAGACAAGCATTCCGTCCCCCCGACTTAGACGAGGTGAAGACAGCAATATCCAAGCTAAAGTCGAACAAAGCTGCTGGAGCGGACGGACTGTCCGCAGAACTATTTAAAGCAGCTGGAGATGACCCGGTTGGGTGCATGCACCAGCTCATCTGTAAAATAAGGTCGGAGGAAAGCATGCCCAATGAGTGGAATCTCAGCGTCGTTTGCCCGGTTCACAAGAAAGGAGACCCGTTTGACTGCACCAATTACCGAGGGATTAGTCTCCTGAACATCGCCTACAAGATCCTCTCTGCCGTATTGTGTGAGCGTCTGAAATCATTTGTCCATGACCTGATAGGTCCCTATCAGTGTGGTTTCAGGCCAGGGAAGTCCACAATAGACCAGATCTTCACATTACGGCAGATCCTGGAAAAGACCCAAGAAGTACAAATTGACACTCACCACCTATTCGTCGATTTCAAGACCGCATATGACAGTGTGCATAGAGACGAGCTGTACAGTGCCATGTCTTGTTTTGGCATTCCTACCAAACTCGTCAGATTGTGTAGGATGACGATGGAGAACTCTCGCTGCTCCGTCAAGGTCGGTACCGAACTCACCGAGACCTTCAATGTCAAAAAAGGTTTTAGACAAGGCGACGCACTGTCATGTGACTTCTTTAACATCATCCTCGAGAAGATCGTGCGTAACTAACAAGTCAACACCAGAGCCGCGATCTTCCAGAAGTTCAATTGCTAGCATACGCTGATGACATTGACGTCATTGGACGAACACAGCGAGCCGTCAATGAGGCGTTTGATGGCATTGAAGCGGAAGCGGCTAAAATGGGTCTGGCGGTAAATGAGGGCAAAACGAAGTACATTCTGTCATCAAGGAAGGACACACAACATCGACGTCTCGGACAGAGCTTCACACTAGGCAGTAGAAACTTGGAGGCAGTCAAGGACTTCGTCTACCTCGGCTCCGCGGTAAATATTGACAACAACATCAGTCCCTAAATCAAACGCAGAATCACTCTTGCCAATCGCTGTTTCTTTGGGCTCAAGAGGCAATTAAGTAATAAAGCCCCCTCTCGAAGGACTAAGCTCGCTTTATATAACAGCTTGATCTTCCCCGTCCTACTTTATGGCGCGAAATCTTGGACGCTAGCAAAGGCGGATGAGGAAGCCCTTAGTCTTATCGAGAGAAAAGTTTTGCGTACGATTTTTGGTCCTGTTTGCGTTGACGACATCTAGAGGAGAAGATTTAATAACGAACTCTATGGGCTGTAGAGAAACATGCGCCTGGTCAAGCGTCTTCGGATACAACGCTTAAGATGGGTAGGCTATATAGAGCGTATGGACACCACTGCTCCGGCCCGAAAAGTCTTTGAATCCGAAGCATTGGGACAACGCAACAGAGGACGACCTAGAGTAAAGTGGCGCACACAAGTGGAGAAGGACCTCAACCAACTGTGCGCAACTGGAGACAGCTGGCGAAAGATCGTGCTGACTGGAGAGACATGTTGGTTGAGGCCCAGGTCCACCCCGGACTGTAGCGCGACAAGAAGAAGAAGAAGAAGAAAAATACTATACGGCAACCAATTTACAGCTCTCAAACAAATGTCTGTTTTTCTTAAATTCATTTAAATTCATGATCTCTTTTGTTCAGTTATTATTTTATTTCTACAAAACTGCCAGGTTTAGCAAAATCCTGTGAAAGTGAGTACCGTCGCTTGTGTGTGGCGTGCCCTTACAATTTTAGGATAAATCTAACAAATTATATTTTTCCAAGATCTGATCGTGTTTTTGTAAATTTCTAAATTTCGAATTTAAATTTATATATTGGTCGGTTGTGGCATTTCCTCTAAGATCACAAGAGAATAGTTCGTACAACCGATTTTATTTTTTTTTTCTTCATGCTTACCACACTCCACAATGCAATCGCGACCACTGTACTTCTAACCAACACAAACGAGGTCATGTCTGAGTCACTCGTTACCATTCTGATTCCAAGAATGCTGCGAAGTCTAAGCCACGTGCCCTTCGTCACTCACACCTTCTATACAAAGCACTCAATCAATCCCTCGTGCATTATGCAGTATTTGCACTTGCCCGTTCTCGGAGCTGCCCCTGCAATTACTGTTAATTATCACATGCCACTTATGCAAGCACTCAGTTCCGTTCTTAGTTTCCGACAGCATGGCGACACCTTCGGTCACCGAAGTCAAGGCCAAGAAGAGCCAACTCACCCAGTACACATTTTTAAACTTCATGAAAGCACCAACTCAGGTTCTCGGTGCAATCGGTTTGATTTTCTGGCCTCGGACGAGCTACAAGGACCACAAGTGGCACATTGTGCTTTTCTTCATCACTCTACTGAGCATCACTTCGGCCATTGTCTTTGAGCTCTGGTATGCAATCGAATTTTTCAGGGTCTCCAAGAACATGATCGAGGGCACGGATCTGATGATTTACGTCTTCTATTCCCTTCTCTCGGAGATCAAGATCCTGGTCATATTCAAGAACCTCGGCCGAATCAACAAGCTCATCAGCACCTTGAATGATTTGTTTCCGGTGACCGAAGACCAGATGGCTGCGTTCAACGTGGAGAAGTACCACCGCAGGGTGCTGCTCTTGACTATTCCAGTCACGTTCGTAATGTGGTTCAACGTGTCGCTCTTCTCCGTCATCACTCTTATTTACTTTCTCAAGTCTGACCCGGAGAACTTCGGCTCGATTCTACAATTCTATTTCTGGTATCCATATGACATCAACACAGTGCCGAGATTCTTTGTGGCGTTCGTGCAACAGATCCACGCTTCACAGATGGTCACCCTGTGTGTCCTGGGAAGTGATGCTCTGTTGACGTGCATTCTTCTTCAGGTGTGCATGCATTTGGATGAATTGTCGGCAAGGTTGGAACGTACCATCTCAGGCGCCGCCAACATCAAGGAGCTTTCGGCCATAATCTTTCAGCATGATGTGGTGTTGCAGTAAGTGAAAACCTAATGGCACCGACAGTCTTTGAACGAATTCTCTCTGGCAGTTTGATGGATGAGGTAAACGAGATCTTTGCTGCTCCGGTGTTCATCACTTTCCTTTCGTCCGCGTTTGTGATGTGTTTCGTCGAGTTTCAGGTGGTAATTGGAGCGTCCGGTGTTGAAATACTTAAATTCGTCCTCTTTCTGCTGTACGAAGTGCTTAAGGTGTTTCAGACAAGCCTGCTTGGCGACATGCTTATGGCTGCTGTGAGTATCAATTTATTTCAATTCATTTTTAGGAATTCAGCTACCAAAAGTGAGTTCAATAAATTTTCAATTGATTTTGTTAAAATTTGACACTTCGAGCAACTTTTGGCTGAAAACTTGTTATAATCCAGTTGAATTCTTTAGTTTAGCTTTAGTAGTCAAACAGAAAAAAAATAATGACTCCTTACCGCTGGTGGGGGGAAGTCAACGTCAAGTCAAGTCAATACAACTTAAATACTACAAATTTGCCTACTCTACGATAATAATGCGAAAACGCGGAGAAACGAAATGCACGAACGTGAATGAATCACGCTGTTGTGCGTTCTTGAGCGCCGTGCTTCATCGCTTGGCGTCGAGTTTCATTATTGTTATGAACGATCACAACACAACGAGACTCTTCTGAATGTTCACTAAAGATTTCAACGAATTTTAGTAAATTCAATTGAAAGCTGCTGAATACGTGAAAATTTGCGCTGAATTAGAATAAGATTAAGAAATTTCTTCCCAGCTGAACCTTAGCTGAATCGACATTTGTTTTAAATTTATAGAATTTCACGAAAGTTTATTATGTTTCACAGAATTTTATAAAGTTATGCGAAAAAATTTTGGATTTCGCTTAGTTACATTTTTTTTCGAGTAGATCTTGAGGAATTCAGGTGCCCAAATCTAAAATTCGACTACTATTTAAAGCAGCTGGAGATGACCTGGTTGCGCGCATGCACCAGATCATCTGTAAGATATGGTCGGAGGAAAACATGCCCGATGAGTGGAATCTCAGCGTCGTTTGCCCGGTTCACAAGAAAGAACAAAAAAATAAAGAAAAATTGACTGCGCTAATTACCGAGGGATTAGTCTCCTTAACATGGCCTACAAGATCCTCTCTGCCGTATTGTGTGAGCGACTTAAACCGTTTTTTCCATGACCTGATAGGTCCCTATCAGTGTGGTTTCATGCCAGGAAAGTTTACGATAGACCAGAGCTTCACATTACAGCTAATCCTGGAAAGGATCCAAGAAGAACAAATCGACACACACCACCTATTCGTCGATTTTAAGGCCGCATATGACAGTGTGCATAGAGACGAGCTGTACAGTGCCATGTCTAGTTTCGGTATTCCTACCAAACTCGTCAGATTGTGTAGGATGACGATGGAGAACTCTCGTTGCTCCGTCAAGGTCGGTAACGAACTTACCGAGACCTTCAATGTCAAAACCGGGTTTTAGACAAGGCGACGCTCTGTCACGTGACTTCTTCAACATCATCTTCGAGAAGATCGTGTGTAACTCACAAGTCAACACCAGAGGCACGATCTTCCACAACCCAGTTCACCTTACCCCGATGACATTGACGTGATTGGACGAACGCAGCAAGACGTCAATGAGGCGTTTGATGCCATTGAAGCGGAAGCGGCTAAAATGGGTCTGGCGGTAAATGAGGGCAAAACAAAGTACATGCTGTCATCAAGAAAAGATACACAACATCGACGTCTCGGACAGAGCTTCACACTAGGCAGCAGAAACTTCGATTTAGTCAAGGACTTCGTCTACCTCGGCTCCGCGGTAAACTGGGACAACAACATCAGTCCCGAAATCAAACACAGAACCACTCTTGCCAATCGCCGTTCTTTTGGGCTTAAGTCGCAATTGAATAATAAAGCCCTATTTCGATAGACTCAATAGCTTGATCATCCCAATTCCATTTATGGCGTAGAAACCTGGACGTTACCAAAAGTGGATGAGGAAGCCCTTAGTCTTTTTGAGAGAAAAGTTTTGCGTACGATTTTTGATCCTGTTTGCGTTGATGGCAAGTGGAGGAGAAGATTTAACGACGAACTCTATAGGCTGCACAGCAACATGTGCCTGGTCAAGCGTCTTTGGATACAACGCTTAGGATGGCTAGGTCATGTAGAGCGTATGGACACCACTGCTCCGGCCCGAAAAGTTTTCAAATCTGAGCCATTGGGACAACGCAACAGAGAGCGGCCTGGGATAAGGTGGCGCACACAAGTGGAGAAGGACTTGAAGTGTGCAACTGGAGGCAGCTTGTGAATGATCGTGGTGGCTGGAGAGGCATGTTGGTTAAGGCCCAGGTTCACCCCGGACTGTAGCGCCACAAGAAAAAGAAATCTATAATTCATAATGGCCAAATAGGCAACTGAACTGAACCAACCTAAGTTTACATAAAAGTTGTAAATTTAGGTTGATTGAGCTGATTATAAGGGAGCTATACATAATTTTGCTGAATTGAATGATTTCAATTTCTTTTTCGCAGCTGAAGTTAGTTGTTCAAAAATAATTTCTGAATTGTTCATTGTCATAGCTTATATATTAATGTCTTAGAATGTTGCTCAATTGTACTAAATTTTTCTGAATTCTTATAAATTTGCTGAGTTGATCAAAATTTGCTCAAAACTTTCAATAACTCAACCGTATTCAACGATACTTCCCTGAGTGGTCGCTATAGTTGTCAGCGAATGTAACCGATTCAATTGAGAGCAGCTGAATTCTGTAAAATTTGGATTGAACTAGGTTAATTTAAATAAATGCATGCTGAATTTCAGTTAACTGTGTTAAACCTTAGCTGAATTCGAGCTGAATTCCATCAAATTTTTTGTAATTTCACAAAATTTTACAAATTTCAAAATTTCAAATTGCTGAATTTCATAGAATTTCACTTAATTATGCAAGATTGTGTTGGATTTTGCTAAATTTAATTATTTTTAGAGTCTAAACATCGGCGAATCGGCTTACCGGTCCAACTGGTTTGAACAATCCATTGAATATCAGATGGTGATTCTTCTTATCATTTGTCGTGCACAGAGACCGGCCAACTTGAACGCCATCACCCTACACGAGGTTTGCTTGATAACTTTCAAAGAGGTTTGACTACACAAATTCGATTTTCTTCCTCATAGCTATAGTCTTTTGCTTTCAGATCATCAGTAAGTCCTACACATTCTTCACTCTTTTGCGGACAATGTACACCAACTGAACCTCTACACAGAGACCTACACAACCACATGGATATCACTGTACTCGTAGTAGAACACAGCACCACATTGGGATGTCCCAGAATCCTGTTTTGTTAGACCATCTCACCAATAAATCACTCTAATGCAATGAAGACAGCTGAGAACTGATTGTTTCCCAAAAACTTTTTATCAGATGATCTGCATAAACACTCAGAAGACATCAAGTACTCTCCAGATTTCATCACATTCCAGTTTCGGCATTAGGCCTTGAAGCACTTGTCAGTGATTCAATGGATCACACATTGGTTGCAGTGCAAAATTCATTATTTGCTTGACTTCACAACGCAAGGAATAATGGCACAATGCCCCCCAATCGCTGCACAAGTACAGTGAAGGGCTTCGAAAATTCCTCCTTCACTCCTTGCAAGTCCCCCTAACTGTGTTCACTTGAATTATAAACCACATCCCGTGCAGGCAAACCATTCGAATGTGCCGCACACCAAATGCACAAAGATGTGATTATCATAAAGACGATTATATACGGAAAGCTTTTAAGGCATTTTATCTGGTTCAGTAGATCCTGAGGAATATCTCCAGTGCGCGTACACACACACATCCGCACTGACATGCGGGGATGGATCACAAAGTGGCAAAGATTGAAAGAGGGTGAGGATGAGAGAGGGAGAACGAGAGAGAGAGATAGTGAAAGGGAGAGATTGGGAAACACTCTTCAATGAGTTTCAATTGGGTTCTTGGAAGTTTCACAAAAGGCAGCGGCAGCAACGGTGCCACTGGCGGGGGCATCACTGGCGTTGATGCTGCATCACTTCTCACTTCAATATGGTTATTATCCACTCCTGGGTCTCTTCCCGAGAGTGCTAAAGGTGATGATGGAACTTAAGCAGCGCCTCTTTTTCTCTCTCAGACACACACTCACACTCAGACGCTGGAAGAAAAAAGTTAAAAGGCAAAAGGAAACCGCTTTCATCTCAGAGTGTCAACCCACTTGTATCCTTGAATTTCTCCTCTCCCTTATCCTGTTGCTTTAAGTGATGAATTTTTTGTGACTTCAGTTGCAAGGCGACATTCCTTCCTCCACCACTTGTAAATTGGAGTTTCTTTTTTAAAATTAAAAATCGATTCTTCAAGCCTCATTCAGATTACGGAGAGGTGCGCGCCTGTGTGTTGCAGCGCGCGGTTAATTAAAAGAAAAATTATGTTATTCGTGAGAGAGAGAAAGGAGGATTGCGTAATGGTCATGAAAAACAAAAAACTGTTGATGTGGTTAATGTCCTCTGTGTGAGTCAAATTTCGTTACTAAGATAATTCCTTGGTTTATGGTATCTGATTCTGCTGTGCAGTGGCATGCGTCTGGCCAATCGTCGTCGGATACAACGCTGAAGATGGCTAGGCCATGTAGAGCGTATGGACATTAATCCTCTGACCAAAAAAGTCTTCGAATCCGAGCCATTGGGACAACGCAACAGAGGACAGCCCAGGCTAAGGTGGCGCACGCAACTGCAGAAGGATCTCAACCAACTTGGAGTGCGCAACAGGAGGCAGCTGGCAGGAGATCGTGCTGATTGGAGAGGGATATTGCTTGAGGTCCAGGTCCACCGCGGACTGCAGCCCACATAAAAAAAGGGAAGAAATAGATTTCACGAAAAAGCATTCTTTGCTTCTGTAGTCACATTGAAACAAAGGAACTTTTATCGGTCACCTCAGCGAGTGCCAGAGGGAAGACGAGGATATTTGATTTCTTCTGGCTCCACTTTCCTTCAGACTGCGGGACCAAAAATGTGTTGCAGTTTGAATTTACAGATCAGTGAATGTAAATTTTGGAAGAACGACAAACCACCGATGAATTGTCCTCCATTCTCGAAACCACCACAGAAAGGTTTCGTTAATCCCAGTTTTCTAACACTTTTCCCATAAATCCACCAAAATCCCAGCTTTTCCACGTTAAGTAGTGTCTCTGAGCTTATCTATTGTTTCATTCATGTTTGTTTAGATCAAAAACTTCACGCAGTCCACAAGCAGTAACGCGAAGTGTTCATATATTGAAATAAGACGCACATCAAACTTCTTAAGTCGCTTTTGAGATATGCTGCTGTGGATTCTGACACTATCCTGTTACGACCACATATTAGCCCAGTCTATACTTTGCAATTGAGGGAAAAAATAATCACTTGTCATGGAACGGTAGTGATTTCCAATGGTCCCTTGACACCTCCAAAACTCCACACAGTGATATCCTCTGAACGTCATGATACCTGGTGAACCACCAGTGTGTCTTGTTGACATGTCCATTCAATCTGAAATAAATTTAATCGTTTAAGGCTATTTTTCGTTGAAAATCTCCATTAAATTCATTTCAAATCTTACTCACTTCATTTCATCTTCACTTCACTCATTTCATCTCAGTCACTGAATTGGCGACTCTTAAAATAATTTACTGGTTTTAATTCTTTCGTGAATGAATGCCCAGATCTTTTTGCAAAACTCACCAATGACGAGAGACAGGTGCCTAAATGTTTAGAACTCCAAGTGAGTGATTGATTTGGGTCCCCTTGAACAGAAGCTCTGTAGCAGACAAATGATGGCGTCGAAATCGTAGTGTAAGGATTTGATGCATTTCGGAACATCCCTGTTAGTGCTTATGTTCGGCTAATGACCAGAATAGCACTGCATCCGCTCCTACATCACTCATATTTGATCACACACACATCTTCTTGCCGTAAAACATCGAAATGCTGCAAGGAAACCTTCAAAAGTCAGATCGCTTACTGCCTCTAAATGCATTGACTTAGTGGCTAACCACACAAATATCGTAATCAATGTCCGAATTGCAAGATATGGTGCCGAAGCTGTCCCGAAAGTTACCGTTTTTGAGCGGAAAACATTAATTATTTGATTCTAATTCTTAAAAAAAACTATAAGTTGATCATTCGAGTCCTGCTCCGTCCACCATATTTGTTGGAATATCTTTTAAATTTTTGCCAAAACGGAGAATCGATATAGTCTCCAGTGCATAATCAAATCCGCAATGTTTTGTTGTAGCGTGAGTTCGGTCATCAGCTGGTCATTCAAAGGCATTCAAATGTTTTGAAGGAAGCGAAAAACTACTTTCAACTTCGTCGTGAAGCAGGTTTCTTTAAAAACAGGTGTGGAAGGAAGTAGTGACGGCCAGTACTACATACGTTATCTTGCACCTAGTTCATGACTAAGCTCTTCGTATTCCTTGAATATGCCGAGCATTTTGTTTTCATTTTCTGGCTTGCTTTCAACCATCGCTCCAGGGAATTGAATTGTTTGAGTGATCCTTCCTTTTATCTACCGAGGACGGTCGGGTCGATCGTACGCTTTCGTTTATTCACATGTTTTGTCTTTGGTGGTTTCATACACATTGAACGGAGCTTCTTTTAAGATCGAACGCTGGAAAGAGCGGGACTGAAAAACAGCCACCAAGAGCTCTGAAGTTCCTGTCTACTGACATTATCCTTAACGCGAATTCTGGTTTGCTTTCAACCATCGCTCCAGGGAATTGAATTGTTTGATTGCCCCTTCTTGTTATCTGCCGAGGACGGTCGGGTCGATCGTACGCTTTCCTTTATTCACATGTCTTGTCTTTGGTGGTTTCATACACATTGAACGGAGCTTCTTTTAAGATCGAACGCTGGAAAGAGCGGGCCTGAAAAACAGCCACCAAGAGCTATGAAATTCCTGTCTACTGATATTATCCTTGACGCGATTAAAGAGGCACTTTCTCCATCAAAGTTTTGTGTCTGCATGAACTCCTAGTTAAACATTGGTTCGATTCTAGATTTTCCGAACAGGATCCACTCAAGTTAAATTCGTCTCGATGCCGCACCAAATCTGTTAAAATATCGATAGTCAAAATGTTGCTGCCGAACAAGTACAGGTATGTGGAGCACGGGTTTACTAAACGTAGTCCGGTCAATATGTCCAATCACGAACTAATAAATTTCGCACTGGGCTGTGTTAAGCACTATTGTCGGCATCGTTGCTTAGAAGCTGGATCAACAGGATTCGATGTTGATATCAACCACCTTTTACACATTTCACTTAACCCAGAAACTTAAATAAAAATTTTCAGGTTTTTACATAGTTTGGCAGGGAATATTGCCTAGGATATGTTGTATGATGAGCAGCTAGTTAACCAGGTTAATAAATACAACGTTAAAATACGACAACTGTACAATCTAAGCGCCAATAGATGGCCATATAATAAATGTACTAGATTTCTTCACTTCTTGCAAGTTTAGTACTTAATCCGTATTCGACATCTGCGTATCCAACGCCTGTCATCAAATAGACACTTCAGTGTTTTTTTCTCCTTTAAGATGTGAAAACGTCTTTGTCAATGTTTAGCATTTTTATGTAATCCATAGTAACGATGCAGTTCTAAACAAATTTGTGAAATACACAATCCTCCCTTGAGCATTCGCGTTTACCGCTTTTACTGCGCCGAACGCCACAAAATGGCTTTGCTAACGCGTTTTTCTTCAGCGCCCGGGTCACCGAAAGCACTTCTTCATCTGCAGAATGTCATTAGTTTCCTTTGGCCATCCATTCAAAAGTCCACCCAAATCGATGTGATTGACAGTTTTACCGACGAGCTGGTCATGAAGAAGACCAAAAAATGGGAATCCTTGAGGGAGAACCTAATGAAGAAACCCAATTCTAGGAGTGGTTCCCCGGCTAGGCAATTTGGTCAATCGGTTGTTATGGCCAAGAAGGGTGTATTGCATGACTTAGAATCAATTCGTTCACCTGAATTGGGACTGGACATCAGATCTTTGTCTCAGGCGCAATTGGATAACCTGTTGTTGTCCACTTTGGAGATTAAGAACAAATTGGATTTTCTGTATTTAATCAAGCAGTGCATTGCCTGGAGATTATTGCCATCAAAGGTATGTGTAAGAAATTGAAAGACTGTCAAATTTGGATACGTGACCTTGGAACAAATTTGTGCCGCTAATTGCGCTTCTAATGAAATGTTTGATAAGGAAATACATAAATATACTAATTCGTATACGTTTCCAAATTGTTCTACGTCTTTTGTGAATGTATTACCTTGCAGTGGACGCACATAAGGCATGACATCAAATTTACGACGTTTGTGAAATAGAACAATTTCGTTCTACAGTTTCCAGATGTCTCATTTCTGAGTCACGCAATTTAAAAATTTAATTATATGGGCATGTAATTCATTGGCCACGGACGCTTATATGACCTTGTTTCTACGCAACTTTCAAACATACCAGTTCAACCGAGCTATCTCCGTCATTACTAACTGCGCCTTCTGGTCCCTCCCAGTAACATAAACTTTCTCTTTGCTTTTCCCCTACACCCAACAAGGGACAAAACTGTGTCCTTCATTTTTCCCATAGACTCCCGCCTTAACCGAATTTACTGTCCTCTTCATTTACAGGATGTATTGATTGAATGCCTCAAGTACCTCAGCACCCTACAAAAGACACAACAAATCGAAGATTTCATCGAAATCTGCAAGCTGCAGAAGAATCCATTGCTCCAAATCTATGCAGGGCTGGCACCATTCAAGGCAATGGCTATGTGGAGAAGCGGTAGCGCCGACGGTGCCCTGCAAACCCTTGCTCAGGGCTACACCAACTGCAAGGATGAACAAGGTCGACGTATGATACGTGTTGCATTCAAGACAATCTCGGAGGAGACTCTCGAATCCAAGAGCGAGGCGGTGTTGGTGGGCCTCACCCAGTTGGCAAAGAGAATATACGCCAATCATGGGGACATATTTGGATTAGCATGCGTTTGGAGAAACTGCTTCGCAAGTCAATGGTTTTCAGACCAGAAGTGCGCGTCGCAGCTTTTCGATGAGTACGAAGAGCTGCAAGGATTTGTTGGAAAAAGGTAAATTTTGATCAGATTTTGTTTTGTTCATGCTGAAATTTCAATTTCTCTCCGAAAGATCTCAATCACTTTGCTCACTTTTCCTACGGCAGCATAATATCGATGCTGTGCATCGCTTAATTGAACTTTTCCTTCAGTACACCCAGCGAGACGCCTGTAACATTTGCTTGGGTCTTTTGTTCCACTATCAATGTGAGTACGAAATGGCTTCTGACTGTGTTCTTGATATTAAATTGAATTTTTATTTTTCTTTTAGATCGCCGAAAGAATTTGCGAGCTTGCGCTGAAATTATCAAGAGCTGCAGTGAGCTAGAGATGCCGCTGAGTGAGACACAGAACGAACAGTTTCTTAGTTTGTTCCTCAATCAGACCGCTCCCCCCAGAAACACGAAGAAACCAGTCGCACAGAAGTTTGAATTCAAGTTTTAGATGTATTCCATGTCAAGACGACGAGTCGACCATTAGCGTTGTTGAGTTTTGTAGGCACTTGTATGCTATGCTTTGACGTTGGCATACGCATGTGCATTAATTTATAAAAATGTTGTTTCGCACTCAATTAAATGTTTTAAAACAGTTGAATTTGGAGAAGTTTTGTTTTTGTCTGCCTCTGAGACATCTTAGCAGAAACCAATTGGTTTCTGGTCGTACATTAATTATGAAGTGTGATGATGTTCGAATGTGGTCAAATACCGCATGAAATAGAGCTGTCGTTCTGTGCCTTATTTATCTGGAGAAATGGAAATTATTCCGTATTTAGTTTAAGGAACTTCCTGTGGGTTTAAACTGGATTTGTTTGGAATCAAACATTCATTGTTCTTTCACAACAAATTCAGAACTGATGACTCAGTTGTTGATCTTGATGAAAAAACTGTGAACGTATAAGTGCGAATTGGATCCTTTGAACCACTTGACCACTTTAAAACGGCTGTCTTTCTTAAGTCTGTGCACTCCATCCTTATCGCAAACCTCGCATGCAACTCTCATTTGATCGTTTCGATTATCATCTCTAATCTGCACTCGGCTCCCGCACCAAGATACAAGGTCTGTTCCAATTGATTTGTGTACTGAAAGTCGTAGTTTAGTAGTTTGGGTAAAAATCTCCCTTGCATAGAGTAACTACCGAAAATGGAGAAATGACTTTTCGTAGAAATTCATAAACAGCTATCAGACAGATCAGATCAGTCAGAGGTTTTTTTTATTTTCGATTTGACATTCATCTGCAGCTTTTTCTTCGGTAGAAATTCGTAGGGAGGGGAAATATTTTGCTCTCTCGTGAGCTCTATCTTCTACGAAGAAATCAGCTAATGGAATGCTTTTTCGTAGTTTTTCGGGCAAATTCGTAGACATTCGTAGCAATTCAGAGCAATTGGAACGGACCTACATATGCACTACATATAACTCAATCGAATAGTAAGCTCCTCCAGTGAGTCATTTCCGTACGCTTTGCAGAAAAAAATTTGAATTTAAAAATATTTAACGATTATTTAATCTGAACAATTTTCTACGATAAAACTCAGTGTGTGGATCTTCAACCTTCAACCTTAACATTTAAAAATGGTCTTAGGGGAGACAAATTTCGTTAAAAACTCTCATGCAGCTTCAATGTTCATTCTGTTCAATAATTTCCTTGATTCAGTACTGCGTAAAACATTCTTGGTGAATTCTGTTGTTGATCTTGATCACACAACTGCGGACTCTATCTCCAAGTTATAAGCGCGAATGATCCCCATTTAATCACTTGACCTCTGTTGAAGGGCTGGCTCCGGGGAACTTAGGAAGTATGAAACATTAACTTCATTTTTGGCATTCGAAAATCAAAAAACACTGTCCCTAGGGGAGTCGAAAATTGACATGTAGGTGAAATGTATCTTCTGATTAATACTTACTTTGAATCAACACAGCTTTAAACGCTGAAACATTGTTTTTCTGCATGCTCCGCTTAGCAAAAACACGTTGCATTTACCCTCCCATTTTGAAAGAAAAAGGAAAACCACAAAATGTGGAACAATGCTTTTAAATAACAAACAAAACGGTTGACTAGACTCAACATGGAAACTAACGGCTCCTGCTGGACATTTTCATCAGATGTGCCACACATGACACACAAGATGAGTGTTTTGAAAGCCTGTGAATTATTATTAACGACTTTGACATTTCCAGCAGCAGTGCGGATCGCAAACCAACCAAAACAAACCTTTATGAAAGCTGTGGTGTGGGTGCATGTAAACAATGTTCGTTGAAAGTTTAATATAATTCAAGTCAAAGCAATTGGAGGTCAAACAAAATGAAATTGGCAAAAGCAGAAGTGAAGCTATGTCAATTAGTGTAAGTATAATTAATTGCAATAAATATGTACGTACATATCTGTTTACTGGCGTTTTGTTGTGAAAACGATTGGATTCGTTTCGTGAAACCGAATAAGAGAAATACTTTCAATATTGAAGTCCCAATTTTTGCGAGAATTGTGGATGATTTTAAGGATCCAAGGAAAGAAGTGGAATCATGTGTTGAAGCTGGATGAAGGCCTAAAGTTCAAACACACAAAACAGGCGACGATATCTGGTGGTCCATTGTTGGAGGCCTAATTGCAAGACCAAATAGTGCAGAATTGATCCAAATTTAAAGGGGTATGATTGATTGTAACGATAAAGATGGCGATTTTAGTTTATTTTTACTTTCAGTTTATGTCATGTGTCGTGGATATTGAGAAATGTTGGGGATATGCAAAGAATTTAATATTGCAGCTCCATTTAACCTCCACAAATCTATACTGGTCAACACGAAAAGTATGGAACCCAAACCCAAACAATGGAACTCGACTTAAAATAAGAAACCCATAGAAGCTCATAGACATCGGTGGCCAAATTTCCAAATACAGCAAAAATTTGGCTTTCGTTTCGGTTTGCGTTTTATTTATTATTATTGTAATACGAGTATGTATGTAAAAACGATATTTTAAATAAATAATGAGAAAAAAAATTCGGTGAAAAGGGAAAAAATGTACGAACCTTACAGCAAAACTAACATCCAGGTGATTCAGAGACAGAGGTAACAGAGACTTTGATAAAAAAGAAACAATTGGTTGCATATTCCCTACATATAGTAACTGATCCTCTTTTAAGACATTCGAGAAGCGTAACCGTTGCAATATAACTGTACACCACCGTTTGTACTGCCAACAAGTTTACAAAACTCTTCAGTTTGTCAGTTTCATCCAAGCAAGATCTTGAAAATCATCAGGAAAAATACTCGGATTTAGTGAAATTCCTTAAAGTCGTACAAACGGATATGCGCCTATACTCGTACAGCATTAAATAACCAAAAATATGCATGCAACACCAAAAAACAGGAGAAAAATAAAAAATTCCCATAGAAAACAAAAAAAAAAAATTAAAAATTTTGAAAAATTAAGAGTTGCCGGAGCGGGCTCTCAGAGGGTATATAAGGACGCCTAGGCGCGGGAGCGAGTTTAGTCTGGTGCGGGTCGTCGTGGGGTGCATGTCGTGGGTGTTCGTCGTCTACTTATTTTTTTTCTTGCTCGCGCGTACTCGTGTACTCGTGGTGCACAGTGGGTTGCGAGTTGATGGTTGCTGGATGCATTGATGCTGGATGCTGGTTGCATTGATGCTGGACGCTGGATGCACTGATGCTGGGTGCATTGATGCTGGATGCTGGATGCATTGATGCTGGATGCTAGTTGCTAGAGGCATTGATGCTGGCAGCCCGTGCTACTCCTATCCCTGATTGCGCTGGCTACTTGAACGCATGTCGCCGGGTACTATTGCACCCTTAGGTTTTTAATTCGTTTTTTTTTTTTCAACGATCATCAATACAATTCATCCATCGATCGACAGGTCTGTTAAATTTTTTTTGTTATGTTTTATGGTAGACATGGTTAAGAATGGTCGATACTTCACGATAATGCAACGGTTACAAGCATGCGGTTCGGCACATGTTTACCTCCGTGATCTTCCGATGAAGTCATGCCCGTCCCCCACGAAGCGACTAGGCCTCCACTGCCTTTTGGATTACGGGCGGGTCGGTTCGGTATTCAAGTTTCAAGCATTTTACTAATTCCCACAAGCAGCCGCGAGTCGCCTCCTTTAGTAGTATTTAGTTCTGTATTTTGTATTTAATGTTGCATAAATTTGGTTTTAGCTTGTTGACGCCTTGAGTTATTCGTGTGAATTAACACTGAAGTTACTGAATGGAGTAGGGCATTATGTAGGACACTTCCCTTCTTATTAGTTATCGGAAGGCCCCTCATCGAGCTTGATAAGCCGGAGTTGCAGGGCGCTTTCCTTGTAGATGTAGAGTAGACAACGATCGAATGAATGCTTCACATTGTGTTAGCTAACATCCTGTTCGGTTGTAGTAATCAGAGAGCTCTCATCAAGCTGGTCAAGCCAGGGTTGAAGAGCGCTTTCCTCTTAGAAGTAGATTAGAAAACGAACGGATGATATGCATCAAATTATGATAGACAACATCCTGTTCGTTTGTAGTAGTCGGGATGCCTCTCATCAAGTTTGACTAGCCAGGGTTGAGGGCTCTCTGATGTAGATGTAGAGTAGATAACGAACGGATAAATGCTTCACATTGTGATTGCCAACATTTTGTTCGTTTGTAGTAGTTGGAAAGCCTCTCATCAAGCTTGACAAGCCAGGGTTGTAGGGCGCCTTCTTTATAGTAGAGTAGACAACGAACGGATGGTTTGCGTCGCATTAAGATAGACAACATCCTGTTCGTTCATAGAAGCGGGAAGTCCTGTCCTTCAAGCTTGCCCAAGCCTTCAGTTCGGGTTACATTCACCGAGATTGCTCATAGCCGCAAACAAGTTAAAGGTAGACAGCGTACAGATGATGTGATCTTCAACTTAAGAAGAACGCTCATCTAGTTCGCTTTTGATTAGTTAGTGCGTTTTGCTTTCAGAACTAAAGTTTTCATTCATGGGAGTTCGTAAGCACTCGCTGTTTCGTTTAAATGTATGTAGTTTGAAGAGGATTCACATTTCTGTGAGCGCGCCTGGCTTCAAGTACTATTAAATTATTCTATGGCAGTTTGAAGACGCTCGCCGTTTCTCGGAGATGTTTGCTTTCCTCTCTGTAGTTAGTAGGTGGCGACTTGCTCACGTAGTCTGTAGTTGTAGTCGGAAGTCCTTTCCTTTCTTTCACATGCAAATACTTAAGCCCTCGAATGGGGACATAGAGATTTAAAATAACTTTCTTTTCCTTAGGTTAGGCATTGCAAGTCCAGCATCCAGCTTGAGATCCTGCCTCATGTGTCAGGTGTAAGTGAGCAGAGTGCGAAAGGAAGTCGGTAAGTCCATTCTCATTAACATAATTTTTGTTTAATTTTACCTCAAAATAAGTTCCAAATAATTCCGGGCTCGGGCATGCATGTCCAAACATACATTTAGAATATTTCGGGAAATACTTTTTCTTATAACCCCCTCAAGGCAGCAAACAGTTGCCTCTGAGGCTAGGTAGGGGACCCCTCAGGACCCGAACAGGTGTCCTGAGGCTAGGTAGGATTCTGCTCTTTTCTTTTCAGGTTTTTTTATTCTTTCTTTCCAGGGCGGGAGCGTCGCGATCAGCCGTTTGATTAATCACTCGAGGAATCAAATGAAAAATCGTATGAGGAATCATTTCACGAATCAATTGAAGATTTCGGGAATCATTTAAGAAATTATTTGAGGTTTTGGTTGATTAAATATTTTTTCTCAAATTTACTTCGAAAAAATAAATTCGTTTGAATTTACTAACTCTTTCACTTCTAAAATTAATTTTCGATACACATTTAAAATGACTGGAGTCTAAACTCTTAGCCGTTTATGATTCTTCCGAGGTTCGATTTTAGTTTAAGGCTTTAATTTGTATTTCCGTAGGCAAATTCGTAATCGATGACAAAATCCAAACGGAAGGGTTTCGAATACAACTTCCTCGGCAGCGTTAACTTAACTTAACCTTTTCATTTCTAAAGTTTATTTCCGTTACAAATTTAAAATGACTAGAGTCTTACACCTTGTCCGTTTATAATTCTCTTAATGGTTCTCATAATAAGCGGTGAATAGATTTGCAAACAAATGCGGTTTCAGATTGTGATCATTACTTGACCAAGTCTGAAGCACTCGGCATTTTTAGGAAATTTCGAGCGGTCTCTCCAAGCACCCCTTCGGGCAGGGGTTAGAATATGCCCGAGGTAGGCACGCCTGTCGTAAGAGGCGACTAAAATCCACCCTCCATTCCGTTCGTTGACAAGGAATAAGTTCAACGTGGCTTTTTTGGACTCCGCCACGATTTTCGACTTTTTCGAAAATCACCGATCCCCGCCGGGCAGTGCACATGAACGATTTTAAATACATGCCAACGTCAAACACGCTTATGCTAGCATGATTTCGGTAACGCGATCTATTTGATTTTAAAACGTGAACCCCTCAGAGTTCCAGCAGGAAAGAGGACTCCTTTATAGTCCGAGGTCGTGAATGTTATTCTTAGAGCCAACTTCGTAGTAGGCTGCTCCAAACTCGTTTACTTATTGAGCTCTTCGTGTGGGGATACACCGAAGTTGCTTAGCGGCAGAAAGCAGACTGGGGTTGAAGAGTGCTTTCCATGTAGATGTAGAGTAAGCAACGGACGGATGGCACAAGTAACATTGTGATTGACATCATCCTTTTCGGTCGTAATAGTCGGAAGACTCGTCCTTCGAGCCTGTCAGCGCCACCGGCTCTTCGTTGAAGTTGCTAAATGGAGCCAGACTTGCTGGACTCGACGGGAGCTTCCCCTTAGTATAAGTTTAGATAACGGACGCGGATGAAATGCATCGTGTTAAGATGTAGAACATCCCGTCTGTTCGTAGTCGGAAGTCCTCTCCTCCGAGCCAGTCAGCGCCAACAGCACTTCGTTGAAGTTGCTGAATGGAGTCAGACTGGCCGGACTCGACGGGTACCTTCCCCTAGAATATAAGTTTAGACAGCGGACGAGGGTGGAATGCATCGCATTAAGATGTAGAACATCCCGTCCGTTCGTAGTCGGAAGTCCTCTCCTCCAGGCCAGTCAGCGCCAACAGCACTTCGTTGAAGTTGCTGATTGGAGTCAGACTGGCCGGACTCAACGGGCACCTTCCCCTAGAATATAAGTTTAGACAGCGGACGAGGGTGGAATGCATCGCATTAAGATGTAGAACATCCCGTCCGTTCGTAGTCGGAAGTCCTCTCCTCCAGGCCAGTCAGCGCCAACAGCACTTCGTTGAAGTTGCTGAATGGAGTCAGACTGGCCGGACTCAACGGGCACCTTCCCCTAGAATATAAGTTTAGACAGCGGACGAGGGTGGAATGCATCGCATTAAGATGTAGAACATTCCGTCCGTTCGTAGTCGGAAGTCCTCGCCTCCGGGCCAGTCAGCGCCAACAGCACTTCGTTGAAGTTGCTGAATGGAGTCAGACTGGCCGGACTCGACGGGCACCTTCCCCTAGAATATAAGTTTAGACATCGGACGAGGGTGGAATGCATCACATTAAGATGTAGAACATTCCGTCCGTTCGTAGTCGGAAGTCCCTTCCTCCGAGCCTGTCAGCACCAACAGAACTTCGTTGGAGTTGCTGAATGGAGTCAGACTGGACGGACTCGACGGGCGCTTCCTCATAGGTTAAGATTTCACGTCCAATGGATGATGTCCGTCACAATATTATAGATGACATCCTTTTCGTTCGTAGTAGGCAGGTCTTTCATCAAGCATGTCAAGCCGGGGTTGGAAGGTTTTTTCGCTTTTGGTAATTAGATGGCCTTTCATCGAGCTTATCGAGCCAGGGTTGAAAGTCTTTCCTCTTATAAGCGCTTTGTCCGCTTACATTAGTCGAAAGGTCTTTCATCAAGCTTGGAAAGCCAGGGTTGAAAGGCTTTCTTTTTAGAAGCGCTTCGGTCGCTTGTCCATAATAGTGGGAGAGACCATTCATCAAGCTTGACTAGCCGGGGTTGAAAACCTTCCCTCTAAGAAGCGTTTTGTGCGCTTGAAAGGTCTCTCATCAAGTACGACGAGCCAGGGTTGAAAGGCTTTTCTTTTAGAAGCGCTTTGTACGCTTATAGTAGCTGGAAGGCCTCTCATCAAGCTTGACAAGCCGGGGTTGAAAGACTTTCCATAGAAGCGCTTTGCTCGCTTACAATATTTGGATGTCTTTCATCAAGCTTATCAAGCCAGGGTTGAAGGGCTTTCCTTTTTGGAGCGATTTTTCCGCTTATAGTAGTCGAAAGGCCTTTCATCAAGCTTGTCCGGCCGGGGTTGCAGAGACCTTTTACAGTAGAATATTCAACAGACGAATGGTGTATATCGCATTAAGATAGATAACATACCGTCAGTTGATTGTAGTCGGAAGGCCTCTCATCAAGCTTGTTAAGCCAGGGTTGCAGAGCGCTTTCCTTATTTCAGTAGAGTAGACAATGGACGGATGATATGCATCACGTTAAGATAGACAACATCTTGTCCGTTGATTGTAGTCGGAAGGCCTCTCATCAAGCTTGACAAGCCAGGGTTGCAGAGCGCTTTCCTCTTTAAGTAGAGTAGACGACGGACAGATGATATGCATCACTTTAAGATAGACAACATCATGTCCGCTCGTAGTAGTCAAAGGCACTTTCCTCCAGTTTGCTCGCGCTTTCCGTTCTTTGGTTAAAGTAACACCCGCAGAAGTTGTTCAAGATTGTAAACGAGATGGAGCTGCTTACACTTAAATTTTTCGAATTATAAAAGATAAACAATTTGTTCAGTTTTGCGCACTTTCGGTGAAGGGTTACGTTTATAAACTGATGGAAATGCTTCGTATTGTACCCTTTTCGAACGATCGTTAATGGGAACTAGTGCATTCCTGGAAATTTAACTTCTTTTTATTGCTAAAGTTTGATTTATGATTTCATCCCATTCACATAAATCGATCGACAAATCTGCGTTTTCTATGCAGATTCAAGATCTTGCAATGGTTACAAGCATATAGTTCGGCACATTTATATCTACGTGGACTTCCGTTGCTCCTTCTCCCATGAAGCGATTAAGCCCCCACTGCCTTTTGAATAACGGGCGGGTCGGTTCGATTCAAAATAGCGCAACGGACGGGTGTGTCGCTCCTGTAGTAGAATTTACCTGATGTAGTCATGCGAAAGTTTTCTCTCAGCTTGTTGACGCCTTGAGCTATTCGTGTGAAGTTACACTGAAGTTACTGAATGGAGCTGGGCACAGTCTAGGACACTTCCTTTCTTATTAGTTTTCAGAAGGCTCCTCATCAAGCTTGACAAGCGGGAGTTGCACTGGCGCTTTCCTTGTAGATGTAGAGTAGACAACGATCGCATGAATGCTTCACATTGTGTTAGCTAACATCCTGTTCGGTTGTAGTAATCAGAGAGCCCCTCATCAAGCTGGTCAAGCCAGGGTTGAAGAGCGCTTTCCTCTTAGAAGTAGATTAGAAAACGAACGGATGATATGCATCAAATTATGATAGACAACATCCTGTTCGTTTGTAGTAGTCGGGATGCCTCTCATCAAGTTTGACTAGCCAGGGTTGAGGGCTCTCTGATGTAGATGTAGAGTAGATAACGAACGGATAAATGCTTCACATTGTGATTGCCAACATTTTGTTCGTTTGTAGTAGTTGGAAAGCCTCTCATCAAGCTTGACAAGCCAGGGTTGTAGGGCGCCTTCTTTATAGTAGAGTAGACAACGAACGGATGGTTTGCGTCGCATTAAGATAGACAACATCCTGTTCGTTCATAGAAGCGGGAAGTCCTGTCCTTCAAGCTTGCCCAAGCCTTCAGTTCGGGTTACATTCACCGAGATTGCTCATAGCCGCAAACAAGTTAAAGGTAGACAGCGTACAGATGATGTGATCTTCAACTTAAGAAGAACGCTCATCTAGTTCGCTTTTGATTAGTTAGTGCGTTTTGCTTTCAGAACTAAAGTTTTCATGCATGGGAGTTCGTAAGCACTCACTGTTTCGTTTGAATGTATGTAGTTTGAAGAGGATTCACATTTCTTAAGCGCGCCTGGCTTCAAGTACTATTAAATTATTCTATGGCAGTTCGAAGACGCTCGCCGTTTCTCGGAGATGTTTGCTTTCCTCTCTGTAGTTAGTAGGTGGCGACTTGCTCACGTAGTCTGTAGTTGTAGTCGGAAGTCCTTTCCTTTCTTTCACATGCAAATACTTAAGCCCTCGAATGGGGACATAGAGATTTAAAATAACTTTCTTTTCCTTAGGTTAGGCATTGCAAGTCCAGCATCCAGCTTGAGATCCTGCCTCATGTGTCAGGTGTAAGTGAGCAGAGTGCGATGCGAGGAAGTCGGTAAGTCCATTCTCATTAACATAATTTTTGTTTAATTTTACCTCAAAATAAGTTCCAAATAATTCCGGGCTCGGGCATGCATGTCCAAACATACATTTAGAATATTTCGGGAAATACTTTTTCTTATAACCCCCTCAAGGCAGCAAACAGTTGCCTCTGAGGCTAGGTAGGGGACCCCTCAGGACCCGAACAGGTGTCCTGAGGCTAGGTAGGATTCTGCTCTTTTCTTTTCAGGTTTTTTTATTCTTTCTTTCCAGGGCGGGAGCGTCGCGATCATCCGTTTGATTAATCACTCGAGGAATCAAATGAAGAATCGTATGAGGAATCATTTCACGAATCAATTGAAGATTTCGGGAATCATTTAAGAAATTATTTGAGGTTTTGGTTGACTAAATATTTTTTCTCAAATTTACTTCGAAAAAATAAATTTGCTTGAATTTACTAACTCTTTCACTTCTAAAATTAATTTTCGATACACTTTTAAAATAACTGGCGTCTAAACTCTTAGGCGTTTATGATTCTTTCGAGATTCGATTAAAATTTAGAGCTTTAATTTGTTTTTCCGCAAGCGAATACGTAATCGATGACAAAATCCAAACGGAAGGGATTCGAATACAACGTCCTCGGCAGCGTTAACTTAACTTAACCTTTTCATTTCTAAAATTTATTTCCGTTACAAATTTAAAATGACTAGAGTCTTACACCTTGTCCGTTTATGATTCTTCTGAGGTCTGATTTTAATTTAGGGCTCTAATTTGTTCTCTGCAGGCGAATTCATTATTAATGACAAAATCCAAACGGAATGGGTATCGAACACATCTTCGGCAACGGTAGTTTAGGTTCGAAACGAACGCGCCGGAACATGTCCTTTTTAGGGCATTAACTGCAATAAAAGCAGGACATTGATATTGCAATTCATTGGTTCCACTTATTTTTCCTCATAATAAGTGGAAAATAGAATTGCAGACAAAAGCTGCTTCAGATGGTGCTTCCAGCTTGGCAAAATTAGAAATCTGTTGAGTTCTGAGCATTATTTTGGAGCAGGCGCTTACCAGTGTGTTTTCTTTTTAAACAAGGTTATTTTTCATTGCCCATGTTGAAGAAGGGAATTGATTATTTTGAGAAATAGGTAAAATAATGAAGTTACTTAATCATTCGACAGCGACAGTCCTTTAATACGTTTTACCGCGTTCGCAAGTGGGCTTTAAGATTCTGAATCCTTTGATCCTATTTTTCCAATCTCGAAATTCTCCCAGAAATGTATGTTTCTTTTTCTGAAAGCCGTCTATTCCCATTGGCCGGACGCACAATTTTTCCAACGGATTTTGTTGGAACCAAACCAATGTACTTTTTGAAAGTTCGCGGGCGGGAGGAATTTGTATAGGAAGCTGAAATCAAATACGAAGTAAATTAAAATTATAAATTTAATAACAAAACCCAATATTTACAATTGGTATTATTCATGCTGTAAAGCTTAATTTTTTTTACCAAGTTCTGCTTCTCATTATTTACTTTAAGACTCAAACTTTCTCCATATAACAAATTTAATGAATATGCACTTTATTCCTTAATCAGCTATTCGGTCAGTATTGGTATTCAAGTTTCGTGTTGGCCAGCATAAACTTGTGCAGTTAAAAATTGACCTAAAGTAGAATGTTTCACGGAGAAAGATTTCTTCCAAACATTGATTTACATCCAGAGCACATGACATGAACTAAAAGTAAAAATAAAGTAAAATCATCGTCTTTTGAATTTATTCAGTTCTTCAGTCTTACAATTATGTCACCCACAATGGACCACAAAATATCGTCGTCTATTTTGTGTTTTTGAACCTAAGGACTTCATCAATCCTCAAATCACGTTTCCACCTGTTTTTTTATTCCTTAAAATCATTCAAACCTCTTGTGAGAATTGGAACTCCTCCTATTCGGCTTCATCTTCTCGAGATGAAAGCGAAGTCCAATCGTCTGCCTACCAAAGTGCCAATAAACAATTGAATGCATTGAATTCATAATTACATAGCTTGGTTCTGCTTCACTTCTGCTTATGGTTTAGACAATTCGATTTGTAAGTGTCTGTTTCACATTCAGTTGATTTGATTTGAATTTAATTAAATTTTGGACTAACATGTTTACATACTATTTTCGGCACCACTGCTTAAAATGTCACAGTCGTCAATTTTTCACAGACTTTCAAAAGGCTATTTCTTCCTTTCAGGTACCTTCAAACTGCAGCAGAAGACAGAACATCAAATAAATGATACCCACAAAAGAAAATGTCAAAATCAGCCCGTTTGCTGTCGAATGAACACTCTCGCAGCGGCTCTCTACTTACACATTTTTTCCATACATGTCATCTCTCGCAATTCACACACTGTTGCTGTCACCACAAATCTCTCGAGCAGAGTTTGCACGCGAAAGAATATATAATTTGCCTTCATCAGCGGCAGCAGTGAATCATCGAAACTTCGCCGCTGTGTGGTCAAAGTTTCATTCAGAAAATCAACTCCCTCCACTGGCACACTGGCACCGCATCTTAGACACTGTTATGAAATATTAACCATAGACTTCATCATACCACGACCAAAGCTAGCCAACAACAACAGTCAAACAGTTCGATCAGCACATTACACAAAAAACAGGTGAGTTACTCGCTCTCGGGCCAGCTAGCACACGGTCAGCGTGTCTCTTTAGTCTAATCCAAATCAATTTTTTGTGTTAAATTTAGTATTGAACTTCATTTCAAATCAGTCGCTCGTGCAAGTTAAAGCAAGTCGGTCGTCTAAGTGGTTCCGAGATTCGCGATTCGGCCAACCGTAATTATAACTTAACTGAAGAGAATTAAAGCATAACAGCTCAATATTGGGAAACCCGTGTGTGCCTGGCTAATAAACACCTGAGACGAAGGGAATTCTGTTTAGCTTCAAGGTGATAACCAACAAACTGAAACACAGACGGAGGCAATCTATTACTTAATCGCCCCGACATAGATAAGTCAGTTTAATTTGGAAAAAAAGAGGAAACCAACTTTGAAGGAGAGGAGAAAAGACAAAAAGTGAAACGACTTTGTAACAGAAAAACGCACGACGACCTAGTTAGGCCTGCAGACGAAGAAAAAGAAGAAGCAACACTTGTACACTGGACGGAGGAACGCTGGCGCAAAAGAGAGAAAGTTTTAATCGTCGCCTTGTAGCCCTAAAGAAAGAGGAAGACACAACAAAAAGGTGAAAGTTTTTTTTCCCGAGTTTTCAAAAAATATTTCGACTGTCTTCGGACATCTGGTCCCAAAAGTGAGCTGTGCCTTAAAGAAGTCGGTGCAAACATAGAGAGAAGAAGTTAGAGAAATGTGGCCCGAAAACGTTGGAATTCTCGCTATCGAGGTGATTTTCCCGTCTCAATACGTTGATCAAACTGAACTGGAGGAATTCGATGGCGCCTCAAGTGGAAAATATACCGTCGGACTGGGACAGAGCAAAATGGGTTTCTGCTCGGACAGGGAGGATGTGAACAGCCTGTGCTTGACGGTCGTCAGCCGCCTCCTAGAGAAGCATCATATTAAGCCATCGCAAATTGGACGCATGGAAGTTGGTACTGAGACCATAATCGATAAGTCCAAGTCGGTGAAGAGCGTCCTAATGCAACTGTTTGCCGAGAAAGGTGCCACCGACATTGAGGGAATCGACACAACAAACGCTTGCTACGGCGGAACTGCGGCACTCTTCAATTCGATAAATTGGGTTGAGTCGTCCAGCTGGGACGGAAGATTGGCGCTAGCTGTCTGTGCGGATATTGCTGTCTACGCCAAGGGTCCTGCTCGTCCGACTGGAGGCGCTGGCGCCATCGCCATGCTCGTGGGTCCAAACGCGCCATTGGTTTTCGACAGAGGTCTGAGGGCCACTCACATGGAGCATGCATATGACTTCTATAAGCCCGACCTCAGTTCAGAGTACCCCACTGTGGACGGTAAACTTTCTATTCAGTGCTACCTGTCAGCGTTGGACACGTGCTATCAGCTGTACCGCAAGAAATTCCAGGCCAAATATCCCGACGCCCCCAAAGAGGGACTGGACGTCTTTGACGCGCTGCTCTTCCACACACCATTTTGCAAGTTAGTACAAAAGTCCGTCGCTCGAGTTGTGTTCAACGACTACTTGCTGACGCCTGAAACAAAACGAAATACTAAATTCCCAGGACTGGAAAAGTTCGCTAATTCCACACTGGCGTCAACATACTTCGATCGGGATGTGGAGAAGACCTTCATGACTCAATTTGCGGATGTGTTCGACAAAAAAACCAAAAAATCACTACTGCTAGCAAACCAAGTGGGCAACATGTACACGCCGTCGGTTTATTCAGGACTCGTCTCTCTGCTGGTCAGCGAAAAGCCCGAGGATCTGGTGGGCAAACGGATTGGACTCTTCTCATACGGCTCGGGATTAGCCGCCTCAATGTATTCAATTTCAGTGACCAAAAACGCTGATGAATTCAAGAAATTTGTCTCAAACCTGGACTACGTCCTGCCAATGCTGAATTCCCGCGAGAAAATCACTCCCGAGGAGTTCTCTCAACTTATGGAAATTCGCGCGAAGAACAACCACGCTGCGCCGTACACACCAACTGGCAGTGTCACCGTGCTATTCCCCGGCACCTACTATCTCAAAGAAGTAGACGAGCTGCACCGAAGAACGTACGAGCGCGTGCCTACAATCTCCAACGGCATCCACTAACCGACCTCATCGGCAACTACTATAAAAGATCTTTATTTTCCTTTTTTCACGACAATAATTTATTTAATAACAAAAAACAGCAAGCAAACCGCTATTTGCAAAGCACAGTGGGTTACAAGTCTATTTTTGTTTTCATTACAATCTGTCGCACGGGTTCGGAGCGAAGCCCCTTTATACATACGGAGAGGAGTTTTGATACCTTGTAGTTAGGTAGGAAGTTGTTTACTGTTAAAATATATATAGGTGGATATGCATAAATGCATATGTATAAAATACAAACAAACAAAACAAAATTTAAAATAAATAAAACACAATTGATTTTATTTGATAATCAAATGCAAAAACAACAAAAAACTGTTTTTTTTTCTTAAGCCCAATTTCTTTAAGCAGACATTGGTGTTGTGGCTGCTGCAGCACGAAGAGACCCGAATCTCATTCGCCGAGGTGTAAGGTGTGTACGCAAAGCAACGGTCTTCGGCAGTCGTGAGTGCTGTGAGATCGTTTCGGAATTTCTTTTTGAAAACTTAATTTCTTCAGGTGTTTTGTTGCTTGTGGGTCTTTTTGGGGTTTCTCTTTCTTCCGCCGATTGATTGCTGATGAAATGCATAACAAATCAAACTTGGATTGTTATCTCTCTTGGCTCTTGGCTCTGGGCTCTGGGCTCTTGAGTGTTGGAGGTTGGAACGAAAAGAAACTAGGTTGTTGGGTTGTCGCGTGTATGGTGTAAACAAATAACGTTGGAAAGTCTGGTGGGAGCACGGCGATATCAATTTGACATCAAACTTGTTTTCTTGTGTTTTTTGGAGGGTAGACGATGAAAATGAAAACGGTCAGACGTTACGAAGATCGAATGAGGAGAATTACGAGACTAATTATCAAAGCTTGAGTTACGTCAAGCATTATGATGGGTTATTTTATTTGGATTTTTTTTCTAAAGAGTTTTGCCTTTTGACATTTTTTTATCTATTCAAAATTTTGATTAGCTTCTCCGCACTTTGTACTTATGATATGAATCAGTGACGCTCTAAACTGTTCCAGCTTCGGTGTAAGGAAGAGAATGCATTAAATTGAAAGCACTTTGTGCAAATATAATGGTGTCATCAGAATTGTATTTTATTCATATTTCAGGCGGGAATGACATCATAATTTAAAGGGAAATAGATGATTCGAAATTTAATCGTTGAAACTTGCGTGTACACAACACGTCTTAATATATTTCCTTGATGCTCAATTCAGTTCACTTGATTCCAGAACGAATGAAATAGTACGTGTTCTCTGTGAAGAGAATTGTGGGAGTACACGCGCCTTAGCTTTCTGAGCTTCAGCTCGGTGGGGTCAAGTTTTATTCTGAGGAGATTTCGCGTGGGATTTAGAGTGCCTTCTCTTCTATAACCCGATTCATCATGAAAAAGAAATACTGATTTACTGTCAGTTTGGACACATAATGCACTTGAAGGGAAAGCCATAATCACGATGTGCCAGTGACCGGATGCAGAACTATGATTTGGATGGTTGACTGTAGTGAAAAAGTTATTTTCTGGCTGTTTGAAAGTTCTTCTTTTCATGTTTTCATATTTATAAGGATGGCACGACAGTGCAGGACCGGGGCTTCCACAAATATGTCTTTGAAGTAGGCAGAGGGCTACAAGCAAACCAAGTTGATTGGGCTCTTCTCCAATTGTATGCATCAGCTTAGTCTCAAACGTTTTTTATTGCCTTGTGTCAATTGTTTTATTTTAAGATTCTTCCGTTTTGAGCATGCATACATACACTTTTGAGATCCTAGCCACATTAAGAAGAAAGGACACTATTAAGCAAAATATGATGACAAGGTGTACAGTTGTTATTGAGAAATCCACCAAAATCTAATCCGTTACATTTAATATCAAGATTAATTAAACTCAGTATCGCGATTAGTATTAATTAAAACGCCGAAGCCTGCTTTCGATTCCAGGACAAAGAGGAGAGCAATCCCATTCAACTTAAAAACTGACACAGAGCTGGTTTTCAAACAAATGTTGGCTATCCGCCAGACAGGCTTAGCTTAAAAGGAGTGCTTATTCTTGTCCTTAGCAACAAACCTAAAGGGAAAACTTTCCGCAAATCTAAGTCATAGGGAATACTACAAGAGCACGAAGCAATTTTAACTTACACGCCAGACAAACTTAACTTAAAATGGGTTTTAATTCCTGCCTTACGCAGAATATGCAGCGGGAACACATTCCACAAATTTGTCCTATAACGAAGAGCGCGCCACTTCCAAGCAATTTCAGCTTAGTCGTTATTATGTCTTGGTCACATTGCTTTTGTGCTGTGTTCAACAAGGAAGAGCTCAATGTTAAATAAGCTCTTTTTCTAAGAGCTCTTTTTAAATAAGCGCCATATTCCATTGTTGCCCTGGACCTCAATAAGCTCTGCAGCACGTCTATTCTCTTGTCACCTGCCCTTAAATTCGCACGTCAAGTTTTTTGACTTTCTACTTTTGTTGTGTTTGTCATGTCCGATGTTCCATTACGTCGGATTCCCACTGGAGCTGTGTTTTTCGTAAGCACACTTCACAGGAGGTCCAGTGTGGCGGTGACTAAATACAACGCATTCTGACTGGAGCTGTCTTTTCCATTTCTACATGGTCCAGTCAACCTAGGTGCTTGGCTAGACGCATTCAGCCATAGGACCGATAGAGTTTGCTGATCTTCCTCCTCCAGATTCCATCAATATAGGCAATTGAGTAATGAAGCCTTCTCTCGATAGACAAAGCTCGCTTTATATAACAGCTTGATCATCCCAGACCTAATTTATGGTGCGGAAATCTGGACGTTACCAAAGGCAGATGAGGAAGCCCTTAGTCTTTTCGAGAGAAAAGTTTTGCGTGCAATTTTTGTTCCAGTTTGCGTTGATGGCATCTGGAGGAGAAGATTTAACGACGAACTCTATGGGCTGTACAGCGACATGCGCCAGGTCTAGCGTCTACGGATACAACGCTTAAGATTACTAGGCCATGTAGAGCGTACGGACAAAAGTCTTCGAATCTCAACGCTTAAAATTGCTAGGCCATGTAGAGCGTATGGACATCACTGCTCCCTCCGAAAAGTCTGCGAATCTGAGCCATGGGGAAAACGCAACAGAGAACGACCTAGGCTAAGGTGGCACACACAAGTGGGGAAGGACCTCAACCAACTTGGAGTGCGCAACTGGAGGCAGCTGGCGAAAGATCGTGCTGGCTAGAGAGGCATGTTTGTTGAGGACCAGGTCTACCCCGGACTGTAGTCCGACAAGAAGAAGAAGAAGAAGGAAAAGAAGAAAAATAAGAAGAAGAGGTAGAAGAAGAAGAAGAAGAAGATTCCATCAATTCTAAGATGACAAAGAAAGATAAAAATTCGTCTTGAATAGGTTATGAGCTTTTCCGCTTTTTAAAACACGTCTACTTAGATAATTAAGCTGTTATTCCAAAGCAAGCTCTTTCGCTTTTTTGTCTTTTGAACCCAGAGAAACATCGATTTTTTGTAAGTCCTGAATTAACATTTTTAAAATTTTATGCAAATGCCGTTTCGTGTGATGAAATTTCTCTCGAATATTCAACTAACCTACATACTTTTTACGCTTTTCACAGCCACGAAACTAATTATATCAAACACTAAAGAATGCATATATCAACTACGGTCTCACCTTCATTCCCAAGCTGATGTCAAAGTTCTCGAGTATCGTGCTATCCACAACTGCGGACATTCAAAACTGCACTTAAAAAATGAATAGATAACAAGAGTGCTGCGCAGGAAAACAAAAACATGTCAGCGAATATAAAATTAACACCTATCGCCCTGACATCAGCTTTAGCACCACATAAAACAATTTTAATCACTCCACGCACAGCAAGGTGAAAGCTGACCACTAGATCGCTATTTCATAACTCGGGTTGTGTCACAGGCAAGTCACAATTAATGCCTGATCGACTGCCAGAAAAACTAAACTCAACTTCGATGCATCAAACGGGGCAGGGTTTAGGAACTGATTTTATTGCTTACTCGATTTCCATGATGACTTGATTTGGTCAGGGGGCAAGAGGCTTTCAGATTCTAATGTATTTAGTTCTGACCGACTTTACCAACAATGAGTGCTGGGAGTCCAAAACTATGGTTAACAAAGATTCTAAAATTCCAAATATCGAGTGAACTTATACTTTAAGGTTCGGACTGAGGAACCGCTCAGTTTTTTCGAGAGAAAAGTTATGCTTGTGATTTTAAGTCATGTTTCCATTAATGGCAATTGGAGAGGAACATTCAACAGCGTACTTAACGGGCAGCACAATCTAAAGACGCTTGACCAGACGCACACACATGCGTTTGGTCAAGCGTCTTTAGATTGAACGCTTATGATGGCAAGAGCGCAAAATGTTTCTTTTCGAAAAGTATTCGAATCCGAAACATTTGGACAACGTAGCAGAGGACGTCCTACATTGAGGTGGCGAACACAAGTGGAGAAGGGCCTCAACCAACATGAAGTGCGTAACTGGAGACAGCTGGCGAGAGATCATGCGAGATGGGGAGGCATGTTGGTTGAGGCCAAATCCAACCCAGACTGTAGCGCCACACAAAAAGAAAGACGAAGGTTCGAGTGGTGCAAGAAATAAATGTATTTCATTTCGGTCAAGAAAATGCAAAATGAAAATGTTTTAAATCCGTGTTAAGGTCTGGGATGATCAAGCTGTTGTATAAAGCGAGCTTTGTCCATTGAGAGAAGGCTTCATTACTCAGTTGCCTCTATTGATGGAATCTGAAGGAGGAAGATCAGCAAACTCTATCGGTCCTATGGCTGAATTCTGCTGCAATTTCATGGCGTTCACATTGTTCGGGAATATCTGGTTAACTGAATTTTATGGGAATTTAAAATGTGGTGTTCGCATTGTTGATAGTTAAGCTCGCTGTTTAGTTCATGCAGTTATTTGAAAAAAAAACTTAAAATGACTGAAAACAAGATGCTCCTCCTAATTTTCTCTTGCACTGGGCATTATTATTTTTTTCCTTAATTAGTTTATGAAAATAAAATTTATTAAAATGATTCTTTTACTGAAATCATGGAAATTTAGGGGCAGAGCAAGCCTTGCATTGTTGGTTTATTAAATTGTAGTACGAGACCATTCTTTAAAATAAAGAAATTTTGACGCATCAAGTTAGACAGTCTATGTGTTCAAATTCAATACTGATGCCACTATATGTAAGGCTATTTAGAACCATATTAATAAATTAATTGTTGGCGCTACATTTCAAAGGGGAACCAGGGCCTAGCTTGCTCATCAACTACTTGTGTTGTGCGCGCTACTGTTCTCTCATGAGTAGAAGGGACCTACAGTTTTTTGCTGACTCTGAACGGCGAAGTTTAAGAAGCTTTCTTAGACAGTTAGAACTCTTTGACTGCTGTCAGCAGCTCGAAAGAGGTGGTGCCGTGAAATATTAGAAAAATTGGTGTTGAACTGGGAGTCGAACCTAGACCCTTCGGCGTATGAGCGTCGCACTCTACCCACTACGCCATGGGGAACACATTTGGAATTCTATATATTATATATAGAATAAACTAAGATATAAATTCATGTGTTGTTGCGGAAATTCATGTTTACCAGATGTATGAAAGGAAGGTCTTTTAGAAGCACCCAGTGAAGATAGTTAGAGGCTTGTTAGTTTAGGCTGTAACTGTAGCGCCAATTAAAGACGAAGAAGAAGGACAGAGCTTTATTTAGTTACTAAAAACATGAAGTGAGTGCAGCGGATCTGTATTGTTCTCCTCTCAAAGGTGTACTGTGAGGCCACGTTTCTTGTTCTTCGTGTGCGCTACAGTCCGGGGTGGACCTAGGCGGCACATGTTCCCAATTAACAACCCGTTGCTAAAAACACACTTAACTGGCCTTGGAATAAGCTAAGTTCTTTCTCCATTCAGAATGTAAGACCATTCTGTTTCAACTACTAAGCTTTCTAATCCATTAATAAGTTGGGTAGTCTCTATTAATTTTATTTATGAGAAAAATAATTTTTTTTAAGCGATTCCTCATTCCGAACCTTAAAATATCAGTTCGCTCGAACAAAGAAAACTTTTGAAATCAAAATCGAAGTAGATTTATTCTTTTTATTTTAATTATTCAAAATTCATTTGCTTCATATTCATTTAACAATAATAATTGTTGGCGCTACAGTCCAAAGGGGGACCAAGGCCTAGCTTGCTCATCAACTACTCGTGTTTTGCGCGCTATTGTTCTCTCACGAGTAGAAGGGACCTACAGTTTTTTGCCGACTCCGAACGGCGAAATTTGAGAAGCTTAAACAGTTATTACTCTTTGAGTGTTGTCAGCAGCTCGAAAGAGGTGGTGCCGTGAAATATTAGAAAAATTGATGTTGAACTGGGAGTCGAACCAAGACCCTTCAGCGTGTGAGCGTCGCACTCTACCCACTACGCCACGGCGACCACATTCATTTAACACATCACTCAATAAGTCCCGGAACTAACCACTAAAATTCGATTTTATTCATCAACATAGTTTCCTTCAAGAGTGATACAGTCACTTAGAGCGGCGTCAGTTAGTCCAACGACGCTCTAACATTTCGATTACCTTTTTATGAAACGATTTCTCTTTGGCCTCAAAATAGTCTCAGTTTCGGCGATCACCGCCTTATTCGAGCCATATCTTTCTTCGGAGGTCTGAAAAGAGGCAGAAGTCGCTGGAGGCCAGATCTGGAGAATTTCGTGGGTGCGGAAGAAATTGAAAGTCAAATTCGTGAAATTTGGCAATGGTAGCCGACGACTGTGACACGATGCATTGCCTTGGTGGAAGAGAATTTTTTTCTCTTTTATATGGGACCGTATTTTTGCAAATTCTACCTTCAAATGCCCCAATAGTACCATGCATTATTCGCTGTTGACCCTTTTGCCTTTTTCAATATAGTCGATGAATGGAATTCCGTGCGCATCCCAAAACACGGATGTCATAACCTTGCCAGCCGACTTTTGTGTTTTTGGACGCCTTGGGCTGCTGTCCACTACGCAGACTGCCGATTTGACTGTAGTGCTGGATCCAAGTTTCATCCATTGTGACATACGGACACAAAAAGTCCTTTTAGTTCTGGCCAAACAGTTCCAAACAGGTTTCAGAATCATCGAAACGTTATTGTTTTTGATCCATTGTGAGTAAACTCGGCACTTATTTCGAAAACAGGTTTCTCATAGGCAAACGTTCATGCAAATTAGTGTAAACACTGCCTTCTGATATCTCAGCTATCTCACGCAATTTCACTTTGTGGCTTTCCAAAACGATTTTGCATACCTTACGTTTTCAGCTGTAACGACCTTAATTGGCCGTTCACAGCGTTCAGCATCGTTGGTTTCTATCACGTTTTAAGTCAGTATACCACCGACAAATAGTCATCGCAGAGTCCCTGAAATACTTTTCAAGCCATTGCTGAGCTTGCACAGTATTTTTTTTGTATCAAAAATCAGTGTTTAATGAAAACACGGAATTATTTTTTTTTTTTCATTGATTTGAAAATCGTAGCGTCACTTGAAGCATTTTAAGTTGTAACATTGTAATCGGATTGTCATACACATTTGACAGGTATCATTTGAATTTCTTAAAAATAATATGTCCATTCCAATTGCTATAACATGCTACGGAATAAATGGCTACGTTCCATTAGCTAATTTTTTCGTAGAAGAGAGAGCTCTTGAGAGAGCAAATTTTTTGCTGCTAAAGAAAATTCTGTGGACAGCAACACGAAAGCAGATGGCTGTCAAAGTGAAAACCAAAAGAATCCCTGACATTTCATACATCCGAGAGCTGTTTACAAATTTCTACGAAAAGTCGTTTCACAAGTTTTGGTAGAGTTACTCTCTCCAAGAGAGATTTTTACCAAAACTACTCAACTGCAAATTTCTGTACACAAATCATTGGAATCGACCTAATATGGGTTCTTTGTTGGTGGCACCCCCTGTATGTCAGTCCTGAGACCTATATAATGACATATTAGTAGCCTCTGTGGCGCAGTAAGTAGATTGGGACACTCATATTCCGAAGGTACAGATTCGATTCAAGGTTGAACATCTCACATTTTTGACGGGACCACCTGCTTCCAGCTGCTGAGAGCACTTAAAGAGTAATAACTGTCTATGATCAAGCTTCGCCGTTCGAATTCGACAAAAAACTGTAGGTCTCCCTTCTAATCGTGAGAGAACAGGAGTGCGCACAACACGAGATAGGTGATGAGCAAGGCCTGTTTCTTTCTGTTTCTCCTGTTTCTTGTTTATAAAAACATTTACTTTGTACGAGTATTGGAGTACTTTCGTATCATGAATTCTTAAGAACATGGCTCATTGTCACGTGGCATAGACTCAATAGATGTGTTCCCATACCCGAAACAAACAACACAAAATAGTACAAAACACCACAAACCAACACAATGTCCGTTCCCATATACCGAAAAAATAGGTTTTACGTTAAATGAGCGCTCTCTCGTGAGAGTAAAATACTTCCCCATCCTACCCATTTTAACGCAAGAACTTTTTGTGTGTAGGATGTTAATTTTCTGTCAAACTAATTGGTGCGCGTACAGAGATGAATGAGCATTGACCCATTATCTTTGAGGATGAGTCTCAAATTTTGGGGCTGTTTTTTTTTTCTGAAGGGAAGAAGTGAGTTTGACATTAAAGACATACTGTACACATTTGGTTTAGCTGCATTCCCGTACTTTGCCTCATTTTGAGAGGCACTTCTTAACAAATGACAGACTTTAGAATTTAGTACAGAGAGTACTGGAACACACATAATAAGTCTGCGCAAACTTAAGGGATCGGTGCTCCAGTGTTCCAGAATTGCAAAATAACTGCCTTTTTTCCTTGTCCCCAAGGTTTGTTTTGGTTTTGTCCAACTTTTGCTTGTTAATTCTCAATTGGCTATATGAAAATACGGCCACCCCAAGGTATTTTAATCAAACATTGGGCGCTTTGACGAGTGCCGAAAATCATTATTGTGTTGCAATATTCTTTCTTTTGTCATGATATATTTTATTTGGAGAATAGATCAAATCTTCTTCTTCCCCTTATGACACTACAGTCCGGGGTGGACCTGGACCTCAACCAAAATGCCTCTCTAGCCAGTACAATCTTTCGCCAGCTGCCTCCAGTTGCGCACAAGTTGGTTGAGGTCCTTCCCTACTTGTGCGCACCGCCTTAACCTAGATCGTCCTTTATTGCGTTGTCCCAATGGCTCAGATTCGAAGACTTTTCGGGCCGGAGCAGTGATGTCCATACGCTCTACATGGCTTAGTCATCTAAAACGTTGCATTCGTAGACGCTTGACCAGGCGCATGTTTCTCTACAGCCCATAGAGTTTGTCGTTAAAACTTCTCCTCCAGATGCCATCAACGCAAACAGGACCAAATATCGTACGCAAAACTTTTATCAAGGTTTTTAATTTTTTTCAAATCATGGCCGCATAATATGACATTCTTGACCTAATGTTTTACAGATTACTTTTTTTTTGTGTAAAACGTCAGTGAAATTCTTTTTCCTGAGGCCGTTTAAAATTTCGACCGGCCAGATAAGTTTATAGGTCTGTTCCAATCGCTCTGAATTGTTGCTACGAAATTCACCGAAAAACTGACAAAGAGCGTTCCATTTGCTGATTTTTTCGCAGCAGAGACAGCTCATGAGAGAATAAAATATTTCCCCTCCCTACGAATTTCTAGCAAAAAAAAACTGTGGGCAGCAAATGACTGTCGGAATCAGAAAAAAAAACCTCTGACATTTCTTATACATGATAGCAGCTTACATCTGATTCCGCGATTTTCTACGAAAAGTCGTTTCACAAATTTCGACAGAGTTACCCTCTCGAAGAGAGATTTTTACCCAACCTACTCAACTACGAATTTCTGTGCACAAATGATTTAGAACAGACCATTTGTGATAATTGATGATGTGGTTGCCGTGGCGTAGTGGGTAGAGTGCGACGCTCACACGCCGAAGGGTCTAGGTTCGATTCCCAGCTCAACACCAATTTTTCGAATTTTTAACGGCACCACCTCTTTCGAGCTGCTGACAACACTCAAAGAGTAATAACTGTGTAAGAAAGCTTCTCAAATTTCGCCGTTTGGAGTCGGCAAAAAGTTGTAGGTTCTTCTACTCATGAGAGAACTGTAGTGCGCACAACACGAGTAGTTGATGAGCAAGCAAGGCCCTGGTCCCTCTTTAGACTGTAGCGCCAACAATTATTGTTTTTTGTGCCTATTCAGCAGTCAATTTATAACCTCATAAAGAAAAACGCAATTGAATTAGAACAGTCCTTGTTTTTGTTTCATCAGCTCAGAAAATATATTTCTCTCCCTCTCCATCCTTACCCCGCCCCCCCCCCTCACTTCATTTGAAATCATTTCTTAAATTCAAGGCGATCTTATTGCTTACTCCCATAAACGTTTTTCGGACCTTGGGAGCACCTTCTAATGTTCGGAGCAGTTGTTCATGGTGTCATCAAAAGAAGGGAATTGAAACCGAAACTTACCGATTTTTCGATTTCGTTTGGGATAAGTATGACAGCTTAATTATTTTCTCTGTAATATAAAATAATGCAGCATTCATATTTACTACAATACAATGCTAACCAATAAAAATGCGCTAAAAAAACACTGCTAAGTATGACCTATTTCTGCTGTCAGTAATTTATGTAAAATGTGTAATAAGAACACAAAATCTATGTTTATGCATGAAGTAGAAAAGGCGAAACGAAATTCTCTGAGTACTTTCAAAAATACTTTTCGCCGTTTGCATTCTAGCCACTTGCATAAATGATTGACTTCAATTACACGCTGACACAGGAAGAACTTGAAAGACGGTGCCGTATATTAATGATAATAATTGTTGGCGCTACAGTCCACAGGGGGACCAGGAGCTAGCTTGCTCATCAACTGTTCGTGTTGTGCGCGCTACTGTTCTCGCACGAGTAGAAGGGACTTACAGTTTTTTGCCGACTCCGAACGGCGAAGTTTTAGAAACTTTCTTAGACAGTTGTCAGCAGCTCGAAAGAGGTGGTGCCGTGGAAAATTCGAGATGTTGAGCCGGGAATCAAACATAGACCCTTCGGCTAGTGAGCGTCGCACTCTACCCACTACGCCACGGTGCCGTATATTGCTGCGAGAAAAATTACAAAAACGATAGGATCCATAAAGAGAAACCGGTTCTTTCATATTTAAGGCAGGTCTTAATATAAGGGGCAAAACATACATTGTTCCACTAAGTTCTAATCATTTGTGACAGAGATTTGAACTGATCGTTTTATCCCGGGTGTAGATTTCTGGGGGTACCCTATTTAATGTGCTACATTATAAGTGCGATTTGGAAATTTACTAAAAATATATAAAGAAGATTTTTTAAATCATCGTTTGAACAGCGAAAATCGGATACAAATTCGCTTTAAGAAACCCAAGTGATTTCTTTTACTCCCGTTGGGGCAACGTTTAGTATCAAAGATTCAAAGATAATCTTCGTCGTAAAAAGAACACAGCATTTTAGAAAGATAATAGCTCTCCAATGTCAATAACCAGCAGTTGAAACAAATGTTCGCCCTAATCGCCCCAATAAACGTGCTTCACACTACGCTATCAGCAACAAAACTCTTCACGGTCAACGGTCAAAGTTTCGCCGGAACACCTCCCGGCGTATCGATATCGATAGCATGACTCCTTATCAGTCACTTGCACAAAGGAAAAAAGAGTTAAACATGAACAAAAGACAACAACTTACGTGATAAACATTTGACTCTAAGTAAACTTTCACCTTCTCCCAAGCCGATCGCGCCGCTGTGTATGCATATGTAAATGCGTTTTACAAAATATTTCTTTTTCGAAATGCGCACGTTTTGCGAAAACACAAAAGCGAGAGAGAGGCAGTCACTTGGCCGCACTCTCTATGTGTTCGTAACCCCAAGGTTGAAATTCATTCAAATCAAATTCATTTGTTTACACTTTTCTTTGGCGGTTATTTTCGGTTTTTTTTTTCTTCTTCTCTTAATTTTTTTGTAAATAACACAAATTTGTTTAGATACATAATCAATGTGTAGAGCCCCTGTAAAGATTTACATTCGAGTGTGGAAAGCCATTAAAGTGTTCCGGTGAGGAGAGAATCTCCAGGAAATCGTGGGTGAGTGGGCATTTATGCACACACCGCCCAATGTTGGATGAATGTTCGCCTGAATGGGTGATGTTTTGGGTGGTTTTTTGGAAAGATTATTTCTGAAAATGAAATTAAGCAGAATGTAAACAGATTCAGATGTGTACCCTGCGGCTCTTGAATCTCTCGTTTTGTCCGTGACTTGACTGAACCTCTTTAGCTGACGCAATCTCCACAAGTCAGATGTTTGGCCAGACGCTTTCAGGAGAATAAACAGTGCAAGGAACTGCATTTAGTAAGATATGAGGCAGTTTCCCTGTTCTTAAACAATTATCAATGAACATGCTCACAACGCATTGGATAATCATTGGAATTGCATTTCGGTTTCTCTGTGTCTCCTTTATCTCATCCATCCAGTGCACTCATTGGAAGAATGGTAAATGATTCTTCAACTCAGTACATAATCGTGCTTGTGGGCCTATAAAAACATTCAGGATTCAGTTCCTATTTGACTAGAAGGTTCTCACTTTGAGTTCAATGTTGTAGAATATATTCCAGAAATGTTGTTGCACGCTTGGTGCTGAATGGTGTTTGGTGTTGACTCTGACGATTTTGTTTCTTTGTACTTTGCCGTACATTGCGCTTGAATCGAGTAGTTCGTAGACTACTGTCAATTGGAGATTAAAGGTATGATTAAAGGTACGACAACCTAAATTGGTCGATAGAAACTGTTGAAAATTTATTAGTCAGTTCTTGGTTTTTTCAGATGCATTCATAGCTTAATAATAATTGTTGGCGCGACAGTCCACAGGGGGACCAGGGTCTAGCTGGCTCATCAACTAACTACTCGTGTTGTGCTCGCTACTGTTCTCTCACGAGTAGAAGGGACCTACAGTTTTTCCCCGATTCCGAACGGCGAAGTTTGAGAGGCATTGTCTTGGACAGTAGTACTCTTTGAGTGTTGTCAGCAGCTCGGTAGAGGTGGTGCCGTGAAAAATTCATGTTGAGCTGGGAATCGAACCTAGATCTGCTGCGTGTGAGCGTCGCACTCTACCCACTATGCCACGGCGGCCACGCATATATAGCTATAGTATAGTTTGTCCAAATTTAACGTCCATACCAGTGTTTTACACACTTTATGGATACTTAGGTTGAACTGTGTTACAGAGAACTGTGGTGGTTATAATTTTAACGTCTCTTCCGTTCTCAAAATTTTTTTGCAATGTTAGTTTTTTTTTTAATATTGATTATAAAACGAATTATCAACTGAAATAATTTGTTCTGATCCACGCATTTCATCATACGATTTTGTGGTTCTAAAAAGTAAAATCATTAACCGCATGTACAATTCCAACTCCCAAACGTTTTTTTTTGGTTCTTTTTAAATACTAAAGATTGGACAACGCTACAATTCAGAAGGGTGCCAACGTCTATGTTCTTCATTTAAAAATTAATAATTTTAACTAGATGGCGCGACAGTCCGCAAAGGAACCAGGACCTAGCTTGCTCATAAACTCGTGTTGTGCGCACTAAGATACAAATGTCTCGATAGGGAACATTTGTTGTGAACGAGTCCTTATTTTTTTTTTGTTTGTTTGCATGCCATCTGTAAAAAATACTGTTCTCTCACGAGTAGAAGGTACCTACAGTTTCTTGCCGACTCCGAACGGCGAAGTTTGAGAAGGATTTTCTTAGATAGTATTACTCTTTGATTGTTGTCAGCAGCTCCAAAGGAGTAGTGCCGTGAAAAATTCGAGATGTTCAGCCGGGAATAGAACCTAGACTTTCGACATGTGAGCGTCGCATACTACCCACTACGCCACGGCGGTTCTTCAGTTACTACACGCACAATCAATGCTATTGAACTCTTAGGTGTGGAAATAGGTGGAATCAAACCTTGGAATTGCAGTCGTCTAAGATGTTGCTCAAAATTCTCACAGTTTCGAATAAGTTATAGGCCAAACATGAATATGTAAAACATATCGCTAATTTATATGCAACTACATAAAAGTCGATAAAGAACGAAAGCGAAACCTTAAATTTGGAAAAAAAAACAAGATCATTTTTTCTTATTTTTTTTCCTTTATTGTTCACAACAATGTTTTCCTATTCCTCCTGTCATACTTAAAAGCTAAGTATTCTGCTTTTGACGACATACAGTGTTGTGCAAAAAATAAGAACAGCGACATGAGACACCTTGTTTTGGTGCTTAAAAACAAACTTCATTATTGTGGCTATAATCATCAAATTATATTTTTCTTTCGATAATTGTTTTATTAAATAAATAAATACATAAATATGAATTTCAAGCAAAAAAAATTAAAAAAAAAATTATCAATCATTCACTGATTTTGGTTGTGCAAAATAATAAGCACACTTTATAAATAATAAATTCTTCTTCTTCTTCTTCGGATGGCGCTACAGTCCGGGGTGGACCTGGGCCTCAACCAACATGCCTCTCCAGCTAGCACGATCTCTTGCCAGCTGTCTCCAATTGCGCACTCCAAGATGGTTGAGGTCCTTTTCCACTTGTGTGCGCCATCTCAGTCTAGGACGTCCTCTGTTGCGTTGTCTCTGTGGTTCGGATTCGAAAACTCTTCGGGCCGGAGCAGTGGTGTCCATGCGCTCTACATGGCCTAGCCACCTTAACCGTTGTATCCGTAGACGCTTGACTAGGCTCATGCCGCCGTACAGCCCATACAGTTCGTGGTTGAATCTTCTCCTCCAGATGCCATCAACGCAAACAGGACCAAAAATAAATATATTTTCTTAAATAATAAAAATAGTGGATTAAAATTAAAGAAAACCTTATCAAGGAATACAATTCCATTAATATTTAGTTGTATTCCCTTTTGTTTTTGAGTACTGCTTCACATCTACGCGGCATAGAGTCAACTAGCTTTTGGCAAAGCCGGTTTGGAATACTGTACCAATTCTTTTGTACATTTTGCCATAACTCTAACCTGTTTTTTAGTTTTGTGGTCTTGCTGAGTTCCTTTTTAACGAATCCCCACAAATTCTTTATCGGATTGAGGTCTCGGGATTGTGCTGGCCATTCAAGAACTCTGTGGATCCGAGTTCTCAATCTTCAAACCACTTTTTTGTTACTTTGGCAGTATGTTTCGGATCATTGTCCTGTTGAAATAGCCAACGAAATGGTAAATTCTCATTGACGAAGGGATACATAATTGTTTCTTAGATTTCAACGTATTTTTCGTTGGTGAGAGTCTCCTGTATCCAATAAAAAGGTCCAACGCCATGGTAATGAAAGCATCTCCAAACCATAATATTTCCACCCCCGTGTTTTATCGTTTTCAAGGAATATCTCGGATCAAATTCTTTTTCAACCGGTCTTCTAACATAGTGTTTTTTTGTGTCAAGGCCAAACAAATTGATTTTGGTCTCGTCTGACAAAAGTATGTTTCGCCAATTTTCAACCGTTTTGTGTTGATGTCTTTTAGCGAAATTGATTCGATCCTTAATATTCTTTTTCGATAAGAGGGGACATTTTTTCGGAATGTTTGCTTTTGAATTGTGCTCTATAAGCCTTCTTCTGGTGATCGAAGTGTCTACCTGAAGATTGAGCTCAGTTTTTATCTCCGCTGAGGTTATAAATGGGTTCTTTTTAGCGCACCGAACAATGCTTAAGTCCATTCTCTGGCTTGTCTTATGTTTACGTTTACGTTTACGTTTACGTTTACGTTTACGTTTACGTTTACGTTTACGTTTACGTTTACGTTTACGTTTACGTTTACGTTTACGTTTAAGGCGTTAACGACCATTCCCAATGAGCAAGAGACAATTTTGGTGATTTCCCTTAAGGAGGTGCCTTTATTTCTTAAGCATTGAATTATTTCACGACGTTCCGCAGTACAATGTTTTCTACGACCCATATTTCTTCAAATTAATCATTATTTTAATTGGAATTTGAATCCTAAGACCCCTTTGCTATACTTACCAAGAAAATACGTAAAATGAACACCTCTGCTAAAATTAATGGCACGTTATTGTAATTGTTCTTATTATTTTGCACAAGACAAAAACGACTGTCTTCTAGACAGATGCACAGATTAGTGCAAATTGATTCTGTTAGAACGGTTGAAATGCCAATAGTTTACAGTTAGCTTTAAACCGAAATAATAATAAAATGAATTATTTTGTTCCGGGAGCTCAGGAATTGTAAATTGCTAAGGACCCTGATAACAGCGTGTGTTCTTATTATTTTGCTCAACACTGTATATAAACGTGTATTAACAGTGGCAGCACAAAACAACCAGAAGCATATACAAAAATAAAACAATCTCTGAAGGGTGCTTGCTCAATTTTTGATGGAGCCCCACAGCCTGAGTTGCACGAGAGAACCTACAGCGATGATAATCTCAAGAATCAAAAGCTCACGTGCTTGAAGTTTCATCTCACTCGATTTATGCACACACATTAGGATCGAACCGCTTTCCGTTCTGTTCAAACATTTACATTCTTTACCTAGCCGTGGAATGGGCTCGGCATCCATTAACTGAAGTAAAATCTTCCCATATGAGAACATTGCCATTTGGTGTCCATTTGTCACTTTGCTCAAACAGATGAGCAGTCGATTGTGCGTGGAATTGGTGAACTTCGTCATGTATCACGGATTTATGTTTTTTTTTTTAAGATTGAGAAGGTGTCGTAAGTAATGTAGTGCTATGTAGATAAATACACGTCTTAATAGGCAAAGCGATGTAAAGTGTCTTCTCACATCAAGAAATTTGTATTCACGTCGTAAAAATTTGCGCATGCGTATTTAGCTTGACAACAAGTTGCTAATTATGTTAAAAATGCTATTCCCAAGGCAATCATTGCGTTGAACTTCTACTTCTGAGGAATCATTTAATTTAATTTTTTGTTTGTTGTTTAATCACCCAAACTCACACAAAAGCTGTTGATCTGTGCATAGTAAGCAAATTGTCGAAGAGCGCAAGATTGTTCACTCATAGCCGCTGTACAAGAGGGCATAAAACACAGGCTTTGGAAATGGATAAGCGTTGTACGTAACCCAATGTTATCTTTTCTATATAAGTTATAAGTTCCAAACAGATCATGGCTTAGAAAGAGGCCAATTCTTTGACTCACCACGCACTTCAAAACATAACCATCGAAGAGTGTCAAGTTTCTTTAGATTTTTTCAGGAGCTAAAAACTCAAAGGAGGCAACACCGCCATTGTATTAAATTTGTTTGAAAAAGACATAGAACGGTGTAGATTCGAGAATTGGGTTCTCTATCGCAATTTTCGTGACTGCCGTGGCGTAGTGGGTAGAGTGCGACGCTCACACGCCAAAGGGTGTAGGTTCGATTCCCAGCTCAACACCAATTTTTAGAATTTTTCACGACACCACCTCTTTCGAGCTGCTAACAACACTCAAAGAGTAATAACTGTCTAAGAAAGTTTCTAAAACTTCGCCGTTCGGAGTCGGCAAAAAACTGTAGGTCCCTTCTACTCGTGAGAGAACAGTAGCGCGCACAACACGAGCAGTTGACGAGCAAGCTAGGCCCTGGTCCCCTTTGGACTGTTACGCCAACAATTATTATTATTATCGCAATTTTCGTAAGCGAACTCTAATTGCCAAAGAAGCTTAAATTTTGTTGAAACAAAACATCAATAAACCAAACTGCCATATTTGGAATGAAGAACTTTAAGAGTGCGTTTAGCCACCGTTCCATTCACAAAAACTGACTTGTGGGCTGGTGGAATAATGGTGCCATACTTATTAAAAAACGATGGCGGTAAGAACGTTGTAGTTAATGGTGACAGCTACAGAGCCATGATTACTGAACTTCATGTTCAACAACAAGCATGATGTTCAGGAGCTGGCTGTGGATTCTAAACATGCCCCCTGCTATAATTGACCTTCACTTTACGGACCCGTTAAATGCCTTTTAAGAAACCGAAATTTTACGTTACTTTACTATTTTCTGTGGGGATATGTCAAGTATCCAGCCTACGCCGATGTGCCTGAAACAATTGACCACTTGAAGGATAACATTCGCCGCGTTACGAGAGTTAATAATAATTTAATTTTTGGGATAAGAGAACAAAAACAAATATTATTCATCGAAAAATTAAGATCAAGATCTATATACTTTCGCAAGCGTTTGAACCAATTGTCGAAGAACTTTTGCCACTCTGATCGAGGTATCTCCAAAACATGCATTCTGAACGCATCAACCGCTTCTTCAGGTGTCGAAAAACGTTGTCCTCTCATTTTATTTTTTACGCTCGGGAATAAAAAGAAGTCAGTCCGTACCAAGTTAGGACTATACGGAGGATGACTTATCAAATCCATGTTTTGAGTGCTCAAAAATGCAGTTGTTTGAGCCGATGTATGAGAGCTCGCATTGTCGTGGTGAAGAGTGATCCGTCTTCGGCGGTGGGTTTCCCTGATTTATTGGACAACTGGCAAACAAATGGTTGTGTACCACTCAGAATTGACTGTTCTGCGTTGTTCTGGTGGTACGGTTGCGACATGTCCAGTTTTTCCGAAAAAACAGGCGACCATTTGCTTGGAAGTGCTTCGGGCGAGTAATCAATTACACTCCGATCAAGTTTCAAAACAGTTTATTTTGCTTTGGCGTCTCCAATTCGACTGCCGAAATGCAGTACTTAACTATAACATATGACTTAGGTTAACAATAATAATTTACTGAGGGCGACATTATACCGACTCGTCAGTACATTGCCTTTTCCTTCAGTGCAACTCGAGCTGACGATCGAGGTAGGGCATTGCTCCAAGCAAGCGCTAAAGCTTGCCTTGCAATATGGACCATTTGATTGGAAGTGCTTCGTGCGCGAGCAACTTTTGTTGGATTTGGCTCAATTTAAAACACCCATACAGTCGACTGCTGTTTACTCATACGCGTAAATTCACGATCCTGTCACGATGTCATAGACGTGTTTCGAAGCGCCGCGATCGTATTTTTGTAGCATTTCTTTCGACCAATCGACACGAGCCTTTTTTTGAGCGATTGACCAATTGTGTGGGATCCAACGCGAACGAATTTTTTGACGGTCAAATGTTCATGCAATATTGAATGTATGCTGGTCCCACTAATGCCTAAGGTCGTCTCAATCTCATGATAGTCAATGTTAGTTGGCGGACAGCATCAATGGTTTTCGGAACAACGACTGATTTTGGACGACCTTCACGCAATTCGTCTTGGAGTGAACTACGACTTCGGTTGAATTCACCATACCATCGATAAACACTGATCCTTGATGGAGCTTTATCGCCAAAAATTGAATTAAGTTCATCAATGCACTGTTGTTGAGTTGATCCATGTCAAAAGTTCTAAAAAATAATCGCACGAACATTTTCACGATCTAATTCCATTTTTTTGGGCGAGATGAATCTTATAAGTCACTGTAAACAACACAAATAGCGCTCGTATGTCAAAACGTTCTGAGTAGTACGTATAACCTCAAAAATGTTAAAATTTACGATAAAGCTGGCAGTTGCCAGATTGCAACACTAGGGTTGCCCAATCCCGAAATTTAAAAGGCAACCTTCGTGTTGCTAACATACTCGTAAGTCCTCAAATGTTAGAAGAAGGCATCAAAAATGCAAACTCCCGATTACACTTCGTGTAAGCCATGACTGGTGATATTCCTGCAATCACATTTAATCATAATCCATTAAAGTAACTTGTTTGCCAATTTAGAAAAACTCATCTTTGTTTATTTGTTTCTTTCTTACTGTTATTGATAAGTCATTTGGATATTTAATATTTTGGACATGGAGTCATGAAATAAAAAATGATTGACATAAAGTTTCTGGAAGTGCCCAAAATTAAAACAAAGACGTAGAAATCCCTCATTTTTTACGTAGTGTACACACTTGTTTTACAAACTGTATCTATTATAATGGCTTAAAGTTAAGTAAATTTTATTTATTTAACTTGTAAAATTCCCTCGGGGATGTTCGTAATTTGAGTCGATTTCACTTTGATCACAGAAAAATAACTCCTTACCGATCGGCTGCCACTGAAAAAGAAGCACTTTAGTTTCAACAGAATTACAAAGGTCCAAAAAGAGAAACGTTGAAGTGCGCGCCAAAACGCAAACGTTCAGGCTACCAAGGCGATCGCTCAAGTAAGCAGGATCGTTTAGCAAACTTCTACGCTAAATTTTATTATTTTTCCGAATAATATAGTTTACATTCGGCCAATCTGACTTAGATCGACTTCGACCTGATGTCTCCTTTAGTTCCTCAGCATGCCCCAACTTCTTCAATAGATCACGACCAATCAGAATTGGGATTGGTGGTTATACATGATCAATCAATTGAATAGCGGCAAGCTCGTCATCCTTTTCATTCTCACAAGCGCTTACAGTTTGCGCAACGACCTTTGCACTATCAGTTACATTTGTTGCGATGTAGCGTTTCTTCGGGCAGTCTCTATACTGTTTTCCCATTTCCCAGCAAACGAAGCAGCTACCTGGCGCTCTACGGGGTTCTGGACACTCGCCTTCCTGGTAATCAATAATACGGAAGTTGGTACATTGGTTTGGATCCCTCGGGTGGCGGTTAACGTTGTTCAGTTGACGGTGAACATCATTAAATTGAGTGGTCTTCGGTTTGTTTCCATTGTTGATATTTGGAGGGTTTGCAAGGACTGACGGATTATTAAAAACTCTGTTGATCAGCTATTGATTACAGCGTCGCTCATAATAGCTAAGTGAACCCTTAAGATCCTTTATAGTGCGTGCTGCGTAAAGAATAGCCCCACTGGTACCCATGTCTTCAAGTCCGTTAAGGATGAATTGAACTAATGTTCGGGATGTCGGCATAGCTGGCTATTCCCCGCATCTACTGATGGATCGATTCCTTTCGATTGATGTGCCGTTTGGCGAGTTCTGCATATACATCTTGACGGAAACGGTTATGCTTGAACTCTATAATTAGCTGATTTTTTAGCGACTTCCAATCGCCAGCTTGTATGGTGATGAGAAAGTTCCTTCCATCATCCGGCGAGCAAAACTCAATTTATCCCGTTCGTCTACTTGACCAGAAGCCAGGATTTCTTCGAAGTCATTGACCCACTTCTGCACTCGATAATTGTCATCACCGTTAAATTTCTGTAAGGAGTATTCAATGTCACAGAATTCAAGGCGACGACGGTGGCTTTGATCTTCTGGTTCGACGCCATTGACTTCCAACGCACGGAGTTCAGCTCTGAGTTTTGCAATCTCTGCCATATTCAGAAGTTGATTAAATTCCGCATTTAAATCGTCGGTGCTTGCAGTTGGTATTAAGGCCGATGTCTCAGGTGGTGCTGGTCTCGGCTAGCGTCCTGTAGATGTTGATTCACGATCGGCATGACAGGCTCCTGACGGTTTGCATTGTGCAGAGTGTCGTCACGTGCTGTTGGTTGGGACTACATTGGCGGTGGCGGCGAAAGTTCCCGATTTGATTGGGGGTGCTCCATGCGCATTTTGCGAAGTGTGGCGACTGAGACAGATTGGGGAACATCGATTCCAGCGTCTTGCAATGCCTCGGCTATCTCGGCTCTGGTCATGCGATTTGCCATTGAGGTTGTGTTTGAAAAATCGAAGTTTTATTAAAATTTTCGTTTTTTTTTTATTAGTTTCTTCTTTTTCAGTTAACTAGTTTGGAGGTGAATTTATCCCACACCTGCATTTTCGAACTCCCTCGGGGATGTTCGTAATTTTTGTCGATTTCACTTTGATCACAAAAAAATAACTCATTGCCGGTCGGTTTCCGCAGACAAAGAATAACTTTATTTTCAACAAAATTACAAACGTCCAAAAGGAGAAACGTCAAAGTGCGCCCCAAACGGAATCGTTTAGGCTACCAAGGCGATCGCTCAAGTGAGCAGGATCGTTCAGCAAACTTCTACGCTAAATTTTATTATTTGTGCGAGTAATATAGTTTACAAACTATTTATTTTTTTGTCAAAGGAACGAAATAGATCAGTAAATTTGTTGCAATAAATCGCTGTCTAATTTTGGTCTTAAAAATGTCTTACATGTACCATGGCAACAATGCAAGTGATACTAAGTCCCATATTGCTACCAAAATAACATCAAATACTTCTTATATCATGCCGCAATTCCATTTCATCACCTTATCAATATTTCGCACAATCAAAATCTCACCAATACATGAAATATTCGCTAAATTAAACTTAACCATATAGAATGGAACGCCGATACATAGATATCGCTACTGTGAAAATTCGCCAATTTGCCAACAATAATAATTTTATTTACCAAAAAAAAAGTTGCTCCTCTAAATTGCCGATTAAATTGTTTATCGAGAGACCGTTTGCGATCAGTGGGAATCGAATTCAGAGATAAATCAAGCTAGTGGGTGGGGAAATCCACAATTGAACGTGTGAGTTGGAAATGTTGCGAATATATACATCTGCATGCGCAAAAACACATTTTCCGCGTGGACCGCATGGAATTGGATATCTGCATCCACAGAAATAAATGCGGATTTTTATGCAAGACAAGTTGTGACTTTAAATAAAGTCGAACGATGGAATAGAACGTTTTGCATGTTCTTGCAATTGTTATAGGATGTCCTCAGCAGAAATCACTAAGGCCTCTGGTCCTCAGGCTTTACATCAATGAAGATACGATTTTTCGTATTTCGACAGGAGAGCGGTAAATTATTGAATAATAGAGGAAGCCAGACGGCAATAACCACCTTTTTCGTGTAATTTTAGTTATTTAAATGCTTAAAAGAAAAGTTGACGATAATTTAATAACAGCAGACGTGCTTAAACCGATTTGACCTACCATCACGGGTCAACTAAGTTTCTCAGCTTGGAGGATAATTATTTACATACGCATGTTAGGTGTGTTCTAATACCTGAAATAAACTACACAAAATAGTACAAAAAAAAGCTAATCAAAGAGAGCCTGTTCCAGTACGTACCAAAAGGGGGTTTTATGTCAAACGAGCGCTCTCTCAAGAGAGTAAAGTATTAGGTGTGTTCCCGTGGCCAAACAAACAAAATAAAACAGTATAAAACTTCAGAAACTAACATAAAGTCCGTTTCGTATTCCGAAAAAATGGATTTTACGTCAAATGAGCTCTCTCTCGGGGGAGTAAAATATTTCCCCACTCTGCCCATTTTAACACAAGCAATTTTTGTGGGTAGGTTGTTGATTTTCTGTCAAATTAATTGGTGTGGGTACAGAGATTAGTTAGTTGTTGCCGCTACAGTCCAAAGGGGGGCACCAGGGCCTAGCTTACTGTTCTTTCACGAATAGAAGGGGCCTACAGTTCTTTGGCGATTTCGATCGGCGAAATGTGAGAAGCTTTCTTAGACAGTTATTACTCTTTGAGTGTTGTCAGCAGCTCGAAAGAGGTGGTGCCGTGAAAAATTCGATAAATTGGTGTTGATCTGGGAATCGAACCTAGACCCTTTAGCGTGTGAGCGTCGCACTCTACCCACCACGCCAGGGCGACCGCGTACAGAGATTAGTGAACATAATAATAATAAATGTATAGTGCGACAGTCCACGGGGGGACCAGGGCCTTGCTAATCAACTACCCGTGTTGTGCGCGCTACTGTTCTCTCACGAGTAGAAGGGACCTACAGTTTTTCCCCGATTCCGAACGGCGAAGTTTGAGAAGCGTTCTTAGACAGTTATTACTCTTTGAGTGTTGTCAGCAGCTCCAAAGAGGTGGTACCGTGAAAAATTCGTGTAGAACTGGGAATCGAACCTAGACCTTCGGTGTGTGAGCGTCGCACTTTTTCCACTACACCACGGCGGCCACAGGTGTGTGAGCATAGGTCCATTGTTTGTGTATATGTGTCTCCAATTTTGTTGTTGTTTCCTGTAGCGTAAAAGTCAATTTGACATTCCTTGATGACATATTTTACACATTTGGCTTAGATGCGTTCCCGTACCTTGCCCCTTTCTGAGAGAGATTAACCCCCACTCTTTAACAAATGACAGACTTCAGAATTTGATACAGAAAGTACTGGAATACACCTATTATCGAGACACATTTAGAATCCCATCATCGAATCTTTGAATCAAAGTACTGAGACTGACATTAAAAACAGGAATACCAGAACAACCTTGTTCTGATGATGATATTGGTATCAAAAGAAAATGAAAATCTGGAAACATCCGAACGGAGTCAATGTTGATAAAAGAAAGAGACCAATTAAATGATGAAGGGTCCACCATGAGTTTTGAAAATATTATGCCAGGTAGCACCAAAATGTTTCCCCACTCCACCAGTCAGTTCCAAGGAAAACAATTAACTTTAAATTTAATTTAATTAATCCGCGGCTGTGAAAAACGTCTGCATTCGTAATAGGTGCAAAGAAAAAAATGTGTAACATTGCGAAAATATTTGCAAAGCATGCCTTGGATTCAACAGACGGATTCAGTTCTAAGTTATGGACATCCGTTTCTAAGCAGAAGGGTTCAATGCAAATTCAGTACTGAAACAGTTGAGTTTTCATAAAGCTCTACAGACAAAAGAATGCAATGTAAAACAAAATACTTAAGAGGGCAAAAACACAAAGAGAGATAGAATATTTGTTTGGTCGTAGCACCCAATTGCCTCTTGGGAATGATTCGTTGACCCTCCGTCTGTTTGTCTATAAGTTGTATCCTTAAAGGCCAAATCGGCATTTTTGATTAAATTTTAATTTCAATAATATTTCAATAATCATTTAAAACTTTCGGTACTATCTGGCTCTGGCCGCCGTGGCGTAGTGGATAGAGTGCGACGCTCACACACCGAAGGGTCTAGGTTCGATTCCCGGCTGAACACCTCGAATTTTTCACGGTACCACCTCTTTCGAGCTGCTGACAACACTCAAAGAGTTATAACTGTCTAAGAAAGCATCTCATACTTCGCCATTTGGAGTCGGCAAAAAGTTGTAGGTTCCTTCTACTCTTGAGAGAACTGTAGCGCGCACAACACGAGTAGTTGATGAGCAGGCTAGGCCCTAGTCCCTCTGTGGACTGTCGCGCCAACAATTATTTATTTATGTACAAGGGTTGCCTTTATATTTCGGGATAAGAGAACAAAAACAAATATTATTCATCAACAAATTAAGATCAAAATCTATATACTTTTGCAACGTTTGAACCAATTGTCAAAGCACTTTTGCCACTATAGTTAAGGTATCTCCAAACCAATCAACCGCGTCTTCAGGTGTCGAAAAACGTTGTCGTCTCATTTTATTTTTTTACGTACGGAAATAGAAAGAAGTCATTCGGTGCCAAGTCAGGACTATACGGTGGATGACTCATCAAATCGATGTTTTGAGTGCTCAAAAATGCAGTTGTTTGAGCCGATGTGTTAAAGCTCGCATTGTCGTGGTGAAAAGGGATTCGTCTTCGGCGGTTGGTTTTTCTGACTGGCAAACAAATGGTTGTGTACCACTCAGACTGTTCTGCGTTGTTCTAGTGGTACGGTTGCGACATGTCCAAGTTTCCGAAAAAACAGTCGACCATTTACATGGAAGTGCTTAGGGCGAGTAATCAATTACACTGCGATCAAGTTTCAAGACAGTTTATTTTGCTTTGGCGTCTCCAATTCGACTGCCGAAATGCAGTACTTAACTATAACATATGACTTAGGTTAACAATAATAATTTACTGAGGGCGACATTATGCCGACTCGTCAGTACATTGCCTTCTCCTTCAGTGCAACTCGAGCTGACGAATTCAGTTGAATTCACCATACCATCGATAAACACTTCATCGCAAAAAATTTAGTTAAGTTCATCAACGCACTGTTGTTGAGTTTAGATTTCAGATTTTAGATTTTATTTATTGTGGCAATAGATTACATTTATGTGTTTGAATCTTACATTTTTAGAGATGCGGTCATATTACCTTACTACTAAAATATTAATACAAGTCCTTAAATGATATATCACCGATTTTTTGTTGTTGAGTTAATCCACGTCGAAAGTTATAAAAAATAATCACACGAAAATTTTGACGATTTAACTCCATTTTCTGGGCGAGATGATTCTTTTAAGTTACTGTAAACAACACAAATAGCGCTCGTATGTCAAAACGTTCTGAGTAGTACGTATAACCTCAAAAATGTCAAAATTTACGATAAAGCTGGCAGTTGCCAGATTGCAACACTAGGGTTGCAAAATCCCGAAACATAAAAGCAATTTTCGTATCTGGTTACATAGTTGATTGTGCATTGTGAATAACGTGCGTCACTTACACGTCGAAGATCAGATTCGATTACTGGACTGAATACATTGCATTTTTCTCATGGCACCACTTCTTTTTAGTGTCTGAAGATTCTCAAAGAGTATTTTATTTTTATTTTTATAAGTCTTAAACTTCTTCATTCGGAATCGACAAAAAATTGTAGGTTCCTTCTACTCATGAGAGAACTGTAGCACGCACAGCATGAGCAATTCCCGTGGAAGCCCGGATTTTTTGAGGGCTGTTGTGCCACCTAGAATATTAATTACGTTCAGGGTCCAACTTCTTACATAAAGTTGGTTGCTTGAAGACCTTTATTTGTATTCACAACCGTAGAAAACTTCTTCAGATCTCTCTTTGCAACTATCGATTTTGCAACTGTCAATTTTGCAGCTTTCAAGGTCTGTAAATTTATTTTTCAGAAATGAAAACATCTCCCCATTTATTGAATACCTTCGAAATTTTTGCTTTGATTTTGCATTGAATTAGAACTCAAAATTTACTTCTACATTGACCAGCCGCACTTGTACCGCCTCATCTTAAATGAATTTCTTTGCGAACACAACACAGCTGGCATCGTTTTCAAGTACATTCAATTACACTTTTTCGATTTCATCGTCTCATTCTTCATTTTGTACACATTCTGGAATTTAATTATTGCGCAATGTGAATAAAAAGCCAATTTATACAGATTTGAAAACATCTTCAAGAATATTTGCGAAGAAGTCGAAAAGGCGAAACAAGCCAAACACGGAATCACTTTTTCCGATGCAGAAAAGATTTTACGACATTTTGTAATAAGCCACTGGCATTAAAAACCAACTTTCTCTAAAATTTCTCTTACACTGTAAAACTTTTACGTCTGAAATAAGCGTTTCCGAGGGCAAATAATATTTTTCAAAGTGATTTACATTTGTGCAATGGAAAGAGGCTTACGTTATCAATGAGAATTATTTGCATGATACATCCTTTATACATCCTTTGATGTTTATCTCTATGCTTTTTTTGTAGTTGTTAACAAAAATGTCCAATTGTGCTTTGAAGTTTTGCAGTGTTATGCGGTTTTTATTTTACTAAAACAATGTAAAAAAAAAATTTAAAAAATGTAAAAAAAAAATGTCGAAAAAAATATACAAAACCAAAAATGTTGTCCGGGATTGTGTATTCACCCATTTTCTGTGATTCTGTGTTTTCTTATATATTATGTAAATCTTTAACTGAGGTACAGAAATAAACTATAAACATACTTCTAAGGCCGAAATCCAATTCATTATTTTGACTAGACTTCCATCGAAAACAAAGAAGAGAAAAATCAGTAGTTGACCCAAATTCATATAAAAGCTATGATTTCGTATTACAATTGAAAAATATCCCTAAATAACTCCCTTGCTCCTGCACTCCACACAGTCTCCTTTTGATGTATGTGCTGCATTACTTTAATCAACCATTTATTTTTGTACAATTCACAATTATTTAAATTAGAATGAAATTCTTATGTTACCCCTATTGTGCTTCACCGTTGTGTGGAATTCCATTTCACTCTCAACTCTCTGGAATGCGTGGTGTTGCACACACACAACCATACGCTTTGATTAAGCCATAGTGGCGTCCACACTATTATTCATAGTCTTTCCTTTTCTTTTCAAACTATTTCCGAATATGCAAAGTGACTAACAATTGGCTGAGAATATGGGTGCGCTTCGACTGGGTGACACCATGACGTGCACATAAAAGTAGAAATCATAAAAAAAAATGTACCTGCTTTTGGGGGCCCTCCTAATCAGCTGAACAAACATATCTAGACCTCGGGCTGACATTCTCACATCTTCTGATTATTTAGCAAGTTCAGTGCTCCAAAAAATTGATTAGGATGAGCCGTGTGATAACAATAGTTTATTGTTAAAATTTTAACTCTGCTGACATGCATGTGTTTGATGCGAGAATTGAGTATTTATAAATATCGCACTTAAGTATTCTCGTGTGGCGACAGACAGTGAAGTTGAAATGTTTTCCAACACATTGCTATAAATTGAGAAGAATTAAACTGTATTTAAAATACTTTCTAAATGAGAATGTAATCATTTTACGAGTGAAAAGTTTTTGGAGATTTTGAATGTGCAATATACCCGCAAAATTTCATTTAGCTTTCAAGAAATATTACTACAATTTTGTTTTTACTCATAAAATGTAGTAAACGGAATAACTTGTTTTGTTTTATATCTCCTTGAAATTACTTACAGTACTTTGATACGCTAATTGAGACTTAATAATCTATGCTGCATATTTTTTTTAATTCACTGTAGGCCAACAATCACGAGTAACTATGGAAATAGTTGTGTGGCTAACATTCTTGGTTCATGAAGCTTGTACACTCGTGACAAGAGTTTGTACGCCACGTTCGGCGCAAATGTTTGTGTGCTTGACGATTGTGTACAACGATTCAAAAGTATAGCGGGCCTTCACATTTTATTGTAGATTTGCTTATACCATGTTTAATGAATGCAATACCATATTTTGTTTTTTTTTTTCTCAAAAATAATTTTTAAGGATAGTTTTGACATGGATAGCTTAAATTACATTTAGTAGCTTGCTATACTGAAGATAACAATATCCAAACTGAAGTCGAACAAAACTGCTGGAGCGGATGGACTGTCCGCAGAACTATTTAAAGGAGCTGGAGATGACCTGGTTGGGCGCATGCACCAGATCATCTGTAAGATATGATCGGAAGAAACCATGCCCAAAAAGTGAAATTTCACCTTCGTTTGCCCGGTTCACAAGAAAGTAGACTCCTCTGACAGCGCCAATTACCGAGGGATAAGTCTCCTTAGCATCGCATACAAGATCCTCTCTGCCGTATTGCGTGAGCGTCTGAAACCGTTTGTCCATAAGCTGATAGGTCCCTATAAGTGTGGTTTCAGGCAAGGGAAGTCCTCGATAGACCAGATCTTCACTTTACGGCAGATCCTGGAAAAGACCCAAGAAGTCCAAGTCGGCACTCACCACCTATTTCAAGGCCGCATATGACAGTGTGCATACAGACGAGCTATACAGTGCCATGTCTAGTTTTGGCATACCTGACAAGGTCGTCAGATTGTGTAGGATGATGATGGAGAACTCTCGCTGCTCCGTCAAGGTTGGTAACGAACTCACCGAGACTTTCAATGTCAAAAAAGGTTTCAGACAAGGCGACCCACTGTCATGTGACTTCTTCAACATCATCCTCGAGAAGATCGTGCGTAACTCACAAGTCAACACCAGAGGCACGATCTTCAAGAAGTGAGATCAATTGCTAGCTTACGCTGATGACATTGACGTGAGTGGACGAACACAGCGAGCCGTCAATGAGGCGTTTGCTGGCATTGAAGCGGAAGCGGCTAAAATGGGTCTGATGGTTAACGAGAGCAAAACAATGTTTATGCTGTCATCAAGCTAAGACACATAACATCAACGTTTTGAATAGACCGTCACACCAGGCAGCAGAAACTTCGAGGTAGTCGAGGATTTCGTCTACCTTGGCTCCGCGGTAAATCATCAGTACCGAAATCAAACGCAGAATCACTCTTGCCAACCGTTGTTTCTTTGGGCTCAAGAGGAAATTGAGAAATAAGGCCCTCTCCCGAACGACCAAAGTGACTTTGTACAACACCTTGATCATCCCAGTCCTGCTTTACGGCGCAGAAACCTGGACGCTACTATAAGCGGATGAGGAAGCCCTTGGTCTTTTTAAGAGAAAAGTTTTGCGTGCGATGTTTTGTCCTGTTTGCGTTGATGGCATCTGGATGAGAAGATTTAATGACGAACTCTATGGGCTGTAGAGAAACATGCGCCTGGTCAAGCGTCTACGGATACAACGCTAAAAATGACTAGGCCATGTAGAACGTATGGACGTCACTGCTCCGGCCCGAAAAGTCTTCGAATTTGAGTCATTGGGACAATGCACCAGAGGACGACCTAGGCTAAGGTGGCGCATGCAAGTGGAAAGGAACCCCAACCAACTTGGAATGCGCAACTGGAGGCAGCTGGCTCTAGAGGCATGTTGGTTGAGGCATAAGTCCACCCGGGACTGTAGCGCCAGAAGAAGCTTGCTTCATAAATTTAAGACACTGAAAAGTCCTGATGAATATATAACAAACACCAACTTGCTGGATTTTTAAATGAGCTTATAAAAAACATTCACAGTGAACTTAATTTAAATATCAAATTACATATGTTATCCTTGTTTGCTTTTCCTGACAATTTCATAAAACGATAGACTTTGAAAAGTTTTCTTGGAGGAAACAGTTTTGAAACTTGTTGCACTGCATGTTTATTTTAGTCTATAGAAGAATGTGACACTCATACGCCATATGTCCAGGTTCGATTCCCCGACTGAACATCTCGCATTTTTAGCGACAGCACCCCTTTCGAGTTGTGGCCGCCGTGGCGTAGTTGGTAGAGTGCGACGCTCACACACCCAAGGGTCTAGGTTCGATTCCCGGCTGAACACTTCGAATTTTTTACGACACCACCTCTTTCGAGCAGATGACAACACTCAAAGAGTAATAACTGTCTAAGAAAGCTTCTCAAATTTCGCCGTTCGGATTCGGCAAAAAACTGTACGTCCCTTCTTCTTGTGAGAGAACGGTAGCGCGCACACCACGAGTAATTGATGAGCAAGTTATTCCCTGGTCACCATGTGGACTGTCGCACCAACAATTATTATTAACTCATTCGAGCTGATGACAACACTTAAGAAGAATCTGATTTCTATGAAAAAGCTTCTAAAACTTCGAAGTTTGAATTGTAAGTCCTTTCTATTCAAAAGAGAACAGTGGCACTCACACCACAAGAAGTTGATGAGGAAGCTAGGCTCTGATGCCCCTGTAGACTGTCGCGCCATCCAATGTATATACTTTAGTTTGAGAATTACATTAACTACAGTGCCACTGGTTAACAACGATTAATTGTATGTTAAATGTTCTTAAATGGCTTAGTGTGAAAAAAAAAAATTGAATGTACTTGTTTTCGTATTTAAAATGAAAAATAATTTATTACCCGAGTACCTGTCTAACAAAATAATATATGTTAATTACATATATGATTATAATGTAAGAAACAAAAATGATTTCCGTCTTCCACTATTAAGAACAAATCGAGCACAAAATACTATATTTTATAGAGGATTTAAATTATTTAATGAATTACTAAACGATATGAAACAAGAAACCCGTCGAAAAGATTTAAAAAGAAAAATAATAGACTATGTAAAAATAAGATTTAACTGAAATGTACAAAAACTAGTAATTAAGAGAATTGTGATGTAATAAATCAGTATGTATCTAATAGCAAACCTTAGCTAAATAAATGAAATGAAATGAACTAAAGAAAATAATAAATACGAAACAAAGTTTTGTAAAAATGTCAATCCCTGTTCTCATGCGCCAATTGCTGTGTACCTCGCCATTAAAAGCTTATTGTTATTCCAAAAAAAAGTACAACCTCTTTGCACATGTTTCATAAGCCAGCGCCTTGTGCACCTTCTGATGCAAAAACGCAGATACAAATGCTGCTGCTGCAACAATGCGATGTCTTTGTGAAGACAATACAAGGCCAAGTGCTTAAATTCAACTATATGTCGCTTGGCGTTTTGTCATGTCACCTTGTTAAGGTTATGTTTATAAAGAATGTTTTATTTAAAGAGAGAGCTGGGACGTCATTCTCTTGAAAGATAATGTTCTAGCATTTGAATTTAAACATTTCTTTCATTTGATTGCTACCGCTGCTTCGGACAAAGTCTTATCTGTGCAATTTTCGATCACTATTTCAAACATTGTGGACCATATATCGGCAAGAACGTGGCAAATGTTGTATTCCAAGTGGTCAATCGTTTCTGGCATATCCGCGAAGACTCATTTTTTAGCATATCCATATAAAAAACAAGGAAACGACTTTGAATTTCACGATATTGGAAGCCTTTGCTGTATGGTGGAAATATGCGGTTATTAAACGCTTCCCTCAATAAATTGTGGGACAAGCTGTGTGTCATGTTGTCATGTTGAAATTAAAGGTTCTTCCATTGGTGAACGAAAGTGATAGTTACCATTGTCGCCAACATTGACTGTTTCGTTCTGGGTCGCATCGTTTTTAAAGAAATAAGGACCAATTATTCCATTAACCCATAAAGACAGCAAACGGTCAGTTTTTGGAGATGTAACGGTGTCCCAACATAAACTTGAGGATCATCACTGTGAATACGACAACTTTGTCTATTGATGCAACCAAACGTGAAATTGCTTTACAGAGTTCCCTTTCGAAAACTGCGATCAATGCCAAGCTTGTTTTGTGCTCATTCCCAGATGTATACATGAAAAATTTAAAATTTGAAAATTTAATAATTGAACGGAGAATCTGCTTAATAAAGTAAAAAATTTATTTTATTTAAATCTGCGACTTTTTCAAGCATGCGATGCAGGTTTCTCTTTCTCTTTCGCACTCTTTCTAAGTAGAACGAAAGCTTTTGTGTGCAAATGTGGCTCGCACTTGTCCTGTTTATTTGGTAGCGTTTATGGCATATTACAAAATGGGCATTTTTCGTAGGCTTTGTGCCTACCGTGGCGTCGCCGTGGCGTAGTGGGTAGTGTGCGACGCTCACACGCGGAAGGGTCTAGGTTCGACTCCCACCACAACACCAATTTTTCGAATTTTTCACGGCACCACCTCTTTCGAGCTGCTGACAACACTCAAAGAGTAATAACTGTCTAAGAAAGCTTCTCAAATTTCGCCGTTCGGAGTCGGCGAAAAACTGTAGGTCCCTTCTACTCGTGAGTAGCGCGAACAACACGAGTCGTTGATGAGTAAGCTAGGCCCAGGTCCCCCTTTGGACTGTAGCGCCAACAATTATTATTATTTGTGCCAATTTCTGCGAAACATGCAAATCATTACTTGCGAGTGCATTTTACAATTTGAGCTTTGTTTGTTTTTCTTTATTTTGTGATTTTGTTTACGTGGTTTTGGTTGCTATTTTTGCCATATTAAGCCATATGAAAGGACGAAGAAGTTCTATAATGGCTTAGGGAGTCTAAAAGTCCTAAAATTTGACCAAACATTGCAAACACAGATCCCGATATAGAGGCATACACTTCCAAACAGACTCAGATAAAAAATAAGCAAGATTCGCCAAAGTTTGATCGTTTTAATACTTCTTTGTTATAAATTTCACAATTTTCATTTCACAGTTTGGTTTTGCCACACTGCCCTCCCTGTACACTGGCCTAGTTTCCTCTTCTTCCACCTAAACCGCGGTAAACTTGAAAAAGTTCACACCTTAACGACAAAAGAAAAACAAAATCGAAATAAGCCTCGAGTACAGTTGGGACACATGACAAATTCTTACCCGTGGGGTTAATGCGCGTCTCAAAGGCATCCAGTGACTTAAAACGTCCCAGCTTTGTGTTTGCCACGAAAAGATCCTAAAATCAGACAAAACAACAATCAAGATGCTTCGCCAATAGGTGAAATGCAAGGCGAACTCACGGTGACATCGTAACCCTTCAAATTGCGCATTCCGAATTCTTTAAGTGTCAGTTTGATGGAGTAAGGCGCTCCATCAGCACGCCGACTAACAAAGGCGACAGCGTATGAGTAGTCTCCGGCGTCATTCATGGGGGTCACAGGTCGGGCCCATACCTGGTTGAATGGGGAGGGAATAAACATAAATACTTAACGAGACAGATTCAAAGATCAAAAGACGAATGTTGAACCTCGATGTTTTTGGTGAACAATACACGACGTCCTTGAATTCCGAGGGGGTCTTGATTCACTGCAATGATGTCACTAGAGCAAAGTTCGATTCATTAGTCTTGAGCGACAGTCAAACAGAATAAACAAAATCGTACCGATTTAGGAGGATCTCTTTGATTTCTGGACGCACTGCTCTGAGGTCGTTGGACATGATCAAGGGAGCTGCGAGAATTGCCCATACCGCCATCTGGGTCTTACTCTGTTCGTAGCTCAAGCCGTAGTTGCCAAGAATAAGCTTAGTAAGCAAACACGGTGTTTTAGTGAAGGACGGAAACGAGAATTGCGTTTGCATACCATGTCTGGATCGTTCCAGTGGCCCGGTCCGCCGTGGGGTTGAATTCTGTCCTGATTCTTTGAGAAGTAGTCCATGATGGATACGACCGACTCGTACGAGTCATCAATGTCTCCCCAATTGCGCCAGAGGTTACAGTTCTCCTTCAATGCTTCATAGTTTGGCTGCAAAGAGAGCCATTAGATCAGCAGACAGTCTGGGCGCATGGCTTACTAATTTTCCTTCGTACTCCTGGTATACGGGCCAGCTGCAAGAGTATACCATTGGCCTTCCGGTCTTATTCAGAAGTCTGCCGAACTCCGGGTATCCCTTGTCCATATCATTGATGTCAGCATAGCATCCGTCGAGCTTCACATAATCTACATCCCAGCTGGCAAACGTTTCTGCATCCAACGCCATATGATTGATGACTCCGGGGTATCCTGCACAGGTTAGAGTTCCGTAGTCTTGGTAAAGACCAAATTTCAAACCTTTGCCATGGATCTGCGCAGAGGAATCTCTGTTTAGTTGTTTCGTTTCAGCTAGATGGGGAGCACTTACGTAATCAGCCAGAGCGTTAAGGCCACTTGGGAAGCGTTCACGGTGCTCTACCAGTTTGTTGGTTACATTGTCGCGTTCGCGCTCCAGCCAGCAATCGTCTATAATGACATACTCATAGCCAGCCTCTGCGTAGCCCTCTGAGACCAGCATGTCTGTGGTGCGTTTGAAGAGATTTTCACTGAAAAACGGAAAAGTGTTGTTAGTTTTCAATGTCATGTGTAGCTTTTAGGAGTCTCAACCAAACTTTATGTCAGTGGCGACTGGGTGGCAGATGTGGGAAAACGGGAAATGCGATGCTGTATAACGTAGGAGCACATTTTTGTGCAAATTGATTGGTGTTTGCATTATAATGGTGAGAAAAGTTGAGAAAATAAATTAAGAAAAGTACACGATTTATAGCCTGAGGTCATGTTTTTGCCTATGCAGAGTTATTGAGCTCCCAGCTCAACACCAATTTTTCGAATTTTTCACGGCACCACCTCTTTCGAGCTGCTGACAACACTCAAAGAGTAATAACTGTCTAAGAAAGCTTCTCAAATCTCGCCGTTCGGAGTCGGCAAAAAACTGTAGATCCCTTCAACTCGTGAGAGAACAGTAGCTCGCACAACACGAGTAGTTGATGAGCAAGCTAGGCCCTGGTCCCTCTTTGGACTGTAGCGCCAACAATTATTAGAGTTAAAGAACCTAAGCTTTAGAAAGTTGTTGAAGTGGCGATTTGGGGAGATTTGATGATATTCTTGGCAAGTTGCCCACATTGGCAACAAAATTGACCTTCGCAAATCTGAAGAGATTAATTTAATTTCGTTCAAGCCCCAGCACGTATAAACAGAGTAAAAACGACAGCAAGCGTATCCTTTTGTTTCTTATCAGGTACGACGTCTCTCAAATAGAGAATGGTCGAATCACTTTTGAGAAGTTGCTAAGTTTACTCATGCCATGCAATTTTTTAGGAAATTTTAGGCATGAAGCTTGTTGCAGTAAATTTTGATCAAAATATGTCGCATGAGCCTTAATATATATACAGTACCTCACACAATTGAGCATATACTCACAGCTTAAACATATTTTTATCTTTTTCGCCTTACAAAAAGTAGTTAACTAATAAAACTTAAATGCAGTTCGAATTGACATATTTCAATTGCTAAAAACCAAAAAAAACAAAAATATGAAAATAAAAAAAAAATCTTGCTATTTCTAAGCAAAATATAAAAAGGCACTTCATTTTAACACACAAAATTGAGGATACGCTTAAAGTAAATTCGAGTTACGACTAAAACACAAAACAAAAAACACAAAAAAAAAGTAACGCGTGGCACCTTCTTCAGCATCTATGACAGCTTTACCAGTTTTTCAGTAAAAGATGGCTGAATCCCTTCCCAAGCTGACCGAATTTTAGCTTTTAGCTCCTGCTTATTGGAGCCGGTACTTGCTTTAACCCGCACTTTTATTTCGTGCTATAGATGTTCAATAGGGTTACGATCCGGCGATTGTGGGGGTGTTTTTAGCTGCTTTGCGTAATAAAGCAACCATTCGCGTACTAAATACTGGGTGTGCTTCGGATCATTATCTTGTTGGAAGTAGAAAACCGAAGGTAGACCTAATTTTACTGCGGAACTTCGTAAGTTTCGTTTTAAAATATTCAAATACCCAATTTTGTCCATAGTATTTTCTATAAATTCGAACTTTCTACAGCCATTTGAAACCATACAACCTTACAACAGCACATATCCTCCCCTGTGATTTATGGTTGACTCTATATTTTTAGCTTTGAAAGCTGTATTTTGTTCCCTCCAAACAATTTGTTGGCCATCAGACCCAAATAAATTTATTTTTGTTTCATCTGAAAACAAACCACCTTCCCAAAAGCATTCCGGTTGGTTTACATATTGTCTAGCAAACTGCAATCTTTTCTTCTTATTACTTAATATTATTCTTATATTATTCTTAACTAGTGAAATGTAGGGCTTTCTTCGCGCGATCCTACCATTTAAATTATTCTTTCTCAAGACTCTGTGAACGATTTCCACTAAAAAAGGCATATTAATTACGGATTACACCTCAGCCGTCAACTTTGGAACGCTAGATTTTGGATTGGACTTGATTGTCCGAACAATATACCTACCACTCGTTTTGTTCTGAGATCAATTTTTTTCTTCCCCTTCCAGGTCTGTTTTTTAGTGTCCCTTCATATCTATAATTGTTTATTATTTTTTCTACCGTTGCATGCGATCGCCCTACAGTTTCTCCTATTTTTCGCACCGACGTCCCCTCGCAAAATAGCTTAATTATGAGCATTCTCGTTGACAAAGTAGTCTGTTTCCGCATGTTTTCCATATTTTCGCACAATGAAGAGAATATCGATCGGTATTTTCAGTTCAAAAGCGTGTGCAGAAATCATCATCAGAGACATTTGTTGCTTCATTCCTGAAAAAATTTGAATCGATTCTGCGAAGCTTGTGTATAACGCACACATGACATCTTTATGCTCAATTTTGTGTGTCGATTTCAGGGGTTGTTTCCTTTTTCATGCGAAAAGTACCGGTAGGAAGTCGCCTGTCTGTGAATTTGGCATATACTCTTGTTTAAGATATGAATTCAGTTATGAATGTATACCAAACATATCGTTAGCACTACAGTCCAAAGGGGGACCAGGGCCTAAGCTTGCTCATCAACTACTCGTGTTGTGCGCGCTACTGTTCTCTCACGAGTAGAAGGGACCTACAGCTTTTGCCGACTCCTAACGGCGAAGTTTTAGAAGCTTTCTTAGACAGTTATTACTCTTTGAGTGTTGTCAGCAGCTCGAAAGGGGTGGTGCCGTGAAAAATTCGAAAAATTGGTGTTGATCTGAGAATCGAACTTGTACCCATGAGCGTCGCACTTTAACCACTACGCCACGGCGACCACAAATATAGTCGGCCTTAAAACAGCACGAATGTGAAGTAATGATAGGTGTATGCTCAATTTTGTGAGGTACTGTATGCGCTTAGATGTTTTGGAAAGCGCCTTAGAAACATGAAATCCGTGTTCTTCAAATAGATCTTTAACTCAAAGTAAACAAAAGTAGAAACGATATTTCGGTTGCAACTTAAAACAAAATTACAATTTGTTAAACGTAAATAGGGCATTCACATATATCCTAATCCCTTAAGTCCTGTGTGCACATACTAGGTCCGTTTGAGTACAGGCATTGGCGACGTCCAATGTCTCAGATCAAGTTTTTGTAACAAATAAAAGTTGACCCAAATCGGTTAATTTAACAAAAGAAGGCACAGCAAAATGTAAATCCTGTGGATTCTATTGAACAAAATTTCAGAATAGAACGAGAAATTTTCAAGATTATCGGCCATATTTTTGTAAGCAGAATGAAAGATGCCGGATGCAAAAAACATAACCTTTCAAACAATTTAACATTTTGGTTTATAGGTTTGAGAAAAAAAATTGTTTTTTAGTCTGCAGCAATTTAACATGAAGTGGTCGCCGTGGCGTAGTGGGTAGAGTGCGACGGTCACACGCCGAAGGGTACAGGTTTGACTCCCAGTTCAACACCAATTTTTCTAATATTTCACGGCACCACCTCTTTCGAGCTGCTGACAACACTCAAAGAGTAATAACTGTCTAAGAAAGCTTCTCAAATTTCGCCGTTCGGAGTCGGCAAAAAAATATAGGTCCCTTCTACTCGTGAGAGAACAGTAGCGCGCACAACACGAGTAGTTGATGAGCAAGCTAGGCCCTGGTCCCCCTTTGGGCTGTAGCGCCAACAATTATTATTATTAATTTGACATGAACTATGACTGCTGTCAGTGCTGAAAAACTGATTTTTTTAAGGATATAAATGGACCCATACACAAATTTACATTTGTTCTTATTCTGTCTATTGAAAATGTTGACTGATTTTTTAAATCTAAGCTATGCCGAAGAAAAATAAAATGCTTCATAAAAACCGAAAAGCGAAAACCACAGATCATTTGAAAAACTCTGTCAATTTCTGCAAGCGTATGTTCGACGCCTGTATAAATCAAACATATCCTTACCTTATGCACTCATCTGGATACTTCTGGCAGTCAGTAATGCACCTATATCGCTCCCAGTGCATCCAACCCATGGGAGGCGTCCTTGCTAGACCATTCTCCAGTCCTTCTACCAATTCAACCACGCCCACCACAACAAACACAAAAACCGCACTGAATTTCATGTTAACCACTTTGCCTGCACTTTGACACACTCACAACCCGAGGGAACGTAGCGAATGAATCCTTTGTCCCGAACTGCGTTTGTTTTATACGCAGCATACTCCCACGGGCAGCCACAGAAATCACACATATCTCGCGTTCACTGATACTGCGGCTCGCGCGTCTCATTGAGCGCAATCACTGGGACAGGGGACCACTCTAGTAATCAGCAGTTTGACACTTATGAGTCGCTGCGATGATAACGAGCGCCTACTTGACGAATTTCCATTAAACTATACACTCGTTCAATTCTTATTGCCTTCGTACTGTGAGCTCCGCGTTTATTCACGCGCCGACTCTAAGCGGAGACCGTCAATAAAAGCGAAACCGTCCCTTATCAGCCAGCGCGCCCCATGGAGCACTGGTGTGAATTAAAGTGCAGCAGGTGGAGCTGCGCTCACTCGATGGGGTGCTTGACCCAGTTTCAGTGGCTGTTCAGATATTTGGAATAGTTCTCGATAGGAGACAATCATCTACGCGATGGTCAGATACGCGGTTTACCGCTCCACAAAGCTGACCGAGATTGATACTGAAGTGCTGGCCCCATGTTAGAGACTTTGATACGGGGGGAAGTGTGCTCGTATCAAGGTGAAAATCAAGTTGTGCGCAGACTAGTTAGGTCCGTGGCGGGGTGAAATAAACGCTCTTCACAGTCGGTAAAATAAGAAATCAAATCAAAGTCTAACTTCTGAGATAATCCAAGTAGATGTTTTTTTTTTTTTTGAGGTTGGGAAACACTGGCGCCCTCAGACTCGAAACCTGGCCTACTGTACTACCAGGCATTAACCAACATTTAATGTAATTTCTTGGTCTGTCGGAGGACTAAACAGCACTTCTATGACAAAGAGCCTAGGGTTTTAGCTCCAGTCACCCAGCCACGCGGGCACCAAAATGCCACCCAGGCAAGAGTGGGATATTGACAGGGGAAGTGCTCTGCAAAGTCTTCAGCCTCTCTACTGGCGTCACGAGGGTTTCCCAGCATGCTTGAGTGCTAAGTGAATGTGTAGTTCCCCCTTCGTACTCCAACAAACCGTCTGAAGTCTTTCCTGATGTTTGAGAGCGTTTTCTGCCATTGGAGCGGTAGCGGCTGAAATGGATCTGGCGGTAAATAAGGGCAAAACTGCTGCTGTCCTCAAGAAAGGACACACAACATCCATGTCTCGGACAGAGCGTCAGACTAGGCAGCAGAAATTGCGCAGAATTACTCTTGAAAATCGCTGTTTTTTTGGGCTCAAGAGGCAGTTGAGCAGTAAAGCCATCTCTCGAAGGACTAAGCTCACTTTATATAGCAGCTTGATCATCCCAGTCCTATATTTTGGGGCGGAATCCTGGACTTTACTAAAAGCGGATAAGAAAGAGTTCTGGTTACGATTTTTGGGCCTATTTGAGTTGATGGCATTTGGAGAAGAACATTCCACAATCGACCCTATGGGCTATTCGGCGGCATGCGCCTGGTCGAGCGTCTTCGCTTGACAAGCCGCATGCCTTGTCATCTTATAGAAGGTATAAGATGACTAGGCCATGTAGAGCGTATGGACACCACTGCTCCGGCCCGAAAAGTTTCGAATCTGAGACAATGGGATAACGCAACAGAGGACGGCCTAGGCTAAGGTGGCGCAGACAAGTGGTGATGGATCTCAACTTACTTAGAGTGCGCAATTGGAGGCAGATAGCGAAAGATCGTGCTTGGTGGAGAGGTATGTTGGTTGAGGTCCAGGTCCACCCCGGGCTGTAGATGCCATTACTGGTTGTGCTGGCGAGAGACCCAACTTTCGATGTAAGGCCTAAAGTTGGGTCTCTCGCCAGCATAACCAGTAATGGCATGACTCTCACTTGAATGCAGGCTGATCAAGCGCATGCTCTCAAACTTCTTCTTCTTCTTCTTATGGTGCTACAGCCCGGGGTGGACCTGGACCTTAACCAACATACCTCTCTACCAAGCACGCCATAAGAAGAAGAAACAGAAGTTTGAGAGCATGCGCTTGATCAGCCTGCATTCAAGTGAGAGTCATGCCATTACTGGTTATGCTGGCGAGAGACCCAACTTTTGATGTAAGGCCTATTCAAGGACGCGCCAGTCTCAGGCTGGGATAGAGACTAATGACATGTCTAGGTCCCGAAAATTATGAGATTGCCAAGTTCATCGCCAATTTTTATGATTCCCGGCAACCAACTAGATTAAGGGAAAATTTGCATTCCTGTGCTATGTTCGAAGTCATAAGAGGATTGAGCAAGGCCTTGGGCACAGCTTGGCTGTCGCAATAGACGCAGATACTAAGCCCCTTTCACCTGTTCTTTACATTATATTTCGTAGTCACATGAATCGCAAAAGTTTCCGCTTTAAAGACCGTCGAAGTGAAAAGTCTAATGTTCTCGTTTTTTCAGCTCCAGATTCCTCCATAGTCTTGAAGCCGTACGTGAAAATCCGACATTTCCCCTCTATCTCGTTTTCTGGTCAGAAGCAGCTTTGAACAATCCAAGTCAGATCTTGTGTCTTTTTCAGTTCTCATTATTCGGCCTTGCAAACATGAAACATATAACACGGTTCATTTCCTCCGTTGGTTGAACCCTGCTTAAGGTACGGGGAGACAGCGAGTTATAGATTCAAGGGACACCTTGGCTCTGTGAAGAACCTTACATAGGCAAAACTTTAGTTTACAATCACTGATGTAATCACCCAAATTAATTGGACAAAAATCCGATAAGGCCTTGCACAAGTTAAACAACCTGGGAGGAGATTTGATTTCCAAACATGATGATATTTGCGCTACGACGCATGTTGTCCTTGGTCGAGAAAAGGACCCAATGTAACATGGTCAGCATCGCAATTGAATGAATTCCAGCGTTTTGTAATTTTTTGGAGCGATATAGGACTAGAATAGATGGTCGTCCACTTAATGGAGATTTCAGAAGGTCGATGTGATTTAAATTTTAAGAAATTTGAATGCAAGGCGATTTTGTAAAGTGACATGTCAGGCTTCATATGAGACGTGTTCGGGTATTTGCTTTTATTGGATCCTTAATCCCTTTCATGCTTCTAAATGACTCTCACTTCTCTCTTATCTTCACACGTTGTATTGCCTTAGGTGCACGCTGTGACACGGTAATAAATGTGCTTAGACTGCCCTCCGCCGACCTGAACTATTCACTTCCATTTCAATGCATGTTGCTTTTACTTTTTTCTTTATAATCAAAAACTCACAGTTGAACGAACCTTTGAGTTTCGTAATTTATTCCAAACAGTTTTAGAGATCACATGCAAAAAAGCTAACATGTCCCTATCGTACCTAAACTCAGTTCGAGTCCTTTTATTCCTTCTTTGCATTTCATTTGATTTCAGCTTTCTCCGTGATTGGGAAGAAGTGTGTTGCTGCTACTTTGAGACAGTTTTGAAGTGAAGTGAGCAGTTAAACTGCTTATTGTACCTTATTAAGCCAATAACTAAACGATTCTTGAGAAATCTTTATGAAATACTTGACGTGCAATTTTTTTTTTATTTTCCTTTAAATGTTTTAAACAAAGCAAAAGAGAAAAGTGACCGTTACGTTGGAAATTTCAAGATGTGCGGGAAGAACAGAAGACCTAGAAAGGAGTTTCTTCTGCAGCTTTCAACGTACAACTTACATTATCTCCAGTTGTCAGTTTTACACCCTATTAACCTGCCTGTTTTGAAGTATCCACTTGTGTCGGCTTAATTTTCCAGTCAGGGAATATTTGAATAGTCAGGGGACTTTCTGGGGCATGAACTTTCACCAGTGGCTGAATATCAGGATCTACTTCTTGCTTCGGCCCAAACTTGCATAGCGGCTACACCGCATATTCCCCGTAGTTGAATGATGCTGCTCCCAGGAAAATTTTTCAAAATACAATTTTTTTTGGCTTTTCGATTGTGTATTGATATTAGGTCTGTTCCAATTCATTTGTGCACAGAAATTCACAGTTGATTAGTTTGGGTAAAAATTTCTCTTGCAGAGAGTAACTCTAACTTGTGAAGCAACTTTTTTCGCAGAACTAACGAACCGTCAAATAAAATTAAATGTAAACAGCAGAAACCATTAAGGAAGGAGATGGTCAATTGAACAGCTGATCAAACAGCTGATTAAATAACTGTCAATCGACTGTTATTTACGTGTTCTTGTAGGAAAAACCCTATTGGTCTCTAATAAACAGCTATCAAATATATGAAATGTCAAAGGTTTTTTTTTATTTTCACTGTTCTGTTGCCCACAGATGATTTCTTCGGCAGAAATTCGTAAGAAGGGGAAACATTTTACATTTTACATCTCTTGCATGCGTTTGAACCAATTGTCGAAGCACTTTTGCCACTCTGATCGAGGTATCTCCAAAACATGCATTCTGAACGCATCAACCGCTTCTTTAGGTGTCGAAAAACGTTGACCTCTCATTTTATTTTCTGCGTTCGGGAATAGAAAGAAGTCATTCGGTGCCAAGTCAACACTATACGGTGGATGACTCATCAAATCGATGTTTTGAGTGCAGAAATGCAGTTGTTTGAGCCGATGTGTGAGAGCTCGCCTTGTCGTAGTGAAGGGTGATCCGTCTTCGACGGTTGGTTTTTCTGATTTCTTGGAAGACTACTGGCAAACAAATGGTTGTGTACCACTCAGAATTGACTGTTCTGCGTTGTTTTAGAGGTACGGTTGTGACATGTCCAGTTTTTCCGAATAAACAAGCGACCATTTGCTTGGAAGTGCAACTTTTGTTGGATTTGGCTCAATTCGAAACACCCATACAGTCGACTGCTGTTTATCAGAAACCATTAAGGAAGGAGATGGTCAACTGAACAGCTAATCAACGAGCTAATTTCCCCTTTGTCTATCGACTGTTTGACTGTTTACGTTTGTTTTACGTGTTCTTGTAGAAAAAAACCCATTTTCTGAAAGTTATTTACGTAACATCGAACATTGTCTCATTTAACTCACACATCTATACGTTTCCCCTCCAAAATTGGCAAGATGGCGGCCAATACGTAAATTTCTGATCTTATAAAAAACGCTGTCAAAATGAATTCAAGGGCGGGAGACGAGGGAGTTGACTGTCTCCCTATTGGTCTCTGCTGTTTAGTTTCGGGCTCATACGCGTAAATTCAAGATTGATCACCTGTCATGATGTCATAAACGTGTTTCGAAGCACCGCGATTATATTTTTGGAGCATTTTTGGATCCAACGCGAACGAATTTTTTTTGACGGAATGTATGCTGGTCCCACTAATGCCTAAGGTGGTCTCAATCTCACGATTGGTCACATAACGATCTTGCAATATCAGTTGGCGAACAGCATCAATGGTTTCCGTAAGAACAACTGATTTTGGTCGACCTTCACGAAATTGGTCTTGGAGTGAGCTACGACCTCGGTTGAATTCACCATACCATCGATAAACACTGCTCCCTGTTGGAGCTCCATCGCCAAAAATTGAATTGAGTTCATCGATGCACTGTTGTTGAGTTAATCCACGTCGAAAGTTGTAAAAACTAATCGCACGAAAATTTTCACGATTTAATTCCATTTTTTTTTTGGGGAGATAAATCTTTTAAGATTCTGTAAACAACACAAATAGCGCTCGTATGTCAAAAAGTTCTGAGTACGTATAACCTCAAAAATGTCAAACTTTACGATAGAGCTGACAGTTGCCATATTGCAACACTAGAATGCCCAATCCCGAAATATAAAAGTCAACTTTCGTGCCCAACAAGAATTTGTAAATAATTATCAGGTTTGTGAATAGTACAATGGAATAATTTTTAGCTTTGAGCGCTCCAGCGTGACTGGAGAAAATCAGCTGATCTGTGAGTTGTGACGCTGTGCGGCTCCTTCTTTTCTCTTTATAGTGGGTGTAAATCGGTTTTAAGAATTTGATTACATAAACAAAATGAGTAATGAAAAAGTTATCAAACACTTAACTTTCTAAAATTTGAAACAAAGAACGTGTTTGAGAACCTCATAGAATTATGAAATTTTAATGCAACTTGTGGCAGCACCTTTAGTGAAAATTTAAAATCTATAACTGTTAGTCTTCCACTAATATAAAAGTTGTGTCCACAACTTATTCTTCATTTACTTACATAATCCAATTTTCGTAGCAAGATAAATAAGTACAAATGAAAAGGACAATTTCAGAATGCATGTCTTTGACTGTTTGATGTGTCACAATCAAATTTTCCCCTCAATAATAGTTCACTGCCGGTTCTTTTTCATTCTCAGAAGAAACTCAGTCAGATAATTGAGAGCACATATTTTCATTCTGCCAATTTATGTAGATTTATATTGTACAATTATTTAAAGTGATTTTGGCTTCTTGAAAATTCTTCAACGCATTCCAACGCACACAACACATCTACGAAATGCACTCATCAATAACGTCCACCTCATCATCGCACCTCGCTGACAATTCTCGGTGACGGTTCAAAAGAAAAATAATTCCACAGCCCACTTGATGAGAGAAGAAAAAACAGTTGTTTTCTCATTACTTGTCACAGCCGAACAGCGGTTTCTTCCTTTTTAATAAAAAAAAAATATATTTCACGCGAATCATTCTTCCACCGAGAATATCTCGCAGACTTTACAAAACACAATTATTTACAGTGCAATTTCCTCTAAACAAAACAGAAAAATAGTCTCAAATATAAAACTGCCATCATCACACAGAAGAGAAGCAATTTGGTTGAGTAAAAGGGCGTAATAAATTTCTGGTAAGTGGTGAGGAGGAGTGCTCCGTTCGCTCTCTCTTCACATATTTGACAAGTCTAGTCAGACAGACGTAGTTAGTTGATCGTGGTCGGAATTGGAAAGTTTAAGCAATTTCAATTTTATCTGTGATTTCAGTTAAATTCGCGTCCACGAAGGAAGAGATGCAAATACCTGCAGCGAAATTTTTCGCCAATCAGATTGTCTAGAACCGAAAGCAACCAAACAATAATTTAAGGAGGAGGGAGTAGCATCATCGTATCAGACATGAACTGCAAGAGTCTGCATGTTACATTCGTCGATGCCATCGGTCCGTACCTGAAGATCTGTGGTCAATTGAATCCGGATGCTTTGCGTGTGGTACGCACCAAAATTCAGACGGTGTTGCCAACGTGCTACACCGCTAAGGCATGCAATCTGTTGCCTGGAATTATTTGCCTATGCAAGCGCTATGATGATATCTGTAGAGTGCGAATTGTGGCTGTGCATCGTGATAACCTGGTGCAAGTGGAATACATCGACTATGGATACACGATTATTATCGACAGCAATGAGGTATGTGCGTGCGCTCTTTGTGGGAATGTGTACAAATGTGATTGTATGTTGCATTCGTTTTGTACTGTCCGTTGTCCGTTGTTCAATTAAACGGAATTTCGCATGTGGGAGGTGGTTACAGTGCAAAAATTGTTCTCTTGATAATTGCCTTGTCTTGTTTTGTCTTTGTGGCGAAGATTCTGAGAGCAGCGCAGTTGTCGGTGTCATCAGTGATTCACGCACACTTTAATGGGCTAAGTCAGTTTAATGTCTCTTGATAAAATAGTCATTAGGTCGCTAATGTTGCACTGTTGGCGCTTTCCTAATTGGGTGTAGAAGTGTACAAATGCGTGGTATAGCCGTCGCAATGCGATTATCACATTTCACTTACTGTCAAGAGATTTGGCAAGGTTATATAAGTTTGATGGATGAAGGTGATCGAAGTGGGCGCAGGTGAGGGACTGTTGGCGAAAAAAAAAAATCATCGAATGGTCGTTGTGTTTACTTAGGCGGCGCCAAAAATCTCTGGGGAATAATATTCCAACCTGTTTCGGAGTCGTGTGTGTGCACATTGTGACACCTGATGGCCCCGCTTGGCGTGTATAGCATTTCAACATACCAGTATTGAATCCATGGAGATACACTGATACTGTGGTGTTGATTTCGTGCATCGCAATGTTTACCCGAGATGTGTCATATTTCTGTGCTTATCTCGTTTTAGGTGTACGTACCACAATTCAAAGAGCCCCTAGAACAAATCCCTCCATTGTGCTCGACTTTCATCATGCTGGGTATTCTATCGGAATGGACTAAGGAAGATCTACAGGAAATCTCGCGGCTTATTGTCAACCAGACACTTGAGATTTCGATCGACATGGAGGTGAGTGGCTAACTGCGCACGTGTGTGTAATATCTGTGCTTATCGCTTTGTACGTTCGCCCACAGCTTCATCAATTCAAATTTATTCAGATGAAATGGAGGGAGTTCAACTTTGCTGAGTTTCTCATTCTGCAGAAGAAAATCGGTGCTCCAGTGCAGAATGAAATTCTGCGCGACAATTTCCTTAGGGTGATGAACAATAGACAATTTCCCGTGACACTAATGAGAAACGGGGTCATAATTCCCAACAATAACAACAATATGTACGCCAACAGAGAGATGATGAAGAGACCCACACCAGCGCGGCAGCTCCATCCGATGACTATGGTGAGTCGGCGAAAAATTCTCACACCCTCCGCAACAGACCTTAAATGTTCGCTTGTTCTTAGAATAATTCCAGGTATCCAAATGCATTCGGGAACCTTCACTCCATGGTGCAGGGTGAGTAGCAGCCCACAGTGAGAGTGAGACACTCATTATTCTCCTTGACAGGTTTCCAACATCAAAATACTCGTATTCCCTATACAGGAACACCCCAAGAGACGTACACGCCCCGCTACGTCCGCCCGGTGCCACCAGCTCCACTCGAGTCACAACGTTCGCCAGTGAAACGGGGACCGGCGACATTCAAATCGAATACCTTGCTAGTGGGGAGTAGTTACGATGTCTGCTGTAGTTTTGTGGAGAACGGCCCTTGTCTGTTTTCTGTGCACCTGATGTCCGAACAGAACAAGCTGACAGAGATGATGAACAAGATCGAGTCGGTGACACTGAAGCCGTTCTCCGACAAACCAATAATAGGCATGGCGTGCATCGCAAGGTATTCCGAAGACGGCCAACTGTACAGAGCCCTGATTACATGTGTGCAGCCAACAGTGTGCAAGGTCTGCTACATCGACTATGGAAATTCAGAAATGGTCCAGTTCCGCGATTTGTACGAAATTCCCGAGGAGTACTTGACACATAAAGCGTTCGCCATAAGATTCACACTCTCAGGTTACAAGGAACTGGAGCCGATCGACGAGAGCCTAAAAAAGGCTTTCAAGGACATGGTACTTTTCAAAAATTGTAATTTGAAGGTTATGCCTTTGGAAGGACCCCCACTCGTGCAATACTGCGAACTGCGGCTGAACGGAAAGAATGTCTTTGACGTCCTAAAGCAGATCCAGCAGTGCCGGTTGGTCTTTCCAAAGGCGGAGAGTCTTATCACGAACGACACAGTGGAGATCCGCTACATTGACTCCCCAAAGCACTTCTACGTGCAGAAGATCGCGAACATTGAAGAATTCGAGCAGATGATGGACGACATGTTCATCTACTACAACAAGAAGCAGGTGGTTCCCAACCACCTGTCCATTGGCACGCCCTGCATGGTAAAGTATGAGAATGAGTGGTACCGCGCCGAGGTTATCCGCGTTGACGGCATGACAATCATCGTGCGACACGTTGATTTCGGCTACGAGCAGAAGGTCACAAAGAATCTCTTGAGTACTGTGTCGGAGAAGCACTTGAAGCTACCCCGTCAGGCTATCCAGTGTTGTCTGAAGGGTTTCGAAAACAACGAGATGACAAGGGACCTGGCCACCACACAATTCGAGATGTTAGCCGAGGAGTCGAACCGCACCCGCCGTTCGTTCACCGTTAAAGTGTTTCGCGTCCAACCCAACGGTGCACATCTAGTCAATCTCTGCACCAAGGACCTAAACGTCATGAAAAAGTTGTACAAGCTGAGTATGCCATTCGATCAGTACATCTCAATGGAGAAAGAGGAGTTCAACAGCCTCACGAACGGCTACGAAAAGAAACCTCAGCACGCACAGCAAAATCACATTCAGCCTCAGGCCATAGCTGCGCAACAGCATCCTGGAGGGGAAGCGAAGAAGTCTGGAAATCAATACAACTCGAACGCAGCGTACACCGCGGATGAGAGGAACGCCAATCGGAATTCTCAGAACAGCCATGTGTCCAGCGAGTGGGACAAAAACAGCTCCAGTTCTATGGAGAACAGAGACTCGAGGTCGAGTTCGAGTGAGCATAAAACCAGACGGTATCCGCAGCATCAACCAGCGCAGCTGCGGGGCAACAGAGACCAGCGATCGGACAGGATGAATAAGAGTTCGAGTTCCAGCGAGAAACGTTCCAGCTACGACGAGAACAAGAAGTACGAGAAGTCGCAATTCAACAACAAAAATAAGAACCTTCCCCCAAGGCTGCAGAATGCCAAAGTGCAACAAGAATCTCCAGCGGATGTAAGGTAAGCATCGGCAAACACACAGGGTCCTACTATGTCTTAAATCGTTGTTTTCCATTGTTTTTCAGACGGCAGCCAAAGCAAAACCAGAACCAAAACCAGCAGAAGTTCAAGGATCGGCCTCAGTATCCCGCCGACGGGTACTCGCAGTCTAGGAAAGCACAATCAGTCACATCGTCATCTCCTCGTGACTCGAACGATGACAGCATTGACCTCACCCAGGAGGAGGAATATATTCCGCTGGACAGGCAGTTCAGCAAACTTATCATCGATGTTCCCGCTCGCGAGGACGTCCTCATCTGCTGGTGGATATCGCCCCACCAATTCTTCACTCAACTGAAGTCCCGCCAACAGGAGTTCGAAAAGCTAATGCGCAACATCCAAGCTTTCTACACCCAGAAGCCGACCAAACAGCTGCCACTTAAGGTCGGCTCAAATGTTATCGCCCGCTACCGCAAAGATAACATTCTGTATCGGGCACGCATAATCGCGTGTAACCAGATGCTTCGCAAGTACAAGGTGTTCTTCGTGGACTTTGGCAACCAGTCTACGGTGGGCGACCAAGACATCTGGCAAGTGGAGAAGAGGTTCTTCGACTACCCGCAGATGGCTTACCTCTGCTGCTTCGACAGCGTTGTCTCAAACTACGACAACTCGTACATAATCGACCGTATGGATAAGTACTTACCGGCGAATGCCGGACTGCAGTGCGAGTACATCGAACGAGAAGACGATCTGTACTACGTCAACGTTAAAGTGAACGGATGCTCGCTAAAGGACTCGTTAATCAAGGACGGCCTACTCTCTGCTGTTAGTCCAGGTAAGCACTGGATTCACATACCTGGTCGTCTATTTGCTGTATGCATGTATCTCTTCTTGCAGACACCCGCCTGGAGTTGTTGCTAGGACAACAAATTCGTGCCAAGATAACTTCTATAACCAATATGCTCAATTTTAAAATTCAAATCGAAGGCTGTGATGTTAAACTCTTATGTTCCTACGATGACATACGATATGTGAAATCCAATCCAGACATGGCGAAGAAATTCAAAAAGTTCTACGATGGAAAATCATGCGTGCTCAATGTGACGCAAGTGACTGATGACAAGGTGTAAGTGTTGAAAAATCCAATCGATTTTCTATTAAGAAGTGGGTTAAGTATTCCGTTGTGTAATCTAATATGCAACCAGATCGATATGCTGTTGCAATGACCCTGCATTCGGTGAAGTGAAGTGGCAAGCTTGTACTTTTGCTGTCGGTGATTTGTTTCGATTGCAGTGCTGTGGTTCGGGCGGGTTCCTTCGATGCGTAACGTGCGTGTGATTAAGTTTCACTTATTGATATCTGGTATTGGTCACTGTTTATGCTCAATAGCGGGAGTTGGGAAATCGGGTTCATGCCATGCAGAGAGGTGCTATGTAGCAACTGAAAAGGAAATAACACACATTCTAATCCAAGGCAAACGCTTCCGTATGTTTATACTTCCGCCACCTTTCCTTGCTTGGCGGCACAGTCGAAGAAGGACGTGAACATCAACATACATGCCTTTCCAGCCAGTAAATTTTACTTTGACTTTGTTGCCCTACCAGATGAGTCTCATTTCTACAACCTTCTGGAATATGCAGACACTTGCAAAACCAAAAAAGTGTTCCAGCTGAGGTCAGCAAAGGCGCGACTGCAGGTTTCCGTATAATTTGTGTTCGTATTCGCACCAAGTTGACAAAATAAAACACGTGCCGCACTGTATTCTGACCTCCAAAAAGAGAAACGACGCAATGAGTAATTGTGATCTTTGCCCTGATGTCATAAATTCCAGCTTATTGCGTAGTCGACGAAGATGTTCACCTGCTCACTGGTCGTTATTGCTTTGTTAGTGCAGCTCGTCTTTTCACAATAGCAGTTGATTTCTTGCTTTGCTCTTTCTCCTTCTTTATGAAAAGTTCCTTATCATTTTCGGGGAGATCCCATTTTCAGTTTTGAGAACGGCTTCTTGCCTTACATGTAAATCAGAGAAAATGAAATCATCCGCGCGAAGATATTGTTGAAGGTCGACGGGCTAATTTGGGGTGTGTTCCGCTTTACGTCACTTTCATGCTCTATTGATTCTTTCTGTGTTTCAATGGACTAAAGAAAAATGAAACTTCATTTGCTGCCTTTGTTTCGACACATTCCGCTTATTGAATTCACATGAGTGACTTCCGATGATTTCTTTTCTCCATTTGAAAGACGTGTGTATTTGTTCGTAATTTGCTGTCATAAAAGAAATGACCTCGTTAAGCTGCTGATGCTGTGCAAAGAATTGAAAACACAACACATGAATGACAATGCGTCTTCGAAGCTTTACAACTGATCACATCAAAGGTTAGCCATATTTGACCAGACCAATAACAGCTTCAAATAAAAGACGCATGCTCATTGTGCTATCATGAATATCAAATGTTTTCAGTGCCTGTGTGCAGTTCGACTGATATCAAATGAGAACAATATTTCTTGGCTGCTTTTTATTTCTCTAAACAATTTTTTCGAAAGCTTTCCCTTTTGTAGAGACGCTCCAAATGGTGCCAGCAGTATTGGTTGCTCCTTCAGGCAGTACATTTACTAAATGTCGATTAAGAAATGTAAGAAGGATCTAAAAATGCGATTAGGCCGCCATCTATTGGCTACTTTATAATAATAATTGTTGGCGCGACAGTCCACAGAGGGACCAGGACCTAGCTTGATCATCAACTACTCGTGTTGTGTGCGCTACTGTTCTCTCACGAGTAGAAGGGACCTACAGTTTTTTGCAGACTCCGAACGGCGAAATTTGAGAAGTTTTCTTAGACAGTTATTACTGTTTGAATGTTGTCAGCAGCTCGAAAGAGGTGGTGCCGTAAAAAATTCTAGGTGTTCAGCCGGGAATCGAACCTAAACCCTTCGGCGTGTGAATGTCGCACACTACCCACTACGCCACGGCGACCACCAAGGCTACTTTATAGAACTGTTATATTATCAGCAAAACACATTTTCCGTGCACATTCATGCAACACGCAATTCACGTGCCGAAGCCCCCCATGTTCGATTCGAGGACTGAAAACCTTTTTGGGCATTTTTGTTCAGGGCAGTACCTCTTTTCAATTTCTGACGACACGTAGAGGGTATTGATCGGGTCTGCCAAAGTTACACCGCTTGACGACAGAGGAAAAAAGTGGGTGAGAACCGCGGAAAAAGCGGGTGAGGACCGCGGAAAAAAACGGGTAAGGACCGCGGAAAAAGCGGGTGAGAACCGCGGAAAAAGCGGGTGAGAACCGCGGAAAAAGCTGGCGAGGACCGCGAAAACAGCGGGTGAGGACCGCGGAAAAAACGGGTGAGGACCGCGGAAAAAGCGGGTGAGAACCGCGGAAAAAGCGGGCGGGGTCCTCGTGAGAACCGTAGTACGTTCAACAATTAGTTACACCCTTGTGAATTAGATAACTTTTTAGCTTGTTTTTTTATTTTTACGCCCTTGGGAACCAAATAATAGATTATTTTTACGCATACGTATCAAATTTATTTTCCATTAAATTCTAGTTCGAATAATTCCATTTTGTAAAAAAACAGTTCTGCGGATTATCACGTTTTTCCGCACGATTTGACCGGTTTTATGCGTAAACTGTTAAATTGGAAGGAATTCTATTGAATTAAATATTTCTCGGTTGTACAATAGATTACCTCAAAATTCTTTAAAGAAAATAAAGCTTGTTACAGTACTCAAATTTGCTAAAACATCCATATTCAGACTCACATACGTTTCGATGTTAGAAATAAATTTGTATTTGTCGCTTTGAATATTCTTCTTCTTCGTTTGGCGTGAAGGTGGACATGGGCCTCAACCAACATGCTTCTGCAGCCAGTCGTTTATCGCACCAACTGCCTCCAATTGCGCAATTCAACGTGATTGAGATGCTTCTCCGCTTGTGTGCACCACCTCTATCTAGGCCGTTCTCTGTTGCATTTCCACAATGGCTCCGATTTGAAAACTTTTCGGGGTGGAGCAGTGATGCCCATTTGGTCTTCATTGGCTAGCCATCCTAAGCGTTGTATGCAAAGACGCTAGACCAATCACATGCTGCCGAACAGTCCATAGAGTAAATTGTGGAATGTTCTTCTCCAAATGCCATCAACTCAAACAGGCGCACAAATCTCAAGCAGAACTCTCCTCTCGAAATGACTTAGAGGTTCCTCATCCTCATCTCGTCTACGGTCTACCATATTTTATACACAGTTTGAGTGCTACTAACCGTAACTATCTCTTGTCATAATTGTACACACACAACAAAACAATGAATAACGACTGCCTGATAGTTCTCATTGTTTTGTTGTGTGTGTACACATTACGAATGAGCTAACGGCTGTGAAAGAGGAGCTCCTAAATTGTATGAAGTTTGATTTCAGGAATATGTATTTCCCTAAGCTGAGGATTATATTCAAAACATTTTGTAATTACTGATTACATTTTTTCCTTACTTTTTTCTTTTAATTTTCATAACTTTCATGCCAGTTCAATGCAAAACGATATTGAAATAGTTATCGTCAAAAACCGGTCGTCAGGACGATAGCGATAGCGATAGGCAGTACATTGTCGATATCGTTTTTCTGCTTACGCGATGCAAAACTCTCGTTTCAACGATATCGTCGCACGATAGTCGTCATCCGTGATTAGACACTAGCTTTCAGCGCCAGAATATAGGACCGGGATGATCAAGCTGTCATATAAAGTAAGCATAGTCTTTCCAAGGAGGGCCTTATTACTCAATTGCCTCTTGAAACCAAAGAAACAGTGATTCTGCGTTTGATTTCGGTTCTAATAATGTTGTCCGTATTTACCGCGGAATCTGGTAGACGAAGTGCTTTACTACTGCCGAGTGCTAGTTCCTACCGCGGCCTAGTGCGGCGCTATGTCTGAGACGCTATTGTTGTCTTTCCTTCATTGATGATAGCATATACATTGTTTTGTCCTCATTTATCACCAGACCGACTCTAGTGGCTTCCGCTTTAATTCCATTAAACGTCTTCTTGGCGGTTCGCTGTATTTGCCTAGTCACATGAACGTCGCCGGCATAGGCTATCAATTGAGCTGTAAACATCTCATTGGCGGTTCACCAATGTGTTCTTCTAGTCACATCAATCACGTCATCAAGTCACATCATTCAAGTAATCTAGTAATTGATCTAATTTTCTGGTGTTGACTTGTGAGTTACGCACGATCTTCTCCAGGATGATGTAAAAGAAGTCACATGACAGTGCGTGGCCTTGTCTAAAACCTTTTTTTTTACATTGAAGGTCTCGGTGAGTTCATTACCGACCTTGACGGAGCAATAAGAGCTCTCAACCGCCATCCTAGACAAGCGAGTTTGGAAGGAATGCTGAAACTAGACATGACACAGTATAGTTCACCTCTATAATTATTGTTATTATTTCTATTAGAAGTGAATATTATTAAATTTTTATTTGGTTGCATTTTCTTCAGTTTTCCTTCGAATGTTCAAACTTCAGTACTTGCTACCATCATGCAGAACTACAAAAATAGTGTTACCGAAAGTTGAGCGTCCACATGAAGATCCTTTGAAAGTGGGAAGGGCGTTTATGTCCCCCACAACTTTCAAGATTGTAACTTACTTCTTTAAATGTAGCAATAAACTTGAGTGAGGTTACGTAAAAATTACGTGCACGTTCAGGCTGATTCAAATTACCCTTAAATCATGGCCACTGTTTTCCCGCCAAATACTCCTGCGCAATTTGCTCTTAGAATTTACATTTGTTTAGTTTGAGATTGTCGATAAAGATTACTAAACATGTTAAGTTTCCTTATGTCATGTCAGCAGTTAGCATAAAGTGTTGACGTGTCTGAAGCATATGCTGAATAATGGTTTACTATTCATGTTCTTACATGCAAAGCTGATGGCAGATATGAATGTCTCAGGTATCATTTGGAAGAGAACATATTGTTTAGAACTTTCAGTAACTAACAATGGTATGTTTTAAAATTGCCCGACTAACAAGAGGTTATGTGTATTCAGGCTAAATGACGCGAACTGCAGTGTCCACTTTAGTGTGACGTGCCGTCGACGTAAGGTGTATAACGAATCTTCCACATTTTGACGCAGAAATAAGAGCAGTGTGAGTAATCAACATTTGCGTTGAGAAATCTTAAAAGGATTGATTTTTCTAGTACAAATTTTGGACCTTTCTAAAACTTTTCGGGTTGGTTTTATGCCTCTTGGAAGTCCTTTCACCGATTTCTTTTAAATCTTTTGAATAAATATCAATTATGTAAAAATTAAAATATTCTTATGTGCTTCCCTTTCAACTCTCTTTTCAGTTTGATGGTTCGACCGATGCTTCCGTTGCTACAAGACAACATTTCAACAATCTACATTTGCCCATATCCTTTGATTTGGGAAAAATTTAACATGCGTGTTGTATACGTAAGTTCCGTGCATCGACTTTACGGACACCTCATATCAACAGAAAATGAAATCGCTAAACTTCTCGATGACATGTTCTGTTACTACGACAAAAACGGTAACCACACCGAGTCGCTTCCTACAACTCCCCATTATCAATACATTTCTTTTTTCATTCGTTCGCAGGTAGCGTCCTAGAAAAATATGAAGTTGATAGCGTGTGTGCAGTAAAATCTGACGACGGTAATTGGTATCGTGCCAGGATTTTATCGAAAAAATCTGCCGATATTATAAACGTATTTTACGTAGACTACGGCAATTGCGAACTAATCGATAATTCAACGAAAACGAAAATAAAACGACTCGAACAGCAATTCTACGCAGACGGACCCAGCGCATTTGCCATTGAGGTGAACCTTCCAATGAAGAGTCAGGTAGAAAGCAATCAGAAGACTGTGATAGATGAGATTAAATCTCTCACGGAGAACTACGAACTGATTGTGAAGGTGATCGAAATGCGGGGTAACCGTTTGATTGCAGATTTGTGTTCGAATGACAAGGGTATTGTGACCATTTTGAAGGAGAAGGGATTGACGCGTGGTCGCGACATGGGCTACATCCGCAGTGTGCTCGATAAGGAACCGCCCAAGGTGATTGAATACATCGAGACTGTAGATCTGACAATTGAGAATGACGAGGAGGTCTCAACCACGCTGAGCACGAACTCAACACTTTCGGAGAAGTCAAGACCACAGACTCCAGTAAAACCTGAACAGAAGGTCGTAAAGGAGACAGCAAAAACGGCTTCGTCTCCCAAAAAGGAGAAGAAATCTGAAAAGCATGTTGAGGTAGCTAAAGTGAAGCCGGCTGAGGCCGAGACTCCGGCACCCGTGAAAGAGGAGGTTATTGAACCACCAGAGGACCCCTACAAGAACATGGAGTCTGGAATGCTAAGCCACTGCGACAACCCGGGAAGGTTCTTTATCCATCACAGCAGCAAGCTGGATGAATTGCACCAGTTGCAGGAGAACCTTCAGATTGTGGCCAGCTCATTGCCACCTTTGATGCGCGTGTTGAAGGGGGCAAACTGCATTTCTCTCTACTCGGTGGATCATCAGTGGTACCGGGCTAGGATTATGGACAGTGAGTTGATGGTGGTGCAGTTCATCGATTACGGAAACACAGACGCGCTGACCGATACGACTGACATCAAGGAGATGAGTGTCTTCCCAGACATTCAACCCCTATGCATCCCATGTGCGTTGCCCATCAAGCCAAAGGGTACTGCTGACTGGGTTGATGCGGCGAATGCATTTTTCAACGTGTCCTACAATAAGACCATTTACTTCGAGTACATAACCAGGAGTCCGTCCAAGAACTTCATTCGGCTCTTCATTGACGGGGTTAATGTTGCTGACAAACTGGTGGCCGATGGCTTCGCCAAGCCCCTGGAAATGGTGCGGTCGGGAGAGACTTGCTTCGTAAGTCACGTAAACAATCTTTCAGATTTCTACATCCAGATGGAGCAGGACGCTAAGGGTCTCGAATTGATAGAATCATATCTGGCCGATAACGAGAAGCTCCCTGTCATCGAAACCTTCAAGTACGGCCTTATTTGCGCTGCTCTCTTCCCAGACGATGAGAACTGGTACCGCGCCAAGTTAATGGCGAAGAAAGAAAATGGATTCGAGGTTCTTTTCATTGACTACGGAAACACGGCTGTCAGTCCAAAAGTTAAAGAAATCTCCCAAGAGATAGCCAGCCTGCCATTCTTGTCAAAGAAGTGCGCTTTGCAGCTGCCAGAGGACGTGCTCTGCTGGTCCGATGCGGCCGAGGAGAAGTTCTCAGACATATCAGCTCTTGGTGAAACGGTCTTTGTCGTGGAACTGAAGGAACCCAGCGACCACGCCATCGTGCATCTGTGGGTGGACGGCAGAAACATTGTGGAGGATCTGGAGCCTCTCTGCGACCGGAAGCCAAGCGTGGAGAACGAAATGACGACAAGTTTCTACACCACAATGCAGTCGTCGATGAGTGAAAGCTGTCGCTTAGGCTGCCGGGACGCCATCATCAGCCACGCGAATTCGCCATGTGACTTCTACATTCAGTACAATTCCGATGGTCACAGGCTGGACGACATAACGACGACGCTGAATGAAATTGGGATGAGCAAGCTAGAGAACCCCGAAGTGGGAATGTTGTGTGCGGCCGTGTTCCCCGATGATGGTGCCCTTTATCGCTCGAAAATCCTAGAGAGTCGAGGCGATAGCGCTTGGCGAGTGATATTCATTGATTTTGGCAACGAGTCGGTCACTTCGGACATTCGCACTCTGCCGGACGACTTGCGCGTCATCAAAGAGTTTGCAAAGCATTGCACGCTGGAAAATGGTGCTAAGTTCTCGACCATCTCAGCGGCCACTGAGGTTTTCAACATTTTGATCGACGAGTGCGGCGGTGTTGTCAAGGTTGATGTCGTGGATGGGGAATCGGATCCGGCCATTGTCAAGTTGTACGGCAACGACGAGAATTTCTGCGAAAAACTAAACCGTTTGCTGGGAATCGAAGGAGTCCCTGAGACGAAAACGAAGGACGCTTTGGTCAGCCACGTGATATCCCCAAGCGAGTTCTACATTCAACTGAAGGGGGAGAGAGGAAGTCTTGATGGAATCTCAAAAACCCTGGAAAAGGCAAGCAGTATGGCAAAGTTGGAAAACCCCAAGGAGGGCGATCTGTGTGTTGTGTTTTCGAAGGAAGACGAAGTCTATAATCGAGGCCGGGTGTTGAAAAAAATTTCAGAAGAGGAATTCGAAGTATTCCTCATCGATTTTGGGAACACTGTGATTTCAAATGACCTAAGAGTGGTGCCTGCTGAGCTCAGGAATTTCCGCAAGGTGGCACGCAAATGCCGGCTGCATGAAATCCCCAGTGGCGACGAGAACACCCTAAAGGAGCGATTTTCATCAGTTTTGGAAGCTCATTTTGGAGAAGTTTTCCAAGTGGAAACCATTTCCGGGGATGATGATGAAGGGCTGTCAGTCAAGCTCACAATCAGAGACAAGGACATCGCAGAAGAACTGCAAGTTCTAATGGAGAACGGGAAGACTGCTACAGAAGACGTCCCATTGGACGATTGCCGAAAATGCATTGTGATTCAAGCGACGTCTCCGAATGACTTTTATATTCAGTTCACTGACGACGGCTCCCAGGTAGAAAAAATCACCGAAAGTCTGATGGGCGCTGCAAACTTTGAGCCATTAGAGGACCTTCAAGTCGGTGCCATATGCGTTGCGCAATTCCCAGAAGACGAGGCTTACTACAGAGCAAAGATTCTGTCGGTTCAGGATAAGGACTGTGAGGTGATCTACCTTGACTTTGGAAACACAGCTGTAACTGATCAGATTCGAAAGATACCAGACGAGATGCGTGATATCGAGCCAGCGGGAAAGCACTGTGCACTTGAGAAGCCCGCTGGCATTGATTTCTGGTCGGATGAAGTGAGTTTCCGCTTCAGTGAGTTTATTGATTCGCGTTTCAGTGAAACATTCCAAGTTGAAGTGCTGCGCAAGTCCACAGACCCGTGGCTGGTCAGGCTTTTCTATCAAGAATCGAACATAGTAGCGGAACTGTTAAATCCTTCCCAGTCGACCGTCACGGAAAATGGTCAGGATGATGATTCGAAAACCAACGAATAAACGAGATGCGCGCTTCGAACATTTGGGTTTTGGGTAAACACAATCAGCAACAGTAAAGTCTTTCTCCGAATCGAAGGGCACCCGTTTGCCGTAATTATGTTGTTGCATCATCAATTGTGCTGACTCTCGGTTTCTTGAACAGCCCTCAGAGGCGCCGTGAAGTATCCCTTAGAATTTTGTTTTAATATATATTTCTTGTTTTTGTTTTTTTTTCCAATTTTGAGTGAGACGTGTAGAAGACAGTGGCGGTTTCAGCGCTGATCGATACACTTTCTTGTTTGTTTTACTTATTTTTTTTGTAATCAGAGGGAGGGTATTGCCAACGAGAGTGCAATAAAAGAATGTGCGATTGAAGTCCATGGTGCAGCTTATTTACGTTCGCTTCCAAGCAAAGCCCACTCTATAATAGTAATTATTAATATTTATTACTCAATTAAAAAAAAAACTTATATTTTTTATACAAACTAGGATTGGTAGCCACGTGTATTACTAATCCAAAAAAAATGCAAAAAAAAAACTCATATTAATCCGTTGAACAAAGCGGAAACTTAACACTTGTTCTTAAAGAGTAAGCAATTATTCGTTACTATATGCGCATATGCAATCTTAAATTTCGTATTTATTTAATTTGAATTCCTTTTTTATACACTCGTCGCGTTCGTGTATTTCTATTTTCTTTTTCTAAATTAGAGATTAAAATTGAGGTGCATCAGGAGAAGTTATTTGATGCTATTGGGAAAACAATCAATTGGATGGTACTAATTTTTATAACTTTTTTTATAAACCAGTTACGTTGTAAATAAAATGTATTTAAATGAAATTGTTATTCTAATCGGAAGTGAATAAAAAAACTGAAGTAAAACTTGTTTATTTTGCAGGAACCTAACTACTGAGAGTTTCATTTACGGAATAAGTCTGAGAGGAGATATTTCAAATTTTTGTCTACCTGTCTTTTTATTTTCCTTCTATTTGAGATGATAGTTGAAGTATTTGTGCAGATTAAATAGATTTTTTTTTTTCATACAGTCAAGTCAAGAAGAAGCTTCGTTTTGTTTGCTGAAAGAATGATATTCTCATTCGGTCTTGGAAGCATCGTTGTAATATGTATGTGAGACTTAATTTAGCCATCGAATTGTAGGGAGACATTGTTGTATATATAATATAGTAAATACTAGGCTCTGATACTAAAGTTACAAACAATTGAAATCGCTTACTCTTAAGCATCGATAAATTTACGCAACGCTCTAGATACAATATGCTTTCACTCTGAAACAAAAAACTTCAAAACACAATGAATTCTCTCCGCCAATTCCATTTCCGTTTTGTGTGTCTAGACTTCTCTTTGGACGGCAAACGGAATACTTACATAAGTAGGCAGTGGCCGCCTACATCGCTGATTTTTTGAACATGCGGCAAAGTTAACGCGGCATCTTTTGCACACTGACGACAATTTTTCAATTGGCAATTCATTTCCTTTTTTTTGGTTTGGAATTAGTAGACTTGAAGTCACAGGATCGTCTAACAAGGGTCAGAATTAGTGAATGGGCCCGAAATAAGGTTCTCGTTGATTTCAATTTCCATAAACAAACTCTGTTAATCGACGAGACTCACTTTTGTTTCAATTAATACGTAAATAGACAAAACTGTTGTATTTAGATCAGTGATAATCTTCAAGTGTATGGTGAGACGTCGTTACATTCACAAAAACAGAATGTATCGTTTCGTGGATTAATTGGTCCGAACGTTGCAGTCATTGGTGAGAGTTATAAAGGCATGATTTCGTTATTTACTTGTTGTGGTTTCAATAAGATTTACATAAAAAACAAAAGACTGTTTCCAGCTATGGAGGAGGTATCTGACTGGCAAATTGTTCTCAGTAAACCAATGGCAACAATTATTCGATTTTCAAATAGAGGTCGGGAAAGCCAAGAAAACAAACATTGTCAAAACATTTTGATAAACCGTCGATAATTCATGATTTACCTTTTTATTGTATGTGTCCATTGAAGTGGCGCTCGACTCTAATTTATTTACTAAATTACTCATCACCAACTTTCATATATTTCCCTTGTGACATGAATTATTATACGAACTTTATATTGAATTGTACCTTTATCATATGAATAAGAAAAAAACAAAAAAAAAAAACATCTAAGTGCATGAGCTCTCTGGTAAGCCAACGCAACCAAATCAACTCGAAAAGTCTTTTAGTCACTTCCTTCACATTCTTATACTCTGTGTGCACATGTTAAGTCCTGCAAAACATAGTCCAACATTGACTTACAGCGTGCGTTTTGTGCTATTTTACCCAGTCGATCCGTGGGAGGCTAAAAGGAAGAAAAAGAACAAAAAAAGTATATTTAGTCTGGTTAGCTCCGTAATGACTTGAATTTAGTCATTAGAAATTAGTTTTACAGATTTTTTTTTAGTAAATTATACCAAATTTGATAGTTCTTTACAAGAAAAAAAACTTCTCATCAGATTACAATTGAAAGCAGTAATAAGCGATTTAGCTAAAAAGGACTGAAACATTGATGTACTTGCCGTCGTTGGAAAAGAATCTAAAGCATGTTTTAATACCTCCTACCAGCAATTTGTAAGTAAAATATTTGTTCGACATAAAATTTAATAACAAAGGGCCCACAATTTAAGCTATTTGTGAAACCTGATTTTGAACAGCCATTCGTTGATAAAAATGGAACCAGAAAAAAGTGAAGAAGTTCTTACAAGGATTCGTACGTATGTTTCATTTCAATTCTCATTGGACTAGATAAAGTTGTAAAACTAAATGTGCACAAGCCGTTATTTGCAAAGCGTTTAATAAAAGTTTGAAGCTGTAAAGTTTTTATTGGAATTAAAAATTTCAAAGAAGTTTAAAAATCACTACAAATCATGTCTTGGCAACACACATAAAGGGTGTTCCAACAAGAACGCAATTTTTAAATTTGGCGCCATTCGAATTGTCATTGTTTGACATTGGAGCAATTATTATTGTTTGTTAGTAGAAGTTATAAGGTTAATAAAAATGGAGCGCTACACGAATGAACAACGCATTCCCATTGTGAACATGAAAATGCTGATTTTGCCAATAAAATCATCTTTAAGGACGAGACCCATTTCCATCTTGATGGCTTCGTCAATAGGCGGAATTGTCGCATTTGGAGCGAGGAAAATCCTCGAGTGATTCACGAGAAGCAAATGCATCCTCAACGTGTCACTGCGTAATGTGGATTTTGCGCTGGAGGAATCATTGGACCTTTTTTTTATGAAAATGAGACAGGTCAAGCGCAAACAGTCAATGGTGTTCAGTATCGTGAAAGATAACCAATTTTTTCGTGCCTGGAATTGAAGAAATTTATGTGGAGGGGATGTGGTTTCAACAAGAAACAATTCAATTGCTGCACCAGTCATTTGAATCTTGCGTTCTTTCTTTATATATATAGCTTCTAACTTTTTGCATCTTTCTATAATAATGACAAACAGCAAGCATCAATTTCAAATGCCTTTTACAATTTTTGTGTAATTTATTCCGAGTTTGTTCAAATTAAAAAAAACCGCCAATGTAGTTTGAAAACCAAATGTTTTCTTTGGAACCGAAAAATATGCACCACAAAATTTACATATAAAGACTTAAACTAACTTAACTTATTTTTTAATCTGCAAGTTTAAACTAACTAATAACTTACTAACAAAGCGGCAAAAGAAATCAATAAAACTTAATATTTAAATTTCTCTTAGGCGTGGTTCCGATATTTGCGGCCCCTCGATTTGATGAGGGAGCTTTGTAGATCTTAATGAGACGAAGAAAAAATTATAAGGGTGGGATCGGTTTTAGTTTATGCGGTATTTGGGCTTAAAAACTGATAAAAACCCATACATAAAAAATGCGACGGTTCCTAAAAATTCATATTTCTTATTATAATATAATGTTTCTGTTGCATATATTTCGGCGGAGAATTAATATATACGTGGTTAATGAAATGAAAGCAGCGATTTTGTTGCCAACCAGAAGCGATTTTGTTGCCAACCAGCAGCCACTCAGTTGACAGCCAGCAGAGATTTTGCTGCCAGCAAGAAGCGATTTTGTTGGCAGACAGAAGCAATTTTGTTGTCAGCCAGCAACTATTTTGTTGCTAGTAAGCAGCGATTTTCTTGCCAGCCAGAAGTGATTTTGTTGTCAGCCAGCAGCTATTTTGTTGCTAGTAAGCAGCGATTTTTTTGCCAGCCAGCAGCTATTTTGTTGCTAGCAAGAAGCGATTTTCTCGCCAGCCAGCAGCGATTTTATTGACAGCCAGCAGCGATCTTGTTGATAGCAGCGATTTTATTGCCAGCAAGAACAGATTTTCTTGCCAGCCAGCAGCGATTTTGTTGTCAGCTAGCAACTATTTTGTTGCTAGTAAGCAGCGATTTTCTTGCCAGCCAAAAGCGATTTTCTTGCCAGCCAGCAGCGATTTTGTTGTCAGCCAGCAGCTATTTTGTTGCTAGTAAGCAGCGATTTTTTTGCCAGCCAGCAGCGATTTTGTTGCTAGCAAGAAGCGATTTTCTCGCCAGCCAGCAGCGATTTTATTGACAGCCAGCAGCGATCTTGTTGATAGCAGCGATTTTATTGCCAGCAAGAACCGATTTTCTTGCCAGCCAGCAGCGATTTTGTTGTCAGCCAGCAGCTATTTTGCTGCTAGTAAGCAGCGATTTTTTTGCCAGCCAGCAGCGATTTTGTTGCTAGCAAGAAGCGATTTTCTCGCCAGCCAGCAGCGATTTTATTGACAGCCAGCAGCGATCTTGTTGATAGCAGCGATTTTATTGCCAGCAAGAACCGATTTTCTTGCCAGCCAGCAGCGATTTTGTTGCCAACCAGTAGCTACTTTTTTGCCAGTAAGCAGCGATTTTATTGCCAGCCAGCAGTGATTTTGTTGCTAGCAAGAAGCGATTTTGTTGGCAGACAGAAGCAATTTTGTTGGAAACCAGCAGCTATTTTGTTGGTAGTAAGCAGCGATTTTCTTGCCATCCAGCAGCGATTTTGTTGCCAGCCAGCAGCGATTTTGTTGTCAGTCAGCAGCTATTTTGTTGCTAGTAAGCAGCGATTTTCTTGCCAGCCAGCAGCGATTTTGTTGCCAGCAAGAACCGATTTTCTTGCCAGCCAGAAGCGATTTTCTTGCCAGCCAGAAGCGATTTTCTTGCCAGCCAGAAGCGATTTTCTTGCCAACCAGAAGCGATTTTGTTGCCAACCAGCAGCCACTCAGTTGACAGCCAGCAGAGATTTTGCTGCCAGCAAGAAGCGATTTTGTTGTCAGCCAGCAGCTATTTTCTTGGCAGCCAGCAACTATTTTGTTGCCAGTAAGCAGCGATTTTCTTGCCAGCCAGAAGCGATTTTGTTGTCAGCCAGCAGCGATTTTGTTGCTAGCAAGAAGCGATTGTCTCGCCAGCTAGCAGCGATTTTATTGACAGCCAGCAGCGATCTTGTTGACAGCAGCGATTTTATTGCCAGCAAGAACCGATTTTCATGCCAGCCAGCAGCGATTTTGTTGCCAACCAGAAACGATTTTGTTGCCAGCCAGTAGCTACTTTTTTACCAGTAAGCAGCGATTTTCTTGCCAGCCTGCAGCGATTTTGTTGCCAACCAGAAGCGATTTTGTTGCCAGCCAGTAGCTACTTTTTTGCCAGTAAGCAGCGATTTTATTGCCAGCCAGCAGCGATTTTGTTGTCAGCCAACAGCTATTTTGTTGTCAGCCAGCATCTATTTTGTTGTTAGTAAGCAGCGATTTTCTTGCCAGCCAGCAGCGATTTTGTTGTCAGCCAGCAGCGATTTTCTTGCCAGCCAGCAGCGATTCTGTTACCAGCCAGAAGCGATTTTGTTGTCAGCAGGCAGCTATTTTGTTGCCAGTAAGCAGCGATTTTGTTGCTAACCAGAAGCGATTTTGCTGCCAACCAGTAGCTACTTTTTTGCCAGTAAGCAGCGATTTTATTGCCAGCCAGCAGAGATTTTGTTGTCAGCCAGCAGCTATTTTGTTGCTTGTAAGCAGCGATTTTCTTGCCAGCCTGCAGCGATTTTGTTGCCAACCAGAAGCGATTTTGTTGCCAACCAGTAGCTACTTTTTTGCCAGTAAGCAGCGATTTTATTGCCAGCCAGCAGAGATTTTGTTGTCAGCCAACAGCTATTTTGTTGTCAGCCAGCAGCTATTTTGTTGCTAGTAAGCAGCGATTTTCTTGCCAGCCTGCAGCGATTTTGTTGCCAACCAGAAGCGATTTTGTTGCCAGCCAGTAGCTACTTTTTTGCCAGTAAGCAGCGATTTTCTTGCCAGCCAGCAGCGATTTTGTTGCCAGCCAGAAGCGATTTTGTTGTCAGCAGGCAGCTATTTTGTTGCCAGTAAGCAGCGATTTTATTACCAGCCAGCAGAGATTTTGTTGTCAGCCAACAGCTATTTTGTTGTCAGCCAGCAGCTATTTTGTTGCTAGTAAGCAGCGATTTTCTTGCCAGCCTGCAGCGATTTTGTTGCCAACCAGAAGCGATTTTGTTGCCAACCAGTAGCTACTTTTTTGCCAGTAAGCAGCGATTTTATTGCCAGCCAGCAGAGATTTTGTTGTCAGCCAACAGCTATTTTGTTGTCAGCCAGCAGCTATTTTGTTGCTAGTAAGCAGCGATTTTCTTGCCAGCCTGCAGCGATTTTGTTGCCAACCAGAAGCGATTTTGTTGCCAGCCAGTAGCTACTTTTTTGCCAGTAAGCAGCGATTTTATTGCCAGCCAGCAGCGATTTTGTTGTCAGCCAACAGCTATTTTGTTGTCAGCCAGCAGCTATTTTGTTGTTAGTAAGCAGCGATTTTCTTGCCAGCCAGCAGCGATTTTATTGCCAACCAGCAGCCACTCAGTTGACGGTCAGCAGCGATTTTGTTGCCAGCAAGAACCGATTTTCTTGCCAGCCAGAAGCGATTTTGTTGTCAGCAGGCAGCTATTTTGTTGCTAGTAAGCAGCGATTTTCTTGCCAGCCTGCAGCGATTTTGTTGCCAACCAGAAGCGATTTTGTTGCCAGCCAGTAGCTACTTTTTTGCCAGTAAGCAGCGATTTTATTGCCAGCCAGCAGCGATTTTGTTGTCAGCCAACAGCTATTTTTTTGCCAGCCAGCAGCGATTTTGTTGCTAGCAAGAAGCGATTTTCTCGCCAGCCAGCAGCGATTTTATTGACAGCCAGCAGCGATCTTGTTGATAGCAGCGATTTTATTGCCAGCAAGAACCGATTTTCTTGCCAGCCAGCAGCGATTTTGTTGTCAGCTAGCAACTATTTTGTTGCTAGTAAGCAGCGATTTTCTTGCCAGCCAGAAGCGATTTTCTTGCCAGCCAGCAGCGATTTTGTTGTCAGCCAGCAGCTATTTTGCTGCTAGTAAGCAGCGATTTTTTTGCCAGCCAGCAGCGATTTTGTTGCTAGCAAGAAGCGATTTTCTCGCCAGCCAGCAGCGATTTTATTGACAGCCAGCAGCGATCTTGTTGATAGCAGCGATTTTATTGCCAGCAAGAACCGATTTTCTTGCCAGCCAGCAGCGATTTTGTTGCCAACCAGAAGCGATTTTGTTGCCAGCCAGTAGCTACTTTTTTGCCAGTAAGCAGCGATTTTATTGCCAGCCAGCAGCGATTTTGTTGTCAGCCAACAGCTATTTTGTTGTCAGCCAGCAGCTATTTTGTTGTTAGTAAGCAGCGATTTTCTTGCCAGCCTGCAGCGATTTTGTTGCCAACCAGAAGCGATTTTGTTGCCAACCAGTAGCTACTTTTTTGCCAGTAAGCAGCGATCTTGTTGCCAGACAGCAGCGATTTTGTTGCCAGCTCTGACCGCTTCTTTGTCGGTGATTTGAAGGTAGCAAAATACACGCAGGAAGTTAAACATATCAAATCGGCACAAAATTTAGATTAGAAAACGGTCTAAAGATTGTTGATCTCACAATCATTTTTCATTGAAAAAGAACCAATCACCCAAATGTTATCACAAACGATGGAATGGGATGTGTACATAGGTACACAGACGGGATTTCAAAAATTGACTGTTTATGAAACGAACTGAAATTTTTCGTATTTAACTAAAATGCTTACTCTTCTGATCGTTTAAGGTATTTGCAAATGATATGTATCTCTATTATATCATACACAATTCTTTGCTTTTAGCGCAAGGCAAAGTTGTAAATGGCATATGCTTTCATAATGGAAATAATGGAAATAATGCTACCATTTATTTATTTATCAAAGTGGTGTTTTTTTTGAGTTTGGGATACACTGCACTGGAGCGCTCAGATCAAAGACTATTCCTTTGTACTACCAGACAGCAACCTTCACTTTATGTGTTTTTTTCGTTTTTCGAAGAAAAACTAGAAGGCACTTCTGTGGTAAAGACCTTGGGTTTTCAGTTCCCACCACGTCAGTGCCAAACAGCCACCATCTGTAGTAGACAGAGAAAATGCTCTGAATTGTCTTCACCTTCTCTACAGGCATCGCAAAGGGTGACATCGCTAAGCCCAAGCTGACTTAGGTGCTTAGCGAAGGTGGTAAGTACATCGACAAGTTGTCTGCGCTCATTTCTGCCTAAAGATAGCAGAAAAGCCACGGATTTCTTGCTAAACTTCGGAAGCATGCACTTATGATGATAGTGTATTCATTTTCAACCCAAGAAAACGTGAAAAAACTGGAGTAAAAGGCTTATTGATGTGGGAATATAGTGAGCAGTTTTTTATTACTATTGCTTCAATTTCTACGATATCTACCAGACGAACTCGCATCACTTCTTTTGCAATTGATTCGTCGAACAAAGGTGCATTGCCTTGACAAGTTCCTTCTTATATAGCACGTTAAGATACAACATTGCCCATGATACAATTTTCGTTCACTAAACTCACTTGCAAGCAGGCTTGTCTGTTCAATTTAACTGATAATTTTGAGTGATAAAAGAACATTTCAACAATCTCATGTCAGAATTCGATTTGATCCAATTAAGCGGGTCATTTATTTATGTAGTTGACGTGCTCATGTTGTTTGAATAGATATTTACGCAATTACTTGAAGGTGTACCGAGTGATTCCCCACCTGTACTTCCATTGATTCTCTGTCATGTCACTTAATTTGTTTGCATTCATGGTTTATGCATGTTTACCAAAACAATTGAGGCGGCGGCGAAAAGTGGATGACACCTACCCCGATGAGTCGTTGGAACTACGTTGCTTAAAAGTCAACTTGGACCAAAGCTTGCCAGCTGAAGTGGACACAGGTCTGTCACAATACCTGATTACGGCCAAAAATTTGGACGTTCTTTTTTTTTGTGTTGGAGGTTGGGATAAACTACAATGGAACGCTCAGATTACTAGTCCATTGTACTACCAGGCAGCAACCTTCACTTAATGTAATTTCTGGGTTTTCCGAAGAAAACCCAAGATGCGATTCTGTGATATAGAACTTAGGTTTTCAGTTCCCACGACATCAGCGCCAAATAATCGCCACCTGATACGAGCGAAAGCAGGACACTGACAGAGAAAGTGCTCTGAAGTGTCTTCACCTTCTCCACAGGCGACGCAGAGTGTGACATCACTAAGCCCAAGCCGACTCAGGTGCAAAGCGAAGGTAAAGTGTGCCGTTAGTACGCCGACAAGTCGTCTGCACTCGTTTCTGTCTAGAGATAGCAGAAAAGACGCGGATTTCTTGCTGACGTTTGGGAGCATACTCTTGGTCCCAGCATCCTAGAGAGTCACGCCTGGTTGTGCTGTAGGGAGACCCAACCATCGACGGAGGCCCTGACCAGGGACGCGGGTAGTCCCAAGGTGCGTTCGGACCCTACGAATGCCTCTTCTGAACCTAACCGAGCTAGTTCATCGGCAGTTTCGTTTCACAGGATCCCGTGATGACCCGGGACCCAGACAGCGAATTCAGCCTGACAACCAAATTAAGGGAAGACTTGCATTCTTCAACTAACTTGGAAGTGGTTAAAGGGTTGAGTAAGGCCTTGAGTACAGCTTGACTGTCGCTGCAGACGCAGATACTTTTTCCCTTCCACCTATTCTTCACAATATAGTCGGTGGTCATTAAAATCGCGAAGGCTTCCGCCTGGAAGACTGACGCGAAATTACCTAAGAAGGCGTGAAGTCTGATATCGTCGTTTTCCACGAAGGCTTCAGAACCCTCTGTTGTCTTGGAGCCGTCCGTGAAAATCCGACTACATTCCTTTCCCGGTTCAGTTTCTGGCCACAGCCAGTCCAGGACACGGGGAAAGTCGACTTTGTATAAGCGTCGCAACTGTATTATTGGCGACCTCGCATCAGACGGCATGTTCATGAGAGTAGTACCATAGGAGATGCGGTATGCGAGGTCATCAACGGAACCGAAGACCATTCCTTTTTAATCGAGAGATGGCCTTGAGTGTACATCCCATGATGTGAAGATCAAGGGAGGGGGAGGGGAAGATTAATCAGAAACTTTAGTTTTCCCTCTTAACAGGTATCTTACCAAAAGGCAGTCCGCATAGTTGTTATATTTTTTAGCCCCTAAATCAGAAGACCGAGTGTAAAATGAATTAATAGAAAATAGCGTTAGCCCTGCTTGCTGGTTGCATGCGCTTAAAAAAACTGACCAAAACCTGATGTTCGGAATGCTGTAACAAACTGATAAACACTATTTCAAAGTGACGAAAGAGCTATCAACAATTACGGCAATTCGCTCATAAATAAGTGATAACCAATTGCACTGCACTATCAATCATATATATGTGCGAGGTAAAGAGGTTCAAAAAAACACTTGAGGAACTCACTGAAAATAATGGGAATTATTTGAGGAATATGTAAAAAAAGAACATCATTTTCTTAAATGTCATATGACGGAATAGATGGTCTTCATATCCACAGTGTATGTCAAGCAAGAAGTACTGAAAATTTCAGCCGCGACGTTACACCACTTTGTTGTTTTAAAAAATGTACCTTCAACCCTATGAATTGCACCGACACCAACCATGACATTGCCTTATAAAAGTACTCCCGCCTCTGTTCCGGTTACACTTTCCAAATACATAAAAGAAATAACAATGATAAAGGGGGCGCTACTAACAAAAAAGAGAATTATATTAAAATAATATTTTTTGTTAGTGGCGCTCCCTAAATGTTCCGGCACTTATTGCATTACTGTTATTTGCGAGATCTGTTGAAAAGTTAGCTGAATTTTAATTTTTCTCGTTTTGTTTATGCGTTGGTGTTGTTTTTGGACAAAAATACGAAGAAGTAACGACGAGTAGCAATGTCGTGATGCAAATGCTATGAATTGTTTTTCCACAAGTCCGGACGTTGACTTCGTATTGCTTCTCGTAAGCGGTGCACTACTTCAAAATAACACTTCTTATTGACCATGCGATCATGTGTTAAGAACTCCCAACGGTAGTCGAAGAAATAGTCAGTAAAACCTTTACATTTGATCGAACTTGGCGTTCTTCTTTTGCCTTGTCTTCTTTGTGCCCTTCCATTGAGACGATTCGACTTTGGTTTCGATGTCATAACAAAGTGCAAATCTAGATCACCGTTGACGTTATTCCACAATTCCTGAGCAATGCTCACATGACATTTTCTTAGTCAAAGTTCAGAAATTTTGGAACGAAATTCGCTGCCACACGCTTCATGTGCAAAATTTCCGAAAAAATTTCAACTAATATACCGACATCTTTCGCAATTTCTCTAACGGTGATTCGATGATTCTTCATAAAAATTTTCAAATTCAGATGCAATGCATCAAAAAAGAAAGGATAAGAAAATTAGTGTGATTCCTTACTCGAAAATAACAACGTAATTCAACAAACGACTGTTCCGGTACACCAGAAAAAGATTTGTTATGTCAAAAGAGCGTTCTCTCTCCAGAGTAAAATATTTCCATAAACTGTCCATTTTAACCAAAAACATATTTTGTGTTCGGTAAATCAGTTCATGTGTGCATCTCAAATTATTTGGTTCGACAGGAAGCCAGATTGGATCAAACATTCTCTGATGTGCTGAGTTTCGTGTTGTTTATTTCGGGTACGGAAGCACAACAATTCAAATTTGACATGAATTACACATTTGGATTATCTGCGTTCCTGTAGGATTTTAAGATTTTGCCTTTTAATCCCACTCCTTAACAAATTGCTGACTTCATTAAATGTGTTCCAGTTCATTCTGCCCTACGTTGAAGTCTGTCATTTGTTAAAGAATCATTTCAAATCTGAACAGATGCCTTTTCGGCCCCAAAATAAAGAATACAATAAAGTACAAAACAACGCAAACTAACGAAAGTCCGTTTTCGTGTGTCAAAAAATGGTTCTATGTCAAACCACATATAAGGTCTGCTCAAAAACACATCTTACTTTTATGTCACTCACAAAAAAAAAAAAAAAAAAAAATATGCCACACAGCTGAAACTGTAAACATAGGTGTGTTTCAGTACTTTCTGTACTAAACTCTGAAGTTCCGTCATTTGTTGAGGAGTGGGCGTAGATCTCTTTTAGAAAAAAGAGAACGCATCTAAACTAAATGTGTAAAGTATGTCGTTAGGAAATATCAAATTTCCTTTTCGATATTGAAAACAAAGACAACAACAAGATTTGAGTCACATACACAGAGAAAATGGGTCAACGCTTACTTATCTCTGTACACACATTAATTGATTTGAGAGAAAACCGTCAACCTACCCATAAAATTTCTTGGGTTAAAATCGGCAGGGTGTGGAAATATTTTACTCTCTACAGAGAGCGCTCATTTGACGTAAAACCCATTTTTAGAATACGGGAACGGACTTAGTGTTGTTTTTCCGCGAACCTCATATGTTCGAGATGAGTGTATCAATATAATAAAAAAAAGAGTCGAAAATCCAATGTAAATACGAAGCCCGCGAAACGTAACGTAAGTCCCGGGACTGATATATAGGGGCTGCCTTAAAAAAAAAATCTATATTAGGTCTGTTCCAATTGCTCTGAAATGCAGCGAATGCCTACGAAACTCGCCGAAAAACTGTCAAAAAGTCGTTCCATTTGCTGATTTTTTCGTAGAAGACAGAGCTTATGAAAGAGGAAAATATTTGCTCTTCTTATGAATTTTTGCCGAAGAAAAATCTGTGGGCAGCAGATTTCTGTCAAATTGAAAATAAATAACCCCTAACACTTAATATATCTGATAGCGGTTTACATTTAATTGTGCGAATTTCTACAAAAAGTGGTTTCACAATTTTCGGCAAAGTTACTATCTCCAAGACAGATTTTTAGCCAAACTATTCTCCAACGAATTTCTGTGTACAAATGAATTGGAACAGACCTATTCTTTTTAGGAAGAAAGAACCAATTAAATGATAGCTGTCAAATTTTCATCACAATAAATGTGTTCCTGTACCCGAGAAAAAAACACAATTTTCGTTTCCGTATTCCGAACAAATGGGTTTTACGGCAAATGAGCGCTCTCTCGAGAGAGTAAAAGGTGGTTCAAATGTTGTCATTGTTTTTGTTTTCTATATCGAAAAAACGAATTTTCCATTTCTTAATGACATACTTATACACATTGGGTTATGATGCGTTCCCGCACTTTGCCTCTTTCTGAGAGAAATTAACCGCCGCTGCTTAACAAATGAAAAACTTCAGAATTTAGTACAGAAAGTACTGCAACACATCTAATCTGATTATTAGGTGAGAAGTTACAGCGCTTAAAGTGACGCCACTTTTGTAATTTTGAAAATAATGGAAAAAACAGAATTTCGGGTGTTGGTTGAACACTCTTTTTGATAGGAAAAATACCATGCAAGCTCAACAACGGCTTTAAAAGGACTCTGCTTTAGCAAAAACAACTATTTTTCGGTGGTATGCTGACTTTAAACGTGGCCGCACAGACACCAAGGATGCTGAACGATCTTGAAGGGCGATTCAGTTGGTTACACCTGAATACGTCAAAAATGAATACAAAATCGTTTTAGAAAACGGCAAAGTGAAATTGCGTGAGATAGCTGAAACGTATATCCCTAACGAAAGGTAGTGTGTACACTATTCTGCAAGAATATTTCTCCACGAGAAAGCTGTTTTCGAAATGAGTACCGCGTTTGCTCAAAATAGAAAAAAAAAAAAAAAAAACGTGTCGATGATTCTGAGAGCTGTCTGGAGTTGATTCGCCAGAGTAAACTGGACTTGCGTCACAATGGATGAAGCATGGATCCACTACTACACTCTAGAGTCAAATCGGTAGTCTACGGAGTAACCAGAAAGCCGGCGCACCACACCTAAAGCGCCCAAAAACACTAGTGTCGGCTGGCAAAGTTATGACATCCGTGTTTTGGGATGCGCACTGAATTTTATTCATCGACTTTCATGAGAAAGGAAAAAGGATCAACAGCGAACACTACATGGCATTATTGGTGCAATTGAAGGAAGAAATTGCAAAAAAAAACAGTCCCATAAGAAGAGGAGAAAAATTCTATTTCATCAAGACAATGCATCGTGTCACAAGTCGTTGGCTTCCATCGCCAAATTGCACGAATTGGGCTTTTAATTGCTCCCGCACCCACCGAATTCTCCAGATCTTGTCCCTAGCAACTTCTACCTCTTTTCAGACTTCAGAAAGATGCTCTCCGAAAAAAATATGGCTCGAATAAGGAGGTGATCGCCGAAACTGAGGACTACTTTGAGGCCTTCTATAAATAGGGTATCGAAATGTTAGAGCGTCGTTGGACTCGTTGTATCACTCATGAAGAAAACTTTGTTGATGAATTAATTCGAATTCTGTTTAGAAAATGTGTTTTTGTTGGTTATTGATGGGACTTATTGGGTGACGTGCTATATTCATCCATGCATCAATGGAGTTGTAGACAACCAGCAACCTACCCGCATATACACAGGCCGACATAATTCATCGTACGACATGTAAAATCCTAATATTTTCTATAAATGTGGGTGGATGTTTTCTTTTTTTTGCAATCCTAATTTCAACAGCTTATTGCATTTTATCACCCATGTGTAGCTTTCCTTTTTGCTTTTATTACTCCATGAAGTCATACGAATTAATAAAAAACTGGAGCAAACAAACGACATAATTTATCGTACGCTACTTGTTTCCGTTAAATTTCCCCAGTTTCTATTATAATAAATTGTATTTATTTATTTATTTTACAAGAATCATGATAGTCTTGAAACAGTGTAGGGTGTATAAACTTACTTTGCTCCGAGAAGTGGTCATGTCAGCTGAACAGCGCAAAAAAGAAACTTCGGTAGATTTTCGAAAAGTTGTAGTGAATTTGTACTTATAATAATAATTGTTGGCGCTACAGTCCAAAGGGGGACCAGGGCCTAGCTTGCTCATCAACTACTCGTGTGGTGCGCGCTACTGTTCTCTCACGAAAAGAAGGGACCTACAGTTTTTTGCCGACTCCGAACGGCAAAATTTGAGAAGCTTTCTTAGACAGTTTTTACTCTTTGAATGTTGTCAGCAGCTCGAAAAATTGGTGTTGAGCTGGGAGTCGAACCTACACCCTTCAGCGTGTGAGCGTCGCACTCTACCCACTACGCCACGGCGACCACTTGTACTTGAATGATAAAAAATCATTGGCAGAAATTGCAGAATGCGTTGGAAAAAGTAAAAAAAAAACCATTCAGTATATTATAGAAACCTATAAAAAAAAACAGGGAATTTTGAGTACGTGCGAAGATCAGGCCGTCCACGCAAATTGACCGCAAGAGATGAACGGATCAATATCAACACTGTTCGCAAAGAGCCAAAAACTAATTGTACCATCATAAAAAACAAAGTGTCGGAAACCAAGAAGTCAGCACGCGCACGATCCAAAGAACCCTAAATAGACCTAAATATTATGCGAGAACACCACGGAAGAAGCTGTCGACAAGTGCTGCCAACTAGAGGAAGCGCAAGGAATTTGCAAATTTACACAAAGATGACGATCTGTCGTTTTGGAAGAAAGTGTTGTTCACTGATGAGAGTAAATACAACATTTTCGGCCACGATGATCCATCGAAAGTATGACGAAAGAGTGGTACAGCATTGGAAATAAAAAACCTCCGAAGAACGATTAAACATGGTGGAGGCAGTGTTATGGTTTGGGGGTCCATGGCTTGGTCCGGTTTGGGTAAGCTGGTATACTCCGAACGGCGAAATTTGAGAAGCTTTTTTAGACAGTTATTACTCTTTGAGTGTTGTCAACAGCTCGAAAGAGGTGGTGCCGTGAAATATTAGAAAAATTGGTGTTGAACTGTGAGTCGAACCTAGACCCTTCGGCGTGTGAGCGTCGCACTCTACCCACTACGCCACGGCGACCACAGAACTCAAAGTCATTGGTGGATAAATTGGGTTTGAATCCTGGCTGGATATTTCAGCAGGGTAACGACCCTAAGCACACAGCTAGAAAAGTCAAGGAGTGGTTATTGTACTATGCTCCGAGGCCGTTGTATTCTCCTCCAGGGAGTCCAGATTTTAACCCCATTAAGCATTTGTGGGACTTCCTAGAGAAACAGCTGCACAGGCACACAATAACTTCAAGGGCAACACTCAAGGAAGCTCTGCAAATAGAATGGAATAGGGTACCCGGGGATCTCACCCAGAGGCTGGTTTCTTCAATGCCCCGTAGACTGAAAGCTGTTCTCAAATCTCGTGGAGGTCCGACAAGCTACTAGCAAACTACTGCGGTGTAATAACGCATTCTTTTTCGCATTCGCATTCATTTTTTGTCGTTTAAATGAATTATAAATTTGTTATTTATTTCAAATAAAGTCCACAAATTGAAAACTGGATTTTCTGTTACACATAAATAATCTTTGTTTTTCATTACAATTCTGAAATGTAATCCATTATTTTACCAAACACAGTTGGTGCTGAAAATGAGCGTTTTTGAACGTCGTACGATGAATTATGTCGGCCTGTGTATTTCTTGGACTAAAAGTGACAGGGTGCGAGAATATTTTTATCTCTCTCGAGAGAGAATGCGCTTATTTGACTTGCAACCAATTTGTTTGGGCGATCTGGAACAGACTTTCGTTGATTTGCTTTTTTTTGTGTTGTTTATGCTCGGAACATCTATAATTTGAATCAGAAAGTACAAATGAAGCCCAATAAACTTCAGTACTAGTCTTTCAAAAAGAAAGCTTTTTTCATGATCTTCCTTACTTCCGTTCCGGTACTGACAACGAATTGCTTGATATACGTAGCGCGTGACTCTTAACCACAGTGTCCTTATCTTTATACGTTGCTCGTTGTACTTTTAGAAGATAGGTGGACTCCATGGACTGAGTTTCAAAAAAGGTATTGTTCAAATGTTGACAAAAAAACTGTTTAAAAACGTTTTCTGTTTGACACACTGACTTCCCTTGATCTGAGCCTGATCCTTAAACGTCGTTAGAAATCAATTGATACATCAATAGAAAGTCGTTTGACCTATTTAGAATTACCCGAGCTGCAGCTTAGTCGTCCGATTTTTCTCGCTGCCTGGTTTCAGACTCCTTCTTCGTCCCTTCACCGTTCAGCTTGTCAACGTGTGTGCCAAAGCGCTTTCGCACACAACAAATGGCACATCACAAAACATTTCACCTTCTCCGATATCAGACAAACAAGCCGACCTTTTTCAGTTGCATCACCTTTCATAATCCGCCCAATAAGCAGAGTCCATTTCCCCTAAGGTTAAGCGTCTGGTCACCGCGTATCTGATTGCTCATTAGCAGACGCATCAGCAGCGTTCTGACGACAGTTCTTCGGAAGCTTTTCTTCTGGTATATGCTCGCGCCGCCTGTTAAGATCAAACCTATCAGTACTAGCACATGGGAAACCTTATCATAGACAAAAATCCACCAAAATGTCGTTCATTAGCGTCTCTCTCTGTCGAAAATTTCTTGCAACTTATCACGAAACAATGCCACACAGTGATTGCACCAACACTACGAAGCAGCTCTCAAAACAACCAGCGCAGCGTATCGCTCATCGGTGCTCGCTGCTCAACAAGCCCCCGCTCGGGCGTCCGCCCGCATTTCACGCGAACAATTGCGGAGCGACGACAACGAGTGCCCGATCGGTTCTCATTCCAGAACTAAACGCCGAGTAGAACGTGTGTGCATGCCCGTCGAGCGGTGTTCCTATCCAAATAGTCGGAGGCACGATCTCTTTGTTTTTCTTCTGACACGGACCCAGAGTACGCTGCCCGCGCAGAGGAAGACTCGTTAAAGGCGCTTAATTGATTTAAATTGGACGGTCTGTCGACCTATTGGTCGACTCGGGAATGACAGCGAATAGAACAGATCATTGGCGGCAGCGGTGGTGATGATCATCCTCTCGCCTCAGCACGCATACGGCACCGTGTTCTCGTGCGGGATTGTTTGAAAATTTCGTCTCGGCGGAATCCGAAGAGTTTTCGAAAAACGTCGGTTGTCGCTCAGGATTGAACGATTTCTGCCATCAAAGTGGTTTTCTGTGACAGTGTTTCTTGTGTGCCATTCAATCGTTAACTAATTAACTGCCAATTGAGTAACGAATTTTTAAGTGACAAACGGAGCAGTGGTGTGTTGAAAATTTTCAAAAATTCACTTCTAAGTGAAGCGAAGCGATTTTCATTTGTCAAGAGTGCCTGATAAGGGTGGAACGGGGATTGTTTTTGAATAGGAAACTTATTGCGTTGGATAGATTTGAAAGCGTGCGCAAGTGCTGACAGATTCTAATTGAGATTTTCCGCCAGCCGATCAGCATGACTTGTTTACTTGCGTGGTTTTATGGATTTAAAGACGTCATGGCCTCATAAATTGGATCTTCAATATATCGGCAGTTTACGGCAGAGGAGCAGCGACCGAACCGAAGGTAAGAGTGAGCAAACACCCGAATAAAGAAGAACAGTGTATATATTGTGGTGTGATGTGTTTGTCCATATGGGCGGCATTAAGTGGACTCTCAAGGCTTAACAAAGACAATTCGGACCCTTGCCCGGCGATATTTATAGAAGCAGGTGAACTACCAGACTTTGGGTGCTCGCGCGTGAGTCAGTCCTGATTGAATTTAATCAAATACTGAAGGTGAAATGTGTTTTTTCTTATCAGCAATTGCGAATTGTTTTTGTGAATTTTTGCTTTCATATTTTTCTTATGTTTTCGCGGCTTGATGTTAGTTTGCCTTGAGGGGGACTGTGCTTATCGTCAGCGGAATTAATGTTACTACAGCCAAGTTCAGCGAAGTTAATTTTTTCTCTTGTCGATACAATTGATTAAGTGCAGGAAAGAATGGTTGTCAGGGTCACCCTTCTGCGCATTGTGTGGTGCCTTTAAGTGGTCGAATGAAAGAAGGAAATAAACGTTTGTAAGAAATCCCCTCTTTATGAAATGCTCACGTTGAAATAATCTGTTGCACAAAAATCCGCAACAGACTGTGGAAACAACGATACCTTGCGGTTCCAAAAGCTCTTCAGCACTGATATGCTTATTTTAATTTTTATAATCAAAGCTGAAAAGTAAATAAAGACAACTTTTAAACTTTCGTTTAATATACATTTTAGGTAAGCTACGAAACCCTTTCCGCGCAAATGAGCTCCTCTTTATAGCAAGATGCATTATTGATCTGAATCTTACGAGAAAGCTTTTTTGATGTGGAAACTGTTGTTCACCGCAATGCTATATTGTAGGGTATTGCTTCAATGTGCATAAGATGTATTTTAATTTAATATTAAAATTTGAAGTTTGCTTAAGAAGAGAATTCCTGAATCGATCATATCTTTTTTTGTGTAATTTGCGCGCACTAAAGTGTTTGTTTAAACCCTTAAGTGACCGGAATTAAGTCACAGCACGGGCCGAAGGTATAGAGGAAGAGAGGGATAGGAGGTACCGATGTACATTGGTTTTAAATGCCTGTAGATAGTAATGAAGGGAAAAGTTGGGATGAAAAGAGTATTCCATATTGGTGTTGTCCTGGCTGAAGAACGAGTCTCTAAACTAAACTGTACGTCCAAAGGTGGGCTTAAGGTTAAACAGGTGAGCATTCCTAGTGAGGCGAGTATTGCAGGTGAATTCTTAAAGGAGAGGAATGCTAGCTAATTTTAGTATGAATCCTTTGAACGCAGTTCAATCATATCTCTGTTCAATCAGTTCTGGTTCGATCTAGTTTCAGTTACACACGTATGAATTTGTTATTTTCAATTGATTTGACTTGTAGCTTTCGATTAATTTAACTTTTTGTTGTTGTTGCATGAGGGGGCTATTATGAAGTTGCCGTCTAGATGGAAAAAGATTATCGAACAAAATGTCGCATATTTGAACTAAATCCGATCACTGTTACATTTTTTATGCAGCATTGAATGAAGAGCAAAAAAGCGGAAGGGAAATATTTGGCAACTTTATACAATTTCGTCAATTCAAAAATTGGTTCTAAACTTTGTGAAATCTTACAAGGAATAGTTTCATATTATTTACTGTCACAGATAGTACCTATCACTTTATTAACAACTAATACACAATTTTTGATGGGATAAAGAAATACAATATTAATTCAAAGATAAATGAAGTAATAAAAAATAAAAAAAAGAAAATTTACAGCAAAGGAGTAAATAACGAATCTATTTCATTATGATTGAAAGAGAAGAGGCAAGTTTTGACATAATTCAAAAGTACTGTTTTCCTTCTCTCACACCTAAGCTTCGCAGGTAATAAATTAAATAAGCATGGGGCAGTAACATAAGAGAAACGTGGGAAATGATTCCTATATATAGTTGGAATAGCTGCGACGTGTTTGAAATTAGTTCGTAATTTGTACCTTTGATTAAGTCTTTTATGGTAGCAGCCGGAATTGTCAAAAAATATTTTTAATACCTTATAGCAGTACAGATGTTTTAGTGAGAGAATATTAAGTGATTTGAAAATTTCAAAACTGGGTGTTCTACGATTTACTTTGGTCATAACTCTTCTTGCATTCTTTTGTTTAATTAAAAGTGGTGCTATTTTATTATACTAGGCACCACCCCAACATGATATCCATACTGTATTTTTGAGTTGAGAAGACTTTTATGCAGCATTTTTAAAATTAGCAAATTGCAGTAAAGGCTTAGTACACCTGCCTAATGCTTTTATTTGAATATAGTTTAAAATAAGTTGTGTGTACTGTACAAGATAATTCACTGTCGAAAATTATGCCTAGATATTTAAAAAAAACACACTTGTGTCACTGCACTCAGAATTGTTGATTCTAGATCCGCGAAGCTTTATGCAAATGGAGACTCGGGCTGTCGAATTGGAGCAAGAATCAGAAAAGTTTTTGGTCGTGCGAAAAGTTGAAATCTTTTTGTATTCCCATTACACCACATATAAAATTATTAAATTTCTGTGAGACCGCTTGGTTTTTGTATATTCGTCTGTACAATATATATATGAATGCATGGCATTGCACGTAGCAAGCAATATTTGAATAGAGCACTGAAAGGTTTAGGGTTATTTTAAAGTGGTCCAAATTGATAAATTCAAAAACAAAAAACATGCAACATTTTATAGATCTTTGTGAAAAGAAATATAAAAATACAAAACTTGTCTCCTCTACTCGTGAGTCAACAGATACAAATATTTGTTGATGGCACAAATTAGTTCGGTCCGTTAAAAAAAGATGGCGCCATCTGCAAGTTGTGGCTGATCTTGGAAGCAATTATCTACTTCATTGGAAAGGTGTAACAATGCTCAGAAATATTTATTCATCGGTATTTGCTTTAGATAACAACGTTGTTTTTGGCCTCTTCGGAATTGTCCGTATTTGTTTTGAATAATACATTTGCGGGAAATTTTAATTTGCTTTTTAATTGAAAGAAAAGTGCTGAATGCCTGTAGATGTTGAATGATGAATTTGTCGATATATTGTCGGTATCGGGGTGAAGCTGTGGTTATATAATATGTCTTTATTTTGAGTAAGCTGATTTTAAGCACTATTCCAAAAACATGCACTAAGCTCTCTACTCATTTTTTGTTAATATTGCCGTACGAACTTTCTAATACGTAACTTTACCAACCGCTGCCGTGACATAGTGGGCCGAGTGCGACACTAAACACGCCAAAGATCGTTTCCCGGATTAAATACCTAGCATTTTTCACGAAACCACCTCTTTCGAGTTGCCAACTGCACTCAAAAAGCTATAACTGTCTATGGTTAAACGTCTGAAACACCGCTGTTCGAAGTCGGAAAGAAACTGTAGGTCCCTGCTACTAGTGAGGGAAGAGTAGCGTGCACAACACGAGTAGTTGATGGAGAAGCTAGGCCCTGGACTCCTTATGATTCAATATATAGGGTTAATACCTAAGTAATTGCGGATTTCCTTTTAGAAAATAAAATACAATTTTTTCATAAAACTTTATTCTGTAATGTATTGCCAATTTTGAGCACAGACCTTTTACCATCCTTAAGGCAGCATCATAATTCTTTCTGGCAGCAAAAAACTAAACCAGGTTCGATTTTGATATCATCATCATTATTGAAATTTTCACTGAAGAATTTTTGCAAATCGAAATAAAAAGTAATAAGATAGTGCAAGGTCAGAACTATATAATCGATGTGGCCGATTGCCGATTGACCAAATTTGTGTGTGGCCTTGCACTGTTATGGTGAAGTACAACACCTTTTCGATTTGTCAATTCAAGCCGCTTTTCTTCAACTGCATTGTGTTAGTTGTTCAATGTTGATATCTGAATTGATCGTTCCGTTGGGTTCTACATAGACAATTCCTTTGTAATCCCACCAAACTAATAACATAACTTTCTATTGATGAATATCAGCTTTTGATGTTGTTTCAGCTGGTTCAACTACCAAATAATAAAACGTGTTTGACATTTCGATTACGTCAGCAAACCGAAAAATTCAACTGAAGACATCTATGAGTGAAATCCGCAATTACTTAGTTATCAACGCAATATACATACAGCTCTGTGCAAAAAATAGCACCACGTTGAGGTCTGCACTTTGGATGCTAATTACTTTTCTCCATGCTCATGTAAAGACACGATATTTATTGTAGGACATCTGTTGGGTATCAGTAATAAAATGTAATAAACAAGATAAGCGAAGATGCATTTTAAGCCAAGAAAATTCCCGTTATACGAAATGAAACCGAAATTCTAAAAAGTGTTTTCGAAGTGTTTGGTGGTGTTTAGTTTTTTTTTTTGTGCGTCAAAAGATTAAAGTAAAAATATTTAAGTATTTTGAAACTAGTATTTTTAAAATACAACGTTATAAACAATTAAAATGGGTCGCGGTGTGCATTGTGCTCCTAAGAAATGTGAGCTTATAAAAAAATTAATTTCTGACGGAAAACGTACAAATTTATTTGGAAAATCGTTGGTTGTTCGAATAAAATGATTACTAATGCAAAAAAACACGTCGAAAAAGAAGAAACAAGAGGTAGAAAATCGAAATTAACATCTACGAGCGAAGAATGATAAGATTAGTGAAACAAAACCCATTCATCACATCAAACAAAATAAAAGAGGAACTAAATCTGCCCGTATGAACATCAACCATAAAAATAAGTTGATAGAGAAGGAACTACCTGCCAGAAGTCCCTTGCTGACAAAGGTCCATCTTCATAAAAGAAAACAATTTGCGCAAGAACATTTGAACTGGGAAGTTTAATTTGTAACTCCTGGAACGAGGACATTTGTTCGCAGGCAGAAAAACCAAGAGCTTAAACCGGAGTGTACTTTAAAAACCATTAAGCACGGTGGCGCGAAAATTAACATATGGGGATGCTTCTCCGACAACGGTACTAGTCCTATATTTTGGATAAAACCAATGATCACCGCCGAATTTTATATTGGTATAATGAGGGGAACCATGTTGTCCTACGCCGAGTGGAATATGCCTCTCAGATGGGTCCTGCAGCAAGACAATGACCCGAAACATACGAGCAAATTGGCCAAGGAATTTTTTGCGAGGAGTGGGGTTCAAGTTATAAAATGGCCGCCGCAATCTCCAGACCTAAACCCCATTGAAAATCTTTGGACCGATGTTAAGAAAGCTGTTTTTAAAGCGAAATCAAAAAATACACTACAGCTATGAGCAGCTGTGCAGGCTGCGTGGAGAGATATTCCAATTCGGCGATGTCAGGCACTAATCGACTCTATGCCACGACGTTGTGCCACTGTGCTCAAAAATAAGGGTTATAAGACGAAGTACTAGAACAGTAGTATAAATAAAAAAAATAAGAACCATACTATTTCACTTAATTTTACATTTTATTTACGACGTTTTACTTGTGGTGCTATTATTTTACACACCAAAATTTCGGTTTCATTTCGTATAACGGGAATTTTCTTGTCTTAAAATGCATCTTCGCTTATCTTGTTTTTTGCATTTTATTATTGATACCCAACAGATGTCCTACAATAAATATCGTGTCTTTACATGAGCATGGAGAAAAGTAATTAGCATCCAAAGTGCATACCTCAACGTGGTGCTATTTTTTTGCACAGAGCTGTATATTTACGAGGTCCGTTAAAAAAGAAATCTGATTTAAATTTCACGGTGTACGTACATTCGAATATCGATTTCTTTGTTTTGTTATGTTGGTATACTCGTCTTGGACATATGTTTATAGTTTCAGCTATTTAGCATTTTTATTTTACATGCAAGAGGCATAAAACTTAGACGTATTTTGCGTGTTCGAGTTGAGTGCCGTGGTTAGTAGAGTGCATTTCGTTTTAGTCTAAATGCATTTGAAGAACCACTGAGCACTGAATATGTGTGAAAGAAAAATGTGCAAGGAACTGGTACCTTAACCGTGCAATAGTGCAATAAATTGCCTTTTGATTATTTTCTCACGAGCTAGACTACAGACGATCCAAAACAGAACAGTGCCCGGCTTACATGCTCATCTATCATCTCCCTAAACAACGACGAGGCGGGTGCATCCATCTGAAATGAGGTACATCCTGCTTTTTGTTTCCAAAGCGATGCATGTGGTTAAATAGAATCGTAAAGTGTTTTAAAAATCGAAGAAAAAACGTCAAAGAGAAAGAATTTAAAAAAAAAGTCAGCTGCCAATGGAGTATATCTTGTTCATTCTTCAGCCTTAGTACGTTTAATGTCTTTTTTTACCCGAAAAAGTGGCATATCAGCATTAGAGTTTATTGCATTACAGGTTTAGATAATTCTACCTGCAGTAAATTTGGAAAATCGTACTCAAGCAAGTATCTAAATTGCTTGTATCAAATGTCGTTGGTAAGAATATACGCACAATGAAACTGTTCACGCGCGAGTAAAACTCGCATACGATACACTTTGTTTAAATGCGGATTGAAAAGAATGTGAAAATGGACAAAATCTCCTGCTAAAAAGACAAAAAATTTTGTTGCTCAGGGTTGTGCTGAAGATAATTTTTTTTTGGAACATTGATTTGCAACTTAAAACATATAGTTGGATGGAGCGACAGTCTGCAGAGGGACCAGGGAATAGCTTGAACATCAACTGCACGTGTTATGTGAGCTACTGGTCTCTCACGAGTAGAAGGGACGTACAGTTTTTTGCCGACTCCAAACGGCGAAGTTTGAGAAGCTTTCTTAGACAGTTATTACACTTTGAGTGTTGTTAGCAGAGGTGGTGCCATAAAACATTCGAGGTGTTCAACCGGGAATCGCACCTAGACATGCGGCGAGTGAGCTTCGCACTCTACCTATTGCACCATAACGACCAATACAACTTGAAACACATACGGTTCCATAAATATTTCTCCATCCTCAAATGTTCACAAGTTTACTTATCACCCACCCATGATAAAACTTTACAACACACTCCAAACATTTATTTTCCGAAGCACCCTTTGTACGATTCCTTGTAACACTTCAATTGTAGCACAAAACTTGCATAAGATAATCCCACCTATTCGTCTACTTGTTGTTGCTCCACTTTGAAATACATTAGACCCTTCCACTTTGTGACACATTGAATCCACACGCATTAAAAATGTATCAATTTTAGTTTCACCGGATTTCGTTTTGACAGCGACTATCCGCGGAGAATTTCGCTCGCCACTTTGAAAACTACCAATCCCCGATCAGTCATCGCTTCTGAAACAATGAGTGAATATTTATTTGGCCATATTTCAGCCAAAATTTGATCGGAATCGCCCTTAGATAACTAGAATTTTGTGCACCTGCCCTCAACTTTGCTTTCTGCCACGGCATTTAATCTTGAATTCTGCGTTGTGTTGGAAATTTCGTTCCAGAAGTTTTTAATCAGTTTTCTGATAAAAATGAGGTGGCATTTCTTTATCTGAATCTGATAGATGAAATTACGAGGCCAATTCCATCCAATCGGACATGTTTGTGTGATGAAACGCGTCAAGCACCTTGTGAATTGATATCTTAAACGTGTTCTTTGTCATCGCCTACTTTTATTCGTTTGTTTTATCTTTGATAACAGACTGATGAAGTCTGCAAACAAAAACACACAAAACACTTAGTCTCCACAATGTTAGAAATCTCCCTTCCATCCCTTTCGAGGTCCCCACAAGAACCGTATCTAACCAAAGTAGCATTTTGAGTCGTTGCGGAAGGAAATTTGAAGGCAGATTATGATGTGGGTGAAGATTATCTCGTGAACGTAGAAGAAAAACAGCTTTCGGTCGAAGACGAAACTCTCCAACATTCGAATGGCAACGTCTTTGATGAGATGTCGCCCAAAAAACAAGTCCATCTGCAACAAGGGGAAATGAATCTTGTGTGCACAGCACAGTTCTCAAAGCATACCTCCTGGCTGACGGAGTCCTCTATCCCCCAGCTGTTAGTCAGCAGAAATAGTCTGTAGCGTAGCTCTGCATCTGCTTCGCTCAGCATCTCCCCCACGTGGGCTACCAGATAGATGTCATACGACGTCAAAATCCCCCCAAAGATCTCAAGCAGTAGACGGCCTATCTGAACCCAAAGTGATTTCTGTGCGATGGTTTGAAAATTCCAAAACAGCTGACACACGTTGCCAATGTCCTTGATGAACCCAAAGTAGGTGCAAAGAAGAAAAACGCCATAGAATCGGTTCACGGTGCTCTTCAGGCGATCAATGCGAAAGTAGATGGCCATTATTTTGCCGACATGTCGCCTGGACACATTGACATCTGCGCTCCGCAGAAATTCATTCATACTCCGAATGAATCCGACCAGAACCAGATTGGCGTACAAATGGCTCCAAAAAGTTAGTTCCGCGAGGACAGCGCCAATTAGAATGCTGACGTCGCCAAAGGCAAGCGAGCAGATCCCTGTAAGGACGTCGTTCATCATGCGAACCGCCGACAGGTAAATTCGCACAGAGTAAAGCGTCCCAAGCCCAGACAAAAACTCGATCCCCTGGCCGCTGAGGCGTCAAATCCTTCGAGAAACCTTCAACATCTCGTTCAGTGCTGGAGTTATCTGGCGCCCGTACTGCAGATAGCTTGCGCTTACCAAGTGTGAGCAGGTCAGGTGCCAGAACATCAGGCTCACTGGAATGATTCCCTTCTGGGAGTCACATTTTCGGCTTTTCCACTTTCGATAGTCGTAACGCAAATAGTTGGTCAGAAGATAGTTCAAAATTATGAACAAGAAGAATCCGCTGGAGACTTGGGTAATTTTAAGAATCACTCGCGACACACAGTACATAATTCGGGAATGTGTAACCTTTCCTGTTGTTGAGTTGTATCTGAAGTGGGCGAATCCGAGAAGCTGATACAGCCTCAGCAGTGTACGCAATTTGCGGTGCAAATTTATGTACCCTTGCATTCTGAGTGAATCTTCGAATTGAACTGAACTTAACGTTCTGTTGGGTGGCCCTTGCTTCAGCAAAATGAACTGCTGCCAGTAATTGGCTGAAATTTTTCAAATTGTCAGGCAGTCGCGGTCAGTGGTGTGGTTCTGTACACACGTGGTGCGGTTGTTAACCCTTAATTTATTTGTCTAGCGAGGGTGTGCTTTGCGGCGCACTACGACCTGCAATTGCGCCTTAAAAAAGTTAGAAACCGTGAATGGTACCGGAATGATTTCTAAGGCCGACCAACTGTGCATAGTTTCGGTTGAATTTGAAGGTAGACAGAGTAAAGTAATAACTTAACATCTAATTACCGATTCACACTCTTACAGGACATTTACGAGAAAATCCAATGACTCCGCAAGGGATACCAACCGATTTTAAATTTGGTTCACTTCCAGCTCACCAGTGTAGACGTTGCCTAGTCTTTCGCTATTAGTCATAAGTACAGTGTTCAGTGGAAGTACAGTGTGTCCTGCAACTATACTGACAGACAATACGAAAGATCGACTTTAAGTTTTTCTAGAAATGGATATAGGTGTTCTGCCACAGACACGTACAGATCTGCTCATGAACGTTTATTTTCTTGCCAAACTTGAAGTTAAAATTTACTCAAACAAGGTTTCGTTTGTTTATTTATATTTCATTTGCAATCTAAAAATGTACTAAGGTACTTATAAGTGATAGTTATTTAAATAGAATACATGTGTTATAGGTGTACCTACCGCCGTGGCATAAGGGGGAAGAGTGCGACGTTCACACGCCAAAGGTTCTAGGTTCAATTCCCAGCTCAACACTAACTTTTCGAATTTTTCATGGCACCACCTCTTTCGAGCTGCTGACAGAAGAAAAAGCTTCTCAAATTCGCAGTTCAGAGTCGGCAAAAAACTGAAGGTCCCTTCTACTCTTGAGTGAACAGTAGCGCGCACAACACGAGCAATTGATGAGCAAGCTAGTCCCTGGTCCCCCTGTGGACTGTCGCGCCAACAATTATTATTACATGCGTTATAGTTCTTCTTTTTAATCGTGTGGCGCTTTAGATCCTGATGAACGTGGCTTCAACCAACAAGCCTCTCCAACCAGCCCTTTATGCCGCCAGCTGCCTCCAGTTGCGCACTGGTGTGCATGTGTGTCTTTCTCCACTTGTGTGCGCCACCTCAGCCTAGGCCTTCCTCTATTGCATCGGCCCAATGTCTCGAATTCGAAGAGCATTGATGTCCATGCACTCTGGAATGTCCACCCTTGACAGACGTCGCAGACAGAAAATGCAATGAATTAAATTTCCTCTTACTCGTTTCAAACTGAGTAACCAAAACTCATCATCAAACCTTTCTGTTTGTCGTACATTGGAACTGACAAGTAAGAACTCAGCGTTTGTTTGAAAATAATTTTCAGACTATATAGTTGCATATATATATATTCAAACTGTGGCTGCCGTGGCGTAGTGGGTAGAGTGCGACGCTCACACGCCAAAGGTTCAGGTTCTCAGCCTGAAGCTTCTCAGTCTTCGCCGTTCGGAGTCGGTAAGAAACTCTAGGTCCCATCTACTCGTGGAAAAACAGTAGCGCGCAACACAAGTCGATGATGAGCAAGCTACGCCCTGCTCGCTCTGTGGGCTATTGCGCCATCCAATTATTACATTCAAACTATTTTCCTCAACATGTTCAATCTTTGAAGTTTCAAATACAATTGCCTGTAAAAAGTTCCCTAGCATCCGGGGGTCGAAAACTGCCCTGCTTCCCTCAATGCATTCATTCGACCATCGGTGCCCCCCAGCCTTTCTTCCACTGTTTAGGATATTTTGACAAACACTCTCAATCCCCAAGTCTTATGTTTACAGCCTGCCATGTGTCTGTTCCACAAGCATAAAGTGCCCATCGTGCTTCTAAGTATCAACACCCGACCTTACGAGTATCTCGAATTATTAGACGGCTAAAGTGGGCCTATAAATAAAGCACGTTCAATAATTTCCAGAAACTGCAAATCCCATTTATCCGTGTTGCTGTAACGACTCGACCCACATTTGGGCGCGCATTTCGATTCCCATTTTCGATCCCATCAAAATCCCGCAACAATTGTTTCATTAAAAGTCAATTACTGGTCGTCGCTTGTCGGAGGAGCAATTTCAGGTCTCAAAAACAACGGCATCCGGATCGCCATATGTACACCGCTCCAGCTCCGTGCTCCGGGGACGTGCCTGATTCATGATTATTTTTGTTGATTCACCAATCGCGCTGCCCCTCGCTTCAAAATCAAAAAGCCATCGTCTTCGAATCGATAAATTTCCCCCCGCCAAAAAACGTTCTTTCAATTAGCAGAAGGCCCCCAAATATTATTTATAGATCAACAAACAGTGCATGCACTCGGGGGTGGATATTAATAGAGCGGGCGGGGTGGTGTCAGGGCCGTGCCGTTGGGCAACTGCAACCCATTCTCCAGAGCTGCTCATGCAGAAAATTAAAATTTCCCCCGAAAAATATGAAAGCCCTGTCCCCGGCGGAGGAACATCCACTTAATTGCATACGTGGATAGTTTTCCGACACCGAAATCCCGATCCGCGTGGCGGCCCCGCTTGACAAGCCCATATATCGCGCAGATTCTGCTGGACGACCGGATGATTTATTTGACGATTATTGGCGGCTAAATGAGACGCAGTGTGGGGTGGGCGGCGGGAAATGGATGCCGGGCCGACACTTGGGATATTTATTGAGCGCCCGAGGGCGAGAGCGTGAAGGTGTGAGAGCTGTCAAATATTTGGAAATTTTGTGCGTTATAACGACGACAGTTTTTGCTTTCATGTCTCAGATCCGGCGTTCTTGTTTCTTGAAAATTGGCGGTTGATTTATGGACGGTCTTGAGAGGCTTTCAGACAGGTTAACTGGGTGAAAATTGTCATTTGGGATATGTGATGGGCTTGTGGGCTCTCTGGGGGTGCCATTCATCAACGATTTGTGCAAGCAAGTAGATTAGATTTGAATTGAGTGTCATCAGGGTTTGATACGCTGCTCATTGGGGACAGATAGCAGACTTCATTTTACATTCAATTGGGAGTCCTTTTCAAACTGCTGAAAGTTACTTTGAATTTGAGTGTCATCAGGGGTGGTTACGCACCTCTAAAATGGATCTGTCAAAATTGGGGACATGTAGCAGACTTCATTTTACATTCAATAGGGAGTTCTTTTAAAACTGGTGAAACCTATTTTCCAAGTGCATTTGGAAAGATTACGAAACTATGTGGAACCACTTTATTCTCCAAAATTTGCCAATTTAGTACAGTACACGCCTTACAGTGGTGTCTATACTTCGCCATACAACTCAATGTTAAAGATCTGTGGCCTTAGAGACGCAGTGGATCAGTGTGTCACATGTCGGACTCCCGGCCCTTGTGGACTACAGCTTTGCTTTGGAAATGTGGTACCTCCGATAACATGAATTGCATCTTGTTCTGAAGAAGATAACACTTTACGCTTTATCTTGCTAGATATACTGGGTCATGGTCATTGGAACCACGATATGTCTGAATCGAAAAGGGGAGAACGAAGATCTGACACTTTTCATCTTAGAACACCTTTTCATCAGCAATGAAGTTCCGCCGAAGTTCTCTTCATATTGCTATCTCTTTCTCATATAGAAGGTTTTCGGGTCTTGTTTTCAGTTTTTTTTATACTTTCCTACTTAGAAAGAAATCCAGAATCACAAGCCCAATGATGGAAACAACACCAATCATAAGACCGTTTCAGCCTTGAACTTTAAATTTCATATAATTTTCGATTAGCTCCATTTGAAGGACACCAATCTGTCCTTTGGCCGAATAGCATACTAGTACCATTATCTTCTCTTTGGCAAAGGCTGTTTTTTCATAGCTATAGAACTTTAAAATAAAATAAACAAAGATTGATTTCTTAAATTGGCATAAAGTTTACTTTTTTCGAAAGATAATTTTATGACATTATAACTGAAATATAACTTCTGGTAAATAACTAATCGTACGTAGTCTGATCTAAAGGTCAAATTTTCGATGAATTTATCTAGCTCTTTTGGCCGTATATCAGAAACAGTGCAACCACTGTTGTCCTCTAATTTATCGTTTTGGCTAAGACAACCGACTTCATGTATAATAACAATTTTTGGCGCTACAGTCCACAGAGGGACCATGACCTAGCTGTCTCATCAACTACTCGTGTTGTGTGCGCTACTCTTCTCTCACGAGTAGAAGGGACTTACAGTTTTTTACCGACTCCGAAAGGCGAAATTTGAGAAGCTTTCTTAGACAGGTATTACCCTTTGAGTGAAAAATTTGAAAAATTCGTGTTGAGTTGGAAATCGAACCTACATCTTCGGCGTGTGAGCGTCGCATTCTACCTACCACGCCACAGCGGCCATGTATGCACACAGAAAATAGTGAAGCGGTATTAAAAGGACTGTATTTTAGAAAATCGTGGCTGTCGTCACACGCCAAAGGTCTAGCTTCGATTCCCAGTTGAACACCTCAAACTCTTCACGGCACCACCTTTTACGAACTGCTTACACCACTCAAAGTAATATCTGTTTAAGAAAAAGCTTCTAAAAACTTTGCCGTTCACAGTCAGCAAAAAACTGTAGGTCCCTTCCACTTGTGAGAGAACAGTAGTGCGCACAACACAAGTAGTTGATGAGCAAGCTAGGCTCTGGTCCCTCTGTGGACTGTTGCACCATCCAATTATTACATTCAAACTATTTTCCACAACATTTTCAATCTTTAAACTTTCAAATTCAAATGCCTGTAAGAAGTTCTCTAGCATCCGGGGGTCGAAATCTGCCCTGCCTCCCTCAATGCAATCATTCGACCATCGGTGCCCCCCAGCCTTTCTTCAACTGTTTAGTTTATTTTGACAAACACCCTCAATCCCCAAGTCTAATGTTTACAGCCTGCCATGTGTCTGTTCCACAAGCACAAAGTGCCCATCCGGAAACCGCTTCTAAGTATCAACACCCGACCTTACGAGTATCACGAATTTTGAGACGGCTAAAGTGCGCCTATAAATAAAGCACGTTCAATAATTTCCTGAAACTGCAAATCCCCACGAGCATGTTGCCCATTTACCCGTGTTGCTGTAACGACTCGACCCACATTTGGGCGCGCATTTCGATTCCCATTTTCGATCCCATAAAAATCCCGCAACAATTGTTTCATTAAAAGTCAATTACTGGCTTGTCGGAGGAGCAATTTCAGGTCTCAAAAACAACGGCATCCGGATCGCCATATGTACACCGCTCCAGCTCCGTGCTCCGGGGACGTGCCTGATTCATGATTATTTTTGTTGATTCACCAATCGCGCTGCCGAACCACCCCTCGCGTCAAAATCAAAAAGCCATCGTCTACGAATCGATAAATTTCTCCAAAAAACGTTCTTTCATACAATTATATTTACAATTTATACAATTATTATTATTATTATTTTAGAAAGTCAATTCACGCGTGTGTAAAGTTTAACCATGCTGCTGGCAGTAGTTTCTGTCAAAAATACAATTGAGGCATGAGCCTTGTGACATGTTGCGAAATCTTTTTGAAAGTAGAACTTCTGCACGTTATATGATAGATATTCAATTTCCGGCTGAGGAACTCAGTAACTATGGCTCTAAAATGTATCATTGACTGGGTCGTCCTAACCAGCATCGTTTTTAAAGAATTCTTCTTTTTGTTGTGGCGCTACAGTTCGGGGTGGACCTGGGCCTCAACCAACATGCCTCTCCAGCCAACACAATCTTTCACTATCTGCCTTCAGTTGCACACTCCGAGTTGTTTACGGGCTTTCTCCACTTAGGTGCGCCACCTCAGTCTAGGCCGTCCTCTGTTGCGTTGTTTTTCGAATTCTTCACGGCACCACCTCTTTCGAACTGCTGACAACACTCAAAGAGTAATAACTGTCTAAGAAAGCTTCCCAGACTTCGCCGTTCGGAAACGGCAAAAAACTGTAGGTCCCTCTACTCGTGAGAGAACAGTAGCGCGCACAATACAAGCAGTTGATGAGCAAACTAGGCCCTGGTCCCCCTTTGAACTCTAGCGCCAACAATTATTTAGTAACTTAACAACTGTCGTGGTGAGCTAAAAAAGTGATGCTTATTTAAAATGTTATATATGATATGGTTTATACTTTGACTATCTCTTCTCTTTCCCTCTCTCTCTCTCTCTCTCTCTCTTCTACTTTGCAGTTGAAAAGCAAACGGCTTTGCAATCACACTTTAAGGGTGGAGAAAAGAAGCTGAAGAGTAAACATCATTAAGCGAGGTACGAGTGTGTGCCTTTCCTGGTCTATTTGGTACAGCTTTCGTATCAAGTGACCCAATTTGTTTTGTGTCTCCATCGGCTTTAACACTTCAAATACCTTCTCAGCTGTAACGACGCAAACACTGTCTTAAGTTTCGAAAAAAATAATTTATTTACGAAATCTCAATTACAGTCCACAGAAAAGTAAGAATTGTGAAATCTCTACTACCTCTGAATCCATAAGCATATAAGCATATAAGCATGTCCATACAAAGATCTGCCAAATTTTTGAGGTGTGGTTTTCTTCTTCTTGTTGTGGTACTACAATCCGGAGTGGACCTGTTCCTCAACCAACATGCCTCTCCAGCCAGCACGATCTTTCGCCAGCTGTCTCCAGTTGCGCACTCCAAGTTGGTTGAGGTACCTTCTTCACTTGTATGCGCCACCTTAGCCTGGGCCGTCCTCTATGGCGTTGTACCAATGGCACGGATTCAAATATGGGTGAGGTGTGAGGGGTGAGGGGTGAGGTTACACTCAAGATAAACTAAAGAAGCAACGCCAATAAATTCTAGATATTATTCCCAAGCTCTCGGAAATTAATTCTTCCAGCAATTTCAAGCATAAGTTCTTCATCGAGACATTTTTTTGTGACTTTAAGGTTGCAGTCTATTATTTTAACTTCAAGCGGAGAATTAAGAACATTTTTTAAGCTCTCTTTGATTCTTGTCAACGGCTCTAAGAAGGTTATACCTTCAGAAAGTAAAAGAAGTATACGGAATAACGAACAAGCGATCGATTATAGATCTCCCCAGCGATCGATTGAAGCCATTTGGCTTTTTTCTTGTCAATTATTTGTGTTGTTCGCAGAGGGACAGTTAGTTTAGCGTGGATTGTGAGTATTTTCAACTAATTTACAGGACACCAGAATCGAAATTTGGCCGCCATGGCATAGTGGCTAGAGTACGACGCTCCCGGTTCGATTCCCGACTTAACACCTTGAATTTTTCACGGCACCACCTCCTTCACGTTGTTCACAACACTCAAGGAGGATGACAGTCTAAAAACAAACTTCTCAAACTTCGCCGTCGGAGTCGGCAGAAAATCGTAGGGCCCTTCCACTCGCGGGAGAACAGAAGTGCGCACAACACGAATAGTTGATGAGCAATTTGCGCACAACACGAGTAGTTCATGAGCAAGTTGAGCTCTGGTCCCCCTGTGGACTATCCTGCCTTGCAATTATTATTAGAATGGAAATTTCATATTTGTGCAACTTGAAATTCGAACTGTGATGTGATGCAGAAATTGCATTGAGGTGTTAGGTCCTGTATGGGACAACACCTTGTTTGGGAACTTGTTAAGAACCCAAAATAAAGAATTTGGTCGTTTTCGCCATATTTTTCTGTATTCGTGAAGTCCAACATGAACCGATTTTTCCTGATCTCGTTCTCAAACTCAAGCACCAACCAACGACGACATACTTAAATGAGGATGACGAACTGACCACTTCAGCAGTGTATACGTTTGTTAACTTTGTTTCGAAGCATGAAACACACATTGTCATCTTAATTAAAGTTGGAAAAAATAGTTCTTTCTTTAAAAGTGGAGAATTTGATTTTTACTCTGCGAAGCTTCTTCAAAAGACAAAGATTTATAACTCCACTTCGTTTTGTATCAAAGACCACCAAACCCACGTATAGAAAACCCACGCAATTATGTCGAAAAAGTTTAATGTTGTCAAGTTTATTGCAGCAGTGGCACTGCGGAACTGCGACACTGACATGCCGAAAGTTGGGCTGAACACCTTGCATTTACTTACCACCTCTTTTGAGCTGCTGCCAACACTCAGCGATCATGCTTCTCAAACTTCTACGTTCGGAGTCGGTAAGGAACTGTACGAGGTGCGCTCAATATGTTCTCGGTATCGATATGAATGAAAATGCGAATTCAATTTAAATTGTTTTAATTTTTCAATATAATCTCCCCTAACATCAATGCATTTGTTACATATTGACATAAGCTGAGGGTTCAACCCTCAGAAAAAATGAATTTCCTCTTTCTCTGCAAAATACCCATTTACTGCCGACTTGAGTTCTTCATCATCCGAAAATCTTTTTCCACGAAGACATTCTTTCAAATCCAGAAACACGAAATTATCACAAGGGGCAAGATCTGGACTATAGGGTGGGTGGTGGATTTCGTCGAAACTATAATCTCGCGCTGCAGCCTTGGAAACTTGCGCCGTGTGAACAGGAGCGTTGACATGAAGAAGCAACACACCCGCTGCGAGTTTACACCGTCTTTTCTTTTTAATTTCCTCCCGCAAATTACGCAAAGTGGAAGCATAGGATGTGGTGGTGATGGTTTCACCTTTTTTTGTACTTAATGAGCAAGATTCCCTTTGGGTCCCGAAAAAACTGTGGCAATGAGCTTCCCGGCAGACGGAGTGACTTTGAGTCTGTTCCTTTTTTATGCCACTGCATGGACTCTTGTTTGCTTTCAGATTCATAGTGGTGAACCCATGTTTCGTCCCCAGTAACAATTCTATCCATAACACCGTCCGCGTTCTCACTACACATCTCCGAAAGCGTCTACAGCATGCGATTCTCCCTTTTTTCTGAAACGTTGTGAGCATTCGTGGCACCCACCTTGCACTGACCTTTGAAAGGTTAAGATGGTCAAGACGAATGGTGTGAATGGTTCCAGTTGAAAGTTTGGTGATCTCTGCCATCATTTTCACCTTCATTCGGGCATCCTCAAGGACAAGTTCTTCGACTTCTTTAATGTTTTCTCCCGTACAAACAGTAGCTGGAGAGCCGGACCAGGGGTCGTCTTCAATTCTCTCTCTGCCTCCCTTGAAGTCACTTGACCACTTCTGCACAGTTGATAATGAAGGTGCGGAATCCTGGTAAACAGCCACCATCTCTTCATGAATAGGTTTTTCACATTTTCCGTTCTTAGTGAGAAATTTAATTACCGGGCGATGCTCAATTTTCCCCATCATCGTCTCAATTGTCATTATAATTCTGTTTAACTACAGATAAAATGCAAAATTATAATCACAATTATATGAATGCACTTGAATAATAGTATTACTTTATAAGTAAATCAATTTATATATAAAGGGTGTCCCAACAAGAACGCAAGACTTAAATGACTGATGCAGCAATTGAATTGTTTCTCTGGCTGCATGAGATGTGGCGCCGTCTTGTTAAAACCACATCCCCTCCACACATTTCTTTAATTCTAAGCAAGAAAAAATTGGTTATCTCTCACGATATCGAACGCCATTGACTGTTTGCGCTTGACCTGACTCATTTTCATAAAAAAAAGGTTCAATGATTCTTCCAGCCTAAAATCCACACCACACAGTGACACGTTGAGGATGCATTAGTTATAAAGGGTGTCCCCCATTCCGAGAATATACTGAAGGCCCCTCGTAGGTCTTTTCCACTCGTGAGAGAGCAGTAGAGCGCACAACATAAGTAGTGGATGAGAAAGGACTTCCTTGTGGATGAGAAAGGACTTCCTTGTGGACTCAATTAGTCACGGGACATATAGAGGGCGCCACTATCAAAAAATTTATATTAAATTAATAATTTTTGTTAGGACGCCACCAATTTATTGAGTGATCTGTTATATGAAGATTGCTAAGTCTATGGCATCTTTAGTCAAATTTAAATTTAAAGTTGGTTCGGCCGATCGAAGGGTAAAGGATAAATGAAACGTTAAATGAAATAAAGTTAATTGACTTATAATTTCCATAAGAAAAAAAACTTCAGCAATTCGACAATTTGTCTGCCACGGCACCTCAAAACTGAAACCAATATCAAAGACTTCCTGCCGAATTTTTCCGAAGCTCAAACAGGTGTCCAAATAATTCACATCTTCAAAGTTCATCTATAAATACCAAAAGACTCACTTTGAAGCGCAGAAAGTGTCATCGGGATTTTGCAATGGCATTTTAGTTTTTTTTTAAATTGTTGCAATAAAATGTGTCCTCAAACATCTTTTATAGGGGATAAAATTAAAATGACATGAAACGTAAATATAGAATAGCCATTTCTAATTGAAGTATCATCCCAGGAGCATGTTCCGTTCAGTTTTATTGGCCATAAAGAATGAGAACACAACAGACTCGGCGTGTAATGTGAAAGTGTCGTGTCACACGAACGGTGGAGTCTGCACACAGCTCACTTTTAGCCTTAAGTCTCATTATGATGCAACCCGCAACACGTTACGAGTGCTCCCTTGTTTTGGAAGGAAGGGTTATTAAATATGGTGTTTTTAAAATGTCGCTCATCGGTCGGAGATGGGCGTCTATTAAGGTGAACATAAAATCTAAATGTGTACTTAAGGGATTCGTTTATGGTTTGTTGAAAGTTTACGTCTCCAATAATTGGTTGAAGTGTTGATTCAACGAAAGAGGCAAACACATTGGTTGGCGATTGAGGTGAGTTATAGCTGAGATAATAAATCGGATCAAAATTAAATTAATTGCTGCCTTTTTCATGTTTTTATTTAATGTGGCGTTTTGTTGTCTTGTCACTTATGTTCAATTAAACGAGAAAGAAATTCGTTTTGGTGGGATTATAGCCCATAATTATTATTTTCATAATTTTATTTTCTTCTGCGTCCTTCACAAGAAGAGTAATCCTTTGAAAATACAAAGAATGAATGAATCTGAATCCCTTCCCAAGCTGTCTGAATTTTAGCTTTTAGCTCCTGTTTATTGGAGCAGGTACTTTCTTTAACCCGCACTTTTATTTCGTGCCATAGATGTTCAATAGGGTTACGGTTTTAATAGGGTGTGGGTGTATTTAGCTGCTTTGGAGCGTTATAAAGCAACCATTCGCGTACTAAATACTGGGTGTGCTTCGGATCATTATCTTGTTGGAAGTAGAAAACCGAAGGTAGACCTAATTTTACTGCGGAACTTCGTAAATTTCGTTTTAAAATATTCAAATACCCAATTTTGTCCATAGTATTTTCTAAAAATTCGAACTTTCCACAGCCATTTGAAGCCATACAACCCCACGAAAGCACATATCCTCCCTCGTGTTTTATAGTTGACTCTATATTTTTAGCTTTGAGAGGTTTATTTGGTTCCCTCCAAGCAATTTGTTGGCCATCAGACCCAAATAAATTTATTTTTGTTTTATCTGAAAACAAAACACCTTCCCAAAAGCTTTCCGGGTGGTTTACATATTGTCTAGCAAACTACAATCTTTCCTTTTTATTAACTTATTATTATTCTTATTATTATTCTTTTATTATTCTTTTATTATTCTTAACTAGTGAAATGTACGGCTTTCTTCGGGCGATCCTACCATTTAAATTATTCTTTCTCAAGACTCTGCAAACGGTTTCCACTGAACAAGGCTTATTAATTACGGATAACACATCAGCCGTCAACTTAAGATTTTGGATTGGACTTGATTGTCCGCACAATTTACCACTCGTTTTGTTCTGAGAGCATTTTTTTTCTTCCCCTTCCAGGTCTGTTTTTTAGTGTCCCTTCATATCTATAATTGTTTATTATTTTTTGTACCGTTGCATGCGATCGCCCTACAGTTTCTCCTATTCTTCGCACCGACTTCCCCTCGCAATATAGCTTAATTATGAGCATTCTCGTTGACAAAGTAGTCTGTTTTCGCATGTTTTCCATATTTTCCCACAAAGAAGAGAATATCGGACTTTTCAGTTCAAAAGCGTGTGCAGAAATGATCATCAGGGACATTTGTTGCTTCATTTCTGAACAAATTTTCATGTATCGATTCTGCGAAGCTTGTGTATAACGCACACATGACATCTGTATGCTCAATTTTGTGCGTCGATTTCAGGGGTTGTTTCCTTTTTCATACGAAAAGTACCGGTAGGAAGTCGCCTGGCTGTGAATTTGGCATATACTCTTGCTTAAGATGTATTCAGGTATGATTATATACCAAAAATAAAATAATAATAATTATAAATATAATAATAATAATTGGCACTACAGTCCAAAGGGGGACACCAGGGCCTAGCTTGCTCATCAACTACTCGTGTTGTGCGCGCTATTGTTCTCCCACGAGTAGAAGGGACCTACAGTTTCTTGCCGACTCCGAACAGCGAAATTTGAGAAGCTTTCTTAGACAGTTATTACTCTTTGAGCATTGTCAGCAGCTCTAAAGAGGTGGTGCCGTGAAAAATTCGAAAAATTGGTGTTGAGTTGGGAGTCGTACCTAGACCCTTCGACGTGTGAACGTCGCAATCTACCCACTACGCCACGGCGACCACAACTTCGAATATTCTTTTTAAAACTGTGATAGAGCTTGTCCAAGGCGATAATTCAAGATACCACTGTCACTTAAATGTCACCTGAAGGACCATTTCTACGTTCACTCCCAAAAAGCAAATCTCCTTCTTCTTCTTCTTGTTTTTCTCTCGAAAAGACTAAGGGCTTCTTTATCCGCCTTTGGTAACGTCCAGGTTTTCGCGCCATGGAGTAGGACTGGGATGATTAAGCTGTAATATAAAGCGAGCTTAGTGCTTCGAGAGAGGGCTTTATTACTCAATTTCCTCTTGAATCCAAAGAAACAGTGATTCTACGTTTGATTGCGGTACTACTGTTGTTGTCCCTATTTACCGCGGAACCAAGGAAGACGAGGAAGGTCTCAACTTCCTCGAAGATTCTGCTGCCTAGTGTGACGCTCTGTCCACCACGTCGATGACAGCATGTACTTTGTTTTGTCCTCATTAACCACCAGACCCATTTTATCCGTTTCCGCTTCTCAAAATCCAAATAGATATCGGCCGAAATTCCTATTTATGGGTGGCAATATCGTGCCGCTGTTCTGAGGGTCTGAGGGTCAAAAGAATTTACGACAAACGACGGATAGATTTCACTCTCTTCATGGCTTATATAAATTCGTCTTGATCAAAAAGAAGATGATACCAAGCTTCCGATATGAGATTAGGTTTTACGTGATTGCCTGTCCTTACAGCTTATATCAAGGGTTCCATTTTCCCAAGAGCCGCAGATAACGCAAAATTAAACGCCTTAGTTACCAAAGTACTAAATTGAGATCATGGTTGAGGGATAGTCACCCTACCTTGATTTTTTTTGCCGCTCTCTGGGTCGCAGTGCCCAGTTGAGAATGAAACTTCAAACTGAGCCGGGATATGATGGAAAAAATATATGAGTAGTATAACCCAAATATTTTCCTTAGTCCTTGAGAACAAAGTAAAAACCAGTTCTGTTAGCGACTTATCAGTAAAAAAAAATTTATTCAAAGTAATTACTCTCTCTCCACTTGGAAATAGACTGTGTAGATCGTTTGCCAAAGTCTGTACACATCTTTTCTGTACACACACATGTGTACTGCGTGATCCTTCACGCATATTGTATTCAGATTCACATTGTGAGTTTCTTATTCAACAGGATATACAACAACAATATACAACAGTCTTGAATAGCCCAGGGTGAACAACAACTAAAAAAGTCAGCACAGTACACTAATCTCGACTCTGCCGTAGTTGTTGGCCACCACGATACTCCCCCGAGATGGCTTACCGCTCGATCAGGCTGAAACCGAAGTTCCAGAGGCCAAGCTGTCACTACCAGTCAGGCTTTCTCAAAACTTGGGTCTGGTAGCCGCCATACCGCCACAAGATGCTCTTTTCTTCATCACTGTTTCCATTGACACTAAAACAATTTTTAGGGATGTCATATTTGAACCATATGATTCATAAAATCTAGTCACATCACCTGGAATAGGGAGCTACAGCATCATTTTGAAAATCGAAGCACTTGACATTGACAAAGTTATGGATTAAGTGCCCGCGCAAAAAACTAGAGCCTTTGGTAGGAGCTTCGTAAAAGAGGAGAATGGTGAAAAGCACTCCTGACTGTCTCCTAGGTTGCTACACCTTCCACTTGCTTTACTACTACACTTATTCATAATCTCAGAAGGACATCGATCAATTCACTTAACACCGTGTAGAATTTTAGCTTTAGCCCACTTCCACGTGAACCTTCGTCTAACCCACGTATCACTGAATCTGCTTCTCGAACGCCTATCACCACATCTGCTTTATGAATCATATTTCTATCACGAATCCCGTGATGAAATCTATCTCACCGCCGTTGTCTGTTTATTTATTTGTTATCTGCGAAACTCCGATTACTTGTCGTGCTGTTGCGGAAATCATTACTAACGAGATTTGTCACATCTTCAATTCCAACGATATGAATGGAACCTGGGGCAAGAAAAACAAAAAACATGACAGCACATCACAGATTTCCCATTATTCACTCATTTCCCTGCAATTAAGCGACGAAGTTTGCTTATGAAAGTGTGGTTCTCCAGCAACGAGCCAAATGACTATGGAATTGAAATGAAAAAAAAGGCTGTAACTGAATTCAAATAATTAGAAAATTGCATGTTGTCCGGAGTTGACAGTTGCAAACATCGGCTGCACTGCCCGCAGATTGTTTCTGCTGTCGTGTTGTTTTCGAATCATCACTTTGCTTGATCATTTTTCGTGGATAAATCGTTGTCTGATTGACTTTCCTAAGACGGTGAAGTGAACAGTTATTTGTTGGTGGAAATTTTGGCGGTAAGTCGTTCGCTGGCAATTGACGCATGGTTCGGATGTTGACAGGATTATAAATTACTTTATATCAGCAATTGAAGCACTCACGGAAAATTTGTGCTAGCCAACAAAACAATTTTTTTATGGTATGAAGATAATTTTAAATTTATTGGTGGTGTGCAGTAAAATATTGCGGCTTGGTTTTATGGAAGTTTTATTATCGATTGCAAAAAAAAAATTCTGCGTATTTCTATAAAGTAATAAGACTTTTAAGAATTCGCTTAGTGGAAGGGATAACAAAATTAAGAATTAAAGTGGCGATTATCGCAGTTGTGCCAATTTGGTGCGTCAAAAAGTCAGATGTGTGAATTTGTGTTTGAAAACAGAAACCGGTTTTTGTAGTTTTCATAAGATTACAGAGCTTTGTCATTCACGCTCTAATTTTGAATTAATTTTAAGGCTCCTTCGCAACTAACTGTTTGTGCTACAATATGAGTTATGTTCACAAAAGTGTGACATTACAAAAATTGTGTAGTAATAGATTCAAAATTAACACTACCTTCTGATACAATTTTGAGAAAAAACAAAAAGCACAGGATTAAGCCTATAAATTCCAATCAGAGAGATTTGGCATCATTGAATGATACGAAGGTTGCCTTTTATATTTCGGGAGTAGGAAACTCTAGTGTTGCAATCTGGCAATTGCCAGGTCTATCGTAAAGTTTGACATTTTTGAGGTTCTACGTACTCAGAACGTTCTGACATACGACCACTATTTATGCTGTTTACAGTAACTTAAAGAATTCACCTCGCCTAAAAAATGGAATTAAATCGTGAAAATGTTCGTGCGATTATTTTTTCGACTTTCGACATGGATTAACTCAACAACAGTGCATCGGTGAACTTAATTCAATTTTTGGCGATGAAGCTCCATCTAGGACCAGTGTTTATCGATGGTATGGTGAATTCAACCGAGGTCGTAGTTCACTTCAAGTCGAATTTCGTAAAGGTCGTCCAAAATCAGTTGATTCTACGGAAACCATTGATTGCGAAATCGTTATGTGACCTATCGTGAGATTGAGACAATCTTGGACATAAGTGGGACGAGCATACATTCAATAGTGCATGGCCATTTTTGAAACAAAAAAAAATTGTTTGCGTTAGGTCCCACACAATTTGTCAATCGCTCAAAAAAGGATTCAAAAATACACTCGCGCTGCTTCTAAACACGTCTATGCCATCGTGACAGGTGGTGAATCGTGGACTTACGCGTATGAGCCCGAAAATAAACAGCAGTCGACTGTATGGGTGTTTCAAATTGAGCCAAATCCAGCAAAAGTTGCTCGCGCACGAAGCACTTCCGAGCAAATTGTCCAAACTGCAAGGCAAGCTATGCCGCTTGCTTGGAGCAATGCCCTACCTCGATCATCAACATGGCTCGAGTTGCACTGAAGGAAAGGCAATGTACTGACGAGTCGGTATAATGTCGCCCTCAGTAAATTATTATTGTTAACCTAGCTCATAAGTAAGAGTTAAGTATTGTATTTTGGCAGTCGAATTAGAGACGCCAAAGCAAAATAAACTATTTTTAGACTTGATCGGAGTGTAATTCATTACTCGCACGAAGCACTTCCAAGTGGACATTCCGCAACCGTATCACCAGAACAACGCAGTACAGTCAATTCTAAGTGGTACACAACCATTTGTTTGCCAGTTATCTTCCAAGAAATCAGGAAAGCAACCGCCGAAGACGGATTACTCTTCACCACGACAATGCGAGCTCTCACACATCGGCTCAAACAACTGCATTTTTGAGCACACAAAACATCGATTTGATGACTTATTCCTGATTTGGAATATATATAATTATATATTTAATGTAATGAGTTCCAAATCGAAAAAAAAGTCATACTACTACTACTACTAGTCCTGATTTGGCACCGAACGACTTATTTTTAGTCCCGTACGTAAAAAATAAGATGAGAGGTCAACGTTTTTCGACACCTGAAGAAGCGGCATACATGTTTTGGATAAACTGTTCGTCTTGTACGCGCTACTGTCCTCTCACAAATAAAAGGGACTTACAGATTTTTGCCGACACCGCACGGCGAAATTTGAGAAGCTTTCTTAGACAGTTATTACTCTTTGAGTGTTGTCAGCAGCTCGAAAGAGGTGGTGCCGTGAAAAATTCGAAAATTTGGTGTTGAGCTGGGAATCGAACCTAGACCCTTCGGCGCGTGAGCGTCGCTCTCTACCCACTACGCCACGGCGGCCACCAAAAACAACAACAATTATTATTAATACTATTAATAATACAGAAAAATTTATGTCGTATTTGAAAAAAATTATTTGTATTAAAATGGATTCTGCTCTAAATTCTTAGTTATTACTCAACAGAGTGCTAATGACAAGACAAACACTTCTCGTCTGGGTGAGTGTAGGAACATTATGCCTCTTCTTAGCCATCCTCCAAGCTTTAATCTTTGCTTCGATTTTCTTAAATAGTTTTAAGAAGTAAATAAATACACACTCAATTCTCTTTTTATGCGGTAGATACGCTCCAAAACTAACCGCACAAAAAAAATCGCATAAAAAATACACTAATGTAGCGTAAAAGAAGGAATGTGTTCCATTATTTTCAAAAACGCATAAAACCAAAAAATCATATAAAAAAAGACATTAATTACATTATATAATTAGGGTTACGTTCCAAAATTTTTTAAAAGTTCATAGGACCAAAAAATCTCAAAGAAAAGTCGATACCAACTAGTAAAAAATGAGGATACCTGAGAATTTTTGAGCAGAGTATTAAGTTTTGGTAAATTCAAATCAAATACATAACATTACTTTATTTTTAATTAAATATATTTATTTCACATTACTTTAATTAGTAGTTTTATAAAAATTTTATATTTAGTCATTTTCTTTACTTTCTGATAACACCCGCAATCTTTTGTGAACTGGCGCGAAATCATTATCATCACATCATAGATAGTCAGTTCATTTTGTGACGAGATTTCTACTGCATCAATAGATTCAACGTAAGTTTCGCCTGCTGAAGGTTCTACTGATTTGATAAGAAAATCAGTTATTAAGCTCTGCGAATCTGTCCGTAATTCTTTATGAAGTTCTTGATACCCAGAAATGCAATTATTCAGTTCTTGCTGGAATTTGAATGCCCGCTCAGTATTCGAGTCATTATTAAGAAAATGTGTTCCTAATTTTTTGCAAAAGGGGAAGACCTTCTCGAACTATTTTCTATACAAAATACTATAGAAAAACAACGCATAACTTCAAAATTTTGTACAAAAAAATCAGAATTAGATTCTCAGGAAAAATCGCATAACTTTAAAACCGCATAAAAATGATTCGCATAAAAAGAGAATTGAGTGTATAAATATATATTCGGTCATGTTCAATAGTTTAAGGTTTCGTTTGTTCCTTGGGTTGGCTACCTTTTCATAACTGACACATAGGTGTCTTTTCTAAATGTCTCATTTTAGGCTTTTATATATCGCAAGGTTTAAAAAAGAAGATAATCTTCTGTTATTCACCTTTTCTTTAACATTTGAAAATCACTCCGTAAGTCTCCTCTTAGACGGGGTCTACTAAAGCAGTTGAAGAAGTGTTACAGCAAAGTTAGCCGCTTCAATTTTTGTGTTCGTTTCAATTGTTTCACAGTGAAATGCAATCTGTGATAACCGAAAGAAGACGATCATGAATGCTAAATATCGAGTTTTTTGTGAGTCACTCACCAGGATAGCAACACCACACTAGCAAAGGAAGTTATAGTTGAGCTGCTGCTTCTGTAAAAACAAAATGAAACCATCTTTGCCCACTTAACAAGAACATTCTTAACATCGTGATTTTCGGGGCATGCTCTGCATTCAGTTTCCATAGAAAGGCGTCCACTGAGCAGAACTTAAACAAGGTTTCACTTGCTCCTGATGAGTTGTAGTGTTATATTGCAGCTGGCTATTTGTCCTGTCTCAAATCTCCCAAAGGTTATATCAGTGTCAATGTTATTTCAATCGTCCAGTTTGAAACAATATCATTGTCCATTGTCTATTGTCCCAGTTTGAAATAATATTATTGTCCATTGTTACAGTTTAAAACAATATCACATCTTAATACAATAAACTACGAATTGTTCCATTTTTGCTTCGAGGTGGTGGGGCATTTCTGAGCAATTTATGGGACATTTGCATCCCCATTTAATCAATGTCAATGGCGAAGAGGTATGATACACTCTCATTGTCGCCACACAACTTTCGACATGTAACATCTCATTCTCCTTGGATCCCAATTTCGTTCAAAACTAAATTTGTTTACCTCGCTGCCGCTTTAAGTATTGCACGATAATCTCCCATAACCTCCACAATTGATTACCAAAGCCACCCAACAATGACCCACATGGGAAGCTCAACAATTCCACGCACTCAATCGAGCGTATCCCCGGGTTTGAATTAAATCTGCATCACAATTGTTTCAGATGCATCTGCTCGCTAGCCAGTGAATTGACAAAACTCAGTCAAGTTCAACTGATTAATGACCGCGATGAGGAAATTGCACATTAAGCCAAGTCGGTGACAAAGCCTCCAGAGGTGGTGGTGGACGATTTCATCACTCACTGCGACAATGCTGATGAATTCTGGGTCATAAACCCAATGAGCCGTGGCCACCTATTCATGTTCTGACTGACTGAAGCATAAGTGCACAATGGGTGAACAGTTGGCACTTAATCGGGGCAACAATAACTGAGTCAAGTTCGAGGCATTGCCAATCGAAGTCCAGCGAAGGTTGTTGCCAGCTCAGACATGTCTGCCAAAATCTGATGAACTCGCTAAATACAAAGGAATTTTGTTTCTGGATCACAGCGGCCATCTTAAACTGATAATCGTCCGGCCGCCACCGTATCTCGGGTCTTATCGGCTATCAAATGAATAATTTGTTTTCATTCTTGGAGTCTCCGTGGTGTGGCTTGCGTTCATAATTTTATCTGAAGGTGGTTTGTTTGTTTGCCACTTACGTTTGGTTAGTGCATTTCTATTGATAAGAAACTACAGGCACTCAATCAAATGCACGATGTGGTTCTTCATAGTTCTTTGAAGACCAGTTGCAGCACAAATAGCTTAAAATTTGGCACGCTCGAATCGGTGGGGAGTGATATGATTCCGCGTTTTCGAGCAAACTTAGTGTTTGCTGCTTGAAGTGATTTCGGATTGTGGTTTAGGATTGCAGTTGGCTGGTTGCGTCGTTTGGTTTTGCAAGTCGCAGGTGCGGATTTAATTTTGACAATTATCTTCAGAGAGCGTCACACTAGGCAGCAGAAACTTCGAGGTAGTTAAGGACTTCGTCTACCTCGGCTCCGCGGTAAATAGGGACAACAACATCAGTACCGAAATCAAACGCAGAATCACTCTTGCCAACCGCTGTTTCTTTGGGCTCAAGAGGCAATTGAGTAATAAAGCCCTCTCTCGAAGGACTAAACTAGCTTTATATAACAGCTCCCCGTCCTACTATATGGCGCAGAATCTTGGACGTTAGCAAAGGCGGATGAGGAAGCCCTTAGTCTTTTCGAGAGAAAAGTTTTGCGTGCGATTTTTGGTCCTGTTTGCGTTGATGGCATGTGGAGGAGAAGATTTAATGACGAACTCTATATGGGCTGTACGGCGACATGCGCCTGGTCAAGCGTCTACGGATACAACGCTTAAGATGACTAGGCCATGTAGAGCGAATGGACACCACTGCTCCGGCCCGAAAAGTCTTTGAATCCGAGCCATTGGGAAAACGCAATAGAGGACGACCTAGACTGAAGTGGCGCACACAAGTGGAGAAGGACCTCAACCAACTTGGAGTGCGCAACTGGAGACAGCTGGCGAAAGATCGTGCTGGCTGGAGAGGCATGTTGGTTGAGGCCCAGGTCCACCCCGGACTGTAGCGCCACAAGAAGAAGAAGAAGAAGAATTATCTTCAGAAGACTCCATGGTTTCAAGCGAAAGATGATCCATTCTTCAGCGAAGAGAACTTCTTATTCCACAGTCTTTAGTTCAAAAAAGCATGTGTAATGTGTTGAATATTTAATAAGTCTGTGCCATGAAAAATTTCGCAAAGTGTGATTTAGACTGTAAAGGCCATTTTTGTCATCACTGATTTCTTCAGGCACCATTTCGAAAAGCTCAGTTGAGATTCATGACTCTTGTGTGAGGAACACAAGAAGCCGGACAAACAATTTTTTGTTGCTTATGAATGCCACAATTCGACGACTGATTGAATATCAGCTTACATATGTGTCTTTCCAGCAAGCGATGTCTCCTGGTAGTTACTCTTTAGGTAGCTGACTGAAATAATTTTGCACAGAACCCCATTAGGGAAATAATCTTCGTTTACAGCAACGTTCTTTGGGTTTTGCATCGAAGGCTTTCCTTATCGGAGCTCTATTTTTCACTGGCTCTACTCAAACTTATGAGAACTCATGTCATGAATTTAAAGTCGTTGTCATCCTTGACAGATCTCTCCTCTCGAAGTGGCTAAAAACATCATAGAGGGCCTTAGTTTGAAACGACTTTTTGCTATAAAAAGAACAAGAGGACTATGATGAACCAATGGCCTAGTTCTCTTGCTTCAGACAAACCTATTTATCGTAAGGGTTTGTTGAAGGCGGTTTTTCTAAGTTGAAAGAAAGACAAAATATGCATCAATTTGCAAAAGCTATCCTTTGCTAGGGGCTGAGTTTCGCTCAATTGTGTACCTTTATAACACAAAATGAGTTAGATTTCGATTGAACTAAGCTTTGCTAGCTACACAATACAGTAAAGTATGTGCGCGCCATTCTGTGTTGCATGGCCTTCAAAAAGAGTGTTTGAAAAAAAAAAAAAAATAATTGAAATGAAGCTGTTTTCTGCATAAATAATAATAATAATAATTGTTGGCGCTACAGTCCAAAGGGGGACCAGGGCCTAGCTTGCTCATCAACTACTCGTGTTATGCGCGCTACTGTTCTCTCACGAGTAGAAGGGACCTACAGTTTTTTTTGCCGACTCCGAACGGCGAAGTTTGAGAAGCTTTCTTAGACAGTTATTACTGTTTGAATGTTGTCAGCAGCTCGAAAGAGGTGGTGCCGTGAAAAGTTCGAAAAATTTGTGTTGAGCTGGGAGTCGAACCGAGACCCTTCGGCGTCTGAGCGTCGCACTCTACCCACTACGCTACGGCGATCACTGTTTCTGCATGCTTGTTTAAAAAGCGGATTGGTATGCTTGTGGCCAACAGTCATGGGCTCCTTTGTCAGTTGGTACGCAGAGGTCAGATGCAGTTGCGGCCAAGACGTCAATTTACGAACATCGCCAGTGATCTCAACTTCTCAAGTTCTATGACCAATAAAAGGAAGACTCAAGTGAATAAGATCACATTTACTTATTTTACTTAAAAACTAAAAAAGGCAGTTGATCGATTCGTCCGTTTGCTGTCTGGCCGTGGCAACTACAGCTCATGACGGCACTTCCAGGGTGTTAGGGTTTTCCTGCCTGTGAACACCGGCCTTAAGGGGAATTCAGTGCAAGGAGATCCGCTGTCATAAATTGCTTGGCAATTGAAGGCACCCGATTATGCTGAAAAGTTAAAGGAAATTTTCTCAAGAAAAATATCTGAATTCAAAAAATCACCAAAAAAGCGGCACGCTTAACTGGACTACAAAAACATGTTAGTAAGCAATAAATGTAGGAATGATATACGAGGTCTGTTTAAAAATAAAAGCGCATTTCCATTTTTCTCAAAAAAAACAAAAATACCAATTTCTATTTCGCCCTCCTCCGTATTTATTATTATATATTATTTTTATTATTTTTGTAATTTCAAAAGATGTTTTAAGATGCACCTTTTGGTCTGCAGTTGAGCTCCCTCAGTGATCTGAAGTTTATATCTCTTTAATTGTCGTTAAACGGCGTGCTTTTACGGGTCTCTTCAATCTAGGGAACAGGAAAACCCGCAGGAGCAAAATCTGGTGAACACTGTGTCTGAGGCATGATTGCGTTGTTGCTTTTAGTCAAAATATTACGAATAAGGAATAACAAGTGAGCAGGTGCATTAATAATAATTGCTGGCGCTACAGTCCAAAGGGGGACCAAAGCCTAGCTTGCTCATCAACTACTCGTGTTGTGCGCGACTGTTCTCTCACGAGTAGAAGGAACCTACAGTTTTTTGCCGTTTCCGAACGGCGAAGTTTTGAGAAGCTTTTGTAGACAGTTATTACTCTTTGAGTGTTGTCAGCAGCTCGAAAGAGGTGGTGCCTTGAAAAATGCGAAAAATTGGTGTTGAGCTGGGAATCGAACCTAGACTCTTCGGCGTGTGAGCGTCGCATTCTACCCACTACGCCACGGCGACCACGAGTAGGTGCATTACCGTGATGCAAAAACCGTGAATTGTCTTTTTTTTTCACATTTCCATACGTTTTCTTGATATTGCTTCCCGCAAGATGCGCATAACTTCAATATAATATTTCTCATTGGCCGTACGATCATGTGGTAAGAAGTCCTGTGGCGTCATGGAACTTGGCGTGCTCATTTTACCTTGGTTCCCTTGGGCTTCAATGTCGTTACCATCTGTGCCCCCTTAAGTTAATCTGAATTACCATTGAAGCCATTCAACAATTTCACAGCGATGCGTATGCAATTAGTTTTGGTCAAAATTCAGCAATTTTATAGCGAACTTCGTTGCCACACGCGTAATGCTCAAGATTTCTGAAAAAAATGGGTGGCATTAACTTACCCACATGCTGACATCTTTAGTAACTTCTTCAATATTTATAAAACGATTCTTTATAACAATTTTCTTTACTTTCTCAACATTTTCATCGGCTGTTGTTGTGTCCCGGGGCGAGCGTAGTCATTCACATCTTTTCGACCTTCTTTGAAAACTTTGTATCACTTGTAAACATTTTTATGAATCAGACTACACTCACCGTATGCCACTGTCAATATTTCAAGTGTCCTTAAGCACTTAATTTAAATTTTCACACAAAATTAAATGCAAATTGTTTGATCCATTTTTTCGACAGCAGAAAATGGACGAACAAACAGAACACGTCTTACATTTATACTTCTCACAAGCAAAATTAATGCGCTATATAGCTAAAACTGTAAACATCTCATATGTTCAATGATCATAAATCAAACGTGTCGCCATCGTTTCAGATTTCGCAACGATTCTAGCAGAAAAATCTGATATTGTGTATATCTCTGTGGCTTGAGAATCAGTTGCGCTTCAGTTGCGATGATACCCGTGGAGTCGGTAATCATTTTTGGGTCAAATTTTCTTCGAAGAATAGGCTAGGTCTCGATCAACGGTAATCTTTACAGAGCCGCCGTCACAAATAACGGAGATGTCTTTTCGTCTGGAAACAATCTGCTTTTCATTACTTCATTGCAGTGTTTTTTTTTTTTTTTTTTTTTTTGTTGGAGGTTGGGATGAACTACACTGGAGCACTCAGACTCAATTACTGGTCCATTGTGCTACCAGGCAGTAACCTTCATTTAATGTAATTTTTTTTTCGAAGAAAAACCAAGATGCGCTTCTGTGATATAGAACTTAGGTCTTCAGTTCCCACCACATCAGCGCCAAATAACCGCCACCTGATACGAGCGAAGGCAGGACACTGACAGAGAAAGTGCTCTGAAGTGTCTTCACCTTCTCCACAGGCGTCGCAGAGTGTGACATTACTAAGCCCAAGCCGACTCAGGTGCATAGCGAAGGTAAAGTGTCCCGTTAATACTCCAACAAGTCTTCTGCACTCGTATCTGGCTAGATATAGCAGAAAAGAAGCGGATTTCTTGCAGACGTTTGGGAGCATACTCTTGGTCACCCTGCATCCTGGAGAGTCACGCCATCTCTGGTTGTGCTGTAGGGATACCCAACCATCGACGGAGGCCCTGACCAGGGACGCGGGTAATCCCAAGGCAGGTTCGGGTCGTACGAATGCCTCTGCTGAACCTAGCCTAGCTAGTTCATCGGCAGTTTCGTTTCCCAGGATCCCGTGATGACCAGGGACCCAGACAAGTCTTAGCGAATTCAGCTTGCCGACCGAATTGAGGGAAGACTTGCATTCCTGAACTATCTTGGAAGTGGTTAAAGGGTTGAGTAAGGCTTTGAGCATAGCTTGACTGTCGCTGCAGACGCAGACACTTCTTCCCTTCCACCTATTCTTCACAATGTAGTTGGTGGCCATTAGGATCGCGAAGGCTTCCGCCTGGAAGACCGACGTGAAGTTTCCTAAGGAGGCGTGAAGTCTAATGTTGTCGTTTTCCACGAAGGCTCCAGCTCCAGAACCCTCCGTTGTCTTGAAGCCGTCCGTGAAAATCCGACTACATTGCAGTGTTAAAAAGATGTTTGTATTTTTTTCAACTTGAAGAAGAAGACAAGACCTTTCGCTATTTCGAATTCAGTGTTCTTGGTCCCTTTCCTTAGCCTCCCTTGCAACTGAGTGAAAATATTTTCGAGCTAGTATGCAATTCTGGTGCCCACATATGAGTGAAGTTCGAAATTTAATGTGACGAGAGATTAATTTTCGACTTAAGAAAGTGACAAAGTAAATTCTTGCACTGGTCGTTGAGCACCGAGATTAGGTTCGAAATTTTCACAAAATGATGGCTTTCGAGGAAAGCCAAAGGGCTTCATCTTATTTCTAGAAAGATGGCGTCATTTGCCACAATTCACCCATTCAATGAACAGAGTGTCACCTAACCGCCATCTTTCATTTCAAACAATTTCCCTGAACGGTAAGATCGGATTTTTCAAAGATCTTAGAACCTTCCTTCAACAGCTTATAAAGTCTATGCCCGTATAGAGCTTAAAAAAGACGTTAATTTGAGAACAAATTTTAATGGTGCACTCGTCAATGTGGCCTTTTGCCATCCGTGTACAGTACTGTCTGTAAAAAGTCAACGGTCGACTGCTGTGCTTAGATTCGTACAATGATTCTTTTTTAAAAGTCAAAAGAAACGCAAGTGTGGTGTCGTTGTTAGCACTAAATATGTTTTTTGTTAAGGACTCTGCATTGCCCATTTATATGGGGGCTTTATAGCATCTTAAGGGTGTTGTCAAAAGGAAGAAATTGTAAATTGATTGAACTTTCGTAGATGTCTACAGACTTTGTCACTACAGCATTGCTCCCACAAGTGTCATCTCTAAAGAATATTTTTCAATGTTAACTGCTTTCCTTCATTGATTTCTCACAAATCTAAAGAAAGCAATGTTATCCAACATACAGCAAGCTCAAGTTTCGCACACTGCAAAGGGCGGCATTAATCTGGAAACAATGAAACGGAAGTCAAGCGATAGCTTGTTAAATGCACATGCTGTGGACATGATTTGTCAACAAAAGCAGCAGAAAAGTGAACAAAAAAGAAACAAATTATCAACAATTGAATGCGATGTGCAATTTAATGCGTTCGCCGCTCTGACACAAGTCGTCACGAAAGGCGAGCGAATTTGAATTTGCCGCTGCTTGTGTGTGCGGTTTTTCCAATGACAACCAACATTGCAAACAGCGGCAACCGTCGAACCTAATGGGCGGCTCGCATTTCATTAAATTAAAGACTCTGTTTATTTTCTAAATCAACACAACTGGCTTGTTGTGATTTCTTTGATGACAGTGTTGGATTGTCACAATTCTAAAGTGTGCACGTTCACATGTGTTCTCGGGCGGCATGGTAGAAATGTGCATGGGTGGGGAGTTTAGCGTGCTCTACTGGTGATGATTGCGACAGATGTTTGACGGTCATTTTGTTGATCTTTCAGAATAGAATTTAAAGGTAAGAGATGTCTTTTCGGGGTGAAAGAAGTCGAGAAGCAACCTTTACGTCACTTGTTCGATTTATATTTTGGGAGGAGGTTATGAAATTTAGGTTAATTTCAAAAGCTGCATAAAAGACAGATGGCGATGTAGTTCAAAAGTGGCCCTTTGTACCTTCTTATTGTGCTAGGTGTGCTATTTTTCTAGCTGTTCTTCCGTATAATGAAATTTTCAGTCTATTGGAGGTAAAAAGATGTAAAACTCTACAAAGACGTAGTGTTGTGGAAACATATGTCATGTCCAAGAAAGGAATTGAAAGCCCTTGGCCACTTTATTCTGCTACTGTCACAACAACGATCTCTACCAGTGAAAGGTGGTCCCATTAGTAAAAGCTGGTCCTAGTTCGGGCACAATCACAAGTTCTGATTGAATTGGGAAAATATGAATAGGGGTCAGTAAGTCTTGTAGCACAGTTTGCCTATCACTACAGATGCGGGTACCCAACCCTGTTAACTTCATTCTTCGTTGGCGTTGGTATCTCCACTTGGGAAAGGGCTTCCACTTGGGAAATGACATGTCGGATGTGGACTGATGTTGCCGTCGTGCATGAAGCCTTAAACCGACCATACATTGGCCCTGAAGTTAGTTTTCCCTGAAGGCTGGCTCCCTGGTTTAGATTCTCATCAGAGGCGTTTAAGAGTTCAGGAAACTTAACCTTGTATGTCCGTTCCCAATATATTATTGGTGTTAATATTATTATTATTGTTTTTAGAATCTAATCCGGGCCGATTTAGAGTATAGAAGACTGAAACATATAAGTATGTCCGGAAGAGGCTAAAGATTGAGAAAATAGAACGTAAAAGCAACAGTTCAAGTTAATCCAATGACGGTCAGTAATAGTCGTCGTTGTCAAAGGTGGTGGTTGAGGAATAGGCAAGGACAATGGGAAAAGTATGATTATACCCTTCCCTTCGATCATAATTAGACTATTCTTGACGCTTAGTTAAACTATAATAATTATAAAATATTTGTATGGCGCGACAGTCCGCAGGGGGATCAGGGCCTAGCTTGCTCATCAACTACTCGTGTTGTGCGCGCTACTGGTCTCTCACGAGTGGAAGGGACCTACAGTTTTTTGCCGACTCCGAACGGCGAAGTTTGAGAACTGTTGTGTGTTGTGCGCGCTACTGTTCTCTCACGAGTGAAAGGGACCTTCAATTTTTTGCCAACTCCGAACGGCGAAGTTTGAGAAGCTTTCTTAAACAGTATTACTCCTGGAGTGCTGTCAGCAGCTTGAAAGAGGTGGTGCCGTGAAAAATTTGAGGTTGGAATCGAACCTGGAACTTCGGCGTATGAGAGTCGCAATCTACCACTACGCCACAGTACGGCGGCCATGCTCTTGTTACACAAGATGAACGGTTTATTCAGTGCCTATGCCTTTTATTCATCACATCAAAGACTGTTTTCCAGAAGGTGGAAGGGCTGTCTTTAGGTCTGTCTTTGAGATCAATTAAGTTGACAAGTGGCCGCCGTTACATAGTGGGTAGAGTGCGACGTTCACACGTCGAAGGGTATAGGTTCGATTTCCTGCTGAACATCTCGAATTTTTCACGGCACCACCTCTTTCGAGCTTCTGACAGCAATCAAAGAGTAATACAGTCTATGGAAGCTTCTAAAACTTAGCCGTTCGGAGTCGGCAAAAAACTGTAGGTCCCTTCCACTCGTGAGAGAACAGTAGTGCGCACAACACGAGTAGTTGATGAGCAAGCTAGGCCTTGGTAGGACAGGAAACAATGCGTTATAATAAATACTCTTTATAAAGCCGGGTTTATGCTGCAAAGGTAGAGGATGGTTTCCATCTCATCCTTGTCTATGCAATGTCCCCAGAGATCATTAAGAGCAGATTTTAGCCATTGCTTGGCTGTCGCCCAAAGAGGGAGTCTTCCATTGACAGAAGTTCTTTCAGTTGTGTTTGACGTACAGACCGTCCTTTTTCATTCCTTTCCTTAGAATATTTAACAGTGCTTTTTTTTAATATATTTCCAAGTGGCGAAATTTCATTGTTTGTTGTTCTGGATAAGAGAACATTTGATTTATCGTGTGGCCCTTCTGAGTTGTTTGCAAAAAAAACTAAACAACTGGTCATAAGTATTAATTATAACGAACGTGCTGGATATTCAGGTCCCTCCACTTAATTGTGAGGAAGGAAGGTCTTCAGCGACGTGAGGTGTTGATGATTATAGGGAGTCACCGAGAAAGGGCTTGCTGGCTTTTAATTGAAAGCAGTGGAACTGGGCCTGCCGGTATTTGAAGTGACAGCAAAGTACACATCACGAAAACACGCACGACATGTAAATTCCCGATAGAGCGTCAAAACAGGCACAAAGCAAACTCTGGGGCACAAAAACATAAAAATATACAAAAACACACAAACTTTGAGGCAATCTAGGACTTTGTCTGCGTCGAGTGCGCAGCAAAAAGGGGTAAAATCTTCTGTACCGAAATCAAGCATAGACTCATTCTTGGCCCACTTTGGGAGTGACTTCGTCCAATAAATTGTTCACTCTTGTACTAGGGATTAAGACAGCCGCTCAAAGAAGAGCTCAAGAGGCTGTACAACGCCATGCCGCGGAGTTGAACGTTGATAAAGAATGTAGGTAAAATACAAGCCGCGTGGCATCGAGTCCGAATCGTTGTTTGAACGTAGCAGAGAAAGTTCGTGTTAGGGATGGCGCACACACGAGGTGGCATCGGATTAGAGTAATTGGGCCAAGGAAGAGAGAAGGCGAAGGCAGTTAAAGGCAGTTTGCGATAGAACGTGCCAGTTGGCTAGACTTGCTGAAGGGGGCTAAGATCTTAACCCCGCCTGTAACACCAACACAAGAAAAAGTAGATGAACCTACTACGCACTCTGTTCTCTGATTCGCGCACTCGGTGCACGGATTCCTATTCAAATCTAAAGTCACATTATCAATAATTTTCATAGTTGGCATTTGTGTTTTCCCCGCATCGTATAAAGTTGAATGCAGTTGACTCATATGTGTCACACAACTTTTACAACTAAATTGTCATGACAATCAATAATCGTGATTCCTGTTTCCAGCGTATTAATCAGACAAAATGCATTTTCCCTGATAAGCGAGCAGTGCGTCATTCATTACTCATTGTTTTAGTTGTTGTCGTGGGAGGACTTGCTGCGTGCGCTTGGATCAATCAGAATTGCAACACCCAACGGAACTTTCTATGAAGTGGAGCAGTTTGTTTCGTGAAAAAAATTAACACACACGACAAAGTGCATGTCATGTATTTCACAGGGTTTTTCTATCTTCCCCCCTAACAGCACACATTGAACAAGTGGTCTCTTCGCACGAAGAAATAAAGAAGCGTTCTTTGCTGGCTGGGTAGCGAGAGAAGTTGGATTTTGTTTCTTACCGGCTGCATTCCTTGTCTATATGAATGCCTCGACAACACAGTAGGGATGGGGCTCAGGAGACGATACCATCTCAGCCATTATACCCTTAGCAATCGCCGTGGCGTAGTGGGTAGAGTGCGACGCTCACACCCCGAAGGGTCTAGGTTCGATTCCCAGTTCAACACCAATTTTTCTAATATTTTACGGCACCACCTCTTTCGAGCTGCTGACAACACTCAAAGAGTAATAACTGTCTAAGAAAGCTTCTCAAATTTCGCCGTTCGGAGTCGTCAAAAAACTGTAGGTCCCTTCTACTCGTGGGAGAACAGTAGCGCCCACAACACGAGTAGTTGATGAGCAAACTTGGCCCTGGTCTCCATTTGGACTGTAGCGCCAACAATTATTATTAATTCACAAAGGCCAAATGGAATGTTGCGACATCCAAAATAAATGTATAACCGGCCTTCCCCATTTTCGCAGTATTTTTCAAACCGAATTTAAGACTATTCATGGGGCTACTAGCTTTCTTTTGATGATGTACCCAGATGGTCTTCGATCTATTTAGTCACCTATGCACAGTAACGACATCTTCAGCGCCATCTCTAAAGAAGTTGCAAACTTACTTGAGCTGGGTATTATGCATTAGAACATGCTGTGAAACTAAAGAGTCCATGGGTGAGTTTTCCCACGGCATCTTATCACGAAACCTCTACCTTCAAATACTGAAAAAAAAATACTTTAAAATACCATCGGAAGAGTAAACCTTAGCTGTCCCTCAACTCGATGGTTCAAGCGTATTGAAATATACCCAAAAAAATAAACCTGTTTGGACTAGGAATACTGGTAGACTTATTGAGCACTGCCTACATTTCTCACTGAATAACTTCTGTAAAAGTTGCTTTAACAAGAATTTGAAGGAGATCGAACTTCACTTCCTCACAGCATAAACTTCACCTGCAACTGAGTAAACTTAAAGTACTGGACCATGACTACTGTGAGCTGCCAAGCTCTTCAAATTTGCCGCTTCTTTATTTCTTCGTGCAAAGAGACCATTGTTCAATGTGTGCTGTTAGGGGGGAAGATAGAAAAACCCTGTGAAATACATGACATGCACTTTCTCGAGCGTGTACATTTTTTCGCGAAACAAATTGCCCCACTTTATAGAAAGTTCCGTTGGGTGTTGCAATTTTGATTGATCCAAGCGCGAGCAGCAAAAACCGGGACAAGTTTGTATTGAATTTTGTAAAGTGTCACTTCAATCCTATGTGTGTCCTCCGTGCCATAGTGGAAAATATGCGACACTCACAAGCAGATTGTCTTAGGTTCGATTCCTGAGTATTTTTTCATCTCTTTCGAGCTGCTGACAACACTCAAAGATTTATGATTGTCTTTGATAAAGCTTCATAAACTTCGCTGGCAGTAATCACCAAAATTGCTGGTTTCTTCTACTGGTGAGAGAGCAGTAGTGCGCACAACACGAGTAGTTGATTTGAAGCTAGACCCTGGTTCTCTTGTAGACTGTCCCGTCATCGTACATATATAACCTTGTACGTAAAGCCTATGCCCATCTTTAATTCCTGGTAGGATCTTGGCCTAAACCAAAAGACCACTGTAATTTCGCAGGAGCCTTTAATTTTAAAAAGGGTTATCTTCTGTTCTCTTGTCCCAGCAGCTTGAATTCGAGAGCTCCTCGGTCCGGGACAGTGTTATCCATTCGTCTAAGTGACCTAGCCAACTTAAGCCTTACCAGGTATACCGGTATGAAATATTTTGAAAATAAAACACTAATTATTAATGGGAAAGTACAAACATTGGCCATTGTTTTCCACACATTTTGACCACCTTTCTGGCAATTTGTGAATACCAAGCCAATAAAGTTGTTCGTCTTTTAAAGCAAACCAATCAGACACATGTGGTCGCCGTGGCGTAGGGGGTAGAGTGCGACGCTCACACGCCGAAGGGTCTAGGTTCGACTCCCAGTTCAACACCAATTTTTCTAATATTTCACGGCACCACCTCTTTCGAGCTGCTGACAACACTCAAAGAGTAATAACTGTCTAAGAAAGCTTCTCAAATTTCGCCGTTCGGAGTCGGCAAAAAACTGTAGGTCCCTTCTACTCGTGAGAGAACAGTAGCGCGCATAACACGAGTAGTTGATGAGCAAGCTAGGCCCTGGTCCCCCTTTGGACTGTAGCGCCAACAAGTATTATTATTATTATTATTGTTGGCGGATCCACCGAACTGTGGGCAGCTGGAGATGATTCACTTGGGCGCATGCATCAGTTCATCTGATAGGTATGACCGGAGGACGTGGTGCCCGAAGAGAAGAATCACGGTGTTTTCTCCCTACAAAAGAAGGAGATCCCAACGACTTTATCAACAAAAAAGGAAAAAAGATCAGCGCAAAAGATTATCTCTGTCATTTATGAACAATCTAGCATGTTACGTGGTTTCAGGCCTGAAAATCCGTCTCTAAATCAGACTTTACCACTGTTGAAGTTCCTAGAAAAGACGCAGACCACCACCAACTTGTGGATATTAAGGCCAGATGAAGACGAGCATGAGAAAGTAAGACTGAAGTGAACCTGGACACAGGGAAAGTCGACTTTTTGTGAACGACGCAACTGGATTGCAAGTGTCCCTACATCAGACGGCAGACGGCCAGCCATGTGTCTCAGGAGATGCGGTGCGTGCCCTTTCAGATCGACTTGAACCAAAAGCCATTCCTTTCTAGTCAGTTTATGGCCTTAATTGTTCAACCCATGATGTGCCTATCAAAAGAAAAGAAGCTTAGCAGTGTATAAAGAACAGATCCGGGTGTGGTAGGGAAAGCCTTGTGTAACGAATTCTTCTTCTTCTTCTTCTTGTGGCGCTACAGTCCGGGCTGGACCTGGGCCTCAACCAACATGCCTTTCCAGCCAGCACGATCTTTCGCCAGCTGTCTCCAGTTGCGCATTTAAAGTTGGTTGAGGTCCTTCTCCACTTGTGTGCGCCGCCTTAGCCTAGGTCGTCCTGTGGTGCGTTGTCCCAATGGCTCAGATTCGAAGACTTTTCGGGCCGGAACAGTGACGTCCATACGTTCTACATAGCCTAGTCATCTTAAGCGTTGTATCCGTAGACGCTTGACCAGGCGCATGTCGCTGTACAGCCCATAGAGTTCGTCATTAAATCTTCTCCTCCAATTCCCATCAACGCAAACAGGACCAAAAATCGCACGCAAAACTTTTCTCTAGAAAAGACTAAGGGCTTCCTCATCCGCCTTTGCTAACGTCCAAGATTCCGCGCCATAAAGTAGGACGGGGATGATCAAGCTGTTATATAAAACTAGTTTAGTCCTTCTAGAGAGGGCTTTATTACTCAATTGCCTCTTGAGCCCAAAGAAACAGCGGTTGGCAAGAGTGATTCTGCGTTTGATTTCGGTACTGATGTTGTTGTCCCTGTTTACCGCGGAGACGAGGTAGACGAAGTCGTTGACTACCTCAAAGTTTCTGCTGCCTGGTGTGACGCTCTGTCCGAGGCGTCGATGTTGTGTACCCTTCCATGATGACAGCATGTACTTTGTCTTGCCCTTATTTACTACCAGACCTATTTTAGCCGCTTCGGCTTCAATGTCAGCAAGCGCCTCATTGACGGCTCGCTGTGTTCGTCCAATCACATCAATGTCATCAGCGTAAGCTAGCAATTGAACTGACTTCTGGAAAATCGTGCCTCTGGTGTTGACTTGTGAGCACGATCTTCTCGAGGATGATGTTAAAGAAGTCACATGTCAGTGCGTGACCTTGTCTAAAACCTTTTTTGACACTGAAGGTCTCGGTGAGATCGGTACCGACCTTGACGGAGCAGCGAGAGTTCTCCATCGTCATCCTACACACACGAGTTTGGTAGGAATGCCAAAATTAGACATGGAGCTGTATAGCTCGTTTCTATGCACACTGTCATATGCGGGCTTGAAATCGACGAATAGGCGGTAAGTGTCAATTTGCATTTCTTGAGTCTTTTCCAGGATCTGTCGTAATGTGAAGATCTGGTCTATTGTGGACTTCCCTGGCCTGAAACCACACTGATAGGGACTTATCAGGTCATGGACAAATGGTTTCAGACGCTCACACAATACGGCAGAGAGGATCTTGTATGCGATGTTCAGGTGACTAATCCCTCGGTAGTTGGCGCAGTCAAAGGGGTCTCCTTTCTTTTGAACCGGGCAAACGACGTTGAGATTCCACTCTTTGGGCATGCTTTCCTCCAACCATATCTGGTTGGTGCATGCGCCGAACCAGGTCATCTCCAGCTGCTTTAAATAGTTCTGCGGACAGTCCGTCCGCTCCAGCAGTTTTGTTTGACTTCAGCTTGGATATTGCTATCTTCACCTCGTCTAAGTCGGGGGGACCGAATGCTTGTCTATCATCGTCCAAATTGAGTGGAACATTCAGCCTAACAGCGGGATTTGGGCCTTCATCGCCGTTAAGGAGTATGCAGAAATGATCCTTCCAGATTCTCAGCACAGACTGCGACTCTACTACGAGTTGTCCGTTTTGGTCCCGGCAGGCCTTGGTCCGAACCTTGTTTCCTCCGGATAGCTGTTTTACCACTCGGTAAATTTTCGGACTTCATTCCTGGCATAACAACTTTTAATTTCTTCGACTGCCTGCTTTTCATGCTCCTTCTTTTCCTTGGGAGCAAATACAGACTATTAAAACTAATTTTTTTTGTTTTAATTATTCAAACTTCGTTGTATTGATGCTACGGGGCCTCCTTTTTGCTCGAGGGTTTTTTAGAAGAGAACATTACTATGCTGACCGAGCTGAAACTTCCGATAGTTAAAAAAGGAACCGCACAAAGTTGTAAATCTGACGACAAGGGGGGGGGCTTAATTTGTTTTAAAGTCATTTTAGTTGTTCCCACTTCGTTACACAGACAATTTTTAGAAACTTGGTTAAAGCAGCAGTCACGTACTTGCTCGCAAGAATCTTCCACATAACGAATGATGCACAGAAGAGATCTTTTTGGTTTAAGGCCTCGGGCTTTACCGAATACTTACATACACTGCCAGAAGTCTGACAACGCCTTGTCATCTCAATGTGTTTTTTTTTCCAAAGAAGATTTTTTATCGAGGACATGCTCTGCGTTCAAAGGCTGAAAGAAGCACTGACATTCTAGAGACTACTCTAGGAACAGAATCTTTTCTATTTAACACCTTCTTGGTCTTGCTTTTGCCGTCCGTTGGCATCCAATGAGCTTTCGTGTATCAATTCGAAACTGCACTGACAATGCGTCTCTTTAGCTCTTTCACACTGCTCGAAAAGTTCCAAAAACCTTCAAATCTTCTTCACCAAGAGCACTACTAATTGCTTAGTGAAGCTCACCAAGAACACTAGTCATTCCTTAATGAAGCAGGTCGTCATCTACCGCCTCTGTCTCTCGTCTGAGGTTAAGATAAGTCGTTGCTGAATGTTTTCACGACCGCAAGTGACGAATTACTTCATTCCACTAGGTCTGTGTAACACCATTTAATGCAACCAGCAAACACTGAGTTCCTTCCCATCCCTGCAGACATTTTTAAAATTTATTTGAACAGCAAATCTGTTTTGAATCACTCGAAGAAAACCCATTGGCACCCAACAAGAGCCTGTCCAGGTAGCAGAGCCGAAAGCGAAAGAAAAACGTAACCTGCTCCCTATCTGCAGACCGAACCGTCATAAAACTTTTCACAATGTAGTGCCTGCTGTTAAGAAAACAATCCAGCCAGTGCGTGTAGTACAGAGTTCCGCGAAACACCAGGACTTATCGCATCTACCTGCGCTGCTGGTCAAACGCTTAACAACAGCAAAGGTGCCGGGAATCAGTTTCCCATGAGCACTCGTCGTGTCATCGTCTTCATCAATTGAGGACACGAACTCGCCTTTAGCACATCTCCAATGATCGAACGGAGAGGACTCGCCCTCCGCTAGTGGTTCAGATTAGTTAGGGTCAAGATTTGCATGTCGGCGGTCCAGAGTCAGTGATTTTTGTGGGAATGCCTTGAGCGCCGAGAGAGTTCCCTTAATTGGTGGTTCAAGTGAAGAGTTTAATTCAATTAGAAACAGCCGATGACGTGCGTGCATGTGTGTGCCTATGTGACTAACAGTGAACTCACCGAATCTTGTTTTTTCTTCTCCACAGAATGGATTTACGTGTCGTCGTGCTGCAGATATCCTTCATCACCATACTAGCGAGGATGATGGCCTTTGGATTCGTCAGTCAGGACGAGCGGAAGTGCAAGTACCTGAAAATGGACAGGCTCCTCAAAATCAGATGTTTCGATATGAACCTGAAGGAGGTGCCCCAGTATCTGAGCACATCTGTGGAGGTAAGATTTTCAACCTGAACTCTCAAGGACAGATTCGAACTCGTCGATCTCATTCACTTGCCAAACAGAGCAAGTGTGTGTGTGCCACAATTTGTGCCACCCCAATTGAGCGGAGGTCACTGCGTCTTTGTGCCAGTGAGTGGATAGCGGATGTCGTAACGCAGAAGTTCTTGCTTGAGACAGAGCTCTTTTCTCATCAACGCCCTCCAATTGAAATTAATTAAGGCGAACAATAAGCCGCTCTCGGCGACATGCCGCATGCCACAAAATGGAGATCATGACAACGATCGATGCATGGCAGTAGGGTGATGCAGAAAATTTAATGCAAACTGAAAGGAAACATCTGTGCTTTGTTGAAGGTCTGAGTCATCAAAGTTGACGACTGATCTGCATCCTAACTAAGCTGGAAATTCAAGAATTCCTGGTGATTTCAAAAATGCCTTACTAACCAAAGATCGACACAGTTCCTGAATTCCAAGGGAACAAAAACTGTGTCGTGACACATCACACCCACCCTATGTCGAGCAGTTTTCAATTAAGCAGCCCTCCGTTGCGATTAAAACCGTTTCTCAGATAAACACTTCCCTTGTCAGCAAAGTGTACAATAAACAATAAAATACAATTTTTTTGCAGGTGTTGGACTTGTCATTCAATCGAATTAAAAAACTGAAGAAAACCTCATTTGAGCGATACCGAAAGATAAAGTATCTGCTCCTCTACGAAAACATGATTCAGTCTGTGGAACCTGACACCTTCGCGCACTTGTCATCGTTAGAGGTGAGTGAATGTGTGACCGTTGCTCTTGTTGAGTAATGACACTGTGATTTGGTTTTCCAGGAGATCGACTTATCGAATAATGCCCTGATGACGATTCCGCTCGGCATATTTCAGCTGCCATCGCTGCGGAATCTCTACGTGGACAGCAACGACTTAATCAACTTACACAGCGACTTAGAGGTGAGTCCCCACATGATTGTTGGATGTGATGTATTTTTTGTACTGTTTATCATCGGCTTGCACTAAGTGTGATGATACGTGTCGACAGGGAGAGGTGAATGGATGTGGTGTAACGTCTAAATTGAGTGAGCAGAAGCTCCACCTACTTATGCTTATGTGCTTAGAAATCCTCTAAGCAGAGTCTCAGTCTGAAAAGCTAAATTTTCTGGAGGCAGATGAAATTTCAAAACATAGAAAGTTAGGTTTTTCATTAGAAAAAAATATTGCAACGATATTCAAGGCGCATTAGAAGGCGTGGCGTAGTGGGTAGAGTACGGCGCTCACACGCCGAAGGTCTAGGTTCCACTTCCGGTTGAAAATATCGAATTTTTCACGACACCACCACCTCTACGAGCTGCTAACAACACTGAAAATAAAATTTTCATGGAATTGTCTGCTTCAGCAGTCTTGTTACATTTCAACCGCTATGTTTTTGTTTTGAATTCGTCTAAGCCGCGGGACAGAATTCTCGTCCACCGTTGTCAAGCTATGTGGAAACTGACTTGCAGCGAAATTGGGCTGAGGTATCGTTAATCGTTAATGTTGGATGCATTGTCTGAAATAAAATCCAGACTGAATTAGACTTAGCCTGCGCTTAATCAAGTCAAGGGCTGAAGGAAACACAAAACATGTTGGAGAGTGCTTCATAAAGAAAATCTTGTCTATTCAACACCGTGTTGGCTTTGTTTCTGCCTTCCCTTGGCATCGAATTACTTTCTATGCATCAATGTTAAACTGCACTGAAGATGCGTCTCCGCAGCTTTTTTAAACTTCTCAGACAGTACCGAATGCCCTCAGTTCTACTTCACCAAAAGCACTAATAATCCTTTATTGAAGCAGACTATCGACTCTGTCTCTCGTCAGAGGTTGAGATAAATTGCTGTAATGCCTGTGTTCGGTGCTGTGGTTTGCCGGTTTCCATGATCGGTGCCGGTTTCCATGACCGCCTTTCAAATTCTGCCTTTCGGAATCGGCAAACAACTGTAAGTCCCTTCTATCCGTAAACATTAGCACGCACAAGACGACTAGCTGCTGAGAAAACTTGACCTTGGTTTCCTTGTGGACTGATGCGCTATGAAATTCATAAAGCGCTGCCCCGCGAAGATTTAACGGATTGATGCCTGCCCAGTAAAGCATACTTTGCTTGTTGACAAACCAATTAGGCCAGAATTGAACCTATTTTTTGCTTCCAGCAGTTTTTAACTTTACTTTTCTCACAAAAAACAACACTTCTATTTCTTGACTGTTAAACAATCTCACTCAATAATGTCCGAATCCTGAATTTGAAACAGTAAATTGTTTACTTAGTGGTCACCGTGGCGTAGTGGGTAGAGTGCGACGCTCACACGCCGAAGGGTCTGGGTTCGACTCCCGGATTAACACCAATTTTTTCGAATTTTTCACGGCACCACCTCTTTCGAGCTGCTGACAGCACTCAAAGAGTAATAACTGTCTAAGAAAGCTTCTCAAATCACGCCGTTCGGAGTCGGCAAAAAACTGTAGGTCCCTTCTACTTGTGAGAGAACAGTAGCGCGCACAACACGAGTAGTTGATGAGCAAGCTAGGCCCTGGTCCCCCTTTGGACTGTAGCGCCAACAATTACTATTATTTATTATTGATATAGCTTGAATAAATGTTCTTATTTAGTGATTAATGACTAATGATCAACTTATTCGAATAACTCATGAATAATTATTAATTTAGTCATGAGTAAATTCTGTGAATTATGAATAATTTATTGGACATTCATTATTTTCATGAATAATGAATAAAGTAGTCATTAGTCGCTTGAATCCGGCAACTAATGACTAATTTAGTCATTAGTCATTATTCGACTAAAATTTGCCCAACACTGGCTGGCAATGGTGATTCATGAGGGAATAACGAAGTACATGTTGTCATCAAAAAAGGACACTCACCATCGAGGTCTCGAACAGAGCGTCACACTAGAAAACAGAAACTTCGAAGTAGTAAAGCACTTCGTATACCCTGGGCTGTACGGGAAATAGGGACAACAACATCAGTACAGTGCAGAATCACTCTTGCCAACTGCCGCATTTTTTGGGCTGAAGGACAATTGAGTAATACATCCCTCCCCTAAAAGACTAAACTTGCTTTACATAACAGCTTCATCATCCCAGTCCTACTTAATAACGCAGAAACTTGGACTTTACTCTAAACGGATGAGGAAGCCCTTAGTCTTTTTGAGAGGAAAGTCTTGCGTCCGATTTTTGGATTTTTGCGCTGATGGAGACTCGGTCGGGAAAGCTTCCAGCAATCGGCTGCGATTGTAGCTTCCCGACGTCAAACCGTATTGGCCTACCTCGACTCTGCTGATTTCTCGATATCAGGGTTCTTACCTTGGCTACAACAAAGTTCCCAGTGATCAGTTCCGATTGTAGCTTACCGATGTCAAACCGTATTGGCCTGTCTCGACTCCGCTGATCTCTCGATATCCGGGTTCTTACCTTGGCTACAACAAGGTGATGATCCGAGTCGATGTTTGCACTTCGGAAGGAGGTTCGGACAACGAGAATACTGGAGGAGTGCCTGACGTTGATGCCAACGTGATCAATATGGTTGACGGTGGATTGATGAAGGGATCGCCACGTCCCTTTGTGAATGTTCAGGCGTGGGAACCGCGTGCTAGCCACAGAGAGATTCCGTCCCGAGGCGAAGTCCAGCAGCCGGAGGCCGTTTCCGGATGTGTTGTCGTGCAGGTTGTGTTTACCCATGACTCCAGCAAAAATGTCCTCCTTTCCCAGCTGAGCGTTGAAATCTCCTAGAACGATATTGGTGTCATAGCTTGGGCATCGATCGTATGGTCTTTCTAGGAGATCATAGAAGTCATCCTTGGTGTTGTCATCCTTCTCCTCTGTCGTTGCATGCGCGCAAATCAGGCTGATATTCCCGAATTTAACCTTGATGCGGATTGTCATGAGGGGTTCGTTGACAGGGTCGTAGCTCAAGACTTTTTGCCGAAGTCTGCCTCAAACTACAAATCCGCATCCGAATAAACGCTGCCTTCTCTCTCTTTCGCAATTGCTGTAGTAGATGTCGCAGTTCTTCATCGTTTTTATGTCAGGTCCATCCCATCGCACTTCCTGGATGGCGGTAATGTCTGCCTTGTAGCAGTCAAGGGCCTCCGCAAGTTGTTCGGCTGCACGTGGCTTGTTAAGGGACCTCAAATTCCACGTGCAAAACCGAAAATCATTGTCCTTAAAACGTTTGCTGGGGTCGTCAACAGTTGGTCCTCCATTATCCGAGGCATTTCGACGTTTCTGAATTAAAGGTTTTTTACGTGGTTAGGAAGTAAACCTCACCCACAACCCATAGACTGGTAGGTCAGGCCCATTACTTAAACCCTCGGGCAGACTGGTTCGCTGCATTCATTAGTTCACCACACGACGGATGTTGTGATGGCTATCAAGGGAGCGAGGCTGTGTATCAACTTGACCTGTGCACTAATGAGGATGGTGTTGGCAGCTCGCCTTGGTGAGCACAACCAACAACTTTACCTCGCTTGGACAGGCCCATGCCCAGATCTTGGCCATTTTTATTGATTCTGACTCTTTGTTGTGTTAAATTATCGTAATTCATTAGCGGAAAACTTGACCAAGTATTCCTCGTTGGTTCTTTGTTTGCAATGCACCCGCCATTGAAACTAAAAGCTTTGTTCTGTGTGTTCCGTGTCATGAAAGAAAAGTTTTGCCCAGGATCGATATAGTTTAAAGGAACCACTTTTCCACTGATCGCACTTCCTTGATTCTTTCAATCAAAGGATAGTATAAGGGTCGAAGATCAGTTCGACAAACCCAATTCCACCAAACACTGAACACAACCTTGTCTGCTCTCAATTCAGTCGCTTCTAGAAATCCTCTCCGCCGGATATTCTTGTCGTTTAAAGTCGTTTCAAGAACGGTTTCATTTCATTTCATCAATTTCCTCTCTCCCATCTTCAGTTCAGTTTTTATTTGTTCTCCTATTTTCAGAAAATGGATAAACCAATCCGTGCTCCGCTGGAGTACCTCAACGTGGCCGACTGTGGCCTTCAGGACTTGCCCAACATGGGAATAGTTCCTTGTAAGTTTACTTCACAAATCGTCCACCATCATTCCCTCATTCCCTCTTTTTTCAGATCTCTGGCACATAAACGCCTCATCGAACCCGCTCAATTCCATAACCACAGAACACTTTGCCGCCATGTGCCACCTCAAGAGCATCGATCTGACAAAGACCCATCTGCCAACTTGTGCCTGCCATCAAATAGTAGAATACGTTAGCTTAAGGAAAATCAAGAGCACCTTCCTGCCAGTTTGCCCGATTCCAAGTAAGTCCTCAGGGCGGACACGTCCTCCATCGCTAAGTTAACCGTTTGCTCTTTTCTTTCGTTCAGTTGGCACAGAACTCGACGAATGTCCGCCGCTGTACAACATAACCATCGGCTTGCCCGAGTATCAGCAGTGCAATCGGGAGACCGAGAAGGCTGCTGCGAAGACCACGTGGCTGATGATTTCCGCCTGCCTCGGAGGAGTTGTCCTTCTGCTGCTTGGTAAGTTCTGCTTTTTGTTTGTTTCGGAGAGCGACTTGTCACCAGAGATTGTCTTTTCAGTTGTTTTTTGCTGCATCTTCCGGCGGAAACGGAGAAAGGCCAAGAAGAAGCAAGCGACGCAGTTCATCAGACCGACGAGCAGCAATGCCAACCCGCAGCAGGAGCTGCTATGTGATACCGCATAATCGAGTGTAGTGCTGTAGACCTAAGTTGCCATACACAAGTTCTTCCAGGAGTTTAGTGATTAAGTTCTAGCTTATCTTTTGTTACGTTTGTTGAGTGACCCCACTCGACCTGTAGTGCTGGTGGAGTGGGGTGATGCGATGGCTATTAGAATAAATCTATTTATTTGTACGAGACGTCTTCCTTGTTTTCGTTGCTTGTGGAACCTTGTGGAACTCGTCCTGCTGCAGGGTCTCCGTCCTTATTCCCCGAGATCTGCTTGGAATCGAAGTCACCCACTTAACAGAGGCGATGCGTGCCTTCAACTCAATCAAAGGATCCTGCTGCCTGCCAGCCATCACCGCTATCGAAGGAAACATAACTTTCGCCCCCAAAGGCGTCCATATTTTCCTCACTTAATTTCACGCAACTAAGAAACGGATGCGGTTTCAATTTCTGAAATATTCCACGTCAGCACGGCACGCGTTCCTTGGCGCAATCACCGAAGGAATCTCGTCACAACCTCCGCAACATGGGAAAACAATGAAAAGAGAAACAAAACTCAACAGTTTGTTTCTTCCGGGCGGCCGCCTTCTGGGCGGCGACCAGCATAAACCCCCAACTCTGATTGCCCTGTAATGGCGGTGATGCCTGTGAGGTTATAATTGTTTATCGTCCGACACAGCCAGCATTAGTGGACATGCAACAAGGTTGGCATATCGAAGCCAGCATGCACTCGAAACCTAGTTACACGCCACTGCATTCGGTTCAATGTCCTTTGGGGTGGCTTTCTGCTGCCCAGTGCATGGTCATGCGATGATTTGCTTAATCGGTGGCAATAGCCTCGACTCGGACGTGCGGTCGCTTCAGTTGACACAATCAGTTCGGACGGGTCGTGCGGTGACAATGAATACGTCCTCGGTTATGTGCCTCGTCATTTTGTGCCTCCTCTACTCGGAGGGGTATTCGAATTTGGTCAAGGGTTCTGTGGGCCTGAACAGAGGAGTCGGAGATGGGCAGCAAGGAATTTTCGCCAAAAGCAAGCTGGAGGAGCGTCGGAACTTCTTTCATATTTTTAACGTTCCCTGTAAGCGTGGTGGGTGTACACTGGGGACAGTTCTAAGGATTCTCATACTTTCAGACATCGTCTGCTTCTTCGCAGCCAAGGGCAAGTGGCCCTTCGTGCCGTCGTTCATGCAAGTCCAAGTGGACCAGGTGGGTCGATCGATTTTTCCGCAAAGTGACGGCTTCATACGGAACTACTGTCGCAAATGGATGCAGATCAAGGAGTGCTTTCGCCCATCAAACATGATTCCAGGTTTGTGACAAGAGTCCGCGCAGCAATCGTTAATTTCTGGTGTTCCTTTTGCAGTTGACCCAGACAGCATGCCGATGACGGCAGTTCCCATCCCGGCAATCAACACTGAAGTGGAAACTTTTCTGCCTAATCCGACCACGACACCTTGCTCCTGTGCGCAGCGGTTTCTAGACGTCACCTCACCGGCTCCTGTGGTGTACTTTGACAAGAACTACATCGGGAACGTTAGTTCGGAAACAATCCTGAACACTATCGAGTTCCTAGAGAGTTTCCTTCCACCGCCAACGAAGAAACCGAAGCGGAAGAACAGACTTCGCAATCGCACTTAATCTGGGGCTGGATGCGTTGAGCTTTATCGACATTTAAGTCTACTCAAGTCACCATTTTGATTCTCTTGCACTTTTGTATGACACGTGATTTCGAAATAAACGAACGACAGTGTTTTGCAATCATCCTGTGCTCCTTTAGTCAGCCTTCAATCGGCCTTCAGTCAGCCTTCCGTAAGCCTTCCGTAAGCCTTCCGTCAGCCTTCAATTAGCCTTCAGTCAGCCTTTCGTCAGCCTTTCGTCAGCCTTCAGTCAGCCTTTCGTCAGCCTTCAGTCAGTCTCCAGTAACTTTTAAGTGAGCTTCCAGTCAGCATTTAGTCAGCATTGCGTCTACCTCTAGTCAGCCTTCCATCAGTCTTCAGTCAGCCTTCCGCCAACCTTCCATCACCCTTCCGTCAGCCTTCCGTAAGCCTTCCGTCAGCCTTCCGTAAGCCTTCCGTCAGCCTTCCGTAAGCCTTCCGTCAGCCTTCCGTAAGCCTTCCGTCAGCCTTCCGTAAGCTTTCCGTCAGCCTTCCGTAAGCCTTCCGTCAGCCTTCCGTCAACCTTCCGTCAGCCTTCCGTAAGACTTCCGTCAGCCTTCCGTAAGACTTCCTTCAGCCTTCAGTCAGCCTTCAGTCGGCCTTCAGTCAGCCTTCAATCAGCGTTCCGTCAGCCTTCAGTCAGCATTTCGTCAGCCTTCAGTCAGCATCCAGTAATTTTTCAGTGAGCCTTCAACCAGCCTTCTGTAAGCCTTCCGTCAGCCTTCCACCAGCCCTCTGTAAGCCTTCCGTCAGCCTTCAATTAGCCTTCAGTCAGAATTTCGTCAGCCTGCAGTCAGCCTTCAATTAGCCTTCAGTCAGCCATTCGTTGGCCTTCAGTCAGCCTTCCGTCAGCCTTCAATTAGCCTTCAGTTAGCCTTTCGTCAGCCATCCGTCAGCCTTCCGTTAGCCTTCCGTCAGCCTTCCGTCAGCCTTCCGTCATTCCTCCGTCAGCCTTTCGTCAGCCTTCAATTAGCCTTCAGTCAGAATTTCGTCAGCCTGCAGTCAGCCTTCAATTAGCCTTCAGTCAGCCATTCGTTGGCCTTCAGTCAGCCTTTCGTCAGCCTTCAGTCAGCCTTAAGTCATCCTTAGTTATGCTTTAGGCAGAAATAATTTAAATTTCTTCTTTGGCAACTGATAGTTAGAGGGAACAATTTGTTCCCCATTCAGATAGCAAATGACGGACAATGTTATACAGCGGTTGTTGCATGCGGTTGGTATGTTGAACTCATGCTGCTCAAACTGTGGGGGTCAGATTTGCCAAGTGCACTTGGTGGGTGTCTTGAATAAATGTGCTATTCACAATCCCTTCAAGAGAAGTCGGATAAAAACTACCCGCCAACGGATAAGTGAAGATAAGTCTTGTAAAGATTTTCACCATGAATGAAAGAAAAATCCTCATAGCCTATAGATTGAAGTTTTTGTTTGTGTTTGGAGAAAATGTTGGCTAGTTCGTTGATGAAAGAAAAATAAATGGAATATCTTAAACGAACAAAATAAATTAAAGAAGGTCTAGTGTCTACCTGGAGGTAATTCACGTTAGTGATTTTAGGACTCAGATGTTCTCAGGAAGATAAACGTAGCTTGGTTCTCCGAAAAAGTTAGCAGTTAGTCTTAAGTACCTTAAGATAACTCAGTACTCGATGCAAAGCAATAGGATTTTGCACACAAAACCCGAGTAGATAATGAAGAAGCCCATACTTTCTTGAGAGCTGTTGTACAATTCAGTAAAATTTGTGTTTTAAATGGAAACCCCTCAACAAGTGATAAAAGTGACACAACAAGTTTGAAGGAAGCTGAGAAAGCATAGGCTTAGCAAAGACAACCTTCAAGCGATCCATGTAAGCAATCAAAGAATTATTGGGTAGATACCTTAATTCGTAGTCTTTATTATTGCCTCGTGTTTGGTAGCATATTCCGGGCGTTTTTCGGCGTCTGTTCTCTTCAAACGGATTAATTGAGTTCGAAAGCGTTGTACAGCGACCGGACTGACCACAGAATTGTTTAAGGCAGTTGAAGATGACTTGTTTGGGGGCATGCACCAGGTCATTTGTCAGATGTGGCCGAAGGAAACCATGCTCGATGAGTAAAATCTCAGCGTCGTTTCCTGGTCCACAAGAAAGGAGACTCTTTAGGTAAGCCAGCCGGCGGAAGACCTGTGACGACGAATACCAATCGAATAATGGAAATAATCGAATTAGACCAGCATGTGGCATCTCGTGGCAGCGCACAGGAGATGGGAGTTAATCACCAAGCCATGTTAAACCATGTGCAGAAGGCTAGATACAAAAAAAAGCTTGATGTTTGGGTCCCGCATGATTTGACGCCAAAAAAAACCTTCTGGAGCTAATCAACGCCTGCGATATGCTGCTGAAACGGAACGAACTCGACATCGGATGGTGACTGGTGACGAAAAATGGAACACATACGATAATATCAAGCGAAACGGTTGTGGTTGAAGACCGGTGAATCGTCCCAAAGAGCCAAGCCGAGATTGACGGCCAGGAAGGTTTTGCTGTGTGTTTGGTGGGATTGGAAGGGAATCATCCACTATGAGCTGGTCCCATATGGCTAGACGCTTAATTCTACCATCTACTGCGAACAACTGGACCGCTTGAAACAGGCGATCGACCAGAAGTGTCAAAAATTGGTCAACAGGAAGGGTGTAGTGTTCCACCAGGGCAACGCCAGACCACACACTTCGTTGGTGACTCGTCAGAAGCTACGGGAGCTCGGATGAGAGGTTTTATCGCATCCACCATATAGCCCGGACATAGCGCCAAGTGATTACCACTTGTTCCTGTCCATGGCGAACGCCCTTGGTGGTGTGAAGTTGAACTCATAAGAGGCTTGTGGAAAGTGGCTGTCCGAGTTCTTCGCAAATAACGACGGGGGCTTCTACTAGGGGGTATTATGAAGTTACTGTCTAGATGGAAACAGATTATCGAACAAAACGGCGCATATTTGAACTAAATCCCATCACTGTAACACTTTTTATGAAGCATTGAATGATAAGCAAAACAGCGGAAGGGGGATATTTGAGAACCTTATAAAGATTTAAATTTGGCGCCATTCGAATTGTCATTGTTTGACATTTCAATAATTATTATTGCCTGTTAGTAGAAGGTATAAGGTTAATAAAAATGGAGCGCTACACGAATGAACACCGCATTCTCATTGTGAACATGAAAATGCTGAGTTTGCCAATAAAATCATTTTTAGTGACGGGGCCCATTTCCATCTTGATGGCTTCGTCAATAGGCGGAATTGTCGCATTTGGAGCGAGGAAAATCCTCGAGTGATTCACGGGAAGCAAATGCATCCTCAACGTGTCACTGTGTGATGTAGATTTTGGGCTGGAGAAGTCATTGGACCTTTTTTTTATGAAAATGAGTCAGGTCAAGCGCAAACAGTCAATGGTGTTCGGTATCGTGAAATGATAACCAATTTTTTCGTGCCTAGAATTGAAGAAATGAATGTGGAGGGGATGTGGTTTCAACAAGACGGCGCAACATCTCATACAGCCAGAGAAACAATTCAATTGCTGCGTCAGTCATTTAAATCTTGCGTTCTTGTTGGGACACCCTTTACATCACCCACTTCAGATCCCACCAAATACAGATTATTACCTTCGCGCCATGGATATTCGTCTTTGCCGGTGATTTGGTTAGTTGGCCGGGTTTCGCATTTTTGCGCTTGGGGTTGTCATAATGGATCCATTCTTCATCAACAGCCCCAATCCGATACTAAATGACCTCCTTTTTGTGGCGTTCCAGCAGCATTTTCGTTTCGTTTCGTCATTTTTAGACGTCTCTCGGCTTGAGTTCACATGGAAAGCAATTCCTTTGCTTCTGAATATACACAGCTGCTTTAAAATATTTTGAAATAGGTGTTTAGATGACACCCAAAGATTCTGCGAGCTATTCCTGTGTTTGGCATAGAATAATGCTTCCAGTTCTTCAATTTCAAAGTCTCTTGGCTGCCCATGACGTTCATCACCTTCCAAGCCCAATTCACAAATTTTAAATCATCCAAACCGCTTTTAGTACGTTCGCTCAGCTGGCGCATGTTCACCATAAACTTCGACCAAAATACGATGACTGTGGGGCGATTCCAGTCCTGATTAATTTCCAACGCATGTTACAATGGAATGCTAACAATGGAATAATACAAGTTACGCCATCTCTTAGCAAACTGCACAAATTAAGTCATAGCCCCAATAATACTCCAAGATCGTCGACAGACAGTGGGAGAGGTTCTCTGTCCTTGTTAAAATATTCAAAGGGTTAGAGGGCCTCGGAATAATGAAGTGCTGCCAACTAGGCAGTCGTAGTTGGTAGTTTTTTCCCCAAAAACTAACTGAGCGGAAGTTGACTGCTCGGAATACGGCTTCAAATTGACAGAATTGTTCGAAACTTCGAACGAATTGAAGGCCCTTCACAAAAGGAAGAGCATCTCAACAATTTAGGAATATTGTAACATGGAGCTTGGCGCCAATTTAAGTGACAGTAGAGCCAACTTGAAAAATTAAACGATTTGCTCCTTTTTTGAAAGTTTCAGAATATCTTGCCCACAGAAATGTGCTCTGGTTTTTTCAGAGTTTGTCAAGTTTTTCGATTTCAGGGTGATTGACATTTCAATGACTTTTGATTTGACATATACCCTCCTTCGTACCTGGGGCTTTTTAAGAGATTCGAAGACACTTTCAAAAGTGTCCTACATATCGTTGTATACCAACAAGATCTTTGCATTCCTTTCAAGAAATGTAATCCCATTTCGATGTTCAAACAAAGACACTATTCCTTCCCAGAATTCCGTTTGCGAAGGAGTTCTGTGCCCCATCCACTGTCATCTTCCTCCCCCTAGCCCAGATGTCCTTTTCAACCAACAATCACGTCCAGCAACGAAACAGTTTATGTGTGCATCGAGTCACAGTCCCCCGGGAGGACGAAATGTAACTCTGTACAGCATTCAAATCCAGTGACAGCACCCACTTCGCCATCCGCCATCTGAAAACTTCTTCAACTGAGAATTATTGTTTTCGAAATTGAATAAACGTGGTTTCATTATGTCGCCCGGTCCAGGGCATTGTCGTCGTGGTTTCTGTCTCTGGATCCGAAGGGATTCCTCTGCAGCTGTACACGAAAATTAACCAAATTAAGGGAAAGCTATGAATGGAAATTTTGAGCACTCGTTGTCGTCGGGAATTCACGTCACACAACTTGCAAGGAAGATACACTCCGCTATGCGCCGGCGAAGCTGGAGGTCAATGAAGTTATGTGTCACGGACAGTGGACAAGGGCTGCCCCGGGGAGGAGCACCATCTACAAGTCGCACTGACAGCTTAAAGGGGTTTCACTGGCATTCTCCTGTGGCAAGTAATTCATTAACTTTTACCTCACAACTGCGACCATGAATGGCCGGAAATGCCGAAGTACCAGAAAGGAAGGCATCAGAGGAGCTCGGGCCCACTAGGGGGAATTGATTGCCATTAAATGGCGCACACCGGGGGCTGGGGACGTCCTAGACTGGCGAAATAAATTCGAAATGCAACTTTCCAAAGTGAATTTCAAACGAGAATTCATCTCCAACGAGGTGCGGACTGCAGCCGGGGCTGAAGTTTAAACTTTTCACCGTTTCCGGGTGTGGGACGGCGGCGGCGGCGGCGGCGGTTGGTGGTGAAATTTAATGCTGGGCAATCATAATAATTCTCCTTTCAGAGGTAATAATTCGCACCGAATAAATGGCACTCGTAGAGCAACAACAGGCGAGACGCGAAGAAGTCCGGTGCGGCAGGGAGAGGACCAGAGAGGCCAGTGGACGGTGAGTGAAGATCCGAATGGAGGGACGGAAGTGCACACAGGAATAACAAATCACACCAGAGCTGAAGGATTAAACCGAGAGAGGACTTTTTTCGGCAGTGAGTGCTTTTCAGGATTTTTTATTTTGGCTCTTCGGTGCTTTTCGCTTGTGCTTGTGTATGCATGTCTTTATGTGTGTGTGTGTGGGTGGAGGGGAAGGGTGGAGGGGTTGTGGAAGGATTTTAATCACTCGAGCTGGGGTTGCCGGCGTTTTTGTCTGTGTCGGGATTAATTTTTATGAACCGAGTGCATTCGTGTCCACATTGAGTGTGCATTGAAAGCATAAGTATGCACTTGCTGTGAATGTGGGGTGGGAGTGGCGTCGCTCTTAGGCGGGATAAATCTCTCGTCGCTGCTGGTGGACACATGCCCGAGATCGGACGCGGGGGCGAAGAGTGGAATTTGGCTTTGTTCAACTTAAGTTTAAGAGATTTCCGGCGTGGCGGAGTAGGAGAAATCCGATTTTAGACGTAAGCTGAAATCGGCTTCCATTTGGCAAGTCTCTTGACCACCGCATGTACACATTTTAGATGCGTCTTTTTTTTTCAGTTCTTTGTCGATTTGACATGGTGCTTGGAGAAAAATAGAAGGAGCTTCAGGCTTCAAGTGATTTCTAATTCGACGACACACTACGTTCTTTCGGTAAGTCCTTGAGCCGATGGCGACGTCTTAATGCATACACTCGGTGAACCTGGTTGTGTGAAAGTAAGCAAATTGAACGACTTTTTGACATAGACCTAGAAACCGATTCAAATCCAGAGGGAAATAAGGAAGTGGCAGCAAAGTTTCTTTTACATACAGCGAAACCGACTCCCTTCGGAAAAGATGGCGCCATCTGCAAGTGTTGGTCGATCTTGGAAGCGATTTTCCGCTTCACTGAAAAGCGTGTCGTTTGTCAGCAGCTCTTAATCTGCATCAACGTCTGTTTTAGATAACAACATTTTTCTCTGCCTCTTCGAAAATGACCGGATATTTTTTTAACAAACAGCTTTTACGGAAAGTTTTGATTTTCTTTTTAAATTGGAAGACACGTGATGACTTTGAATCCGAAGACAAAGAGTGCCTTTTACTATTTAGATTTTTTTATTGTTTAGGAAATAATAAATAATACGGCTTTTGTTCAAAAAATTCAAATTTCCCGATATTGATTTACTGGCGACGAGTCATGGGTATATGGAAATTTCATACACCGAAATAAAAGTCTAATTGTCCCAATGGAAGAGCCCAAGAGAGCCTAAGGCAAAAAATCACGGTAATTTCGATCTCATGTGATGGTTTTGCTAACTGATTTTTTTTTTTTTTGGATTGCCGTGGCGCGTGCTGACGTACCAGCAGTTCTTATCACATCACCTGGTCGCGCGGTGAATGAGAATTATTATCGAGAAGTAACAATCGGTATGCTTCATGGACGAATAACATGACAGACCATTTGTACAAAAGCAACGTTTAGATAACAACTTTGTCGGAAAATTTCAAGAAAATCATACGATGGTTGCCTTTTATATTTTGCAATTAGAGAACAAAAACAAATATTAAACATCGAAAATAGCTTTATTGTTTTTTAAAATATTCCCCATTAAGATTTACACACTTTTGCATGCGTTTGAACCAATTGTCGAAACACTTTTGGGCACTCTGATTGAGGTATCTCCAAAACATGCATTCTGAACGCATCAACCGCTTCTTCAGGTGTCGAAAAACGTTGACCTCTCATTTTATTTTTTACGTACGGGAATAAAAAGGAGTCATCCGGTGCCAAGTCAGGACTATACGGTGGATGACTCATCAAATCGATGGTTTGAGTGCTCAAAAATGCAGTTGGTTGAGCCGATGTGTCAGAGCTCGCATTGTCGTGGTGTCTTTGGCGGTTGGTTTTCCTGATTTCTTGAAAGACAACTAGCAGCTAATGGTAGTGTGCCACTCAGAATTGACTATTTTGCGTTGTTCTAGTGCTAAGGTTGCGACATATCCAGTTTTTTCGAATAAAACAGGCAACCATTTGCTTGAAAGTGCTTCGTGCGAGTAATGAATTACATTCCGATCAAGTTCAAAAATAGTTTATTTTGCTTTGGCGTCTCCAATTCGACTGCCGAAATACAATACTTAACTCTTACTTATGAGCTAGGTTATCAATAATAATTTACTGAGGGTGACATTATTCTGACTCGTCAGTACATTGCCTTTTCCTTCAGTGCAACTGGAGCCGTGTTGACGATCGAGGTAGGGCATTGCTCCAAGCAAGCGGTATAGCTTGCCTTGCAGTTTGGACAATTTGCTCGGAAGTGCTTCGTGCGCGAGCAACTTTTGCTGGATTTGGTTCAATTTGAAACACCCATACAGTCGACTGCTGTTTACTTTCGGGCTCATACGCGTAAATCCACGATTCATCACCTGCCACGATGTCATAGACGTGTATCGAAGCACCGTAATCGTATCTTTGAAGCATTTCTTTCGACCAATCGACACGAGTCTTTTTTTGAGCGATTGACAAATTGTGTGGGATCGAATGCGACGGTCTAATGTTCATGCAATATTGAATGTATGCTGATCCCACTAATGCCTAAGGTTGTCTCAATCTCACCATAGGTCACATGGCGGTCTTGCAATATCAGTTGGCGCACAGCATCAATGGTTTCCGGAGCAACAACTGATTTTGGACGACCTTCACGAAATTCGTCTTGGAGTGAACTACGACTTCGGTTGAATTCACCATACCATCGATAAAGACTGGTCCACGATGAAGCTTCATCGCCAAGAATTGAATTAAGTTCACCGATGCACTGTTGTTGAGTTAATCCACGTCGAAAGTTGTAAAAAATAATCGGGCGAAAATGTTCGCGATTTAATTCCATTTTTTGGGCGAGATGAATCTTTTAAGTTTCTGCAAACAACACAAATAGCGCTCGTATGTCAAAACGTTCTGAGTACGTATAACCTCAAAAATGTCAAACTTTACGATAGAGCTGGCTGTTGCCAGATTGCAGTACTAGGGCTACCCAATCCCGAAATATAAAAGGTAACCTTTGCATCCGACTATTGTGACAACGATAAGTTATCCTTCAGATCATTCATCGTTCACCCCTCTTCACCAAACTCGAACCGAAATTTAACAAAACAAATAAAATTGACGTCATATACAAAATCAATTGTAAAGGAAATGACGTAGAAACATGCGATCGATGCCAGAGACCAATAGGGAGACTGTCAACTCACTCGTCTCCCCCCCCTAGGAACTATTTTGACAGCGTTCTTAAAAGACGGTACAATTTACCAGGTATACCGGTATGAAGTAGGTGCCAAAATACAAATGTCTCGATAAGGAACATTTGTTGTGAACGAGCCCTTCTTTTTTGTTTTTGTTTGCTATGACATCTGTTAAAAATATTTAGTATACATCAAGTCATTGAACAGACAACATCATATTTTTTCATCGTGTGAAAAATGTCGAATTTTGTACCAGAAAGTGATGATTTGCGGAAAGCATTAATTTTTTGTTTTGATTTAAAGAAAAGTATCGCATCGAATGCTTGTCGAGGCATATGGTGATCATGCTCTGTCAGAAGCAACATGCAAAAGATGGTTTCAACGGTTCAGAAATAATGACTTTGATGTGAGAAATGAAGAATGTGGAAATGAAGAATATATATACCAGGTATACCGGTATGAAATTTTTTTAAAATAAAACAGTAATTATTAATGGGAAAGTAAAAACATTTTATTCAAAGTATTGGCCATTGTTTTCTACACATTTTGACCACCTTTCTGGCAATTTGTGAATATCACGCCAAAAAAATTTGTTCGTCTTTTAAAGCAAACCAATCAGACACCCAATTTTCGACCTCCTAGTAGGAATCAAAGTGCTGCTCAGCCAATGCGTGTCCCATCGATGAAAACAAATGGTAGTCGGAAGGAGCCAAGTCTGGTGAATACGGCGGGTGGGGTAGCTGCTCCCAGTCAAGTGTTTTGATTGTATCCTGAACCGGTTTTGCTTTGTGTGCTGTTGCATTGTCATGTAGCAAAATTACCTTGCCGTGTCTTCTGGCCCATTCTGGTCGTTTCTCGATCAATGCATGGTTCAAATTGATCCTTTGTTGTCGGTAGCAATCAGTATTAACGGTTTCACCAGGTTTTAGGAGCTCGTGGTACAGCACACCTTTCTGGTCCCACCGAACACACAGCATTGTCTTCTTGCCGAATCGATCTGGTGTTGCAGTCGATGTTGATGGTTGTCCCAGATTAACCCATGATTTTTCCGTTTAGGATTCTTAAAATAAATCCATTTTTCATCGCCAGTAACAATCTGATGCAAAACCGATTTTCTTCCGTGTCTTTAAAGCAAAATACCTGATATATAATTTAAAAAAAGAGAAATGCCAAACACAACTGGACCGTTCTACGTCTGGATCTCGATTCCTTTTTGTAGGATGCTGCACGGAGTAAGTCGGTAGTCTTAATCTGATGTGTTGTGAATAATGTTTGAACATCATTCCGATATTCAAGTGGTTTCTCGGATTTTGGGATCGCTTGATTCATAAGCCATTAAGTTTATGAATTCCAGATTGTATTGTTTGTCCAGTGTATTTTAGGATTGGATCGAAGTGTTAACTTGCATTTTTGAGCACTCAAAAGATCGATTTGATGAGTCTTCCGCCGTATAGTCCTGACTTGGCACCGATTGACTAATGTTTGTTCCCGTACGTAAAAAATAAAATAAGAGGTCAACGTTTTTCGACACCTGAGGAAGCGGTTGATGCGTTCAGAATGCATGTTTTGGAGATACCTTAATCAAAGTGGCAAAAGTGCTTCGACAATTGGTTCAAACGTATGGAAAAGTGTGTAAATCTTAATGGAGAATATTTTGAAAAACAATAAAGCTATTTTCGATGATCAATATTTGTTTTTGTTCTCTAATCACAAGATATGAAAGGCAACCCTCGTATAGCATGTTTTAAAAGTATCATTTCTTCAAATGTTAAATAGAAGACATTTATATTTTGAACACAGTTTTCTTCTTCTTCTTCTTCTTCTTGTGGCGCTACAGTCCGGGGTGGACCTGGGCCTCAGCCAACATGCCTCTCCAGCCAGCACGAACTTTCGCCAGCTGTCTCCAATTGCGCAGTCTAAGGTGGTTGAGGTCCTTCTCCACATGTGTGCGCCACTTTAGTCTAGGTCGTCCTCTGTTGCGTTATCCCAATGGCTTGGATTCAAAGACACATTTTTCTTATTGCTTAGAAATGTAATTTTGCTTAGAAATATAAGTTTTAAGTGCCATGCAAAACAAAGTCTACAAATGCTCGAACGCCATAGAATTACCCGATGAAGCCAAATTTACCATTTGCAATATTTTGCAATTTTTAAATAATTTGTGACACCAACGATTGCGCAATTGTCAGATGTGAAGTCCAAAATCTTGTTCACGTGACATAGGTTCTCTAAGGGGGCAAAAAAACGGAAGACGTCCTTTTGCCCATCTACGTGTGGAAGAGGTTGCGTCCTCAGACTAAATAATAATTGTATGGCCCAACAGTTCACAGGGGAACCAGGGCCTAGATTGCTCTTCAACTACTCGTGTTGTGCGCGCTACTGTTCTCTCACGAGTAGAAGGGACCTACAGTTTTTTGTGTTGTCAGCAGTCGAATAGGTCGAAAGAGGTGGTGCTGTGAAAAATTCGAGGTGTTCAGCCGGGAACTGAACCTGGACCATCAGCGTGTGAGTGTCGCGTTCTGCTCACTACGCCAAGGCGGACACCTTCTAGGTGGTTACGCCATAATAAGTCCAAGCCATTATATGTCCAAAGAGTCTCTTCGTCCTCCATGTGGATGGCGACGAAACCTGCTAAGCGCTAGACCCCAGAAAATTATTGAAATAGGGGACTTTATCCTTGGAACGCAATCTATTGAACGTGATGGTCACCGTTTTCTGCGATTTCGCCGAATTATTGGGTACATTTGACGTTCATCCTCTAAGATGACGCATTGCTTTACACTTCTTCAGTTGTTTCAGTGGCTAACTCCGTAAATGTAAGCCAGAAATGCTACCTCATGGGGATTTGGCGCCCTGCGACTACTTTTTTAATTTCAATTTTGCATCATGAGGGGGTCGCAACTGTCATGCAGCTCTGCTTTGAAAGTGCACAGAAAACTCATTCTTCAGACGAGGAAGGAATCTAAAGCAATGTGCATCAACCGAAATCAGCCTCGTTGCGATTACCGCTTTCGGAGAGTGAAGCTTGAACGATGAGCACTCCAAAATGTAAAACATCATGTTCAGAATTATTCGAATTTGTCGACCTTGGCGACTTAGGCGTGAAGAAAGAAGCTTTTGAATTGACACTGGGAGACAACTTGGCCGTAACGACTGTGTGCGGGCTTATGATAAAAACAGTCAAGAAGATGACTGAAGCAATAAGCTCAGAGAACGGTGATAGATCAGTTTTACGTGCCGTTCAAAAACTTAGGCACCTCAATTCAGCTGGACTAAGCTGCAGGCGAAGACACACTCTGTAGTCAGAACCGAACTCCAATCGCAAATCCCTCTGCACCGTGAGCGACTTCATTAGAACCGCTTCATAAACGCTGATCTAGTTAGTCACTCAAAATCATTTCGGGAGCGCTCTACTCACTTTAACCGCCACAATCAATCCACCCGGTGCACAAAGAAAAAAAAACCAAATGAACCCCACGAGCACTTCTCTGCAAATTCCAACTGTCATCGTGCGTCGTCGTCGTTGAAATTTTGAAAATTTTCAAAATCATACACTCGGAGCTCATCGCTCGGAGGCGATGCCACTTCCACGCAGCCACAATATGCAAATCGACCTAATCTCATCCGAAGGAACATCCACCGTGGCAAGTACCCTTTATGTTCATCGTGCGCTTAACAAGCCCCGTCGCTGCTGCTGCCATCGTTTCCCATCGCACCATCCCCCCGAGTCAAATCGAATCACAATCACTGCACTGCCACCGAGGCAGGAGGACACGCTTGATGGGTGGTGGGTGGTGGGTGGGAGGGAAAGAGTTCAGTGGCAGAAACAGGACTAACTTTGATTATGATTGCGGTCATGAACTTGGCAAAATCATTGATTTCGACAGAGCATAGGCTCTACTCTCGAGCTGTCGAGTACGTGTTGGAAATGATAATGCTGCCGCATCTCTTTGACAAGTCGAGAGGACCGAGCTGAATTGAATCCTTTTCCGGGTGTGCGTGTGTGTGCGGGCATACGTGTCACCATGCATCCGGGTGGGCGGGAAAGATCTAACGAACCAAAAATTACCGATACACACACGCAGAGCCACCGCAAGCCGCTGCCAACGCGCCACCCGCCTTTGTGGGTGATTGGCGGGCGGAACTCAATTTGCAGTTAAATTTTAAACGCGCTCTGCATCTTTAAGTCCGGCAGCAGGACCATTCTCCAGGATTTACGGTGGTTCCGGGTAGAAGCTCTCTTCGCAACGACGGACGTCTTATCCCTTTTCACAGGACGGCCAAATTTATGCGCCTCGCTCCCGGTGCAATTACGACCAGGAGGGAGACGATGAAGACGACGACAATGACGCTCGCGCTAATCGCCGCCCAGGTGTGGAGAATCTTTATGGCCGGCGATTGCCGTATCTTTTCGTCGCCCGTGGAGTATTTCTATTGTCTGCAGCAGCGACAATGATTCCCGTATTCACATTCACTTCGGCCCGCCAGGCTGCAGCTGGTGGCGCAGCCGATCAGAGAGAGAAGAGATGGTCCAGCGGCAAGAGCAAAGGCATTGGCGGAGGTGCTCGGAAGCCCGTGGACGGTCTGGGATGGTGCCATTAAATTGAATTATCATCGCTTACAAGCGCTCATTGCGCGTTTTATTCCCTCCCTCGAAATTACGGTAACGGCTGCGGATGGTGCACTAAGTTGCCATCGCCATTACCATTCACCGGCAAATGGAAATCAAATGGTTGCACCGGCCATTGGGCAGACGGCACGTCGCAATCGGAGCAAGGGCGAAGGTTGAGGAGAGACGCACAAGTGGCCGCAGTTTGTGTGCACTCCGGATGCGGCGATGCATTTATATGCAATTACAGGACCTCTGTTTGAGGAATGCAAAAAAAAAGGAAAGAATTGGTCCGTCAGAGAGTCATTATCGTTCGACAGGATGATTACGAACATTGTTGAGTATCCCGGGACTAGACCTGCAGACTAAGTTTCTTATCAGAAAGTGGCTTTTCCCGAAAGTTTAACTGCTTGACTCACACCGCACGTCCAGTGACTGGGGAGGGAACGGACTGTAAGGGTGTTCTCTGGAAAAGTTTGAGGAAAACACGTCGCAGCTTAGAGTAACTTTTGAATGTTGGTTCTTTGGCACATTATGAAATCAAACGACGAGGAGGAGCCATTTGCATCTTCGAAGCGTTCGTTATTCCAGATGCGTTTCCGGAATTGAAGAAAAAAACCTTTGACAAAGCGCAACGTGCTGACAATCCAAAGCACACGGGGGAGAGAAGACAGCGGAATATGGGATCTGATTCGGCGAAATGCATTCTGGTCTCTTCTAACCAACATCCCTCCAATGTCCATACTTAATGACGTCTCAATTCACAGCCTCCACGCCCCAGCAAGGGGATTGTCCCGCGCCATTCATTTCACTGCACTGCATTGAATAATTCAATAGCGCGTCGATATCTTCTCATATCCGCTACCGGCTCGCACATTAATCTCTGCCGTTTGGCGTTTCAGTGTCGTCTTCCATTAAGCACGGCAGCGGGACATAAACCCCTGCAATCACCCACAATCTGATAGCGACGCACGACATTCCCTGACCTCCCAAGCACACTTGTTAATTACTCCCACGCCATAATTTCGCTTCTCGTCGGCACCGCCACTGTCCATTAAGCGATCGCATTCATCAGGCGTGCGTTCCGCATCCGCAAGTCCGTTTGCAGCATTATGTTAATCGGCGCCCGGCCAATCGTGTAATTATTATTGATTCAATCAGAATTGCAAAGTCCTCTCGAATAATTTGCTCCCCACTAACTGGAGCGCACGGTGGTCATCGGCTGTGTCCTGTCGTGTATGCCGACACCCTTCCGTCCGATTGGGATGTCATCTAGTTTAACCTCGAACATCTTGACCTGGAATTACTGCTGGAAAGCGAACGGGGTAATGAAGTTTAATGACGAGCACCACTGATGTGCAGAAAGGACATGGGCTGCTGTCAGCGGCTGTGGAGTTCGTCTCACATGGGAGTTGAGCAGAGCAGCCAGCTTTCTCTGTCATGTGGGCGGTATCTAATTTGAATTGATTTGGTTCCAAAATGGTGACTGTTGCATGCGGCAGGACGTGTCTCAATGCAGAAATTGTTGTTTTCAAATTGAAAAATTGACTGCTGTTGAATTGATTAATGAATTTCGGCAGTACAGTACTGGGAGCAAGAAGGGGTGTGCTTTCAAGGTTTGCATGGGCGACTTAAGCATTTGCAGCTCAAGAAGGAATTGAAACACCAAGCTGACTTTAAATACAATTTTTATCACCCCCGCAATGCTCTTTGGCGCAGAGAATTTTTTTTTATAACTGGCGCGCTCTATAGGGATTGTTTGGTAATTTTAGGTGACCGGGATTAGGTCAGGTATATATGAATAGAGGGAAGGGAATGCCGGTGGACTGCAATGCAGGGGAAAGAGCCTTCCATGTTTTGGAAGAGCCTTCTATGTTCCATAGAATGTAAAGAAAGTGAATGAGGAGGTTGGCTGTTTTGATAGAAAAGTTTTGCGTGGAACATTTTATCCTGCTTACTTTGATGAAGTCTGGAGAAAAAGATTCAACCATGAACTGTAAGAGTTCTCAGTCTTCTTTTAACAGATAATTTAGTAAGTTAATGATGCATTTCTATTTCTCTGCAATTAGTTTCTTATATGCTAGACAAAAATACTCAAAACTAGCTTATCATACTAATCTACTGATCTCAATTCTACGACGGCTGCCTTTTATATTTCGGGATTAGAGAACAAAAAAGTATTAATCATCGAAAATAGCCTTATTTTTTTCCCCATTAGGGTCTTTACAATTTTGCATGCGTTTGAATCAATTGTCGAAGCACTTTTGCCACTCTGATTCAGGTATCTCCAAAGCATGCTTTCTGAGCGCATCAACCGCTTCTTCAGGCGTCGAAAAACGTTGACCACTCATCTTATTTTTTACGTACGGGACTAAAAATAAGTCATTCGGTGCCAAATCAGGACTAGTAGTAGTAGTAGTATGACTTTTATTTCGATTTGGAATTCATTACATTAAATATATAATAATATATATTCCAAATCAGGACTGTACGGCGAATAAGTCATCAAATCGATGTTTTGTGTGCTCAAAAATGCAGTCGATGTGTCAGAGCCCGCATTGTCGTGGTGAAGAGTGATCCGTCTTCGGCGATTGGTTTTCCTGATTTCTTGGAAGACAACTGGCAAACAAATGGTTGTGAACCACTCAGAATTGACTGTTCTGCGTTGTTCTAGTGGTACGGTTGCGACATGTCCAGTTTTTCCAAAACAAAAGGGGACCATTTGCTTGGAAATGACTCGTGAGAGTAATGAATTACATTCCGATCAAGTTCAAAAATAGTTTATTTTGCTTTGACGTCTCCAATTCGACTGCCGAAATACAATACTTAACTCTTACTTATGAGCTAGGTTATCACTAATAATTTACTGAGGGTGACATTATTCTGACTCGTCAGTACATTGCCTTTTCCTTCAGTGCAACTCGAGCCGTGTTGACGATCGAGGTAGGGCATTGCTCCAAGCAAGCGGTATAGCTTGCCTTGCAGTTTGGACAATTTGCTTGGAAGTGCTTCGTGCGCGAGCAACTTCTGTTGGATTTGGTTCAATTTGAAACACCCATACAGGCGACTGCTATTTACTTTCGGGCTCATACGCGTAAATCCACGATTCATAACCTGCCACAATGTCATAGAGGTGTTTCAAAGCACAGCGATTGTATTTTTGGAGCATTTCTTTCGACCAATCGACACGAACCTTATTTTGAGTAATTGACAAATTGTGTCGGATCGAATGCGACGGTCAAATGTTCATGCAATATTGAATGTATGCTGATCCCACTAATGCCTAAGGTTGTCTCAATCTCACGATATGTCACAGACGGTCTTGCAATATCAGTTGGCGGACAGCATCAATGGTTTCCGGAACAACAACTGATTTTGGACGAACTTCACGAAATTCGTCTTGGAGTGAACTACGACCTCGGTTGAATTCACCATACCATCGATAAGCACTGGTCCTTGATGGAGCTTCATCGCCAAGAATTGAATTGAGTTCATCGATGCACTGATGTTGAGTTAATCCACGTCGAAAGTTGTAGAAAATGTTTACACGAAAATTTTCACGACTTAATTTCAGTTTTTGTGCGAGATGAGTGTTTTGAGCCACTGTAAACAATACAAATAGCGCTCATATGTCCAAACGTTACGAGTACATATAACCTCAAAAATGTCAAACCTTACGATAGAGCTGGCAGTTGCCAGATTGCCAGAAAGGCAACCTTCGTACAGTACTGGGAGCAAGAAGGGGTGTACTTTCAAGGTTTGCATTTGCAGCTCATGAGCGAATTGAAACACCAAGTTGACTTTAAATACAATTTTTAACATTGTAGCTCACAGCACTGGCCGAGGGTATACAGGAAGAGAGGGAAGGAAGCAGGTCGGTTTTAAATGCCTGTGGACTGCAATGTGTGGGATATTTTGAGCTGTAAAGAGATTTCCATGTTCCATAGATTGTAAAGGAAGCGGATGATTAGGTTGGTTGTTTCGATAGAAAAGTTTTGCGTGCAATATTTAATCTTGCTTACGTTGATGGCATCTGCAGAAATTGTGAGTGTGATACAGTGGCATGCGGCTGGTAAAGCTTCTTCTTTAAACGGTTAGTTTAGTTAGTGAATGAAGCATTTTTTTTCTCTTAATTAAGCTTCTTACTTGCCAGACAAAAATACTTAAAACTAGATTACCAAAGTAATCTACTGATCTTTATGCTAACTTAGTGACTCTTCATGCGTACTCTTAGCTTATCTAGGGTTTTTCCTTTATGCGTTTCGACATATACACACTTTTTAACTTTCCCCAAGAAAATTATAAGAACTTAGATTTCAATATTCTTTATTCTTAATCTTACTTTTTTAACTATTAATAATAACAATAATTTTTGGCGCTACAGTCCAAAGGGGGACCAGGGCCTAGCTTGCTCATCAACTACTCGTGTTGTGCGCGCTAGTGTTCTCTCACGAGTAGAAGGGACCTACAGTTTTTTTGCCGACTCCGAACGGCGAAATTTAAGAAGCTTTCTTAGACAGTTATTACTCTTTGAGTGTTGTCAGCAGCTTGAAAGAGGTGGTGCCGTGAAAAGTTCGAAAAATTGGTGTTGGGCTGAGAGTCGAACCTAGACCCTTCGGCGTGTGAGCGTTGCACTCTACCCACTACGCCACGGCGGCCACAACTTACTTTACATTCTAGAAATTCTGTTCTTTGCAGGGTGTCTGCTTAAGCGATATTGTATTTTTCTGCGCAGCACCTTGGTACTGATATCAGACGCACAACGACTACAACCCCTTACCTTTTGTTCTTTCGGGCTTAAGAACTTGAGTACTCATATCTTGATAAGCTCTACTGTCCTTTGATCATTCCGTTCTTTGCGAATGAGCCAGGCAAGGATCCTGCTGAATGCAACGGGCATTCAGAAGACAGGCATGAATGCCACCGGATGTTGAAAGCCTCTTAAAGGAAAGTTTTGCACGCTACCTTTTATCCTGCTGTGCAATGGCGTTTGACTGCACTTATTTTACTTGAAAACAATGTATGGAGTCTTGGAAGTGAGGATTCCGCCACAGAAAGCTTATCGCATGCAACTGGTAGCTCTGACAAATTGCGGCCTGGAAAAGGGGCTCCATAATAAAAACCCAAGGGAACCTTATACGATTTACCGAAGGAATATAGCCTTCTACTCACTTTGCGACTTTTGTCAGACTCAGTCAAAGCTGGATGCCAGTCTAAAAAATCGAAATCCCCTACCCTTTTGTTTCTTTCAATCACAACTCACCGCCACTTGACTCCTAAATTACCGGACACCATCACTTGCACGCGGAACAACTCGCCGGTTAGTCTGGCTGCCACTGCCCCTCCACACAACCACCCAAGTCCTCAGGGCTGTTTTATCAATTACCATCGATTTATTATTGTCATGCGAGCCACATGATGTTGTTCCGTGGTGGCACTCGGGCACTCGGCGCAACCCCAGTCCTGATGGAACTTGGGATAAATCAAAAATTTAGATATTCCAGGAAATAGAAAATCTGAAATATGGTTCAATTCGATGACCGCGGGCTTGAATTTGCCCCACAGTCGCATCGGGACCCATCCGGCCTCCGGGCCACGGGAAGCGGATGTGGGATTAGTTATCGGGCTTGGATAATAGAAATCCGGCAACAGTTCCGTTTCGTCGCCGCCGCGCCGAGCCACCGCTGAGTGCAGACTATTTCGAGATAATAGAGTTTCGTCGCTGCCACCCAGCCCGTTGGAACGCGTTGCCTACTTATAGGCGCAATTTTTGCAGATTAAATTTGAGGGGGTGGCGTGCATTTGATGTACGGGCGAGGTCGCGTACCCATTGATTTGGTTAAAAATGCATTTGACAGTGCTGACCAAATTCGAAATTAGAGTGCCGTGATTGACGTCAAGGGTTCCTGATCTCGAATGCAGGCGGAGGCGGCGGCGGGGCGGCGTTTGAATGATTTTCATCGCTTAGTGCGGCGCTCGAATGCGAAGCGCTAATGGATTTGATGAATGGAACGATTTGGAGCGAGGCACCCTCGCATGTTTAGAGGAAATGGCATGGCAATCTGATGGATTGCTGTCGAAGGTATTCATTGGTTTGTCTTTTTTGCCATTTATTCGAGCTTTGTGCTGTGTGCGCAGGATGTATGGCTCGAGGGATGGTTAATTACCGACCGATGGGCTGATGGTGGTGGTGATGGAAGTCTGTTTAAAAATTATGCATCCATGCCGGCATTTGTTTGCAGTTCTGAGGCAGCCAAAAGCGTTTCAAAATTTATTTGCAGACAGAACGCTTTGGTGCTTTTCGCGCTCTTCAAACAGCCAGCTGCTCCATTCGCTGGCACCCCAACCGAAATCCACGACGCGACAGTGCATCCTCACAGCAGCAAACATTCACTTAATCCTAATCCAAATGCTTGGCGAGGATATGTTTACACTTTAGCGGGTAATATCCAGTAAATAGAAGCAACCGTCCAAAACACAAATAATAACCCTACTTCAGCCGCGAAATCCCTCCTATCCCTGGCACCGGACTAAGTTACAACGCACTCTAGCGGAGAGACAAAGACCAGCGGCGTCCACCACCTGCACGGTTTCCCACCGTAAACAGCGAGCAGAAGTGCGGAATTTCGAGTGAAACTCTCGGCAAAGTAGCATTTCAACAGGATAATGGAAGACAACTTTAGTCCCGGTGGTTAATTTATTGGACAGTGCACTCGGTGTGAGTGTGTTTTTAGGAGCGTGCATATGTGTGTGCTTATAAATTGTCCCCCAACCCGCTGCAGCTGGACGCCACAAATAGACCGATTTATCAAGCTCAGGATAGAAGTAAGCGGCGCAGAAAGGATAATTGATGGGTGTCCTCTCGTTGGTAGTTCATTCGATTACATCTGGAATTACCAGGAGTCATACGTTGATGGCCGCTCCACCGGTGCACGCAGTGATCGCCTCAACTGCCACTGCCGACACCGCAGAGAGGTGCCCGTGCCCACATGACAGCTACGTGCCAAGGATACTTGATAAGCGTGCCCGTCCTCTGTCGCATTTTCCCCTCCGCCAAGTTGTCAACAATTCCTCGGTATAAATAAGAAATCTTCAAGGAAACAAGGACCTGCTCGAACCCACTGCACTGCATCCGTGTGTAGCGGATGTGGAGCTTCACTCTACGTGACAGGATTTCTTCCTGTCAGAATGGATTCCGTTCGCTTATTACACAGCCATAAAAGGCCACCCCAACGGGGTGACATCGGCGAGGACGGAGCGCCGGGAAAAAATCTCTGGATGTGCCAATTGATAAATTATTATCCTCGCTTAGCCGAGGCAGCCCCTGGAGAAGGTGGAGGCGGAAATGTTCCGCTTGAATGGCAGCACAGCGCACATGTGAGCACGGGGCTGCGCTGTGCTGCACGGCGTCTAGTGAGAATGAGATATTAGCCGGGTCGCGTTCTGTGTCGTGCCGTGTCGCTGTCGTTCGTGTTTTGCTTGTTTTGCCGCTGATGTCGATGTCGATGTCGACGTCGTCGACGCTTCCCAAGCGGATCATCGTCCTGGGATATTTATTGGATGTAATTTTTTGACGACAGAACGTGCGACAATGCTGTTGTACCTGTTCATGTGAAAGACATTTCTGATTTGAAATGAAGATATCGGTACACTGATACACACCAGGACGAGGAAGTGACGACTCTGCTCGGTGAAGTTGCATGGTGGTGGATCGGGAGTCGCGGGCAATGAACATTTTAAAACGTTGGCCATGGCTGCTGTCTGCGTTTGGGGCGAGGTGTGACTTTGAAATGTGGGGAAGAGTTGTGCAACGAAGCTGAACGGAAGATTGATTTTTGCCGATTTAGACTGAATTTCTTCCTTTTTTCTGTGTGGTGCATGAGCCAGTAAAACCGTAAAATATGAACGAGTATAGTCGCAGCGATGTTTGCTGCGCAGATTAGAACTGCCAACGACTTCATTTTGTGAGACTTTGTTTCATTGACTTTGGCTTCGACTTCGTTCGTAGGGCAGTGGGTTGACACACCGATCTAAAAGTTGTTTATTGACGTCTTACGGACAAAAGGGGCATTCGCCAAGAGACACAAACAGATTCGCGAAAGTATGCATCATCTGAGCAGTTAAACAGTGTACACCGGCTCAAATGGCCTACAGATGACAAAAGTTAAGTATTCCAGGAAAATCGAAACCACAAATCAAAAGGTAGGCCAGGTGGCTTTCGCCATGTAAGTGTCGGAGTCATTTGGACCAGTATAAGGTCCATTGTGCAGCCTCAGAGCCAGTATTTATCCACTCCAAAGCAACCATTCAATGTTGTCGATGGACTGACGTCTACTTGGGTACGTCTGGCAGTCCTTCGAAAAATAATTCTCTCAGAGTTTGTTTTCTAATGGTTGGTGCAACTGTTTCGATTGACATAGGATTGTTGTTCTTCTTCTCTCTAGCTACAAATTTTTCTGGTTTGCTAAATGGCTAGGAACCTTGACTGCTCAATTTTGATGTATCAAAAAAGGCATGCGGCTGAGTCTATTCAAATTAGCTTTCTAGGTGAGGTTCTGAGTGCTTTTGTTGCTTTCTGACTATCGATGTGCATTTTATTACCCGATTTCGGACTTATCCGAAGACCATTGTCAGCGGGGAAATCACTGCACTGATCCTAGTATCCGCTTCTGCCAGTAAAAGACTCCTCTGTGAAGACTTCAGAATATTTCACTCAAGTTGGACGGTGAAAGACAAGAATTTTGTCCCTCCGACTAAGACGAAGTCAAGAGAAAAATATTGAGACTGCAGTCAAACAAATCTGCTGAAGCGGACGGACCGTCCGCAGAACTATTTAATGCTGCTGTATATAGCTTGGCTGGGCGCATGCGCCAGTTCATCTCTAGAATTTGTCGAAAGAATGTATATCCGATGCGTGGATTCTCAGTGTTGTCTGTCCGGTCCACAAGAAAGGGGACTCCTTTGACTGTGCCAATTTTCGAAGGATTAGCCCTCTTAGCATCGCATATAATATCCTCTTTGCCAGATAATGTGAGCGTCTGAAATCCTTTACTAACAACCCGATAGGGCCCTATCAGAGCGGTTTCGGGTCAGGAAAGTCCACAATATGCCAGACCTTCACTTTGTAGAAGATCTGGACCCAAGAACTTCAGATCGAGACTCACTACTTATTCATCGATTTCAAGGCCGCATATGACAGTGTGCATAGAGAGGAGCTATACAGTGCCATGTCTAGTTTTGGTATTCCTACCAAACTCGCCAGATTGTGTAGGCTGACAATGGAGAACTCTCGCTGCTCCGTCAAGGTGGGTACCGAACTCACCTCGACCTTCAATGTCAAAAAAGGTTTTAGACAAGGCGACGCACTGTCATATGACTTCTTTAACATCATCCTCGAGAAGATCGTTCGAAACTCACAAGTCAACACCACAGGCACGATCTTCCAGAAGTCAGTTCAATTGCAAGCTTACGCTGATGACATTGACATGATTGGACGAACACAGCGAGCCGTCAATGAGGCGTTTGCTGGCATTGAAGCGGAAGCGGCTAAAATGGGTCTAGTGATAAATGAGGGCAAAACGAAGTACATGTTGTCATCAAGGAAGGACACACAACATCGACGTCTCGGCCGGAGCGTCACACTAGGTACCAGAAACTTCGGGGTAGTCAAGGACTTCGTCTACCTTGGCTCCGCGGTAAACAGGGACAACAACATCAGTACCGAAATCAAACGCAGAATCACTCCAGCCAATCGCTGTTTCTTTGGGCTCAAGAGGCAATTGAGCAATAAAACCCTCTCTCGAAGGACTAAGCTCTCTTTATATAACAGCTTGATCATCCCTGTCCTACCTTATGGAGCGGGATCTTGGACGTTAGCAAAGGCGGGTGAGGAAGCCCTTAGTCTTTTCGAGAGAAAAGTTCTGCGTGCGATTTTTGGTCCTGTTTGCGTTGATGGCATGTGGAGGAGAAGATTTAATGACGAACTCTATGGGATGTACAGCGACATGCGCCTGGTCAAGCGTCTACGGTTACAATACTTAAGATGGATAGGCCATGTAGAGCGTATGGACACCATTGCTCAGGCCCCACCATTGCAAGTCTTTGAATCTGAGCCATTGGGACAACGCAACAGGGGACGACCTAAACTAAAGTGGCGCACACAAGTGGAGAAGGACCTCAACCAACTTGGAGTGCGCAACTGGAGACAGCTGGCGAAAGATCGTGCTGGCTGGAGAGGCATGTTGGTTGAGGTAGAGGTCCACGCCGGACTGTAGCGCCACAAGAAGAAGAAGAAGAAGAAGAAGAAGAAGAAGAAGAAGAAGAAGAAGAAGTTGTACTTATACATAGACCACATCCCTTGGTTCCTATTCTTTCCTTTGTTAACCGCATGTTTTTATTTAGGGATAACTACGGTATCTAGTGGTAGCATCCCGATCACTCGGTTACGTAGAAATAGCTCGCTCCGCAGCTCGACGGAGTGCAGCTGGTGGTTACGCCAACGGTTACGGGCACTCGATCGAGTTCGCGAAGAAAAGAAAACGTAGAAGGCAGAAGAAAGTACATGCTGTCATCGCGGAAGGACGCCCGACATCAACGTCTCGTACAGAATTTCATAAAGGGCAGCAGATACTTTAAGGTATTCAAATAAGGCATTTTTCTCGGCGGTGTAGTGAACATGGATATGAGCGCAAGAAGCTGCAAATCCAGTTATTATACTCAAATGTAAAGGCAAGGAAAAACTATGTTCCCTTCTAGTGATGGTGAGTTTGAAATGGCATATCGTAAGCAAACTTTCTTCGAATTTGGAACGGGTTTTATTTTAAGGATTCTGGGTTGGTTTCTTCCTTCGATACACACGCAAGTAGTCCTGGTACGGTTACTGAACTTAATTTTTTACGACACTCTTTCTTTCAAGTTCATTATAACACCCAAAAGGCACCAAAAGGTTTCTCAAAGATCACCTGTTGATGTCAGCAAGCCTTTCGATGTTGACCTTTTAAATAAAAACCCAAGATGAATTGTTTTTGTGGTTTCTTAAGGTCCTGTGTTTCATCACGATGTCTATGTGATCGCATTTACGCCGCCAATAAAAATGTGATTCTCTCCAGATGCTGATAAATTCCACCGGTCTTTAGCATTTCTCGATGCTTAGTATAGTAAATTTCATTTGTTCTAAGTTTTGCAGCCCTTCTGAACTCTTCCATCAGAACATATCTCACTCCCACCCGTTTGCGCAAACCACGCTGCTTACAGCAAGCCGTCCCCAAAAAGCTATCCAACGAAACATTATGCAAATAACACCTCTAACAACACCTTCACGAAGTATAACTGATTACTGAGCCTTATTTCCATAGTCTAAGCCCTCCGCACACTGAGAACATTCACATTACTTATGCAAAGCAAATTAAGTGCTAACCAAAGTACAACAAAGGCGAACAACGCACCACACCCACTATGTCGTTGGAAAAACAACCCTCCCCCTCCATCCATGACTCTGCTGGCTAATGCAAAACAAAACAAACAGCCGGCGCACGCCACGGCATTATCCCCGACAGAATATCAATTTCATCCGGCGACAATATGATGGGATATCCGCCAGCCCTCGCGCGCTCAACCCCCTCGCTGGCTCATCAAAAAGGAAAATCAATTAAAAGTAATCGGATTAGCTCCGTTTCACGGTCTGAAAAGGGCTCCTAATTGGCAGCGCCTTTGAGAAGGTCTATAATCACTTAACCGACTGCCGAAGTGCGCCCCCTCCTTCTCGTAGTTATGCGTGTCTTAAGTCAGTTCCGTCCCCCTCCCCATCGTTCAATTCAATCAGACACAAAGAGGTGAATCACGCCCCGAAGAGTCTCATTATAATTAAGGTACCTAAAGCACGGGCGCTCCATAAATTTGCCGCGCAGAAAAAACGGATTTTTATTGCTGTCAGGAAGATGCTTCCGAAACACTGGCTTTGCGGGGGAGTGGCTTTCGCACTGCTACGCTGCCTTATGCTCCCGGTCAGAGGTAGTGCATCAAATAAATTGCCAGAATTTATGGCCGAAAACTTTCACCGTCAGACGCTATAATAATCGCGCGCATATTCCAGTCGTAAAGCTGGAATTCCTTCGCACACCCGCTTGTGTGTGGAACGGCCAGAGACCGAAAGATTCCTTCGACGGAGTTCATAAACTATCCTGTTCGTGTGGCAATCATTAAAACGGAAAAAAGACAAAGAACCGCTAGCTCTTTTCTCTCACAGAAATTATTGCTACACTGTGTGCTCTGCACTTCTTAAGCAGTTACGGCATCCTTTGAGGATGTTGGCAGCTATTTCCAGAAACGGTCGCAAGGCCCACAGCCGGCGGCGGCTGGCATGATGAACTATTCCGGGTTATAAACCAGCTGCTACCAATGTAAGTTGGTCAAGTTGGTTGATGTGCTGGAGGGGCGGGAGAGCGCGTTGTTTTTTGTGTGGTGCTTCTGTTGCAGTTTCAGTGTTTCAGGGACAATTCGAAAAGTTTACTTGTTAAAGTTGTGGACAGGAAGACGTACTTAGACGTCAAGAAAATGATTTAGCCCTCAACGGACATTTATTTCAAATTAACAGCAGTCACCATGGATTCATCGCTCGGAGGTCAGCAACACCCTGAAAGTCCCTTCTGCTCGGTAGGGAGCAATCGCACACACGAAACAAGTTGCTGAAAAAGCTTAACACGCTCCAGAGATGGAGATCCATGCTTAGGCCAGTGGAACGCAATAGAAAGCCGATGACTGTCTTCCACGGTCAAGCTTTTGTGTCCAACAATCGTCTGCTGTAACCATCAAAAGGACGACTGAGTGATTTCTGATTGCTGCCTAAAACACGTTCATGAGCTTCCACGGTAACATGTCCGTTCAAACAGAGCACAGCCCCTACAGCTGCAGACACAGACTGCCTAAGTGAATCGACTCACAGTCTCCGCCAGACAAATATTTAAAATCTGCCATTAATATTTATTTGGCATCCGATGGCTGACTGCGCAGGGAGCAAGGCAACGAACCTATCGCAAGGCAATCATTAACGGAAAAAACGTGTATTTACTCGTTTCGCTCTCAAGGAAATTATGTTTATCTTTCGTTGCTTCTTAATTACCCTCGCAGGAGGCGCAGACTCCCGCATATCCTGCGCGAGACTCCACAACAAAAAATTGAAAAGAGAAAAAATCCATTTCTTCCGTCCTCCTTTCGTTATTCTGTCCTCACTGAAGTTAACATGTTGAATGCAACTGCTTCGCCTTTTTGTTTACTCTGTAAAGGCTGCTCCTCCCGACCGGAAGCTTATTATCTTGAAAACAAAAATAAAGCCATCAATTTGTTTGTAAATAATTTTCCAGGGAACACTTAAGGGTCTTCCATTCGTTAGGGGCGGGGTGGCATTCTAAGCCGTCTGCAGACAATTATAGGACATCTTAAAATGCCTTTTGATGAAAGGAAGACGCCCATGAGCTAAACGTGTATGTGAGGAAGCTTCATGGTGGAACGTAAACAAGGGTATAATCCGCTTTGTACTTTTCAAGCGAAGAAACGGAATTGTAACAGTGGGTTCTTCGAATCAAATTTTTTGGTATTTGGCCTTTAATTTGTAGGAGTTTGTGAGTCGATTTAATTGAGGGCAGTTTGTCCTTTACATTTTGGACACTCCCTCGTCGTTTACTTTTGGGATTTCTATAACATCTCTAGAAGTCAGAAGGCTATTATACATTTTGTTCCTCAAGAACATCTTGCAATTCAGCCAATTTTGCTGAGATATGTAAAAGACGTTTGTCCATAGACAGTTTATAATGGTATATCACGCGCGACCCGCGACCTTTGGAGGATGAGGGCCTAGAAATAGATGCTTTTTATCCTGGACACGCTGTATCTAATTATCAAAATGAAGCTTCATTGCACCCATGTGACTTGTTCTTTATACAGCTTCAAACTTCCCTTGTACAGATTCGTTCTTTGTTTGTAAAATTTCCGTCTTCCTTTGTACAGAATCGGTCATCATCTCTACAGGTTCGGTCTTCCTTTGTACAGGACTGGTCTTCCTCTGTACAGCTTCGGTCTTAATTTGTACAGATTCGGTCTTCCCTTGTGGAGATTCGTTCTTCTTTTGTAAACCTTCCGTCTTCCTTTGTACAGATTCGATCTTCCTTTGTACAGGTCCGGTCTTCCTTTGTACAGGACCGGTCTTCCTTTATACAGGACCGGTCTTCCTCTGTACAGCTTCGGTCTTCCTTTGTACAGGACCGGTCTTCCTTTATACAGGACCGGTCTTCCTCTGTACAGCTTCGGTCTTCCTTTGTACAGGACTGGTCTCCCTCTGTACAGCTTCGGTCTTAATTTGTACAGGTTCGGTCTTCCCTTGTGGAGATTCCTTCTTCCTTTGTAAAGCTTCCGTCTTCCTTTGTACAGATTCGATCTTCCTTTGTATAGATTTAATCTTCCTTTGTACAGGTCCGGTCTTCCTTAGTACAGGACCGGTCTTACTCTGTACAGCTTCGGTCTTCCTCTGTATAGCTTCGGTCTTCCTTTGTACAGATTCGGTCTTCCTTTAGTCAGGTTCGAAGACCTTCGTAGCTGGAGTCTCATTGCATGTTCATGTGGTCAAGACAGTAAAGTCGATGGAGTTCTGCTGTCTGGACTACATCTACATACTTTCACAGCTCGTTGACTTTGATTTTATATCTTCCTGCCTATATCTGACGTAGAAATTTTCTTTTAAGGGTACAAAGGATCACTTTCGGCTCTAGATATCAGGATTGGCTTAGGAAAATAACGAATGAATGAACTTTTTATGGGCTAAGACTTTTGATCCCCTCCGTATTATGACGAACCGACGTTACACTCTTTGCTAATTGCGGTTGTTGTTCGTGTCTCCTACGTCACAGAGTTTGTGGAGTTAACATTTAAGTGACATGAAGCTATTGGTCGTTGCAGTTTTGGTTGTTGTTAGCCTTTCGCGCAAGCCTCCAACAGCAATCGTTTTAAACAGTACTGCACCGTGCATCGCGCGTAGGTCAAAGTAATGGGACACAACTGTCCGTTTTGCAATATTCCTGTACGGGTCTCAAGCGAGGGAGATAAGCGGATGAGCGAATGAGCGGAAAATACAAAGGCGAACGCTCTGTTGGTGTTTCGACTTTATTAAGAGAGGCGAACTGTACATTCTCTGTTGTATTTATATGTTTAGGCTAAGTACTAAAATTCATGCTGTTAGCTGATTTGGAGACATTTTAGGTGAATCGTACGATCAAATGGCCAAAGATGAGATAGATAGTGCGAGCAACTACATATAGTCTGGCTAACAAGTATAGTATTTAAAAAAAGAATTGTTTTTCGACTACAATCCTTAATTCAGAAGTTGCATCGAACAACTCCTTTCGATAAGTGCAACCATATTCTGCTTTTAAATCCATAAAGGGATGATTCGTTCTTGGACATCAAATCTGGATAAATCATGTCAAGAAAGAGAACTTTACAATCAACAGATATTCGTTCCGCGACTTCGGACTAATTCCACAAAGCAGAAGCTGACGGACTCAGAATACCGAATTAGGGATTTAAAAGGGATGGCGCAAGAAAAGGGAACACGACATGCCAAACTTTGTTTGTAAACTTCAAGGAAAGGGAGACTTGTCTGGGAATTTCCAGAAGTTGCATCGATCTCTTCCAAAGCAACCACTGGAAGAGTGAGACAGTAAAGAGTCCTCTTGAGTGGTTTACGCTGTCAGCGGAATTGGTTTCTTGCGAAGATAACATCATGCCAAAGCTCAATTGTGACGTGCTTGGCTTGGAGGAAAATATCTTCCATGCTATACATAGTGTTGCACTTAATTGAAGTATCATGTGCACTTTTTTCTAGCAACAGCTATTGAAGATGTTTTGCCTTCCTGAACGTGAACACAACTCTTCAGACTAACAGGTTTCTACGACAGCTGCTCCGAACCAGAAAGGGGCACTCACGACTTCACTATGTCCAGATCGTCTTAATGTTCGTTTGAATCCATATTAGGATGCGCAACACCGATGCCAAGGCTTATTCTCTGAGATCACTCATGTCCCCGTCTTGCTTGACTGTGATTTTGTGTCACATCCTTTCCGGACTTCGAGTACGTAAATCCATCCCACTGCGGCAAGTTATCCATCACCAACGCACTAAATAAAACATGAGCTCACCACAAGCGCTCTAAAGGCCCCCCTCCCCGGGTGAGATATCCGTTTTGGTCTCGTGTCATTTATCAAAACCACACCATCAATGCTAAGTCCGCTCATCAATATCCCAGCGGGCCGCTGTCTTCGGCATGGCGGCGATGCGGTTTTTCTTTGATAAATTTTGTGAAGTCCTCCCTCCCTCGTTCGCATATCCTTGTGGGGATATTAAATGGCTCGCTGGCACCAAAGGACAGCGACCAATCATTTTTTTCTCCCTCATCCACCCAAGCGTGGAATCCTTTATTTTTTTCTTCGGCTCCGATCCCTCTCCCTCGGCGAATTTATTTCACACATCATTCGGTTTCGAGGCATCCCCTCGTTTGCCCTTCCCCTACGTTTGCGAATGTTTGCCATTAGCCTAAATCATTAAATTTTGAGGATGTCGAGAATGTCCCTAAGTGTTCCGACGAGCTTATTGGAAATCAATGTCATTTCCGGGTTGTATTGGACCCGCAACTGCCCGGAGCACGAAAGGAACACCTTTCGGGCGATTTATCTTTTTAAAGAAATTCACCTCGCCCTTGGAACGAAAGCCAAAATCTGTACGCACACTCATGCATGATGCAGACATGTGTAGCAATTGAATTGTGCCATATCCTTGTTGTTAAACCGATCGGTGGGAGTTGAAAGTTGGAATCCTTTTGTGTTCGCACACAAAAAAGAGGAAAATCTTCAAACTACAAAACAACAGCAAGCAACAAGGGCGGGGGGGTTGTGTATTGGGAAAAACAGATTTTTCTTCAGATTTTCCTCCTCTGAACCTACCACCACCTCCACCCCATGCCGCTTTTGTGACCAAAGGAAAGGAAAGCGAATCCTGACCCAAACCGAATTCGAAAAGACATTTCCATCCATTAAGGCAAATTGAACGTCTCGAATGGAAAATCTTCGCCTTGTTAAATTTTCAATTTTCCCCCTTGGTGATGGCGTTGTTGTTGCTGCAGCAGCAGCTTGGCACAAGATCCCGGACGCGGTGCTCCTCTGTGTGTCTGCCTTCGCTTAGACACTCTCTTCAGGATGTTCTGCTTGAGTTGGTGTTTTTGTATTTTTTTTTGTTGGATGCGTTCTTGTCGAGGAGAGTGGAAGAACTCAATTTCGCCGCCACAATAAAATTCCATTCGATTTTATTACCATGTAGTAATGTAACGGGGAGGAATAGAAAACCGACTAAAAACACGATAATAATGGGAAGGAGTGAGAAACACAATTTGCACTGAGAACTGTGCCAGTGGTTTCCGTTGCTGCTGGTGTCTGAGAGTGCATTCAAATGCAGGATGCGCGGGACGATAAGCTTAAGTTAATTCGGATGCATTTGGTGATTTGGGGACATTCTCGGATGTCCTTTGGTAAGTGATCCGTTTCAGCAGAGAATTCCCTTCATCTGGCGGGGCCCACACCGATTGCATCATTTGCGAATAACCCTGTACACTGAATTGAATTGGGACGGTTAAGTCCTGGACTTGTTTTGTTCCTTGTTTAAAGGGACTTTGGCGTCCCTTAATGCGATTTGATTGGTGACGAGGTTCGAAAATGGTTTTATTTTGAAATTCGAAGATGTACGCGTCTTTAACGCTTTTCCATCGAATTTAATGTTAAGCAGTTCCTTCTTTTGTTACTATGTTTCAACGACTTCGGCGCATGTCAAGGCGGGCCTTGAATAAGAATTCATCACTGATTGCCTTTGGCCATAACTGCCTAATGGGCCAGAGTCCATGGCGGGGCATTGAGTGACCCACTTTCTGATATTGGCGCAAGAAAGTGTAGTCAGCAAGCCTCAGCTATTTCGTTGAATTACTTGTGTGTGGTGGCCGCCGTGGCGTAGTGGGTAGAGTGCGACGCTCACACGCCGAAGAGTCTAGGTTCGATTCCCGGCTGAACACCGCGAGTTTCTCACGGCATCACCTCTTTCGAGCTGCTGACAACACTCAAAGAGCAATAACTGTCTAAGACAGCTTCTTAAACTTCGTCGTTTTTCTTCTTCTTCGGATGGCGCTACAGTCCGGGGTGGACTTTGGCCTCAACCAACATGCCTCTCCAGCTAGCACGATCTCTTGCCAGCTGCCTCCAATTGCGCACTCCAAGTTGTTTGAGGTCCTTTTCCACTTGTGTGCGCCATCTCAGTCTAGGACGTCCTCGGTTGAGTTTTCCCTTTGGTTCGGATTCGAAGACTCTTCGGGCCGGAGCAGTGTTGTCCATCCGCTATACATGGCCTAGCCACCTTAAGCGTTGTATTCGTAGACGCTTGACTAGGCTCATGACGCCGTACAGCCCATACAGTTCGTGGTTGAATCTTCTCCTCCATATGCCATCAACGCTAACAGGACCAAAAATCGTAGGCAGAACTTTTCTCTCGAAGAGACCAAGGGCTTCCTCATCCTTTTAGTAGCGTCCAGGTTTCTGCGCCGTAAAGCAGGACTCGGATGATCAAGCTGTTGTACAAAGTCACTTTGGTCGTTCGGGAGAAGGCTTTATTACTCAATTGTTTTTTAAGCCCAAAGAAACAGCGATTGGCAAGAGTGATTCTGCGTTTGTTTTCGGTACTGATGTTGTTGTCCCTATTCACCGCAGAGCCGAGATAGACGAAGTCCTTGACTACATCGAAGTGTCCACTGCCCAGAGTGACGCTCTGTCCGAGATGTCAATGTTAGGCGTCCTTCTTCGATGAAAGTATATACTTCGTTTTGCCCTCATTTACCACCAGTCCCACTTTGGCCGCTTCCGCTTCGATGCTAGCAAGCGTCTCATTGACTTCGCCGTTCGGAGTCGGCAAAAAACTGTAGGTTCCTTCTACTCGTGAGAGAAGGGTAGCGCGCACAACACGAGTAGTTGATGAGCCAGCTAGGCTCTGGTCCCCCTGTGGACTGTCGCGCCAACAATTCTTATTACTCGTGTGTGAGTATTTTAAAGCTACAGGGATGGCTTAGTTGTTACGACGAAATGGAGACCTCATAACCGCAAGCGAATTAGTGTGTGACAGAAGTTGTTGTAAGCCCTTCCTTTTTTTTCCTCTTTAATGGAGTGTATAAGTTAACACAGCACGCGCTAGCTACGGAGGCAAGTGCTATCCAAATTTGCAGCATGTGCATATTGCCTTGCACAGGTGAGAACGTGTTTGCACGAACGTTCCCAGATGCATCAGATTCCATCCACGATGCACCGGATACACGCGCCGGAATTATATGCTGATTTCAGTGATTGGATTGAAGAGGTGATGGTTGCCAGAAAAGAGGGACAATAGGACTTAGTTCTGTTCAGTGTGATCGCTTGAACCTTAAACACGAAATATAATTTTATCCAAAATGTAATGGTGAGTTTTAATTTCTAGCAAAGAGAACCGTTGGGCTGGTCTTCGTTTTAGCGTTCTAAATTGTTTTGATTTCCCCTTATGAGAAATCTTAATCTTATATATATCTGACATTTGAAAGTTCTTGCCATAACCTACAAAAAGACGCTATGTATGATTAGTTTGGATATTGCGTTCAACAATTATAGACGTGTAAGCATGGAGTTCTCACACCTCGTTGATGATTCGTTAGAAGCTACAGGAGCTCGGATGGGAGGTTTTATCGCATCCACCATATAGCCCGGACATAGCGCCAAGTGATTACCACCTGTTCCCATCCATGGTGAACCCCCTTGGTGGTGTGAAGTTGAACTCAAAAGAGGCTTGTGAGAGGTGGCTGTCCGAGTTCTTCGCAAATAACGACGGGGCTTCTAAGAGCGGGGTATCATGAAGTTGCCGTCTAGATGGAAACAGATTATCGAACAAAACGGCGCATATTTGAACTTAATCCGATCGCTGTAACACATTTTTATGAAGCATTGCATGAAGAGCAAAAAGGCGGAAGTTACAGTCCAATCAAAATTCAACAGAACTTAAGGTCTAACATCAATTGAATATCTTAAAAACTATCTCTACGGACCTGGGAAACCACTCCTGTGTCCACGTGGAAAAGTCCATTCAAAGTTAATGCTTCACGAATATTTATATTTATATAAGATGGAACCAAATCCACAGAGGGGACCAGGGCCTAGCTTGTTCATCAACTTCTCGCACTAAGCGCACTTTTGTGAATTCACGAATTCGAAAATGCGTGCTTTTGGTGTCAATGAATCTCTTCTTCAATGGACTAGAAATTACCTTTCGAACTGTTCAAAACAAGGTCTATTGGTTCAAGTCTGATATTCACCATATTAATGCTGGTGTTCCCCAGGGCTCCGTTTTGTGTCCGACATTCTTCCTCATTTTTATAAATGATCTCCTGTGTGTCACTTCTAATCCAATTCACTCCTTCGCTAATGACAGGAACGTCCGATTTGCATATTCGTTCCTCGGTTTTCGTCCCTTCGGCAGCGTATGTTAAGCTCACTAAATTCCGATCTTAACAGCATAATAGATTGGGGAAAAAAGTATAGAGTCTATTTTAATGCTTCCAAAACTCAGTGCTGTCTTCTGTCGCTCAAGCGATCTTAAAAGAACCTGCCATTGTCTATGAATGGCTCCTGCATTGTGGAAACTGAACAACTTTCCATCCTCGGTACGTGTATCAACTCAACACTAAGTTGGAACGATCACATATTCGAAATCGCCAAAAATGCAGCAAAGTGTCTAGGTTTCTTAAAGCGATGCAAGAAATACTTCACCCCTTCTGACCTGGCAACAATATTTAAGGCGTACATCCGCCCAAAGCTTGAGTATAATAGTCCTATTATATTCGGCGCTCCTAAGACCTACTAGATAGAATCCGACAGCGAGCGATAAAACTCATTGGCGATAATAATGCTGCAAAGTCAATCGAAGCCCTTGAACATCGACGAAATGTTGCGTCTCTATCACTATTTTATCGCTATTTCAACAAAAACATGCTCTAATGAGTAAGCCAGTTGCATTCCTTCCCTTCTAGAATTCACTCGCAATACCCATCTCGGTAGGAATGCGCACATGTTCACCATTAAGCCCACCTTCGGACGCAATATGGAATGCTCTTCTCAGCCCAACTCAGTCTTAAAAAATTGAGGAACATATTCCTAAACGCCGCTGTATATATAAGGTTGTAACTTCTGACTTGTTATCAACTAAATGTGTGGTCTGGCGTTGTCCTGGTGGAACACTACACCCTTCCTGTTGGCCAACTCTGGACGCTTCTGGTCGTTCGTCCTCTTCAAGCGGTCCAGTTGTTCGCAGTGGATGGTAGAATTAAGCGTCCGGCCATATGGGAGGACCTCATAGTGGATGATTCCCTTCCAATCCCACCTAACACACAGCAACACTTTACTGGCCGTTCACCAAGGCTTGGCCATTGTATGGGACGATTCACCGGCCTTCAACCACGACCGTTTTCGCTTGATATTGTCGTGTGTGATCCATTTTTCGTCGCCAGTCACCATCCGCTTCAAAAATGGGACGAGGTCGTTCCGTTTCAGCAGCAGGCGAGGCGACCGAATCAACGGTCCAGAAGGTTTTTTTTGCGTCAAATCATGCGTCACTCAAACATCAAGCTTTTATTTGTATCCAGCCTTCTGCACATGGTTTAAAATGGTTTGGTGACTAACTCCCATCTTCTGGGCGATGTCGCGAGATGCCACATGCCGGTCTAAGTTGATGATTTCCATCATTAAATTGGTATTCATCGTCACAGGTCTTCCGCCGGCTGGCGTATCCATGTTGTCGTTTTCACCGGCTCTGAATCGTCGAAACCATTCCTCCGTGGTTCGAAGTGATAGAGTACCATCACCCAAAACACCATTAATCAAACGGAACGTTTCTCTAGCGGATTTGCCTTTAACAAAGGAAAACTTTGAAATAGCGCGACATTCGGCGTTAGTGAACTCCATGTTTACACGCCTGTAACTCTTGAACGCATTGTCCAAACTAATCATGCATAGCGCCGTTTTGTGGGTTATGTCAAGACCTTTTAAACGATTTATAGTGTTGCCAGATACAAGATCTGTATAGCTTTGTACATTGCCGGAAAATTCAAAAGACAAAAAGGCGGAAGGGGATATTTGACAAGCTTATATAACAAAGCAAGGAATTCTTTCACAATATCAAGACAAAGACAAGAACATAAAATGCAAAGCCCGGGAAACTCGTTCATAAACGGTTCAAAGGTTGGGACTAGACCGGTGTAGTGTTCCTTGGGGTACTTAAAGTGGCAAAACCATGGGAGACGTCATCGACTTCAAGTAACGCGCTTAAGCTGTCCATTGCGCGTAATGCTGCTACAAGGTGAATTTGCATTGTTTATTTTATCTTCACTCTGTACCCTTAAAAATTAATCAAAAACAAACAGTTCACCCGTACACTTGTGTGCATTTATTTCGTGCCCCATTGGACTATTCAATATCGTCCTCGCACAATGGCAGTGATTTTGGCAGTTGTCGGCTTTCCTGAAACCAGGAGACGCGAGCGCACTGCATTCGAGAGATTCGCCTCCACGCAGGTGTACGGCCGCCGTGCTGGCTTATGACCATACACCTTGTCCGGCCCTAGTTCGAATCCAGCCGTTCTCTCCACCATCATGCTCTTGGGCCGCTTAGTCACATAGTCATTCACGTGAGCGATGCAGCCAGAGTTTATGTTCAAGTCCACCAGACAGTCCCTGATCTGCGCCTTGAGTTTCGCGTTTTCCGATTCGAGTCGCGCCTTGTCGCGCTTCATCAACGCCACATCCATGCGGGCCTTGTTCACGCGCCGCCAAAACTTCTCCATGCTGGTGCGACCCAATATGTTCTCCTGAAACGAAAATTGTGTGCACTCCTCAGGAGGGTGGTTTGCGTGCCTTACCTGTGAAGTCTCCTCTGGTGGGTGGAAGAAGTCCTCTTCCGAGTCCCCGAAAAGAGTCTTCTTTGGCAGGCCGAACGGAAGAATCTTCTCCCTCTCGGTCTCCAGGCGGCGACACACTGTGGCCAACTGAAGCAGGGATTCACCTTCCTGCAGAATCTTCTTCAAGCCCTGCAAGGTTTCGAATGTCACTTGACTTGACTTTGGAAAGGTGGATGAAGTACCTTCAGCGCCATGTGACTAGCGACTCCCATGACCTTGAATTCATTCTTCTCGTACTTCATGCGCTCCCCAAAGTCGGTCTTCATCTGAGCGAATTGCTCGGCTAACTTTTTGCGAGTTTTTTCCAGGTACTCCGTCTCGGCGTGGGCCTCCTCCTCGGCAGTATCGGCAGCGATCTTCAAGTGCGCGATTTGATCTGCAGCGCGCTCGATTTCATGGCACTGGTCGCGGATGATGTTGCTGCTCTGCTCGTCCTGCTCTTTGAGGATCATGTACTCCACGTAGAAGCTCTCTGTGTGTTTTATGTAGTCGTTGAGCACGTCCTGGTACTTGGCCCAGAGCTGTTCCAGCTTTTGTTCCCGCTCCTTGGTAATAGTCTCCAGTTGGATTGTCATCTAAAAGGAGAGGAAGAAATGTAGATTAGTTAGAGAGGGCTCGAGAAGCTTTCAAGAAGCTAAACAGACTGCGGTCTTATAAGTAGGACTAACCTTGCCCCACTTAACTTGAAAATGCATTCCAAGCCATGTGCGTCGCGTCCAAATGCACGCATGGCCTTCAAATCGTGAAGGAAAAACTAAACTGTTTGGTTCGTTGGTCACTTACGGACACATTTGTTAGGGGAGCGCTGCGCATCGCGTGTCGCAATTCTTTAATGTCCCGCGATATATTCTGCTTCTCCCGAGAACTGTCACCACATCCTCAACGTGACAACATAATTCGTCGCCCATCGCGTGACCCACGGTGATTGACGCACCGCCAAGCAGTTGCTTGCCTTAAGGCCTATTTAAGCGCAATGGAAATCGAGCCGGAGCATGCAGTACTGCAATGAAAGTGCTTCGGTTCAGTTTGATCTGCGTTCTCATCGCCATATCGGCCGCTTTACAATGCAGAACGGACGGCCCCTCGGATGAGGCTCTCAAGCGGGTGACGCGGTCGTGCATGCGGAAGATCGGCGATCCCAACAACCCCTACCGCCAGGCTCAGAACAAAACCTTCTACAACCTGTACGATGACCGGGACTACGACGAGTACGGCCGGGACAGCGACAGGTTTCGTCCAACCGGGCGAGACCGCTTTCAAGGGCGCAGTGGGCGCATGCGGCGGTCTACCAACGATCGGAGGTACGATTCGTCGTCCAGCACCTCCCGCAACCAGCAGCAGAATCACAGAGGCAACAACCAAAGCCACGGCAGCAGCATGGGTTCCAGCAGCAATAACTCCCGGAGCGACCGCCAGTCGCGAGACATGCAGCAGGAACATGACGGCGCATGCGTGGTGCACTGCTTCTTCGAGGAATTGAACATGGTGAGTGTGCAGAGCAAGTGACATCGTGCAGGCAAACGTGACAGTTTTCACAATTTTAGCTCAATAACGACGACTATCCGGATAAGCACAAGGTGATTCACATCCTTACGCGGGACATTCGAGACCGCGAGCTGAGGACGTTCTACACGGACACCATCCAGGAGTGCTTCAGCTTTCTGGACATGCAGCGGCGCAAGGGCAAGTGCCAGTTCTCGAAGGAGTTAATCAATTGCATGATGCAGTACGCTCGGGCGAACTGCGACGACTGGGACGATCGTGTTTTGATCTTTTCCTAAACGTGTCCTGCGGTTGACTGTAGAATAAATTGTTTTTCGGCAATTCACTTACACTGCTCCTTACGTCGTCCATACGGTTCTGATGCTCTTCGTATTGCTGCTTAAGTTCGGTTTGGGCTTTGTCCTGCAGACAGTAAACGATGCACTCCAGCTGAACGTGGGCCTTGCCGCGGTTGTTCTTGTTGGCCTTGAAGGCGTCTTCACATTCCTGCAGGATAAGGGACTTCTCGTTGTCATACTGCTGCTTGAAGAATTCCATGCGGCAGTTGTGTGTATCTAAAGGGAAGATGGTTTAAAGATAGACTTGGTTTTGAATTTCGAATGAATGCCGAAGACCTAAACTGTCTTAGAACAAAATTTGAATGAATTTAAGCGACAGTGAGCGGCAGTTGCTATGGCACCAAAGAGGACATCTCTGCTGGAGTGAGCGAAAGACACAGCTTGCACGACAATGCATTCGAAAACGAGCTTAGGCTGTTGGAGGTTCACTTCGGGGTGCCGCGAGCTTTCGGTTCCCATACCTCAACATCCACAGAGGAAGCTAGCGATCTCCTGATCAATTAACCGTCAATCGGATTGCGATTGACGTCAGACATTCATCCAAAATGCTTGATGTCCTAACTTTGCGAGGTGTCAACATTGGCTTTAATTTTTTTCATGCTGAAGCCAAGGTTAGAACTCGAAAAGATAAACGGAGACACGATTTGATGTCGGAAAGCTGCAATGGCAACCAATGGCTGAGACCGTTGCCGACTGTGGCTTACTGAAAGTCGCTCAGAGTTCGACGCAGCCTGCACTACCTATAAACGAAGAATTGACACGTTGCCATGAAGTCTTCAAAAGAAGTTGCCACTGATTTTCTGGGTTTCACGTTTACCACTTAAAAGGAACCCATGGTTTGAAAACGAGTGCAAACAAGCACGTGCAGCCAAACAAGACAAGAGATTGGGTAACGCAGCATCGAACAACGAGAACTGTTCGTGAGCTATACAAATAGAGAGGGAGGAAAGAGAAACGGCTTCTCAGAAGAAAAAAGAAAGAGCATGAGAGGCGCGAGGTTTAGCAATGGAAAAGTGCTATAGTAGGGATGATGTCCGGTAGAAACAAAGTTCGGACCAAACCTTGAAGGGACCAAGCTGGACAACTAGTAGCAAAATCACAACCTGTGATGAAAATACAAAAAGATCATTCCTGCAGACTGTTGTGTTGTTGTTTTGCTATTTGGCAGAATAATATAATAATTGTTGGCGCTACAGTCCAAAGGGGGACCAGGGCCTAGCTTGCTCATCAACTACTCGTGTTGTGCGCGTTGTTGTTCTCTAACGAGTAGAAAGGACCTACAGTTTTTTGCTGACTCCGAAAGGCGAAATTTGAGAAGCTTTCTTAGACAGTTATTACTCTTTGAGTGTTGTCAGCAGCTCGAAAGAGGTGGTGCCGTTATAAATTCGAAAAATTGGTGTTGAGCTGGGAGTTGAACCTAGAGCCTTCGGCATGTGAGCGTCGCACTCTACCCACTACGCCACGGCGACCACGCAGAACGCTCTACTAAATATGGACGGTGATAGACAAGAATATCGTCCCACCGACTTGACGAAGTTAAAACAGCGAAATCGAGAGTTGTTGGGGCGGACGGTTTCTCCGCAGAGATATTTGAAGCTTTAGATGATCTGGTTGGGCGCATGCACTGGTTCGTCTGTTAGATATGGTCGGAGGGAAGCATGCCCGATGACTGGAATCTTAGTGTTCTTTGTCCGGGTCATTAGAAACGAGGCCTCTTTGACTGAGCAAACTATCGGAGGATCAAGCTTGTCAACATCGCCAACCAAAACCTCCAAACTCTTTTTGTCGTAAAGTGTGAGCGTCTGAAATCGTTTGTCCAGAGCCTGATAGATTGCTGTTTATGTGGTTTAAAACCGAGAAAGTCCATAATAGGCCAGACCTTCACTTTACTGCAGATCCTGAAAAAGACCCAAAAATACAGATCAATGCACACCACCTATTCGTTGACTTTAAGACCGCAAATAGCAGCATGCGCAGAGACCAGCTACTCAGCGCCATGTCCTAATTTGAGTTGACATTTCTGCCAAATCGTCAGGTTAAGCAGGATGGAGAGCACTCACTACTCCATCAAGGGCGGTTGGAAACTCAACGAGACAACTTTTTCTAGTTAAATATCCTCGCCTACAACTATGCAATGCTTTTCACATGTTTGAAGTCGTTACCCCAGGAAATGCCTTCTTGACGCAATGAATTCATCGAGTGGCGAAAGTGGAAGGTTATCGCCCTTCGATAGGACTGCCATGAGCTCAAACATCCATGTGGGATTGTAGTTTTTAAAGGGAAAGTGTCTTTTCTGTGTTCCTTGGGAATATGTTCCAGTTGCTGCTTTAGGCTGTTAATTGAGTGACGAGGAAGCAGTAACTAGTTTCACTTAGGAGAATGCGAGTCTCGCCAATGCTCCGCAGGAGGTCTTCCTCTTACCAGAAAGAAGCACAAAGAAAAGCGGGCCCTAGGTGAGGCTAACAGTCAGAAAGTTGGATCTAGTCTATTTGAGCCTAGTGCAAGTGGAATATAAAAAAGTAAAAACAGGAAGCAAAGAAAGGAGAGGACAAGTGCATTGTGCAAAGAAGTTCAGTTGTTATGCTTTAAGACCAAACAACCAACCAGGTGAACTTTCCTAGACATTTGTATTCTTCTTTTATGTGTCCTAATATTGTAATTGAACATGTTGACTCCGTGGGTTGAAGGTTTCTTTAAATCGGTGCATAGTAATACTAATAATAATTGTAGGCCGCGACAGTCCACAGGGGGACCAGGGCCTAGCTTGCTTATCAACTAACTCGTGTTGATACAGTTTTTTTGCCGACCCGAACGGCGAAGTTTGAGAAGCTCTCTGCCCGCGCCTGTACTCGAGAGCGTAAGTTTTTTCATGGGACAAGTCCATTTTCGCACTCGTACAGTTGCAAGAGTACTCAAAGATCTAAACATGCACAAGTCCGCAGGCCCGGATGGTGTCCCCTCCATTCTTCTGAAGAGGTGTTCTTCTACGCTAGCAAAACCACTGCGTAAGCTTTTGCATCGGTCCTACCTTTTAGAGCTCTTTCCGAGTAAGTGGAAAACAACATTTGTCCAGCCCGTCCCTAAAAAAGGCGAACCATCTTCATCCACCTCCTACCGACCCATATAACTTACGACCCTACTTTCCAAAGTCATTGAAACGCTGATAAATGGTCAGCTTACGAAATATCTTGAAACTCGGTAGCTTCTTAATGACCGGTAATACGGTTTCCGCAGCTACAGGTGCACTGGTGATTTGATGGCTTATCTCACCGAAAAATGGAACCAATCTTTGCACAATTTAGGAGAAAGCAAGGTCGTTGCACTTGATATTTCAAAAGCATTTTACAGAGTCTGGCATCAGGCTCTCTTGTCGAAAATGCGTGCTTTTGGCGTCGACGAGTCTCTTCTTCAATAGATTAGAAATTACCTTTCGAACCGTTTGATACATGTATTGGATGGGTTTAAGTCTGATATTCACCCTGGAGTTCCCCAGGGTTCCGTTTTGTCTCCGACACTCTTCCCCATTTTCATAAATGATCTCCTGTCTGTCACTTCTAATCCAATTCACTCCTTCGCTGACGACAGTATTCTCAGCTTTTCATATTCATTTCTCGGCTCTCGTCCCTCCTCTTCGGCCATTGACTTGGAACGGCAGCGTATGTTAAGCTCATTAAATCTCGATCTTGACAGCATAATTCATTGGAATAAAAAGAATAGAGTGGAATTTAATGCTTCCAAGACGTAGAGCTGTCTGCTGTCACTCAAGCGTTCTCAAAACAATCTGCCCTTATCTGTGAATGGCTCCTGCATTGTTAAAACCGAATGGTATTCCATCCTCGGTACGTGTGTCAACTCAACACTAAGTTGGAACGATCACATATTCGAGATCGATCGAAACTGCAGCGAAGTATTTAGATTTTTTAAAGCGATGCAAGAAATTCTTCACCCCTTCTGACCTGGCAACAATATTTAAGGTGTACATCCGCCCAAAACTTGAGTACAACGCTCCTATCTGGTCCGGTGCTGCTAAGACCTCTCTGCACCTATTAGATAGACTCCAACAGCGAGCGATAAAACTTATTGGCGATAATAGTGCTGCGAGGTCAATTAACTCGCTTGAACATCGATGAAATTTTGCGTCTCTATCACTATTTTATCGCTATTTCAACAAATAAATGCTGTAACGAGTTAGCCAGCTGCATTCCTCCCCTTCAATAATTCACCCGCAATACCCGCCTCGCTAGAAATGCTCACCCGTTCACCCTTAAGCCCACTTTCGGACGTACAGTTAAGTTTAGAGGCTCGTTCTTCAGCCGCACCACACGAATATAGAATTCATCGGTACCTCCTTTCCCTCGCATCCTCTTTACCTTCGGCCCGTGCTGTGACTTAATTCCAGTGATTTAAGGGTATGAGCAATCCCTTTAGTGTGCACCAATTATAAAAAAAGGCTTTTTTTAGGCAGTTATTACACTTTGAGTGATGTCAGAAGCTCGAAGGAGGTGGTGCCGTGAAAAATGCGATGTGTTCAGCCGGAAATTGAACCTGGGCCTTCGGCGTGTAAGCGTCGGACTCTACCCGCTACGCCACGGCGGTCTGTCGATATCTGGCTCCATTCACATTTGATGGCATACCTTGATAACAGACGACCATCTGCATTTATCCACTACGCAGCCACGTATTTCAGGTTATGTATTCCTAGCAGCACTCAAAAGATTGATTGCCCGGCGTGGTAAATGTTGCGTAATGTACTCCGACAATGGGACAAATTTTCAACGAGCAGCTCGTGTGCTACCGAAAATGCATAAGTTTGTGCAATCACAAGCGTATTGTAATGTTAGCTGCTAAAAGTATTAAATGGAACTTTGGAGGATTATGGGAATCTGGGGTGAAATTAGTGAAACAACATCTGTATCTGCTGCTTTACCATTTGAAGAGGTGTGCACGTCTGAAGTCCCAAAGACTTCAACCAATATTTTTGAAGTCCCAAGGAATGCACCGAAATTTTTTGAAGTCTCAAAGAATTCAATTGAATGCAGGTGACTTCAAGTGAATGCTGAAGACTTCAAAGTGACTTCAGTGACTGCAAGGTATTTCTAAAGACTTGCATTGAATTGATTTCAGTCAACAGATTGCTCGGGAGGAATTATCCAGTCAAGACTTCAGAAATGAATGCGAATTTGTTTGTTGAAAACTTAATTCCAAAGCGAAATCATGAATTGAAAAATCAGATACAAGAAGTCAATTGATTTCCTAAACCGAAAGATTTCATTCTCTTACATCTCTGCTGACTGGAAGGTATCTTCCTCCAGTTGACGAGGTTGGGTATGAGCAAAGAACTACAATACTTTGCACGATCTACGATCATCGAGAAGGAGGCTTGAAACTAGGAAAGCACTGCGTTGTAACGTAGTGTGTAGAGTGCGATGCTCACCCGCCGAAGGTTTCGGGTTCAATTTAAGGCCGAACACCTCCAACTTTTCACGGCACCACCTCTTTTGAGCTGCTGACAACACTCAAGGAGTGAAACAACTGTCTAAGAAAAGGCTTCTCAAATTTCGCCGTTTGGAGTCGGCAAAAAACTGTTTTTCCCTTCTACTCGCGAGAGAACAGTAGTGCGCACAACACGAGTAGTTGATGAGCAAGCTAGGCCCTGGTTCCTCTGTGAACTGTCGCTATATCCAATTATTAATTATTATAAGCATATCGCTTATTAAGTATTCAAGAACGAGTCCAGTCGCGGTGTTGCCTTTAAAAATCAATAGGAAGGAATATATAGGTAGGGCCCAAATCATCCAGCGACTCCAAGCTGGTTGGTAAACCTCCACTCTTTTTGGGAGCGAAGAACAGAGGAGGTCAAAAAGGTTTCTCTACATTTTTTTAACCATTCTTGAGATGAGATCGTGCCAAACCCTGAACATCGCCTTTCAAGTAAGTTTTGACCACAAAATGATCACGACCTTTTATGTATGCCTCCAGAGTGGGTATAGGTCATGTTATGGCCTCTGCTTGGCCACAGCAGGGAGGTGTTTCATATGCAAAGTGAATTTCCTTTCTCCTTCAAGTCTGAGATGGGAATTTGAGAAAACTGCAATGCAATGGCCTCGTCACCACCGTTTAAAGCAACCCCTAAATCATCATAAATTTCAAACTTACAGATCAACTTCCCAATAGTCTCCATTTGCGATTGCTGCAAAGTGGCGTACATGTCCTCGGCGATGTCCAGCTCGCTCAGCAGCTGATGTATTATCCGATCTTTGCGCTCCAAGGCAATCCGAAAGAACTTCTCGACTTCAATCATTTCGTTCTTCAGATCCTGGCACTTAATTTGTCGCAGAATTGACCGCCACTCCTGATTGATTTTGGCCAGGTTTAGTCGCGAGAACGCGTCTTCACGCTTTAGCTTGTTCTGATGGAGACGAGGGTGGATTAGGTTATCGTTTTCAAGCCATGGCTAACCTACCTTCATGTAGAGCGATATGAGGTGCTGCTTTCGGCGGCGAGCCTCCTCCTCCATGTCCGCCCGGAGCTGCAGATACCTGGCCCGCTCCTCTTCGGACATTTTGGCGAGTTTGTTCTTCGACTTGCTTTTCTTGCCCATTTTTGAACGTTTTTCTGTGGAATATGACTGAACAGTGCTGAGGTTGACGATTGACTGAAAATGTTTGGAGGTTGCACCCCGTTTGATTGTACGCGGTAAACAACTTTCCGAAAACCGTGGTGATGATGGGATTGTTGCGCCAACTCCAAGGTGGTTGCTGGGATACAATCGATGTCGTTGTCTGTTTCTTTCAATGGAATTGTTTGTTCTGAGTGCAGAAAAGCTTTTCCATAAGTGTGAGGAGCATTTGATGTAACGCTTGAGCGTTCAGAGACCAGATGAGAGCGTGTCAGTGAGGGATGAAGTATTTTCAGACGAAGAAGTTCAGGGGATATGTAGGATAGACTCGTGATGGGGAAACTGAATTAGGCGCCACCAAGTAAAGGAACACCATTGATAGGGGGAGCAAAACACCCCGCAGTGTCCATCTCTCATTCTGTAGCATCTAAGGTTGTTGTCCGCAATAAAAAGACACCAGCGGCTTGGAGGAATTAGCTCTTAACGAGCGAAAGGACCTGCCAACGAAAATGGCAGGCAGACGTGCGAAAATGGCAGAGTGACAAACAGCTTCCTTCACAATGTGTCACTTGTTTAGTCCATTAATGATCTCAATTTGAGCATGTTCTTGAGCTACTTGATTACCGGACGCTTGAAGTCATTCTTGTGCAAGCGGTCCATAAGCGACTCAGAGGCTTGCTTGTGCGGGTATTGCTCCCAGGATTGGCTGCACGTGTTGTGTCAATTACCTTTGTATGATGACATTCGGGACCTTGGAGTTATGAACACTTCCTGCACTGATGGGACTTACCTCGTTAGCCTGGTTCTCCAGACCAGACAAAAAGCAGACATCTTTAGGACTTTTGGTAGGGAAACATTCAGCAGAAGACGAGTGAAAGTGGAGCCTGCCCTTACGGCAGCGCATACTTAAGTTAGTGTAGGATCGGTCCTGGATGTTGAGGAATCCTACCGAGAGCAAAACAGTTGCGAAGCTAGACTGGAAGTACCACGGGAGGTCAAGAGCCCCTGAAACTTAGTTTTAGCCTGACCGTGCGTTTGGAGTACCGTGCTGGCTGTGGTTTATACCCAAATCGCGGCGAAAGTTGGAAGTAATTGATCGTGCTTTCTAATCTAATCTGCCTCAGTCACCTGGGTCGGATGATGTCATGTGGTTATGCGAACTCACTTCTGATTCGATGTGGACATGGTTGGTAGGTTAAAGTGGCTGATGAATGCACTTAGTCCCATACAGGACCATTGTGCTACCACACAATGCTGGAAGAACCTAAAACCCGCTGGAGCCGATAATAAAGTTTAAAATGTCGGCGGGAGGGGTTTTATTGAGGTTATGTAGGCCGTGTTGAGGAAATAGCTTCCGAAGTGCTGGTGTCTGAGGCGCGAGAGCGCCGGGCATGTGCATAACAAGTGTAGGAGAGTTTCTGATTCTTCCTCATCCCTGCAGCTTCTGCAAAAAATCGTTTGAGGGAGCCCCTAGCCTGATAGCATGCTCACCGATTGGACAGTGCCCGGTTATGGCTCCCATGACCAGGCTTATGTCTGATCTTTTGAGCGATAGTAGCAGTCTGGAGCGTTTGGGTTCAAGAGAGGGCCACACCTCCTTCGATGTGAACATACATTTAACCGGATGTTGTGACCTAATGAACAGCAGAGGTGTTAGAATGGCCTCAATCCTTACCAAAGAGGAGTGATGTCCCTAAAGGCAAGATCTCAGATTGATACTTTGTGTTAGTCAGTGTTCTCTTGATTATGAGAACCCGTAGAATTAAGCCCTAATGTCAGGGGATCACGTAAATCCAACTACACACATGTAAGCACTGTACACCTAGCACGGGCTCCATTAGATAGAAAGACAAAAAACGCCGGCTAAACAATAGATAAGCAGCTTCGATCATTCGGTCAACTAAAAAAAGTCTTAAGCCTGAACAACGGAGGGCGATGCAAAAAAATGCATTGATTCCAGAGAAAGGGTTTTGGAGGTCTAAATAAATGATCTCAACGCTTTTGATGGTTTCCCTAGGCATTTTGTTGGCTTTGATGCTGCTTGCTGGAAGTCTCAAAAGGCAGTGAGAGAGCTTACGGCAGCTGGTTGTCCCAAAAGGAAACAAACCAGAAATACGAAAAATTGAATTCACTTTCTTCTTCTTAATTTTCTTTCAAACAAGATTATTTGAAATTTGAATTTGATGTCGGCTGAACAACAGGGGCCCGACTTTGTTTTTGAATTATTTACTATAAAGCGATGTCTAGTCTTAACAATTTGGTATTCGGATGCGTATATTGATGCTGTTCCTTTGTGGTACGAGGGTTGCCTTTTATATTTCGGGAATAGAGAACAAAAACAAATATTATTATGATAATAACAATTGTTGACGCGATAGTCCACAGGGGGACCAGGGCCTAGCTTGCTCATCAACTACTCGTGTTGTGCGCGCTACTGTTCTCTCACGAGTATAATTGACCTACAGTTTCTTGCCGACTCCGAACAGCAAAGCTTGAGAAGCTTTTTGTATGCAAATTTATTTTCAAATTCACTTTTCTATACTATGCACCACATTTCTTAGGCAGTTATTACTCTTAGAGTATTGTCAGCAGCTCGAAAGAGGTGGTGCCGTTAAAAATTCGAGGTGTTCAGCCAGGCATCGAACCTAGATCCTTCGGCGTGTGAGCGTAGCAATCCACTTCGCCACGGCGGCCACAAAAAAACAAATATTAATCATCGAAAGTAGATTTATTGTTTTTCAAAATATTCCCCATTAACACCTATACACCTTTGCATGCGTTTGACCCAATTGTCGAAGCACTTTGTCCACTCTGATTGAGGTATCTCCAAAACATGCATTCTAAACGCAACAACTGCTTCTTCAGATGTCGAAAAACGTTGACCTCTCATTTTATTTTATACGTACGGGAATAAAAAGAAGTCATTCGGTGCCAAGTCAGGACTATACGGCGGATGACTCATCAAATCGATGTTTTGAGTGCTCAAAAATGCAGTTGTTTGAGCCGATGAGAGCTCGCATTGTCGTGGTGAAGAGTGATCCGTCTTTGGCGGTTGGTTTTCCTGATTTCTTGGAAGACAATGGCAGACAAATGGTTGTGTACCACTCAGAAGTGACTGTTCTGTGTTGTTCTAGTGGCACGGTTTCGACATGTCCAGTTTTTCCGAAAAAAACAGGCAACCATTTGCTTGGTACTGCTCCGTGCGCGTAATGAATTACACTCCGATCAAATTTATAAATAGTTTATTTTGCTTTGGCGTCTCTAATTCGACTGCCGAAATACAATACTCAACTCTAACTTATAGCCTAGGTTAACAATGATAATTTACTGAGGGCGACATTATTCCGACTCGTCAGTACATTGTCTTTTCTTCAGTGTAACTGGAGCCGTGTTAACGGTCGAGGTAGGGCATTGCTCCAAGCAAGCGGTATAGCTTGCCTTGCAGTTTGGACAATTTGCGTGGAAGTGCTTCGTGCGCGAGCAACTTTTGTTGGATTTGGCTCAATTTGAAACACCCATACAGTCGACTGCTGTTTACTTTCGGGCTCATACGCGTAAATCCACGATTCATCACCTGTCACGATGCCATGGACGTATTGTATTTTTGTAGCATTTCTTTCGACCAATCGCCACGAGCCTTTTTTTGAGCGATTGACAAATTGTGTGGGATTCAGCACGAACAAATTTTTTTGACGGTCAACTGTTCATGCACTATTAGGTCCGTTCCAATTGCTCTGAATTTCTACGAATGTCTACGAATTTCCCTGAAAAACTACGAAAAGTCGTTCCATTAGCTGATTTGTTCGTCAAAGAGAGAGCTCACGAGGGAGCAAAATATTTCCCCTCCCTACGAATTTCTGCCGAAGAAAAAACTGTGGGTAGCAGCACGGTAGCAGATGGCTGTCAAATCGAAAATAGAAAAACCTCTGACATTTCATACGGCATGTCTGATAGCTGTTTACGAATTTCTACGAAAAGTGGTTTCACATTGTTCGGTAGAGTTACTCTTTGCAAGAGAGATTTTTACCCAAACTACTCAACTACGAATTTCTGTACACAAATACATTGGAACAGGCCTATTGAATGTATGCTGGTCCCACTAATGTTTAAGGTTGCATCAATCTCACGATAGGTCACATGACGATCCTGCAATATCAGTTGGCGCACAGCATCAATGGTTTTCGGAACAACAACTAATTTTGGACGATCTTCACGAAATTCTTCTTAGAGTGAACTACGACCTCTGTTGAATTCACCATACCATCGATAAGCGCTGGTCCTTGATGGAGCTTCATCGCCAAGAATTGAATTAACTTCATCAATGCACTGTTGTTGAGTTAATCCACGTCGAAAGTTGTAAAAAATATTGGCACGGAAATTTTCACGATCTAATTCCATTTTTTTTGGGAGATGAATCTTTTAGGTTTCTGTAAACAACACAAATAGCGCTTGTATGTCAAAACGTTCTGAGTACGTATAACCTCAAAAATGTCAAACTTTGCGATAGAGCTGGCAGTTGCCAGATTGCAACACTAGGGTTGCCCGATCCCGAAATATAACAGGCAACCTTCGTAGAACTTAGTAAAGTGAGTGCGCAACTTTAGGCATGTGGCGAAAGATCGTGCTGGCTGGTTGATCGAGTGCCAGGTCCACCCCGAACTGTAGTACCACTCGAAGAAGAGGAACTAGGTGAAACATTTGCGGGCGAAGTTCGTATTTTTATCAATTTGTTTCTTAGTTGACATGGAAACCGAAATTTATCATGTACCTAATACGAAGGCTTTGCATTGGAATTCCAGTAGACAGTTAACGTGACTGTGGTGGCCGTGGCGTAGTGGGTGGAGTGCGACGTTCACACGCCGAATGGTATAGGTTCGACTCCCAGCTTAACACCGATTTTTCGAATTTTTCACAGCATCACATATTTCGAGCTGCTGACAACACTCAAAGAGTACTAACTGTCTAAGAAAACTTCTCAAATTTCGCCATTCAGAGTCGGTAAAAAACTGTTGGTCCCTTCTACTCGTGAGAAAACAGCAAGCTTGGCCCTGGTCCCCCTTTGAACTGTAGCGCCAACAAATAATTAGTTAACGTGACCAGTCCCGAAATATAAATGGCAACCTTCGTATAAATGTATATTGTAGGTGTTGGCTTAAGAACAGGGGCCCGACGGTTGCACAATTGTCTTGTGCTTGTGCCAATACTTTGAATAAAATGCTTTTACTTTCCCGTTAATAATTAGTTTTTTATTTTCAAAAAAAAAACTTTGTAAGCGAAGATAAAGTGACTCATTAGAACGCCAACAACTGTCAGCGGTTTTTCCTGTCTAAGGAATATAGCGGACTTCCTTTGGAAATTCGGGAGCCGGCCTTTAGTCACTCTGCATCCTGGAGAATCAAAAACTGGTCAAGAGACTTAACTATCATTGGAAGCCCCAACGTATGACGCAGACGGTCAAAAGGCAAGTTCGTATCAAGTTAGCCAGCTGCATTCCTCCCCTTCAAGAATTCACCCGTCTCGCTAGGAATGCTCACCGATTCACCCTTAAGCCCATCTTCGCGCGTAGAGTAAAGTTTAGAGGCTCATTCGGCACACGAACATGAAATGCTCTTCCCAGCCCAATTTTTCCTCCCCATTACAATCCACAGGCATTTAAAACCAATATGTATCGGTACCTCCTTTCCCTCTCTTCCTCTATACCTTCGGCACGTGTTGTGACTTAATTCCAGTCTTTTAAGGGTATAAACAATCCCCCCTTTAGTGCGCGCCAGTTATAGAAAAAAAAAGTTTCATGCTGCCGTTGTGTTCCGGTGTCGAACAGAAGTCTTCGCAAATTTAGGCAGCCGACCAAGCTAAGGGAAGCTTTGCATTCCTGACTTATGATAGCAGTTGATAGAAGTGGTTATACCATAGAGTCGAGTAAGACCCTTAACACAGCTTGGCTGCTACTGCAGACGCAAATACATGGCCTCCTTCGACCCGTTTTTCGCAATATAGTTCATGGCGATTAGGATCACAAAATATCGGCTCGCAAAAACCGACGCGAAATTACCTAAAGTGGTGTGAAGCTTTATGTTGTCGATCTCTACGAAAGCCCCAGATCTCTACGAAAGCCCCAGCTCAAGATCCCTTCATCGTCTAAGAGCCGACCGTGAAAATCTGAGTACATTCCCTCCCTGACACAGCTTCTGGCCACAGTCCAAATAATTAATTATTATATGGTGCGACAGTCCTTAGGAAACTAGGGAATAGCTTGTTCATCAACTATGCGTGTTGCGCGTGCTGCTGTTCTCTCACTAGTATAAGGGACCTACAATTTTTACGGACTCCAAACGGCTAAGTTTGAGAAGCCTTATCTTAGACAGTATTTCTCCTTGAGTGTTGCCTGTGTTGCCTCTTTCGAGATGGAAAGAAATTCAAGGTGTTCAGCTGGGAATCGAATCTAGACTTTCGGCGCGTGAGCGTCGCACAATACCCTCTACGCCACGGGGCCCACGGCCCACAGTTCTGGACCCATGAAAAATCGACTTTGTACATGCGATGCAGATGGATAATTTGTGCCATTGCCTCAAACGGCATATGCGTGGGTCTGGTGGCATAAGAAATGCGGTGTCCGAAGTCATCAAAGCTTTAAAGATCTTCTTTTCAGTCGAAAGTTGGCCTTGATTAAGCATCCCATCAAGGAATAGGAGATGTTTAGTCCAGAAGCTGAACCTTTGGCCTGCTGGTCGATCGACCTACCTGCCTGCTAGTCGATTTACTTACCCGCTGCACCACGAAAAAGTTCAAAAGAAGGAGGAGTGCTGAGTGCCAATGGCTGGTAATTTGCAATTTCAAACGTCTCTTTTCCAAACAGACACACATTCCTCCGGGAGCTCTAGTCGTTCTTTAATATTTTTTGAAACTGCCTAAATATCCCGAAGATCGTAGCCATTGCTATGGAATAACTTCCGTATGTATCACCTCTAACGGTGGCTTCTCTTCAAATTCAAGGTTGATTGTCCCGATCCGATCACTGCAAGAGCCCTCCCATAAACCGAAGAAAATCCAAACAAGCGCACCCGTCGTGCTTGGAGCAGGAAATAAAAGAAAGCCATGCAAATTCAAAGCTTAAAGTACACCGCCAGCCATGGCATCATCATTCGTCTTTAGTTTCTGTGACAATCCTGTCAAGGGTGACCTTAACCATCGTTGGGGCATTGTCCGCACGAACGCCAGCCGTTGACTCGTTTGGTGGTCTGAAGCGCCTTCACCAGTAATTTTTACTTTAAAATGCAAAAAGCTCTCCAGCTCTGCGAAGGACATTTACTGAACACACGGACACACACACACACAAACAGCAGATCTGCCTCAAAACAAACACTTTCATTAAAAATGCTAAAGGCATCTCCTCCACAACAGCCTCATTAAATCTCCAACCATCGGTGGCGGTGAACATCATTCGCCATCCAAGGAAGCGCTACAGAGGTGCCTGCGGGAGGCCCATCCGCCTACGGTGGAGTCCTTCGCTCGCTTGATTATTTAAATTAAATACACAGCAGCAAGGGTAAATATTTTTCTAGTTTAGAGGCAAAACCGAATGAGTTGGCGCAAGAAACACGCGGAAAAAGTCGTCGAAACAGAAAAGAGGGGAGATGGAGGAAAATATCATTCCCCCACTGTTGCCGCGCCTCAGCGGATGTATAAAAGATGAACCCCGTCTCACCTACCGGCACCGGGATCGGACACAACAAAATTACAAACCACGCCATGAGGAAGCAAACCAAACAAAGGCAGGAAGGGAGAGCGCACACAAGTCGAGAGGACAAAGCGCAGAAATTACTTTTAAAAAATTCAAATTAAAAATGTATGCTCTTTAAATAATTAGTGGGGAACGCGCGCGGGATAACACGGCCATTCCGACCAAACAAATGCGGCGAGGGTAGGCGCGGCTAATGGGATGATTCCAGCCAGCAAAAAGATAATCCGCTTACAAAAGACGGAGCATATCCTTTTGAATGAGAATGGCTGAGTTATTGCCCGTACGACTGGGGGGCGGTTCACTCGCTTCCCGTTGTCACGGGAATGTGCATTAATGAAATTCGGTCTCGTTGGCAAGGTAAACTGAATTCCTTAAGAGGATTAATCATTTTGAAATCCTTATGACGCCGACATGCGTATGCTAAGCAATTGAGAGACTTTTTTGCATTCCCACCGGGGGTGCACTCGTTTTCCGTTTTTTAATCTAAACAGTGATGAGACAGGTCTGATATTGATACGTGGGGTGCGCGTACTTATGGGGATTCGCTTGCGATGAGGGAGCGCAGGCCTCCCTTGCAATCAATCAGGATCAAAGAACTGATACAGGACTTATTGAGGTTATGACACGGTGGTGGGGGGTGGGAGTGAAATGAATGCTGAGGAGGATTTATAATTGATGAGAATGCTGAAAGGAAACTTCAGCCCATGTCGGGATGTCTTGATTGCAACAATGTATGGATGGTTGAGTGTAGAGGGCTTAAAGGAGACGTGAAAGGATTCGAAGTTGATCAAAGATGAAACGACTGCACTTTGAGTGCAGTTTTTTTTCATTTAAATATCAGAGAGTGAGCGTTGTGGTTAATTTCGAACACAATTCAAGTAATTAGTGAGAATTCCGGGCTTAGTCTTGCTTCCTGACAGCCTTAATCCGTCGTATCTGGTTGCGCCCTATGTATAGAACATGAAAGTTGAGAGTGATATGAATGAAAGATGATTTCAGCGTCAAATGAAATAAAACACGAGCTGCTCGCATGATAGTCGATAGAAGAAGAAGGAAGGAGCTATTTATAAGATAAGATGCGAACCATTTAAAGCAGTTGCAGGAGGTGTGGTTTAGAGCATTCACCAGTTCATCTGCAATTGTCAAAGGAAAGCATGCCCAATGGGTGAAATCTGTACAAGACCCCCATCAACGGAACTGCCTTGTCAACAACGCCTATAACTCCCCCTGAGGATCTGCAACTGTTTGTCCACGTTCTTATCAGTGAGGTTTCACCACTCACTTTACGGCAGATCAGATCCACACTCGCCAGCCATACATATGTCGATTTTAAGGCCGCATGTGACAATGTATATTGAGATGAGCTATACAGTGCCATGTCTAGCTGTCCTCTACCACGTACCGATCGTTAGGCAGCATCTTGGTGACTATGTGCGGCCCACGATACCGGGGCGTCAGCTTCATTGACTCGCCGGTAGCAGTGGGTTCATCCTCTACCAAAACGAGATCCTCTGCCTAGTATGACGTCGGCCGTTGACGTTTGACGTCGTTCCCCGATTTCTGGTTCTGCTGGACTTTCTTGATATTGGACAATGCTTCGCTTTGTCGTCTCCCCAGTTCGCCAGCCCCCATCCAGGTTCTTCGTCCCAGCTCCAAAAGCAGCTTGTTCCCCGAAAGGATCCTCGGCGTGTAGGCGAACAGCAGCTTGTCTGGACTCGCCTTTGTGGTGCAGTTTCGAAATGTATTCAGCCCCCATGTAAGCCCCCATGCCTGGATGTAAGATGCCCAATCGTTTCCACTTTCTCCCGAGTGCATGCACTTGAGAGACGAGAGAATAGTGCGGTTGCACCTTTCCACCTGACCGTTCGTTCTCGGTGTTCTGACAGCGGTCTTCGTGTGCTGCACGTCGTTCTGCCGACAGAACTGCTCGAACACCCCCGATATGAAGGCGGTTCCCCGATCGATCGCCAACCGTCGTGGCAGTTCAAAGTAATTGGTCACCTCGTTCAAGACTCCTAGAACGCCCTTGCTGTTGGTGGTCTTCACTGCCCGTAGGACAGTAATAATAATAATTGTTGGCGCTACAGTCCAAAGGGGTGTCAGGACCTAGCTTGCTCATCAACAACTCGTGTGGTGCGCGCTACTGTTCTCTCACGAATAGAAGGGACCTACAGTTTTTTGGCGACTCCGAACGGCGAAATTTGAGAAGCTTTCTTAGACAGTTATTACTCTTTGAGTGTTGTCAGCAGCTCGAAAGAGGTGGTGCCGTGAAAAATTCGAAAAATTGGTGTTAAGCTGGGAGTCGAACCTAGACCCTTCGGCGTGTGAGCGTCGCACTCTACCCACTACGCCACGGCAACTACAGGACAGTGTTCTTGGTGAAATTGTCCAACAAAGCCAAAACATACCCCGTCCCCCCTTTCCCCTTTGTGAACGGACAGAAGTGATCCAGATGCACGAATAGCAGCTGGACTCGCTCGATTGTGTGCAAATCTCCTCGGATTTGCCTCCTTTCCTCTTTGCACACCCGCACTCGACGCACAATTGAATATAGCTCCTTATAAAGCCTCGCACCTTTGAAAACCAAAAGGTTTTATTCAGCATGTTCAGCGTCTTCTCATCCGCGAAGTGACCTGCATCATCGTGACACAGTTTGAGTATCCGCCACCGTATCCCCTTGGGGACTACCCACCTTTCTGCTTCGTTCATCTTGCGGAACAGGCAGCAACCCCGCACTACATATCTCCTTCTTCTGCAGCTGTTTTTTCGCCGAGGTCATCTCCACTGCCTTCAAGGTAGGGATTACGCTTCGCAGCTTCGGGTCCTGCCACTGCATCGTTGCCACTGCATCGTTGCCACCCAATCCTTGTCCGGGATGTGTATGTTTAGGATCTAGGCGGGTGCGTCCTCCACCTCTCGCTCGTCATCCACGGGTTGTCGACTTAGCGCCTCCACGTGCGCGGGTCTCTTCTCTGGCTGATGAACCGTCTCGTAGTAGAATTCTTGTAGCTTTAGCCACCTTCGTTCTACCCGAGGTATCAGCTTCGACTTCGTGCTTGTGGACACTACGGCTTTGCAGTCCGTGACGACATTGAAGCGCTCTCCCAGAATATACACCCGGAAGCGATCCAAGCTCTCTACAATGGCCAGGACCTCGAGTTCGTATGTGTGGAACTTACTTTTAGCCACAGAAAGCTTTCCAGGTGGTCTTCCATCCTTCGTTGCAGAAGAATCCCAGCTAGCCCGAACGATCGATTGTCATAGAGCAATTTGATGTGCTACAGCTGATTGTAAGAATTGATGACGTTTCTCCGAGATCTTTCCTTTTGAAATGCTTGTTCAGTTCACCGGACCACAGTGGTGAAAAGTTTTCGTTGTAGTCAACGCCAGCTAGTTGGGAAAAAACCTTTTGGAACAAGTCTAGCTTTGAACGTTGAGACACTTCCATCGTAGTTGCGTTTGGTTTTAAGCACCCATTTGCAACTAATAGGTTTCTTTCCATTTGACAAATCCGCTGTTTCGAAAGTCTGATTTTCGACAAGCGAGATCGTCTCTTCACGCGTTTTTCGCCCTTTTCAAATGTACACTATTCTTGCTGGACAAAACTTGCTCAATGGTCGTTAGATTACTTCCCTTATGGCAACACAAACTTAATCTGACTTTTCAAAGCCTGTGATTCAAAGTCCTCAGTTCATCGGGAATCAGAGCTTGTTGCTCCGGATCGAATATGCTATCACCATCAACAAGGGGGTCTTCAATTTTAAAGACTTGGTCAAGGCTTTTCTAATGATTATTCACCAACAACTTTAAGAATTACTTACACCATTTGGTCAAGTCCAGCAGTCAAACGGAGCATTTACCTTTAGTTGTACGATAAAATGGGGTCTCTGAACCCCTCGTCTTTTGTTCGCAGTTAAACTGCCCACTGACATTCGATCTATCAGAGATGCTTAAAGGCTCTAAAGAACATTTGCTTAGAACATAAGCTTAGATTGCCATTCAGTGCTAATTTTGTGTAAAATATCACAATTGGCGCCCGAACGAAGTCCCTTGAGTAATGCAAGCACAGGCGGCTCTTGACACGATCGATAGCTGGTGTACCAGGAATGGGCTTTTCGTCAACCCTCTTAAAAGTGGGGTTGTTCTCTTTACGAGAAGGAGGAATATGACTGATTTGACTCAACTGGTACTTAAAGGCGTCAATATCCCACTTTCCAATGAAGCCAAATATCTAGGTGTTATCCTGGACAGTAAACTTCTCTGGAAAAGACACATTTGGACGAAAACCTCCAAGGCGCTGTCAGTCTTCTGGCAATGCAAGGGAGTTTTCGGCAATCATGGGGTCTATCACCCAAAAGATCCATTTGGATCTATACGGCAATGCTAAGACCACTCCTTTCTTATGCATCAGTCGTTTGGTGGAACAAGCTTTCGCGCAAATACGTGACTGCCGCTTTCACCAAGTTTCAAAGAACAGTTTGTCTAGGCTGCACAGGGGCTTTCCTCAGCACGCCTGGCTCTGCTCTTGATGCTCTGATTAATCCCCGCCCCCTTGAACTCCAGATCATGGGATGTACACTCAAGGCCATCTCTCGACTAAAAAGGAATGGTCTTTGGTTCCACTCGCACTGGAGCTATGATGACCTCGCACACCGCATCTCCTATGATACTACTCTCATGGACATGCTGTCTGATGCGAGGTCGCCAATAACACAGTTGCGACGCTTTTACAAAGTCGACTTTCCACGTGTCCTGGACTGGCTGTGGCCAGAAACTGAACCGGGAAAGGAATGTAGTCGGATTTTCACGGACGGCTCCAAGACAACGGAGGGTTCTGGAGCTGGAGCCTTCGTGGAAAACGACAACATTAGACGTCACGCCTCCTTAGAAAACTTCGCGTCGGTCTTCCCGGCGGAAGCCTTCGCGATCCTAATGGCCACCAACTACATTGTGAAGAATAGGTGGAAGAGAAGAAGTATCTGCGTCTGCAGCGACAGTCAAGCTGTGCTCAAGGCCTTACTCACTTCCAAGATAGTTCAGGAATGCAAGTCTTCCCTCAATTCGGTCGGCAGGCTGAATTCGCTAAGACTTGTCTGGGTCCCTGGTCATCACGGGATCCTGGGAAACGAAACTGCCGATGAACTAGCTAGGCTAGGTTCAGCAGAGGCATTCGTAGGACCCGAACGCGCCTTGGGATTACCCGCGTCCCTGGTCAGGGCCTCCGTCGATGGTTGGGTATCCCTACAGCACAACCAGAGATGGCGTGACTCTCCAGGATGCAGGGTGACCAAGAGTATGCTCCCAAACGTCTGCAAGAAATCCGCTTCTTTTCTGCTATCTCCAGCCAGAAACGAGTGCAGAAGACTTGTTGGAGTATTAATGGCACACTTTACCTTCGGTATGCACCTGAGTCGGCTTGGGCTTAGTGATGTCACACTCTGCGACGCCTGTGGAGAAGGTGAAGACACTTCAGAGCACTTTCTCTGTCAGTGTCCTGCTTTCGCTCGTATCAGGTGGCGGTAATTTGGCGCTGATGTGTTGGGAACTGAAAACCTAAGTTCTATATCACAGAAGCGCATCTTGGTTTTTCTTCGGAAAACCAAGAAATTACATTAAATGAAGATTACTGCCTGGTAGTACAATGGATCAGTATTTGAGTCTGAGTGATCCAGTGTAGTCGATCCCAACCTCCAACAAAAAAAAAAAAAAAAATGCAGGCACAGCCCTCTATCTCCATCTTCAGCAGTTTGACTGCTCAAATATTTAACCACTGTCATCAAACGCAGACCGAATCCAAAGATTAAGATGTTTACTTGTGGCATCAAGGAGTTGCCTCCAAAGTGCCACAAGCAACGCTACGCGCCCATCATTACAACAAGCAAGAACCTTTACACAACCCGCAACAGCTTGGTTCTTTTCAGTGCGCCACCACCACACCTCCATCTTCAACCGTTGAACACGCCAGGTATGCACACCATTTGGATGATGAACATCCTGCGGCTGCCTCGCTCACAACAATTGTGCATTTTTTCACCGCCAAGTACCACAACTTTGGCACTTTTGTGCAATAATTTTGCACAACAGCTTTTTAACAGCAACATCAGTTCGCCGAGCCCGACACAAAAGGATTTCCACTTGAATGCCGTGAAGGATGCGCCCTCGTCGGTGCCGTGTCCGTGGCGCTGTTTGTTACAATCCACAGGTGGATACAACGACGTGGCACTCGAGCACGATGAGTTTGCAACAATTCAGAGTGAGAAGTGGACGAGGTACGCTTGGGTGGCAAGACTGTCCCGTCCCTTCGCAGCTGAGGATGTCATGAAAATGAATGCGATTAACCGGAGAAGCGCTCACGTCAAACACGGGCCGGAGGCGGGGCAATCATCTGCTCCGTGCTCCCAAGCAAGACATAGCCTCTTCGGTTTGAATAATTAATATCGTTTTCGATAAATGCAATTTTCCTGGGGGCCGAATTGGACGGCGGCGTCTGCGGACGGCCTGCACATACGGCGGTGCTCAATCATCTCGGCCGTGTCGTCACGGCACATGCCACACACAGTCGCACACCGATACGCTGGGGAAATCAGGAGTCCGATTGCATGTTTAAGTAAATAATGACCTAGGAGTTAGATACATGTATCGTGTGAGGCGGCCGAGAAAGTCCTCAGGTCACGCTTCCTGGACCGCGCTCCGCGCCGAAGTTTGTTCTCCGGCGGGTTGGAGGGAGTGAAGGGATGTGCTCCATAGTTTCTGCCATGAATTCCTAATTAATTGCGGAGACGAGGATATGAATATTGATTGCGTTGTCCTTTCGGGAGGATGGCCTCCTTGGCGACCGAAGGAAATCGATACGAAGACATGGGTATTTGATTTCGATTGAGTGGGTTCTGCTTGATTTACTTCGGAGGCTCTTGTTGCGGTGCTGGCTTTAAAGGGGAGAGCTTTGGTGCGAAACTGAATGACGGTTGAAGGGAAGCTGCTATCGACTAACTTCAATTGGCCCGAGAAGAAGTCTGATGCAAAATAATGAACTCCCTGCACACGGATGGATTTCTCATTATGTAGCGGTTTTTCTTGTTTTTTTTTTCAATTAATTTTTTTTTTTTTTATCCATAATACAAGAGTTTACAAAGGCTATATGTTTCTGCGAAGCTGAGAGGCTTTTCTGCAGAAGGTTGTGTCTCAATTTCTGACAGTTATGCTTGTGTAAGCTTAGATTAAGACAAACTATAAATAATTTTTTTTACAAATTAATAATTATAATGAGAAGTTAATTGATTTGTGTTTAAAATATTTCAGTTCAATTCAAAAATGTAAACTTACTGTAACAGTTAAAAATTTTCATATGCTAGTTATACAGTTGTTTGTTAAAATTGACCAAATCAATTATTATTATGCAGGGGAAAACTGCCTTTCCTTCGTCGGCTTTTTTGGTCACTGTTGATTTTCAATGAAACTAGGTTATTTCATTGTTATTATCCCAACGTTTCGGCAGGGATTGCTGCCTTCATCAGGGGATCTTTTTTTTATTGAAACAATAAAACAAATTATGTTACATACATGCATAGTGACAATGCAATTTAACAAGTGGAAAATAACTTACATTAATTATGGATGGATGTCAATCTAAATGTTCTTTAAAATCACAAAAAAACAAAGTTCACAATAAAACAAAATATTGAGCACTTCCGTGTGTGAAGATAAGTCAAGAATGATTTGAAATTTGAAATTTGATTTAAATGCAATATGTCTAAGCCATTACAAGTGCTGAATATACGGCAGATATGTTCTGTATGTCCTGTTTCCTATTCATATTGTTGTTGGTCTTGATTATGTGCAGGGTTTCCAGAGTGTACCTTTTGCAAGTATGTTTTTCCGTTTGCAGGATTTTGACGTCATCAAGGTCGGGTAAATGGTTTGTCTGGACGCAGTGATTAGCTAATGCTGTTTTGACTGAGTTCTTGTTGTTGATGTCTGATTTATGACCAGCTAGTCTTTGACAAAGAAACTGTTTGGTGGTACGTATGTAGCATAAGTTGCAGGATTCGTTGTCATTGCCTTTACAGTTGATTTTGTAAACCAGATCAGTTTTGTTTCCTTTGTCTATATCTGGTTTGAGTCTGGTGAAAACCGATGCTAGTGTACTCGAAGACTTGAACGCTATTCTAATATTGTCACAGCTACCATCAATTATATTCTTAAAATTTGTCGACAATGTTGGGATGTACACCATGCTTTTATAGATATAATCTACTGTGGTGATTGTCTGTGTTTCGGAGTGTATGTTGTGTTTGTATTGTGTTATTAAGTTCCTAATAACATGCATCGGATAACCATTGTCCATAAGGATGTCTGTGATAATTCGTTCGTTTTTTGGAACTTACTGTCACTTAGCTTTAACACTTTTTTAACCAAGTTGGAAGCTGTGTTGATTATAATATGCTTGGCTTGGTTGGAGCGATAGTTGACTAGTCTTCCTGACGCTGTGTCTTTTTTGTACCAGTCGAAACAAAGGTGGTCATGTTCCCGATGAAGTTTAACGTCAAGAAACGCTATTGCGTTCATCTTTTCATATTCTACTGTGAATTTTACTCCGGAAACTCGCCCAGAGTTCGACGCTTCCTGCACTAAGCATAGAAGAAGAATGGAAACGTTGTCAAGAAGCCATCAAAGAAGCTGCCACTGATGTGCTGGGTTTCACGTCACCACCCAGAAGGAACCCATGGTTTGACGACGAATGCAGGCAAGCGCACGCAGCTAAACAAGACGCCTACAAGGCGACGCTGCATCGAACAACGCGAGCTGTTCGTGAACTCTACGAACAGAGAAGAAGGGAAGAGCACCGGCTTCTCAGAAGGAAGAAGAAGGAGCATGAGAAGCGCGCGGTCGAGGAAATGGAAAGGTGCTTTGGCAGGAATGAAGTCCAAAAGTTTTACCGAAAGGTAAAACAGCTATCCGGAGGATACAAGGTTAGGACCAAGGCCTGCCGGGACCAAAAAGGACAACTCGTAGTAGAGTCGCAGTCTGTGCCGAGAATCTGGAAGGATCATTTCTGCAGACTCTTTAACGGCGATGACGGCCCAAATACCGCTGTTAGGCAGAATGTTGCACTCAATTTGGACGATGATAGACAAGCATTCCGTCCCCCCGACTTAGACGAGGTGAAGATAGCAATATCCAAGCTAAAGTCGAACAAAGCTACTGGAGCGGACGGACTGTCCGCAGAACTATTTAAAGCAGCTGGAGATGACCTGGTTGGGCGCATGCACCAGCTCATCTGTAAGATATGGTCGGAGGAAAGCATGCCCGATGAGTGGAATCTCTGCGTCGTTTGCCCGGTCCACAAAAAAGGAGACCCCTTTGACTGCGCCAACTACAGAGGGATTAGTCTCCTGAACATCGCATACAAGATCCTCTCTGCTGTATTGTGTGAGCGTCTGAAACCATTTGTCCATGAACTGATAGGTCCCTATCAGTGTGGTTTCAGACCAGGGAAGTCCACAATAGACCAAATCTTCACATTACGGCAGATCCTGGAAAAGACCCAAGAAATGAAAATTGACACTCACCACCTATTCGTCGATTTCAAGGCTGCATATGACAGTGTGCATAGAGACGAGCTATACAGTGCCATGTCTAGTTTTGGCATTCCTACCAAACTCGTCAGATTGTGTAGGATGACGATGGAGAACTCTCGCTGCTCCGTCAAGGTCGGTACCGAACTCACCGAGACCTTCAATGTCAAAAAAGGTTTTAGACAAGGCGACGCACTGTCATGTGACTTCTTTAACATCATCCTCGAGAAGATCGTGCGTAACTCACAAGTCAACACCAGAGGCACGATCTTCCAGAAGTCAGTTCAATTGTTAGCTTACGCTGATGACATTGACGTGATTGGACGAACACAGCGAGCCGTCAATGAGGCGTTTGCTGGCATTGAAGCGGAAGCGGCTAAAATGGGTCTTGCGGTAAATGAGGGCAAAACGAAGTACATGCTGTCATCAAGAAAGGACACACAACATCGACGTCTCGGACGGAGCGTCACACTAGGCAGCAGAAACTTCGAGGTAGTTAAGGACTTCGTCTACCTCGGCTCCGCGGTAAACAGGGACAACAACATCAGTACCGAAATCAAACGCAGAATCACTCTTGCCAACCGCTGTTTCTTTGGGCTCAAGAGGCAATTGAGTAATAAAGCCCTCTCTCGAAGGACTAAACTGGCTTTATATAACAGCTTGATCATCCCCGTCCTACTTTATGGCGCGGAATCTTTCACGTTGGCAAAGGCGAAGGAGAAAGCCCTTAGCCTCTTCGAGAGAAAAGTATTGCGTGCGATTTTTGGTCCTGTTTGCGTTGAGGGCATCTGGAGGAGAAGATTTAATGACGAACTCTATGGGCTGTACGGCGACATGCGCCTGGGTAAGCGTCTACGGATACAACGCTTAAGATGGCTAGGCCATGTAGAGCGTATGGACACCACTGCTCCGGCCCGAAAAGTCTTTGAATCCGAGCCATTGGGACAACGCAACAGAGGACGGCCTAGACTGAAGTGGCGCACACAAGTGGAGAAGGACCTCAACCAACTTGGAGTGCGCAACTGGAGACAGCTGGCGAAAGATCGTGCTGGCTGGAGAGGCATGTTGGTTGAGGCCCAGGTCCACCCCGGACTGTAGCGCCACAAGAAGAAGAAGAAGAATTTTACTTTGTCATTAAAATTGTTAAGAGCAATCAGCAAACTGTCTATGCAGTTGCCTATAACCTAGTTTCATATGCTAGTTATAGTTCAGTTCTTGTATTTAGAAAATAATATGTGATATATTTCCTTCTAGTTTTGGGATATTCGACATTTCTAAGTTCTTGAACAAGCTTAGCGTTTTTTTTTTTGATTTGAAAAAAAAAAACACTAATAATTAATGGGAAAGTAAAAACATTTTATTCAAAGTACTAGCCATTGTTTTCTACACACAAAAGACAAAAAGACGGAAGAGAGATAATTGTCTACCTTATACATGATTGGAAATGACATTAAGGTACTTCCACGAGTGCAGTGCTTACCATCGTGTCAGCAACGAACCATCACGAGTGCTAACAAGCTTACCATCATGCCAGCAACAACAGCAAAAGTCCCAGTCAAAGATTTGCAAAACTAAACTCAACAACCATTACCTGCACACTCTCGAGCTCGAAACTCATGAACTAGGTGATCTTTGAACGTAACAGATCACTCAATAAATCCCTTGACATATGGAGGGCGCCACTAACATGAAATCCATAGTCGACGAGATATTTGTTTGAAAAGGCACCTTTAATACGTCCCGTGACTTCTTGAGGGATGTGCTATCATTTCCGACGGACTTTTCCATCACACCGCTGTAGTAGTAAACGAATATTGGTCCCCATGTGCACCGCGGATCAGAATCTACAGCCTCATCGCAAACTTCGTTTTTCAAATTCCCATGAAATGTTGTTGGCTCCTTCCATCCTTCTACAGATATACCGGTATTAAATAAACGTTTTTTTTTTTTGAAAATAAAACACTAATTTTTAATGGGAAAGTAAAAACATTTTATTGAAAGTATTGGCCATTGTTTTCTACACATTTTGACCACCTTTCTGACAATTTGTGAATATCACGCCAATAAAATTGTTCGTCTTTTAAAGCAAACCAATCAGATACCCAATTTTCGACCGCCTCGTAGGAATCAAAGTGCTGCTCAGACAATGCGTGTCCCATCGATGAAAACAAATGGTAGTCGGAAGGAGACAAGTCTGGTGAACACGGCGGGTGGGGTAGGTGCTCCCAGCCAAGTGTGTTGATTGTATCCTGAACCGGTTTTACTTTGTGTGCAGGTGCATTGTCATGAAGCAAAATTACCTTGCCGTGTCTTCTGGCCCATTCTGGTCGTTTCTCGATCAATGCATAGTTCAAATTGTTGTCGGTAGCGATCAGTATTAAGGGTTTCACCAGGTTTTAGAAGCGCGTGGTACAGCTCACCTTTCTGGTCCTACCAAACACACAGCATTGTCTTCTTGCGGAATTGATCTGGTTTTGCAGTCCATGTTGATGGTTGTCCCAGATTAACCCATGATTTTTTTCATTAAGGATTCTTAAAATAAATCCATTTTTCATCGCCAGTAACAATCCGATGCAAAACCGATTTTCTTTCGTGTCTTTGAAGCAAAATTTCACAAGTGTTTTTTCGGTTTTCCGTCTGTCTTTCATTCAATTCATGTGGCACCCATTTTCCACACTTTTGGATCTTTCCCATAGCTTTTCAACTTTCAGAAATTGTTAATTGTGCAACATTTAACATTGCTGCCACTTTCTTTTGACTCAAAGTGTCATCTCCATCCAATATCGTTTGCAATTCGGCGTCTTCAAACTTTTTTGGTGGTCTTCCACGTTCTTCATTTCTCACATCAAAATCATTATTTCTGAACCCATCGCACTTCCTGGATGGCGGTAATGTCTGCCTTGTAGCAGTCAAGGGCCTCCGCAAGTTGTTCGGCTGCACGTGGCCTGCTAAGGGACCTCACATTCCACGTGCATGTTGCTTCTCATAGAGCATGATCACCATATGCCTCGACAAGCATTCGATGCGACTCTGCAGAACTTTTCTTCAAATGAAAACAAAAATGAATGCTTTCCGCAAATCATCACTTTCTGGTACAAAATTCGACATTTTAAACACGATAAAAAAATATGATGTTGTCTGTTCAATGACTTGATGTATTCTTCTTCTTCTTCTTCTTGTGGCGCTACAGTCCGGGGTGGACCTGGGCCTCAACCAACATGCCTCTCCAGCCAGCACGATCTTTCGCCAGCTGTCTCCAGTTGCGCACTCCAAGTTGGTTGACGTCCTTCTCCACTTGTGTGCGCCACTTCAGTCTAGGTCGTCCTCTGTTGCGTTGTCCCAATGGCACGGATTCAAAGACTTTTCGGGTCGGAGCAGTGGTGTCCATACGCTCTACATGGCCTAGCCATCTTAAGCGTTGTATCCGTAGACGCTTAACCAGGCGCATGTCGCTGTACAGCCTATAGAGTTCGTCATTAAATCTTCTCCTACAGATGCCATCAACGCAAACAGGACCAAAAATCGCACGCAAAACTTTTCTCTCGAAAAGGCTAAGGGCTTCCTCATCCGCCTTTGCTAACGTCCAAGATTCTGCGCCATATAGTAGGACGGGGATGATCAAGCTGTTATATAAAGCCAGTTTAGTCCTTCGAGAGAGGGCTTTATTACTCAATTGCCTCTTGAGCCCAAAGAAACAGCGGTTGGCAAGAGTGATTCTGCGTTTGATTTCGGTACTGATGTTGTTGTCCCTGTTTACCGCGGAGCCAAGGTAGACGAAGTCCTTGACTACCTCGAAGTTTCTGCTGCCTAGTGTGACGCTCCGTCCGAGACGTCGATGTTGTGTGTCCTTTCTTGATGACAGCATGTACTTCGTTTTGCCCTCATTTACCGCAAGACCCATTTTAGCCGCTTCCGCTTCAATGCCAGCAAACGCCTCATTGACGGCTCGCTGTGTTCGTCCAATCACGTCAATGTCATCAGCGTAAGCTAACAATTGAACTGACTTCTGGAAGATCGTGCCTCTGGTGTTGACTTGTGAGTTACGCACGATCTTCTCGAGGATGATGTTAAAGAAGTCACATGACAGTGCGTCGCCTTGTCTAAAACCTTTTTTGACATTGAAGGTCTCGGTGAGTTCGGTACCGACCTTGACGGAGCAGCGAGAGTTCTCCATCGTCATCCTACACAATCTGACGAGTTTGGTAGGAATGCCAAAACTAGACATGGCACTGTATAGCTCGTCTCTATGCACACTGTCATATGCAGCCTTGAAATCGACGAATAGGTGGTGAGTGTCAATTTGCATTTCTTGCGTCTTTTCCAGGATCTGCCGTAATGTGAAGATCTGGTCTATTGTGGACTTCCCTGGTCTGAATCCACACTGATAGGGACCTATCAGGTCATGGACAAATGGTTTCAGACGCTCACACAATACGGCAGAGAGGATCTTGTATGCGATGTTCAGGAGACTAATCCCTCTGTAGTTGGCGCAGTCAAAGGGGTCTCCTTTCTTGTGGAACGGGCAAATGACGCTAAGATGTATACTAAATATTTTTCACAGATGTCATAGCAAGCAAACAAAAAACAAATAAGGGCTCGTTCACAACAAATGTTCCCTATCGAGACATTTGTACCTTGACGCTCACTTCATACCGATATACCTGGTAGTCGTAGCCTTCAACGGTGGATTTGTCTTAGCACATTCGGGGAACTAAGACAAACTTCAACAATTGAGTACACCAAGCAGTCATCATGTTTAGATGGAACGACACCTCTTTAAGGGCTAAAAAGGTCCAACATGCGACAGTTTTGTTGGTCCACACATCCAACGAGTTAGAACTGTGTCTCATTACAGACAAGACAATATTACACCACAGCCGCTTGGGCCGAGCGGTGTCACCGTGTCATGATGGAACGACACCTCCTTAAGGGCTAACAGGGCCCAACATGCGACAGTTTTGTTGGTCCACACATCCAACGAGTTAGAACTATGTCTCATTACAGACAAGACAATATTACACTACAGCCGCTTGGGCTGAGCGGTGTCACCGTGTCATGCCTTCAACGCGGGAGGTCACACAATGTGCAGAGCACGACTTTCAAATAGTGGATGATTTTCTTTGGCGTCGAGGGAAACTCTATAGAAGAAGTTTACCAGGCTTACCATAGTTTCGTAGTACCATATATCGTGAAGGTCATCCAAAGTGAATTGTTGTTCCGGAAACCATTGATGCTGTGCGCCAAGTGATATTGTATATCCACTTTCTTTCCCTTGTTAAGAATCGGTGCATAATCCCTTCCTTTGATGTTTTCCAAGAAGCCGTTCCGAGGTGAAAAATCGCCTTTCGACATCCCTCAGTTTCGCCTCGTACGGCACCCAATTTCCTTGCTTTTCAATCAATCCATGTTAATTGTTTGCTGAGTCTCTTCCAACCATTCTTCGATTTGCGTATAACGTGGATCTTGATCTAGTAAGGCCTTAAATTCTACATCTTCAAATTTTCTTGGGTTGACCATAACGCTTTTTGCCTTTGACGTTAAAATTCTTAACACTGAAACGTTACGTAACGTTACGTAACGTTACGTACGTTACGTTACGTACGTTACGTTACGTACGTTACGTTACGTTAAACGTTAACGAAACCAGTCTCTGCATGATTTTTCGGTCGAAGCAGATTCACTATAAACTTCTCCAAGCACTCGATGGGCTTCAGCTGCACTTTCTTTCAATTACAAAGAGTATTAAAAGTTCCCGCAAAAGCAGTTTTTTCTTAATAAAAATCATTCACTATCGAAAAGGCAAAAAATGTTTTTTTAAGCAGACTTATCATTACTGAAAAGTACCACACCTTTCCAGTGAACTTGTTAATCACTTCCAAGATCCGAAACAACTTGCAGGTGGTGCCATCTTTTGAACACGAACCGAAGCCGTTACCCCAATGTAACCACACGGCGAACTCACAAATCTAATTTTTTTGCAAGTATTTCTACCCATTCACACACATATATACATTTGGCAGAGCATCCTGACTTTCACAAGGGCTAGATGCCAAAAACTGAAAAAAACATACAACGCTATCTGGTCACACTGTTTCAGAATTATGCACCTCCTACACGTATGCAACGAAAAATAAAACATTTATTGCGAATTTCATTTAAATGACACAACTCGTCTGCTAGGAGTTCTAGGGATTACCCATTTCAAATTCGTAAGCCCAGTCGTCCAGTTAAACATTACCTCTCCTGCGACTGAGTGCCTTGCTGTGAATGGCTGCGGCTGGCGGGACAACAAATCAGTCATGATGATACAATTCCGCCCCACACGCATATCTCGTCTAGCCTCCAAAACGGCTGAAAACACATCCCCCAAGAGACGGCTTTGCGGGTCCATCTATTGAGGCTTAAATTAATTAGCAATAACTCGTTGGCGCAGCCTGCGGTCAGATGTTTTAGCTCACCGATTGCGACTATCGTAAATAGCAGAGCTGCCGCCGCTGTGCAGTTCGCAGTTAATTCGCCCCGTCCACAACAAAGTTTTGGCTTTTTTACCGGTTTTTGTTGTCCCCTGCCATCGCTGATGTTGCAATTAATTGAATTACCGTCGCACACGTAGGGGAAATTAATTTGTCGCAGTTTTGCTCACAGCAACGACACCCGTGCCCTGCATGGCGCCCAGCGCGCACACAGCTCCCCCTCATCTGGAGGAAAATTATATTTTCGCGAATTTATAACAATAACTGCAGAGGGTGTAGCTCACGGCACTCGGGTTGTGTCCCGACGCATCGCAATTGTGAGTTCCGTTAAAAATACAGCACCTTGCCAGACCGGGATGGGTGTGCCCCACTCGCCCGTGATCGTAATGAGATTATTTAGCCATTATACGCAGAGGTAATGACATCTACGCGTAGCTGGGAATGGTGGGCGACGGTGGACGTGAGGGCACGTACGGGGGTTGTCATAGCTGCGGAGCTAATTATCATTATTCATTAAGTTAATTTTGCCGACGCGCAGCAGGGTGTTCGAGTGCAGATAAGAGAAGGGTACGTCACGACCCCGCCGGTTTGCTGTTGTCGACGGTAGGTGCCGCAGGGTTCTCTGATAATTAGGAATTATTTTAACGTTCCTATTTTAATTACGAGGAACGATTGCTTTCGCTTTTATCAGCGGAGTCGGCGTGTTAATGATGAACGCTGCTGCCCGACGCTGTGTGTGCGCTGTGCTGCTGCGGTGGGAGATAGAATTTTGAAATCAGAGTTGGTTTCATTCGGCTGCAGCAGAAGTTTTTGTTTCAATTGTGTGGCAGTGCGTTGAATGCGAGTTAGCGGGAAGGCGTCAACGTGTGCGATCGAGATATTTGATTATGCAGATGCTAGTCCTCCAAATGTCATTCATACACTCTGTAATCGGGGTTTTGTAGAGGTAGATCTATTTAGAGCCGCTGTTGCGCAAAAATGGCTCCTATGAGTTGAGTTCACCTTTGGCCAAAGGCTATTGGAAGCTTGTCTTGAGCAGAGGGAAATGGAATTCCAGTCCAAGTATATATAAGGTTATCAAATATCTCCCTTCCATTTGTATTTTGTCTTTTTTTTTCGGCTATGTACAAAGCACTGCAGGGCTTGTATCTGGCAACACAAGACATAAGTTTAAAGGTCTTGACATAACCTACAAAACGACGCTTTGCATGATTTGTTTGGATATCGCGTTCAGTTATAGACGTGTAAACATGGAGCTCACTAACGCCGAAGTTAGCGCTATTTTAAAGTTTTTCTTCGTTAAAGGCAAATTCGCCAGAGAAACGTTCCAAGAGATGAATAGTGTTTTGAGGGATGGTACTCTAACACTTCGAACCGCGGAGGAATGGCTTCGACGATTTAGAGTCGGTCAAAACGACACCATGGATAAGCCAGCCGGCGGAAGACCTGTGACGACGAATACCGATCGAATTATGGAAATCATCGAGTTAAACCGGCATGTGGCATCTCGTAACATCGACGAAGGAGAAACTCATCCACTATTCGAAAGCACGACTTAGCATATGATGGGACCTGCGGCGAGTGGTTTAAAACGAGCTGCTTAGACTCGGTGAAATCTCCTTCTTCTTCTTCTTCTTCTTCTTGTGGCGCTACAGTCCGGGGTGGACCTGAGCCTCAACCAACATGCCTCTCCAGCCAGCACGATCTTTCGCCAGCTGTCTCCAGTTCCGCACTCCAAGTTGATTGAGGTCCTTCTCCACTTGTGTGCGCCACTTTAGTCTAGGTCGTCCTCTGTTACATTGTCCCAATGGCACGGATTCAAAAACTTTTCGGGCCGGAGCAGTGGTGTCCATGCGCTCTACATGGCCTAGCCATCTTAAGCGTTGTATCCGTAGATGCTTAACCAGGCGCATGTCGCCGTACAGCCCATAGAGTTCGTCATCAAATCTTCTCTTCCAGATGCCCTCAACGCAAACAGGACCAAAAATCGCAAGCAATACTTTTCTCTCGAAAAGACTAAGGGCTTTCTCCTCTGCCTTTGCCAACGTGAAAGATTCCGCGCCATAAAGTAGGACGAGGATGATCAAGCTTTTATATAAAGCGAGCTTAGTCCTTCGAGAGAGGGCTTTATTACTCAATTGCCTCTTGAGCCCAAAGAAACAGCGGTTGGCAAGAGTGATTCTGCGTTTGATTTCGGTACTGATGTTGTTGTCCCTGTTTACCGCGGAGCCGAGGTAGAAGAAGTCCTTGACTACCTCGAAGTTTCTGCTGCCTAGTGTGAGGCTCCGTCCGAGACGTCGATGTTGTGTGTCCTTCCCTGATGACAGCAAGTACTTAGTTTTGCCCTCATATACCGCCAGACCCATCTTAGCCGCTTCCGCTTCAATGCCAGCAAACGCCTCATTGACGGCTCGCTGTGTTCGTCCAATCACGTCAATGTCATCAGCATAAGCTAACAGTTGAACTGACTTCTGGAAGATCGTGCCTCTGGTGTTGACTTGTGAGTTACGCACGATCTTCTCGAGGATGATGTTAAAGAAGTCACATGACAGTGCGTCGCCTTGTCTAAAACCTTTTTTGACATTGAAGGTCTCGGTGAGTTCGTTACCGACCTTGATGGAGCAGCGAGAATTCTCCATCGTCATTCTACACAAACTGACTAATTTGGTAGGAATGAAAAAACTAGATATGGCACTGTATAGCTCGTCTCTATGCACACTGTCATATGCAGCCTTGAAATCGACGAATAGGTGGTGAGTGTCAATTTTCATTTCTTGGGTCTTTTCCAGGATCTGCCGTAATGAGAAGATCTGGTCTATTGTGGACTTCCCTGGCCTGAAACCACACTGATAGGGACCTATCAGGTCATGGACAAATGGTTTCAGATGCTCACACAATACGGCAGAGAGGATCTTGTATGCAATGTTCAGGAGACTTATCCCTCGATAGTTGGCGCAGTCAAAGAGATGTCCTTTCTTGTGAACTGGGTGAACGACGCTGAGATTCCACTCATCGGGCATGCTTTCCTCCGACCATATCTTACAGATGAGCTGGTGCAAGCGCCCAACCAGGTCATCTCCAGCTGCTTTAAATAGTTCTGCGGACAGTCCTTCCGCTCCAGCAGTTTTGTTTGACTTCAGCTTGGATATTGCTATCTTCACCTCGTCTAAGTCGGGGGGACGGAATGCTTGTCTATCATCGTCCAAATTGAGTGGAACCTTCTGCCTAACAGCGGTATTTGGCCCGTCATCGCCGTTAAGGAATCTGCAGAAATGATCCTTCCAGATTCTCAGCACAGACTGCGACTCTACTACGAGTTGTCCTTTTTGGTCCCGGCAGGCCTTGGTCCTAACCTTGTATCCTCCGGATAGCTGTTTTACCTTTCGGTAAAACTTTTGGACTTCATTCCTGCCAAAGCACCTTTCCATTTCCTCGACCGCGCGCTTCTCATGCTCCTTCTTCTTCCTTCTGAGAAGCCGGTGCTCTTCCCTTCTTCTCTGTTCGTAGAGTTCACGAACAGCCCGCGTTGTTCGATGCAGCGTCGCCTTATAGGCGTCTTCTTTAGCTGCGTGCGCTTGCCTGCACTCGTCGTCAAACCATGGGTTCCATCTGGGTGGTGACGTGAAACCCAGCACATCAGTGGCAGCTTCTTTGATGGCTTCTTGACAATGTTTCCATTCTTCTTCTATGCCTCGTGCAGGAAGCGTCGAACACTGAGCGAGTTTCAGGAAGACTCGGTCGGCAAAATTTCCAGCACTCGGCTGCGATTGTAGCTTTTCGAGGTCAAACCGTTTTGACCTGTCTCGACTCCGTTGCTCTCTCGATATCCGGGTTCTTACCTTGACTACAACAAGGTGATGATCCGAGTCGATGTTAGCACTTTGAAAGTTTCGAACATCTACAATACTGGAGAAGTGTCTGACCTCGATCGCCGTGGCGTAGTGAGTAGAGTGAGACGCTCACTCACCGAAGGGTCTAGGTTCGTCTCCCAGCTCAACATCAATTTTTCGAATTTTTCACGGCACCACCTCTTTCGAGCTGCTGACAGCACTCAAGGAGTGAAACAACTATCTAAGAAAGCTTCTTAATTTTCGCCGTTCGGAGTCGGTAAAAAACTACAGGGCCCTTCTACTTGTGAGAGAAGAATAGAGCGCACAGTACGAGTAGTTAATGAGCAAGCTAGGCCTTGGTCCCCCTTTGGACTGTAGCGCCAACAATTATTTTTATTATGTCTGACGTCGATCGCAACGTGATCAATCTGGTTAACGGTTGATTGATCAGGAGATCACCAGGTCCCTTTGTGAATGTCCAGGTGTGGGATCCGCGTGCTAGCCACAGAGAGGTTCTGCCCCGAGGAGAAGTCCAACAGCCTGAGTCCGTTTCCGGATGTGTTGTCGTGCACGCTGTATTTACCCATGACTCCATCAAGAATGTCCTCCTTTCCCAGCTGAGCGATGAAATCTCCTAGAACGATCTTGGTGTCATAGCTGGGGCATCGATCGTATGTTCTTTCTAGGAGATCATAGAAGTCATCCTTGGTGTTGTCGTCCTTCTCCTTTGTCGGGGCGTGAGCGCATATTAGGTTGATGTTCCCGAATTCACCCTTGATGCGGATTGTCATGAGGTGTTCGCTGACGGGGTCGTAGCTCAAAACTTTTTGCCTAAGTCTGCCTCGAACAACAAATCCGCATCCGAATAAGCGCTGCCTTCTCTCTCTTTCGCAATTGCTGTAGTAGATACCGCAGTTCTTCATCGTTTTTATGGCAGGTCCATCCCATCGCACTTCCTGGATGGCGGTAATGTCCGCCTTATAGCAGTCAAGGGCCTCCGCAAGTTGTTCGGCTGCACGTGGCCTGTTAAGGGACACACACATTCCACGTGCAAAACCGAAAATCATTGTTCTTAAAACGTTTGCTGGGGTCGTCAACAGTTGGTCCTCCATTATCCGAGGCATTTCGACGTTTTTGAATTAAAGGTTTTTTACGTGGTGAGGAAGTTAAACTCGCGCACAACCCACAGACTGGTAGGCCAGGCCCATTTTTTAAACCCTCGGGCAGAGAGGCTCGCTGCATACATTGGTTCACCATACAACGGGTGTTGCAATGGCTATCTAGGGGGCGCCGCGAAGAGGCTGTATGTCAGCTTGACCTGTGCACTAACGAGGATAGCCCGGCGAAATCATTGATGGGAAATGTTTGAGACATGTACTGCATAAAACGCAGTCAGAAACAACAGAAAGGCATGACCAGGTGATTTTGACAAGAAAGTGACAACGTTCGGACCCACGTAGCTGTAGCGGCCAAAAACTGCCTGTAAACTCAGATATGGGAAGTCTTGCTCCACTTGTCATATTCATCAGACCTTGCTCCTTTCAAATTTTGGCTTTTTCGACGGACGCAAAAGGATATAGGTCTTTTACAGAAATCGAAGAATGTCGAATGGAATGTGACTGAATCGATTACAGAGAAGCCTCAGTTCCAAAACGTGGACACAAGTGATTGCTTTCAGCGGGGTGTTTTATTTTTTCAATTTTTGAAGACAAGAAGATTCTTGGAGGGCCTTGTTTAATGACAAACAAAACGTGTTTTGTGTCTCTGAAGAATGTGCACTACAACGCCATCTCCAAACGTCATCTGTGGGACGCAGCGCTTGAAAATTAATAACAATAATTGGAAGGCACATGGGGACCAGGGCCTAGCTCTCTCATCAACTACTCGTGTTGCGCGCGCTACCGTTCTCTCACGAGTTTAAGCGCTTGGCAATTGCTTAATGCATTTCTTCCGTGGATCGTGTCTGGGATACTGAGTAGAACCGCTATAGTGTGTGATTGGTGGAAACCACTAATTCAATCAACTCGTTTTCAAAACCAACCGAAGTCCTGAAACTAATACTCCGCCGCGATGTCCCAAAAACAAACAGCACACAAATGTATCACCACTGCCCAGAAACAATTCCCAATCCCCACTGCGTTTCCTCAACAGGAACAAGCCATCCTTTGTCTCGGAAGAAGAGAAGCGACAACGACAACGACAACGAAGCTGCTGTGCAATTGCTAACAAGCTCAGAGGGACACACACAGTCCTGGGCAGACTTGTTCCCGATCCCGTCGCCGTTCCTTCCGTTCTAACGCACACACATTGTCTTGCTCGTTCCATTTTTTCCTCGCAGCTTGTTTCATTACGTTGACGACAATTGCAAGCAGCACAACGAGAAAGTTTGCTGTCACCTCCCCGCACGCACCCGCTGCAACACGCTGACCGTCCGAGCGTAACCTCCCGAACATATTGACATGACTTTGGAATTTTCCTTATCTTCTCGTAATCGAATTGAAAATTGGATTTCGTTCGAACTAGACAACGGGCGCTCCAGCGTGGCATGTCCTTCTCCGTTTCGTTGCCGTCACCGTTGTCGTGTGCCACGGCCAGGGTGCGCACTGAGGACGATTGCGTTTGACATGGCAACGACTGCGGACGACCCTCAGCAGCAAGGAGCGCTGAATGGAATCGCAATTATAAGGATTTTCGCGAAATTGACCGATTTGCGATTGTTAAATTGTCCCTGTGACATAAAAATCAATTCCTCAGCCCGGAAATAAGCGCTATCTGTGGGCTGATATAATGCTGAGTCAGCGGTTGGACGACGACGCTGCAAGCTTCCCATCAGGTAATTAGCCCTGCGCACATTATGCCGCCCCCTCGAAGGTCCCTAACGACGGTGGTAATGCCGCACATCAGGATAATGCGGTAAATTATCCGAAAATGACGATTAAATTAGTGCTTAGGTGCTAAGCAGACAGGAAGTAACTGAAAGACTTTCCGGGGCGTCGCTAGGATTTTTATTTCGTCTTCCGCGCGCATTGTTCTTCTCCTCCGGAAGTACGGGCTGCGCTTGCTTTTTCTAGCTAATTACACCCCGGGGGAGGAGCAGCCGCTCCCCTGGCAATGTTCGGGGAGTATCATAACTTCCAAGTTATTGAATCGTCTGGCCGAGGCGACTGCGGTGCGCGCAGTGCCTTCATCGAAGCGAAACGAGCAAAAATGACGGATTATCCGACGGATCGGGGGGAGGGTGTGCTTTATTTGAGTTGCAGACAGGAATCTTTTTTCGGGTCCTTTCTCTCGTCTGCAGCGGCGCGGTGTTGGCTCGCCTCGCCAGTGCCGCGGTGGATCAACAAGGATACGAGTGTATTTGCACTTAATGACAGTAACAAAGAGTTGATGATTAATTCTTATCTCATGAGGGGAATGAAGTGGTTGTGTGGGAGGGGACTGCTGGTCGGAGTGATAAATTAGAATGGAATGGGTTCATTTGCACACCGCCAGGAGCCAAGTTATTTATTCCTTTTAAGCTGTCGTATGTCATTCGAGGATCCGGAGAGCAATGCTTCCTGTCAAAATGTGGAAGTGGATGTTTATTGAGTTGGCTTTAGTTTTGGCAGAGAGAGCAGGCAGTATGTGTCCCCCCGTCTGAAGGCGATGAACTTCAGTTCTTCGTCAACTTGAGCGACGGCGTTAGTTGTCTTCGAATTTTTGGTGGGGTGGTTGAAAATTCTTGGGGGGTGGTAGTTGTGGGAGTGGCTTTACTGTTAACTGGAGGGTAATAATTTCTACTTATCTATCTCTTCTTGCAAATGGCATTTTAATCCAGCTTCGAGGAGTGATGTTTTTGTGGAGAGGTCATAGTGTTCAATTTCATCCAAAACTCTTTCTCTGTCATTTAAAATAACCGCGGAGGAGGATAGTACTGAAGGCACAAACAAATAATCATCTGTAAGGCATGGTCGAACGTCAACAGAAAGAAGGATTTAACAATAATAATAATTGGTTGGTGCTCTACTAGATAGGGCCTACCTCTTTCATCAACTACTCGTGTTGTGGGCGCTACTGTTCTCTCTTGACCTACAGTTTTTTTTCGATACCGAACGGTAAAGTTTGAGAAGCTTTCTTAGACAGTTATTACTCTGAGTGTTGTCAGCAGCTCGAAAGAGATCGTACCGTGAAAAACGTGGTACCAGAAAAAGCTGGATCCTTTTCGTGGGAGCGTTGCACTCTATCCACTACGCCACGGCGGCCACTAGAAAAAAGAATTAATATCGGTTTCTGGCGACGTGTGTGAATGATTGGCATCATTTGTGAAGAACTTCGTTTCAAGCTGCGGAAGTATCCGAAGCCTTTTTGGTCTCTAGAAAGAAAGACAGCAGCGCACGACTTGTTGGCGTACAAACGAGACACTTCACTTTCGCTAACCTCTTAAGTGTGCTTGGGCTATGTGATGCTACCCTTTGTGACACCTGTGGAGGAGATCAACCCTGCAGAGTATTTCATCGGTCATTGTCCCGCCTTCGATCAAATCAAGTGGCGGCTGTTTGCTGCTGATGTGGTCAGAGCTAAAAACTGAGGCTCTCTAAAATAAAACCGCTTGGTTACATTCCGCAGACCAAAGTATTGTCTGGTTTGAGCGTTCCAGTGCAGTGTTTCCCAATTTCCAACAAAACAGAAAAGCGTCGGAAGTCTGCTCCAGGGCAGGTCTTCACTCAATCGTTAGGATCATGAAGTTAAAATTTACAGTCACAAATTGTTTGTCGAGTTAAAGCCTCAAAATAATTGAAGGCGTGCAGAAAGCTGATCTATATGGCGCCAGGAGTTATAATTGCACCCCGTACACACTCTTGAGATTGGGAAGGAGAAATATTGAGAACTCTCGTTTTTCCCTTAAGGTTTTAGACTTGTTTCGTCTCGTAATTGCGTGGCGAGACCGCCGTGGCGTAGTGGGTAGAGTGCGATGCTCACACGCCGAAGCTTCTAGGTTCGATTTCCAGCTGAACACCTAGAATTTTTCACGGCACCACCTCTTTCGAGCTGCTGACAACACTCAAAGAGTAATAACTGCCTAAGAATGCTTGTCGAAAATTCGCCGTTCGGAGTCGGCAAAAAGCTGTAGGTCCCTTCTTCTCGTGAGAGAACAGTAGCGCGCAAAACACTAGTAGTTGATGAGCAACCTAGGCCCTGGTCCCCCTGTGGACTGTCGCGCCAACAATTATTATTCGAGAAGGTGACGCACTGTCATGTGACATATTCTTCATCAGGTATTAAAGAAGTACACGTCGGCCAAATGGAGGCTAGGCACTCAACGTTACTTGTCAGGAACTGAATATCCTCAAACACGCACAGGAACAAAATGTAAATGGCTTCTTGACAAAGCAACACGTGACGTTTTTAACACCATTCTTGAGAAACTTTGACGCTAACACCGGCGGTACGATCTTTCGACAGTTTGTTCAGCGGCTGGACTACCCAGGTTGAACTGACGTGATTAAATGAATTCGAAGTGCGTAGCAACTTGTTGGCATCTGGGAACCAAGGATATGGTTCGGAGTATAAACGCGGGCAATATGGGAAGGTGCTGCCATCAAGAAAAGAGTCACAACTTCGTCATCTCCGACATGGTCTTAAAAGACACTTTGATGAAGTCAAGAATGTAGTCCGCCTTGGCTTAGCACAATCATTAAGTGAAGAATCCCTCTTGTCAGTCACTGTTTCTTTGGGCTCAAGGGGTCTTTGAGTTCCACAGCGCCTTCTTTGTAAACTAAATGTTATTCCTTACCTGTCGTCGTACTTCACACAATCGCCGCTTTTCGCGTTTATGGCAACAGGGAGCTAAGGTACTAAACCGAAATCTAAGAGACGACGATTGCCAATCCACGTGTGTACGGACACAATGTTTGGGATGGCATTGTCCGGTAGAGAGTGTTGTCGGTATAGCCCCAGCGTGAAGAGCTTACTAATCAAATGCATGGAGACAATGCACCAAATGGTGCACCCAAGTGGACCAGGATCTCATGCAACTTGGTTCTCGAAAGTGGAAGCAGCTTGCCAAAAAAACGGACCAGAAGTGAAAGCACTTTGATTGAGATCAAATACAACTACAGTCTTTTTTTTGTTTTTGATGTGTATTTTTTATTTTCTATTATTTCTAATTTCTGAATTCAACCTGAAGATGGACTTTCCAAACGGGTATACGTCAACTACAGACCGTTGTCCCTATTCAGGAAGAAAACGCTCTAGCATTGGCTATAACCTTCGAAGCTTGGAGGTAATTACAGCAACTGCCGGAGCTGGAAGGCATAGCATAGTGCGACGGTGATGTTGAACAAGCAATATTCGCTTTGAAAGCTGTCAACACCTCGAAACGAAATGCGCGAAGAACCGTCCATGAGCCAAATCCCAGACTTTTAACATGTAGATTGGCGCACTTATTCACAATGCCTCCACGGTCACTTTCCCTAAAGCAAATTTTATATTTCCGCAAGTTCTCTTGCAAGTTTATTTTAAAGTGTCACCCTAAAATGAGTGCTCAGGAAACTGCAAAAAGAGATCTGGATCGGACGACCTGGAACAGGCTGCTTCAGTTGCCATCTTCTCCTTCTACTTTGATTGTTTCTACAGTCCGTGATGAGCTAGGCCTTTAAAGTTACGAGCCAATACCATCTTTCACCAGCTGCCTGCAGTTGCGCATATCAATTTACAAGGACGTCCTCTCTTGTATTGTCACAATGACTCGAAATGGAAGAGTCTTAGAGTCAGAGTTGTTGTGTCCATTTGCTCTGTATGACCGTTGAAAGAAGGTTCTACTCCTAACATTTGCCGATGCCGATGATCCACTTTCGTACAGATCATAGACGGTTTGTAGCACTGTGACTTAGATGGAATTCAACGATTTTGCGACGACTGGAAGTTGAAAATCAACTACCAGAAGTGTGAAACTATCCTTTTCAGAACCCCGCTGTCCAGAGCATCAAGAGACACGAAACTGAATTGGCATTGTTGACCCCCTGGGACGGCCATTGAAAAATGTAGTCAGATATCTGGACTTCTGGTTGGACCACTGTCAACATGGTGGTATCCATGTGGATACAAGAATGCCTTCGTTATGGCAAGAGGACTGTTTGACAGCAGTTTACTTCACACCAGAGTGAAGGTACTACATGGCCCTTATCCGGACAATTATGGTATATGGTTGTTATGTGTGGTTCAACGGGAGTCCCAGATTCCCAGATGGAAAATATGACGGTGTTCGAGAGGCGGTGCCTTCGAGAGGCGGTGCCTTCGAGAGGCGATGCCTTCGAGAGGCGGTGCCTTCGAGAGGCGGTGCCTACGAGAGGCGGTGTCTTTGAGAGGCGGTGCCTTCGAGAGGCGATGCCTTCGAGAGGCGGTGCCTTCGAGAGGCGGTGCCTTCGAGAGGCGGTGCCTTCAAGAGGCGGTGCTTCGAGAGGCGGTGCTTCGAGAGGCGTTGCCTTCGAGAGGCGGTTCCATCGGGCCTGTCTTCGTTTATATGGAACACCAGAATCTGATCACAGAAAATTCTATCCCAACGAGGTCCTGTACAACGAAGCAAATCTTATAAGGATAGATAATTTTATTAAGTTGATTCTGAGTCACACTGCTTGAGGCATGGCTTCAACTAACAGCCTGATCTTTGGGGCTTACTACCCTAATGAAAAGTATCATGAAAGGGTGCTTCTTAACGGCTTAATTCCACCTGTTTTCCTCTACCTAAAAACTAAGGGCCTGGTACAAGAGATTGAAGGCTGTTTTCTCTTCTTCCATGTCGTTCTCCGAACAGTAGAAAGGTGACTTCAATACGAGCCGGACGTCGCTCGTAACCACGAGGAACTCCTACAATTCAGTAGAGCCGCTGCCACGAAGAACTTTTAGAGTTCTTTCCGCAACAGAGCAGTGTCTACAAAAGAACGGCTATTTTATTAGTGGCTGCACCAGAAGCAGCCTTCGGCGCCACTAACTTGTTAAAGTTTAAGACGGGATAGTTGGGTTAGTAGGGCCAACCCACATAGGTTAAGATAGCTGTAAGGCATTTTATACAAAAAAGTAAAGAAAACAAAAAATATAAAAATCCAAAAAAAAACAAAACAAAAACATAAAAATTTAAAAAAAATCAAACAATACAAAACACAAAACTAAAACTAGATAAGTATGTAAAGTATATAAATAACACATACGCCTTGATGCAGGCGTCCGCACTTTTACGGACACTGACAGTAGTTAAGTAGAGTAAAGTTTTAAGTTTATATAATTGTATATAGACATAAGCTTAAGTTGAAATCCATTTTAATATTTAGTTTTAGTTTAATAGTTGAAAAAGTTAGGTTAAGAATAAAGAATATTGAAATCTAAGTTTTTATAATTTTCTTGAGGAAAGTTAAAAAGTGTGTATATGTCGAAACGCATAAAAGAAAAGCCCCAGATAAGCTTAGAGTACTCATGAAGAGTCAGTAAGTTAGCATTAAGATCAGTTGACTACTTTAGTAATCTAGTTTTAATTATCTTTGTCTAGCAAGTAAAAAGCTTAATGAAGAGAAAAAAATGCATCATTAACTAACTTAACTAACCGTTAAAACAAGAGGCTTCACCAGCCGTATGCCACTGTATCATCCTTACAATTTTTGATTGAATCTCTTTCTGCAGACGCCATCACCGTAAGCAAGATTAAATATATATAAACATCTCTCTCTAAGCAACCAACCTCATCATCCGCTTCCTTTACAATCTATGGAACATGGAAATCTCTTTCCAGCTCGACATATCCCCCACATTGCAGTCCACAGTCATTTAAAACCGATCTGCTTCCTTCCCTCTCTTCCTGTATACCCTCGGCCAGTGCTGTGACTAAATTCCGGTCACCTACAATGTTAAAAATTGTATTTAAAGTCAACTTTGTGTTTCAATTCGCTCTTGAGCTGCAAATGCTTAAGTCGCCTTTGTAAACCTTGAAAGCACATCTTTACTTGCCCCCAGTACTGTACGAAGGTTGCCTTTCTGGAAATCTGGCAACTGCCAGCTCTATCGTAAGGTTTGACATTTTTGAGGTTATATGTACTAGTAACGTTTCGAATTACGACCGCTATTTTGTTGTTTACAGTGACTTAAAGGATTCATTTCACCCAAAAAATTGAATTAAATCGGGAACATTTTCGAGGGATTATTTTTTACAACTTTTGACGTGGATTAACTCAACAAAAGTGCATCGATGACCTTAATTCAATTTCAAAGAACAACACAGAACAGTCATTTCTGAGTGGTACACAACCATTTGTTGGCCAGTTGTCTTCCAAGAAATCAGGAAAACCAACCGCCGAAGACGGATCACTCTTCACCACGACAAGGCGAGCTCTCACACATCGGCTCACACAACTGCATTTCTGAGCACTCAAAACATCGATTTGATGAGTCATCCGCCGTATAGTCCTGATTTGGCACCGAATGACTTCTTTTTATTCCCGAACGTAAAAAATAAAATGAGAGGTAAACGTTTTTCGACACCAGAAGAAGCGGTTGATGCGTTCAGAATGTATGTTTTGGAGATACCTCAATTAGAGTGGTAAAAGTGCTTCGACAATTGATTCAAATTGCAAAAGTGTATAGATCCTAATGGGGAAAACAATAAAGCTAATTTCGATGATTAATAATGTTAATTATTAATAATATTAATTAATTAATAGATGTTTTTGTTCTCTAATCCCGAAATATAAAAGGCAGCCCTCGTAGAATTAAGATCAGTAGATTACTTTAATAAGCTAGTTTTGAGTATTTTTGTCTAGCATATAAGAAACTAATTGCAGAGAAATAGAAATGCATCATTAACTTACTAAATTATCTTACTTACTATATTAAAAGAAGACTGAGAACCCTCACAGTTCATTGTTGAATCTTTTTCTCCAGACTCAACGTAAGCAGGATAAAATGTTTCACGCAAAACTTTCAAAAGAACCAACCTCTTCATCCGCTTTCGTTACATTCTATGGAACATGGAAGGCTTTTCCAGAACATTAAAGGCTCTCTCCGCCACATTGCAGTCCACAGGTATTCCCTTATCTCTCTTCCTCTCTACCCTCGGCCCGTTACTTATCCCGGTCACCTACAATAACCAAACAATCCCTATAGAGCGCGCCAGTTATAAAAAAACATTCTCTGCGCCAAAGAGCATTGCGGGGTTGATCAAAATTGTATTTAAAGTCAACTTGGTGTTTCAATTCCCTTTTGAGCCTCAATTGCTTAAGTCGCCCTCGAAAACCTTGAAAGCACACCCCTTCTTGTTCCCAGTACCGTATGAAGGTTGCCATTTATATTTCGGGATTGGGCAACCCTAGTGCTGCCAGCTCTATCGTAAAGTTTGACATTTTGAGGTTATACGTACTCAGAACGTTTTGACATATGAGCGCTATGTGTGTTGTTTACAGTAACTTGACATGCAATGCCTCGTCGCATGCCACAGTCTCCATTTTGGAACCAAATCAATTCAAATTAGATACCGCCCACATAACAGAGAAAGCTGGCTGCTCTGCCCAACTCGCATGTGAGACGAACTCCACAGCCGCTGACAGCAGCCCATGTCCTTTCTACACATCAGTGGTGCTCGTCATTAAACTTCATTACCCCGTTCGCTTTCCAGCAGTAATTCCAGGTCAAGATGTTTGAGGTTAAACTAGATGACATCCCAACCGAACGGAAGGGTGTCAGCATACATGACAGAACACAGCCGATCACCACCGTGCGCTGCATTTGGGAGGGAGCAAATTATCCGAGGACTTTGCAATTCTGATTGAGTCAATAATAATTACACGATTGGCCGATTAACATAATGCTGCAAACGGACTTGCGGACGCGGAATGCACGACTTGAACATTTCTCACCGATTAACTGGAATTTTGGAAGCATCCGCAGCTACAAAGCCCACACAAGCTCATGTTGTTTAGGAGCTCTACCCAGAATGAATCTATCAATGTGATGGTTGTCCTGTGCCTAAGACAACTACAAGCATTGTACGCTGTCGAATTATGACTTGTTCATATTCATGCCAGGAGTGCATGTGGCTCCTGCAAGACCAACAGAGATCAGCTCTAAGACAGAAGCTCCTTCCGCTGGCATCAGGTCAGTAAGACAATCCGAAATAATGGACCAACCAGCCCCCTGCCCCTTGATGGACGAACTCTGCTGAAATACAAGGCAGACGTGAATTCTATTCAAGTTCCAGAACTCTCGTTGTGATCAATGTTCTCTGAAGTCCTCCTATTTCCTCCAGCTCCCTGTTTAAGCAGAGCCTCGCTCTAATCAGGATCCTTCCCGCCCTCTTCAGCTCCATCCCAGTGTATGCATACTGTTTCCTGGCGTCAACAAGCCAACAGTTCGCAGGAAAACAACTTGCCAAGCAATTGCAATTTCTGCACCCAATAGACGCGGACTTACGGATCCCGTTCGTTCGCGAAGACCTCCTCACAACGAGAGGGCTTAGTTTTAATAAACTCACTTAACGAGGCAAAATAAAAGAGCCACCCTATCGACTTGCCAGGGAGCTGACCTATTTCGCCCGTCGCCGTAGCGAATGCATCTGGAAACGAATTATCTCCTCCTGCACCTGTGTGCGCTTGGCGCTCCACGGAGGCACATAATTGAAAACCTATCAGTCTGTGTAGGCTGCGTGTGGGACAGGATTTCAATTTGTTCTTACTCCTGCCATTGATACAGTTCGCCATTGTTGCCGAGGAGCGCACTGCACCTGCAGGAACTGGGTTACAGCCTGCGAGTGTATTGATTTTCAGTTTCATCATGCCAGGCGCATCCGAGTGAAAGACTGCATCCTTGACTGGGACCGGGACACACAATGCAACGAACGAGCGATTCGATCCTCTTGAGTGGTTAAATTACTACAGCAGTCCTCGCCTTCCCCCTGTGCCGAGGAGTTTCATTCCTTCTCCGAGGAGATTGCTCCGCTCTGCATTTTTCTGCGCATTGTAATTCCTCAATGCAAACACGATGTGGAACAGCGGAGGCTTAAGTGCATTCTGTGGGCGGTGGGCTCGTGATTGGAATGGAGCATAGGCGCAGTCATCGGATTACTTTTGAGCAACTGTTTACCTTTAATCTTGACTCGTGTGAGCCAACCAGCTTTTGGATGCGGATGTGCAGGACATGCTCGAGATTCACTGAAGCGGCCCCATTTGAAGCTCATTAGGGAATTTTCTAGCGCGCTGATGAATCACAGCCGCTCAGAAGGGCCGGTGAGTCGTCAACATCTCAAGTTCGACACTGAGTGGGAAACCGTGTTGCGATGGCGTAACTGTCCTATCTGCCGTCCACTTGACGCCACTCTCAAGAACACTCAAGCCGCAGCCGCTTGTCTATAAAACCGATCAAGAGAACCGCTTGCGGCTCTTCATTAGAAGACCGACACGCTGTACGATGAGGTGCGGCCCTTACGTCTTCATTTTCATATTCTCCTCGACCCTGAAAGCGAGTGAAGTTACCGGGGCGTGTACAGGAGGTGCCGTGAACACCACAAACGTGCGCCCTAAAGCGACGTCAGATTCCTCCGCATGCCTGGACATTTTCACGACTCGCATGAACTACCTGTCTGCCGAGGCCCAGGAGTCTTCAGAAGAATGCAGGAGTGTGGCTACTGGCAAGCGGCATAGTCTTCTGTCCGAAGCCCACGCCTCGCTCGTTTCCTCGGTCAGAGGGATCCAGGAGCGTTTGCTGGATTGCAGCTTCCGGAAGGACTCAATCGAGGACTGTCTGCGCTACTTCCACTGCATGAAGGACACGGTGAGTGTGCATGCTTAGACCTTCCCACTTCCTTGATGACTTTTAAGACGCCTCTGCCTAGATAGACGAAGTGAGGACGCCCCTAGAGGAGATTGGCAAGAACTCCTCCCGGAGAATTGACGTCTACACGAGGGCTGTGGTTGAGATAAACAGAGAGGAGCAGACTTGTGTGGAGGTCGCAGTTCGGAAGTCAAAGCAGGGGGCTGAGCAAGCGTTCGTGGAGTACAGAAAATGCCTAACGATTGCCAGCGGTTGCCCGTGTGGGTCTTCAACGGCATCCGCTTCGCCCACATCGCCAGTCACGACCACTGAGGAAGACGACTCACAGTTTGACGGAGGAGGTGAAGTCCGAATCGAGGCGCGATCTGGCAAAGCTTCAGTGGACTTTGTCGCTGTTATTGGCGCAGTTGTGCTCGTGGTCATTGTGCTCACGGCCACGTACATGTACAGGAATAACGAACATCGCCGGCCACCAATTCGATTACAGCCCATGCCTTAAACTTAAAGTGTGCTCTGCAGAACGAGTTTGTTTTGAAATAGGAACCGCAACTAATTATGAAATAATTGCAGTCCACTTGGTGCATATTGTACTGTCCCCGAGATCGAATTCAGTAGGTTTAGGCTTCTTTTGCAGGAAATAAAGAGAACTTACTTCTGAAATGGATTTTATCATTTCTGTTGGTTTGGGAAGCCCACTTATAGATGAATTCTCTTTTTCATGTGGTCATGTCGGTTTTGATTGCATTTCTGTCGCTGAGTAGGCAAGGTTTCAAGCACGTAAAAGCTGCCCTAACTTCTGGGGGCAACCGCGACTTGCAAATATCAAGGACATCGAACCGTTGAGATGCCGTGGTACGAGGGTTGCCTTTTACATTTCGGGATTAGAGAACAAAAACAAATATTATAATAATAATAACAATTGTTGACGCGATAGTCCACAGGGGGACCAGGGCCTAGCTTGCTCATCAACTACTCGTGTTGTGCGCGCTACTGTTCTCTCACGAGTAGAATTGACCTACAGTTTCTTGCCGACTCCGAACAGCAAAGCTTGAAAAGCTTTCTGTAGGCAAATTTAATTTCAAATTCAAATTAAATTTAAATTCAAATTCTATACTATGCACCACTGTAAATGCATTCTATGTTATTGGCTATTGTATGGGTTAGTAGAAGCAAACTGCTAACACACCATGCCATATGATGGGTTGATGATACCGAAAACTCTTCACTAACGTTATGCTTATGAACGTCTATAAAAGCAAGTTGTTTACTTCAATAAACTCTCTTCTGATATTTCACCTCGAGTTGAAGCAGTAAGTGTGTTTTTTTTTGGTCGAAACCCCCCACATTTCTTAGACAGTTATTACTCGTTGAGTGTTGTCAGCAGCTCATAAGAGGTGGTGCCGTGAAAATTCAAGGTGTTCAGCCAGGCATCGAACCTAGATCCTTCGGCGTGTGAGCGTAGCACTCTACCCACTACGCCATGGCGGGCACAAAAAAAACAAATATTAACCATCGAAAATAGCTTTATTGTTTTTTTTTTCAAAATATTCCCCATTAAGATCTATACACTTTTGCATGCGTTTGAACTAATTGTCGAAGCACTTATGCAACTCTGATTGAGGTACCTTCAAAACATGCATTCTGAACGCATCAACCGCTTCTTCAGGTGTCGAAAAACGTTGACCTCCCACTTTATTTTCTACGTACGGGAACAAACAGAAGTCCTTCGGTGCCAAGTCAGGACTATACGGCGGGTGACTCATCAAATCGATGTTTTGAGTGCTCAAAAATGCAGTTGTTTGAGCCGATGTGTGAGAGCTCGCCTTGTCGTGGTGAAGAGTGATCCGTCTTCGGCGGTTGGTTTTCCTGATTTCTTGGAAGACAACTGGCAGACAAATGGTAGTTTACCACTCAGAATTGACTGTTCCGCGTTGTTCTAGTGACACCATTGCGACATGTCCAGTTTTTCCGACCATTTGCTTGGAAGTGCTTCGTGCGAGTAATGAATTACACTCCGATCAAGTTTAAAAATAGTTTATTTTGCTTTGGCGTCTCCAATTCGACTGCCGGAATTAATACTTAACTCTAACTTATGGCCTAGGCTATCAAAAAAATTTTCTGAGGGCGGCATTATACCGACTCGTCAGTACATTGCCTTTTCATCAGTGCAACTGGAGCCATGTTTAGGATCGAGGTAGGGCATTGCTCCAAGCAAGCGGTATAGCTTGCCTTGCAGTATGGACCATTTGATTGGAAGTGTTTCGTGCGCGAGCAACTTTTGCTGGATTTGGCTCAATTTGAAACACCCATACAGTCGACTGCTGTTTACTTTCGGGCTCATACGCGTAAATCCACGATTCACCACCTGTCACGATACCATGGACGTGTTTCGAAGCACCGCGAACGTAACTTTGAAGCATTTCCTTCGACCAATCGCCACGAGCCTTTTTTTGAGCGATTGACAAATTGTGTCGGATCCAACGCGAACAAATTTTTTTGACGGTCAACTGTTCATGCAATATTAGGTCCGTTCCAATTGCTCTGAATTGCTGCGAATGTCTACGAATTTCCCCGGAAAACTACGAAAAGTCGTTCCATTAGCTGATTTGTTCGTAGAAGAGAGAGCTCACGAGGGAGCAAAATATTTCCCCTCCCTACGAATTTCTGCCGAAGAAAAAGCTGTGGGTAGCAGCACGGTAGCAGATGGCTGTTAAATCGAAAATAGAAAACCTCTGACATTTCATACGGCATGTCTGATAGCTGCTTACGAATTTCTACGAAAAGTCGTTTCACAATTTTCGGTAGAGTTACTCTTGGCAAGAGAGATTTTTACCCAAACTACTAAACTACGAATTTCTGTACACAAATACATTGGAACAGGCATATTGAATGTATGCTGGTCCCACTAATGTTTAAGGTTGCCTCAATCCCACGATAGGTCATATGACGATCCTGCAATATCAGTTGGCGCACAGCACCAATGGTTTCCGGAGCAACAACTGATTTTTGAAGATATTCACGAAATTCGTCTTGGAGTGAACTACGACCTCGGCACTATCTTCCACAAGTCCGTTCAATTGCTAGCTTATGCAGATGACATTGACGTGATCGGCCGAACTCGAACTCAGCGAGCCGTCAATGAGGCGTTTGCTGGCATTGAAGCGGAAGTGGCTAAAATAAGTCTGGCGGTATATGAGGGCAAAACAAAGTACATGCTGTCATTAAGGAAGGACACACAACATCGACGTCTCTGACGGAGCGTCACACTAGGCAGCAGAAACTTCGAGGTAGTCAAGCCCTTCGTCTACCTCGGCTCCGCGGTAAACAAGGACAACAACATCAGTACCGAAATCAAACGCAGAATCATTCTTGCCAATCGCTGCTTCTTTGGGCTCAAGAGGCAATTGAGTAATAAAGTCTTCTCGAACGACTAAGCTCGCTTTATATAACAGCTTGATAATCCCCGTCCTACTTTATGGCGCGGAATCTTGGACGTTAGCAAAAGCGGCCCTTAGCCTTTTCGAGAGAAAAGTTTTGCGTGGGATTTTTGGTCCTGTTTGCGTTGATGGAATCTGGAGGAGAAGATTCAACCACGAACTGTATGGGCTGTACGGCGGCATGAGCCTAGTCAAGCGTCTACGGATACAACGCTTAAGGTGGCTAGGCCATGTAGAGCGCATGAACAGCACTGCTCCGGCCCGAAGAGTTTTCGAATCCGAACCACAGGGACAACGCAACAGAGGACGTCCTAGGTTGGTTAAGGCCCAGGACGCTACAGCCCGTGGTGGACCTGGGCCTTAACCAACATGCCTCTCCAGCCAGCACGATCTTTCGCCAACTGCATACAGTTGCGCAATCCAAGTTGGTTGAGGTCCTTCTCCACTTGTGTGCGCCACTTTAGTCTAGGTCGTCCTCTGTTGCGTTGTCCCAATGGCTCGGATTCAAAGACTTTTCGGGCCGGAGCAGTGGTGTCCATACGCTCTACATTGCCTAGCCATCTTAAGCGTTGTATTCGTAGACGCTTGACCAGGCGCATGTCGCTGTACAGCCTATAGAGTTCGTCACTAAATCTTCTGCTCCAGATGCCATCGACGTTGACAGGCCCAAAAATCGGAATATAGTCAAAACCCAAATCAAAGCAGAAAAGGAAAGGCATTGTAAGTCAACGAAATCTGACGACTTTTGTTTTCGGAGTGCGTCCGTAAGTACCTCCAAGCGTCGGTGTCAAATGAATTGCTCTGTCCTCTCCCGCCAGCTTAAAAACAGAACTTCGCTGACAACTAAACTCACTCCAGCTTCACAGCTCCACTGCGATCATTTTTCACAATTTTATCGCGACATAATCGCCAGCTCGCCACGCTCTGGTGCCCCTTAATCGTCCCCTCCGCTTATCTTCATTGGCGTGATGTAATTTACGATCAATTTACAGTTATTAAGCATAATATGCTCCACTCTCCCCTCCCCTCCCCCGCGGTACACCGAAAAACTCGTCTGGATGCATGTGCAGCCCATGCGGTTGACATTTGGACGCGTTGGAAGAAGAATCTTCAAAGAGTTGCACTTGCGCGTCACTCTTGTACACACGCACGCGCATATGGATTATGATAATTGTCATCGATCATGGGCAGGCCTTCCCTTCTGCTGCACAACATGTGGTGCCCCGGAGAGCGGGTCATGCCTTTGTCGCATCGCATCAACTCAGCGAACGGATGCTGTGTTTACGCGAGCTGATCTGGAATTTAATCCTGCGCAGGGAATTAATGGAACTTTGTTGTTTGGGATTTGTTTACGCAGCGAGATGTTCGTGGAAGCAGCTGTCGCGCAAACATAATCTAAACAAATTGCAGACATTGTAGGATCGCCAGATTAACAGTATTTCATGTTTCATGTCTGCATTGAAGGATGGTGGGAGGGTGAGCGAGGGAGAGGTGAATGCAGGGCGTGTCATTGTGTTGACATTGCGATCGGTCCGCCTTGGAGTCTGCGTATGGTGCACTGCGACAGCTGCACGGGGGATAAGAAATTCTTTAAATTGTCTCTCTTGAATTTGGCGTAACGAGGAGACGAAGCAACACTTGCAGCCGAGTTCATGCACTCCTGGAATGGGATGACGTCTGTGTCAACCCAGCCAGTGCCTAATCGAAGTTCCTTCCTCCTGAAGGACTCCCGTCTGCATCTCCACACTAATCGCTTCAATCGTTCTTCCTCACCACACACTAAAATTTGCCACAGCCGCATTATCCGCCCACAAATCGTTGGGAAGCTTTTTAGGCAAATTTGCCAACTTACGGAATCCTTTTACGACTTCCTCTGCATGGCGAAACTGCCACTTTCCACTTCCTCCACTCAATGTGTCTTTTCCTGTACACACTCGCAGAGTACACAAAATTAGCATCTCCAACTCCTGTCGCCCACAGCCAGCCACCCGAGGAGACAGAGAAAACGGGAACTGTGTGTCGCTTCAAATATTAACAAGGACATTTGTGCAGAACTTCGATTGTCTCAATTTCCGTCAGACATCCTGATGTATTCCGACGTAATAAACTTCCTCCCGTTGGCAGACGTGCATGCCGCACACCCGCACACCCGCGCAGCCACGAGCCAGACGCACACTTAACGACCTGCAAAGGCGGGAGATTAGGTTCACACAGAGGCGCTGTGGTGGACCAACTAAGCCTTAAATAGTTTGCATCTATCATCGAAGGAAGTTGTGTACCTAAGCACCGGAAACATCTCTAATTCCATTGGGACACAGTCCCCGTCCTCCTCAGGTCATTCGTCTGCACACGTTCTCCTGCAGAAAGCACCAATCAGTGGATTCGTGAAGACGGAGCTCGAACAGCGTGCCCAGCCACCGGAAGCGAGACAAAACTTTCCGACGATTTAATTAAACTCCTCGCCTCTAATTGGATTATCTTGCTGGTGGCTACGGGTTCCATCCCACGACTTGGGTCGGGGGATTGTTTGTCCTTCATCCGGTGCAGCCGCACATTCAGGGCAGCAATTTACACAGGTGGCACGGCGCTGCCAATAGGTTTGATCGCACTGGGCCGAACCCCGCCGAACAGCGCCAAACCGTCTTAACACCGAATTTGAAAAGTTTTCTCCCCAGCTGCGGACACATAGATCCGACCCCTTCTCATGTGTCAGTTATTGAATGTAAAAACTTGATGCTCACTTTTGGGAAGGGGAGGGGGCGATGTCGACAGGACGAACAAGAAAAGAATCACGATACAAAGACAGGAATAAGATGTTCTTCGGGGAACAGCATGTAACACATCCTTGGAGGAATCGAATCTGAAACTCTGGCAAGCAATTTTCTCTGACTTTCTGCTGCACGACTGGGATTACTCCCGGTGTCATTGTTTGGAGAGTTTTAAGAGTGAAGCGCTGCAAATTCCGTGCATATTTGTGGTGTTCTCTTGACGTGGGTAGGGTAGCCATTGTGTGCAACTGACTCCCGTTCGTTCGGTCAGATAACTCGAAAACGTGAGCCAGAAAGGGGAGCGTCCTTACGTCTTTGTGCCGACTCCAGCAAGATGGACAAAAGACACTTTTTCCTTAAAAAAAAACGAAACTTGCAGGAGGCGATTTATGTTCCATTATAAGACATTGGATCAAGCGCAGCGCTTTGTTTTCAAAACGCACGGTGTGGAGTTGGAAGTTTTGGTTATCATCAGGTTTGCAGCAACTGCCAGCTAGTTGTCTGGAAGTTCAATAATAATAATTGTATGACACGGAAATCCACAGGGGGACCAGGGCCTAGCTTGCTCATCAATTAACTTGAAGAGGTGGCGTCGTGCAAAATTAGAGCTGATGAGCCGAGAATCGAACCTAGACCTTTGGCGTGTGAGCCACAAGTTTGGAAGGTTGCTGCTTAACAACTTTGACAGTCGTGAGCACATGAAGGGTAATTAATAATTGTTGGCGCGGCAGTCCACAGGGGGACCAGGGCCTAGCTTGCTCATCGCGCGCTACTGTTCTCTCACGAGTAGAAGGGACCTACATTTTAGCTGACTCCGAACGGCCAAGTTTGAGAAGTTTTCTAAGACAGTTATTACTCTTTGAGTATTGTCAGCAGCTCGAAAGAGGTGGAGCCGTGAAAAATTCGAGGTGTTCAGCCGGGAATCGAACCAAGACCCTTCGGCGTGTGAGCGTCGCACTCCACCTACTACCCCACGGCGGCCTACGCATATGAAGGGTGCTGTGGGTAAAAACACGGCAATGTAACACATCTCTCACTAAGTCCCGGGACATATAGGGGGCGCCACTAACAAACAAAGAAAAAAATTAATAATAAATTGCTAATTTTTGTTAGTGGCGCCCCCTATATGTGCCGAGACTTATTGAATGATCTGTTGCGTCACTTTTAATGGACCACAGTCTCGATTCTTGATCTTGAACTGGTATAAGACGACCGTCCTTTCACAGTAATGATGATGATGCACGATGCTTGGGAACGCCGTGGGATCGTTGACTGTGGAGGCCTGAATGAAAGAAGTGATATTTTCGACTCATCGTTGTTGTCTCACTGAAACATTACACACCGAAAGCGAAGACACATTAAACTTGTTGTTGCCCACATGTGCTGTGAAAATCACAACCAAAAAATGGAGCTGACACTTTTAAGGTTACGTTCACCAATTCCGGAATTTGGTGGTAAATTTGTAGAAATCCGTCATTAATGGCTTTTATCATGACCGAAAATTGTTTAGTTTGAATACGAAATCTATGACAAATATGAACCCTGTGACGAATTGGTAATTAGTGAATGAGTGCGTTCACAGACTAAATTAAAAGTTGTCAAGTTTCTGCTGAAAAATACCCCTGTTTAGTTTATCTTTAAGGCTTTTCGTGGATATTGGACCACTCTTTGGCCGGAAGAACTAAAGCGTAGGTTATTGGATTGGTGACAGAATGTCTTCCGATTTTCAGGCAATGGTCAATTTCTTACTTTTCTTCTCTATTGTCTTCTGGATGCGTGATGCAGAAAGGGAAGCTGAGGGCAGAATTCCAAAACAGAGAGCATGAAGTGTCCAAATTTTCAAAATCATAGACTTTGTCAATTTTTAAATGTTTTCATATTATTCCAGTACTTACATAGCCTCCTTGTTCTGCCTCCGTCCACTTCGCATTATGGAAAGTTTCTGTGAACTTCGGGCCAGTCAATGGAGGCAGCTCAAGACCGGTCTTGGAATGAAATATGTACTTGTTGGCTACAAATGATGCTTTGACATGTTCAAGTCCAGGACCAGAAAACGAGTTATTTTTTGGAGGTCGGGAAGGTGGTGTCTGCCTTACTGACGTTTTAGAAGCATGCCGTTGAGAGACCAAAATATCTATGGAAGCCCCGAATAAGGAGGTTTTTAGTCCTAAGGTCGGTATTCCCAAAATGGTCAGTCCCAAGGTGGGCAGTCCCAAGGTGGGCAGTCCCAAGGTGGACAGTCCCAAGGTGGGCAGTCCCAAGATGGGTAGTCAGAAGGTGGGCAGTCCCAAGGTGGACAGTCCCAAGGTGTGTAGTCAGAAGGTGGATAGCCCCAAGGTGGCCAGTCCCAAGGTTGGTATCCCAATATGCGTAGTCCAAGATTGGTTGTCTCAAGGTGGGTAGTCCGAAGGTTGGTAGTCACAAGGTGGGCAGTCCCAAGGTGGGTAGCTCCAAGGTGGGTAATCCCAAGGTGGGTAGCCCCAAGGTGGACAGTCCAAGATTGGTTGTCCCAAGGTGGGTAGTCAGAAGTTGGGCAGTCCCAATGTGGGTATTCCCAAAGTTTGGTAGTCCCAAGGTGGGCAGTCCAAGATTGAAAGTCCAAAGGTGGGCAGTACAAGATACGTTGTCCCAAGGTGGGTAGTCCAAGTTTGGTAGTCCTAAGGTGGGCACTCTAAGATTGGTTGTCCCAAAGTGGGTATTCCAAAGGTGGGCAGTCCAAGATTGGTTGTCCCAAGGTGGGAAGCCTCAAGGTGACCAGTCCCAAGGTGGGCAGTCCCAAGGTGGGCAGTCCCAAGGTGGGCAGTACAAGATTGGTTGTCCCGAGGTGAGTAGCCCCAAGGTAACCAGTCCCAAGGTGGGCAGTCCCAAGGTGGGCAGTCCCAAGGTGGGCAGTCCCAAGGTGGGCAGTCCCAAGGTGGACAGTCCCAAGGTTGGTGTTCCAATGTGCGTAGTCCAAGATTAGTTGTCTCAAGGTGGGTAGTCCGAAGGTTGGTAGTCACAAGGTGGGCAGTACAAGATTGGTTGTCCCAAGGTGGGTAGCCCCAAGGTGACCAGTCCCAAGGTGGGCAATCCCAGGGTGGGCAGTCCCAAGGTGGGCAGTCCAGGATTGGTTGTCCCAAGGTGGGAAGCCCCAAGGTGGGCAGTCCCAAGGTGGGCAGTCCCAAGGTTGGTAGTCCCAAGGTGGACAGTCCCAAGGTAGGCTGTCCCAAGGTGGGTAGCCCCAAGGTGAGCAGTCCAAGATTGGTTGTCCCAAAGTGGTACTTCCCAAGGTGGGCAGTCCAAGATTGGTTGTCCCAAGGTGGGCAGTCCCAAGGTGGATATTCCCGAGGTTGGTAGTTCCAAGGTGGGCAGTCCCAAGGTGGGTAGCTCCAAGGTGGGTAATCCCAAGGTGGGTAGCCCCAAGGTGGACAGTCCAAGATTGGTTGTCCCAAGGTGGGTAGTCAGAAGTTGGGCAGTCCCAATGTGGGTATTCCCAAAGTTTGGTAGTCCCAAGGTGGGCAGTCCAAGATTGAAAGTCCAAGGGTGGGCAGTACAAGATACGTTGTCCCAAGGTGGGTAGTCCAAGTTTGGTAGTCCTAAGGTGGGCACTCTAAGATTGGTTGTCCCAAAGTGGGTATTCCAAAGGTGGGCAGTCCAAGATTGGTTGTCCCAAGGTGGGAAGCCTCAAGGTGACCAGTCCCAAGGTGGGCAGTCCCAAGGTGGGCAGTACAAGATTGGTTGTCCCGAGGTGAGTAGCCCCAAGGTAACCAGTCCCAAGGTGGGCAGTCCCAAGGTGGGCAGTCCCAAGGTGGACAGTCCCAAGGTTGGTGTTCCAATGTGCGTAGTCCAAGATTAGTTGTCTCAAGGTGGGTAGTCCGAAGGTTGGTAGTCACAAGGTGGGCAGTACAAGATTGGTTGTCCCAAGGTGGGTAGCCCAAGTTGGGCAGTCCCAAGGTGGGTAGCCCTAAGGTGGGTAATCCCAAGGTGGGCAATCCAAGATTGGTTGTCCTAATTTGGGTAGTCCCAAGGTTGGTAGTCGCAATGTGGGCAGTCCAAGATTGGTTGTCCCAAGGTGGGCAGTCCTAAGGTGGGTAGTCAGAAGGTGGGTATTCCCGAGGTTGGTAATCCCAAGGTGGGTAGCTCCAAGGTGGCCAGTCCCAAGGTTGGTAGCCCCAAGATGGGTATTCCCAAGTTGGGTAGTATCGCTTGGGCACAGCTTGGCTATCGCTGCCTCTTCCACGCGTCTTTCGCAATATAGTTGGTGTCCTTTAGGATTACAAAGGCTTGTGCTTGATAAACCGGTTCAAAATTACATAAAATGGTATGGAGCCTAATGTCGTCATTTTGTATGAAGGCCCAAGCCCTAGGTTCCTCCACCATTCAATCAATTACCAATTTTGTTGGCCTTGATTGTGTATCCCATGATGTCAAAATCCACGTGGTTGAAGACTTAGCAATCCATTAGGAGCTGAGCCCGGGTGCTAGAGAATGCTCTGGTAAAGCCGAGATGGATCGTTTATTTGAGGTTTGGCCAGAGCAGCAGTCTACCAAAAAACTGATGCAAAAATAAATACTTGGGTAAACTATTTTTTTAAATTTCCTTCCTCTGGCCGTAGAATGGCTAATAACTGATTGTATGGCGCTTAAGTACACAGGCCCACAGACTAGCTTGCGCATCAACTACTCCTGTTGTGCGCGCTACTGTTCTCTCACGAGAGGAAGGGACCTACTGTTTTTTGCCGACTCCGTACGGCGAAGTTTGAGAAGCTGTTTCTTAGACAAGTATTACTCTTTGAGTGTTATCAACTCGAAAGAGGTGGTGCCGTGAAAAATTCAAGGCGATCAGCCGGAAATCGAATGTAGACCCTTCGGCGTGTGTACGTCGCTCTCTACCCACTATGCCGTAGTATGCCTACCACCGATCTGTTAATGGAGAAGAACCATTCCAGTGCATAATGGAGCGTTTGTCGCTTCAGTCTATCCATCGACCGCAATAGAAACTTTGGTATGAAAAATAGAGAATGTGGCACATTTCTTTGACATAACTCGTTGCTCCTCTTCCCCTCTATATCACTTAGTCAAGTCGGCGAAGTATAAAGTTTGGGTCGGTTGCGCAAATTAGCGTTTTAAGGTGTTTGCCTTCAAATCGCAGAATCGGTGGAGCAAAATCACGAATGAACATCAAAAGCCACTTATGGAGGGGAACAAAACCAGTGACAAGAAGAGCCCAAACTCCACCCCCAGAATAATAGTAGGAAACCAAAGTTCAAGCACCCAGGGAGGGATGCCATTCGCACCCGTTTTCCGCCAAGAAGAGCTCAAACTCGACGTCAAGAGCCTAAAGTGCGGCAACTAATTTGAAGATTTCACGGAATCACGCCATACGCACCCGTTTTCGGCCAAGAGGAGCCCAAAGTCCACGCCCAGAATAATAGTGGGAAACCAAAATTCAAGCACCCAGGGAGGGATGCCATTCGCACCCGTTTTCGGCCAAGAAGAGCTCAAACTCTACGTCAAGGGCCCAAAGTGCGGTAACTAATTAGAAGCTTCCACGGAATCACGCCATTCGCACCCGTTTTCGGCCAAGAAGAGCCCAAGCTCGAAGTCCAAAGCCCAAAGTCCGGTACCGAATTTGAAGCTTCCATGGAATCATGCCATTCGCAGTCGTTTGGGCCTACCACGCAGCAACCACTGTAGAAACTGCAGACACACAAATAAAGTGATATCCATTCCGTCAGAAGAGCTGATACTTTTGTGGACTTACTTCCGCCTCAATTCAAGTCAGAAGCATTGTCCATGGGATAACAATGTGGAGTCAAACAGAATCAAACTCGGCAGATGAATATTTACTGTCGACCACACTTAGATGTCAAATCATCCATTCCGCCACGATGCACAGCATTATCTGGGCTCAGCGGCAGAGCTTCACACAGCACAGCAGAAATTGAGATAATTAAATGATAGTGCCTCCACACCGACACACAACCTCATTGAAGCCTCGGCAGCGGGGGACGATGCGCGGCAGCACCAACCAATTAGGGAAGGAACAGTCATCAATTCAAGGACATCATCTTGACAAACTCCCCAACAGCCAATATCCCTGCACATGTCCTCATCATCCGCATCTCATTTGTTTGGTTAGGATTGGATTCCCACCACCGAAGGATGGGAGCGTGAGCAACAGCTCCGCACTTCATTTCGCCGCACCGACAACGATGACGGCGTTTAACTAATACTTGATGGAGTATCCCATCGTGTCGTTGTCGCTCATTAAGCTGTTTGCTTATCATTAGGCAGAAGGACGACAGCTGGGATTACCGACTGACGGCTCCTAGCAACTAAGTTTCGTGCTTTTTTCCTTTCATTTCGGTTGTCATCTTACGTCTTGAGCGGAGCGGCTGCGGCGGGGGTGGTGCAGGCGCGGCGCTTATAATTGAAGAGCACGAGAATATAATGAGGCGGAGTTCCCTCGCGGAGACGGATACAACAGAGTAAATATCATCATTTAGAGAAGCTTAAAATGGATTTCGCAACAATAATTTGTGCGCAGCTCCTTGCCGCTGCTGGCGCTCGTATCAAAAAATTCTCAAAAAGGAACACTCACGATGATTTGTGCTGCGTGCTAGTTGCCTCCCGACAGACAGCGGCTCCCACTACAATCTGCTTTCGTTCTGTTGTGTCTTGTGTCTGGCGGATACCCGGAGGGTCGGGGTTGAGTTGAACTTTGAACTAAGTTGTTCTGCCGAGGGGCTGGGCGGAAGAATAAATGGCTCGGAAATGGGTGGCGGGGTGGGGGCACCGTAATGCTCATTGTTGTCATTCCTGCAAGAGAACGACAATGATAAGCATCCGAATGATGCTGGAAGATGATGATTTTCCTTCTAAAACTCACACACACGGAGAGTCTCAAGCTCACAGGAAGGGATATCGTTGCGATTAAGAAAACAGTTAGTGGCAAAAATTTCGGGGGGCGGAAGGAGACGTGTATTGTTGCCGAAGCCGTTGTAATTCCTTGTTACTTATCATCATTAAGGCGTCGTTTTGACTTCCGCCTTAATTGGCTGCCTCACTTAGCGGAATGTGAAATGAAGAGTGACGACGCGGCGGTGTGTGCAGTGGCTGACAGATTGCGCTGATGAACTGGGTTGCGGCTCAGACTGTGTTGCAAGGAGCGAATGGCGGATGAGCAGCGTGCGGTGGTGGTGTTGTGTTCCTTTGTGGAGGTCCTTGGGTGATGGAAGCTGCATAACGTTTGAATGTTGGATGCATTTTGGATCCTGTGAGCTTATTTGATTCTTCACATGGTTTCTAGTCACCTCTGAATTGCTGTCGCGTCTTCCAGCCTTTGTTGCATTTGCGCGAGGAAGATCTCACAGGTAGAACCTTCACAACACTTTCATTAAAAATAACGTGACTGCCGCAGACAGACACGTATTTTGTTTCTGGAATTGCGGCCTAGTTATAAGCCCACAAGGAATTGTGTGTTTGGGCAGAATATTCGACAGCGGTAAATTCAAAAGAGAGGGGTTGGAAATGGAAATTTCTGATTTTCGTTTGGGAAGTAGGACAAAGACCAGGGGAAATCAAATCCAGTACCGTGGCATATCAGTCAGACATTCACGCTTATTCACTGAGTGGTTTCAAGTTTCTAGCCCCGGGAGTTGACGCCTACCGAACTAAACTGCCATTTGAAAAGTCAAAGCATTATTTGAAAGTTTGCCATTAACGACAGGAGGTCGCTCTACAACTAAAGAACCTGCCAATGTAATAAAATTTACTTCAAATCCAAACGAAGAAAGGGTTTTGAGCACTACGCAGAGATAATCATTTTCAACCAACGCCGAAGGAGATCGTTGAAGGGAATAAAAGTGTTACTGGTGTGGAAAAACCTATGTATCATCACAATGCAGGGTCAATGCAAGTCTGGCTGACGATTGTAATTTTCGGGAGTTCGCAGCAATTTGACTTTTCCTGCAGAACATTGCGCTTGGCCTCAACCCAAAAAAAAGGTCAATCGACACACATTAAAGCCAGATAACCATAAACGACTGTGGACTGTCGCGCCCACAATTATTATAACCATTAACGACACAAGGGACATTCCTTGTATGCCCAAAAAGCAAACAATTTAAACAGATTTTCTGAACATTGTCCTCTATAACAAGGCATATTTTCCGCTCGGGGGTACGAAGGTTGTCCCTTATATTTCGGGATTGAGCAACCCTAGTGTTGCAATTTGGTAACTGCCAGCTCTAACGTAAAGTTTGAAATTTTTAGGTTATACGTACTCATAACGTTAGGACATACGAGCGCTGTTTGTGTTGTTTTCAGTGACTTAAAGGATTCATCTCGCCCAAAAATTGGAATTAAATCGTGAAAATTTTCGTGCGATTATTTTTACAACTATCGACGTGGATCAACTCAACGACAGTGCGTCGATGCTGTTCAATTTCTGTTGATACTGTTTTCAATTTCAATTCATTTCTTGCCGATGAAGCTCCATCAAAGATCAGTGTATATCGATGGTATGGTGAATTCAACCGAGGTTGTAGTTCCCTCCAAGACGAATTTCGTGAAAGTCGTCTAAAATCAGTTGTTGTTCCGGAAACCATTGATGCTGTCCGCCAACTGATATTGCAAGATCGTCATGTGACCTATCGTTAGATTGAGCAATCTAAGGCATTGATGGGATCAGCATCTTCCAATTGATTTGTGGACAGAAATTCGTAGTTGAGTAGTTTGGGTAAAAATCTGTCTTGCAAAGAGTAACTCTACCGAAAATTGTGAAACGACTTTTCGTAGAAATTCGTAAATAGCTATCAGACATGCCGTATGAAATCTCAGAGGTTTTCTATTTTCGATTTGACAGCCATCAGCTACCGTGCTGCTACCCACAGTTTTTTCTTCGGAAGAAATTCGTAGGGAGGGGAAATATTTTGCTCTCTCCTGAGCTCTCTTTTCTACAGAAAAATCAACTAATGGAACGAATTTTCGTAGTTTTTCAGGGAAATTCGTAGACATTCGTAGAAATTCAGAGCAATTGGAACGGACTTAATATTGCATGAACAGTTGACCGTCAAAAAATTTGTTCGCGTTGGATCCCACACAATTTGTCAATCGCTCAAAAAAAGACTCGTGTCGATTGGTCGAAAGAAATGCTCCAAAAATACGTTCGCGGTGCTTCGAAACACGTCTATGATATCGTGACAGGTGGGGAATCGTGGATTTACGCGTATGAGCCCGAAAGTAAACAGCAGTCGACTGTAGGGGTGTTTCAAATTGAGCCAAATCCAACAAAAGTTACTCGCGCACGAAGCACTTCCAAGCAAATTGTCCAAACTGCAAGTCAAGCTGTGCCGCTTGCTTGAAGCAATGCCCTACCTCGATCGTCAACACGGCTCCAGTTGCACTGAACGAAAAGGCATAATGTCACCCTCAGTAAATTATTATTGATAACCTAGGCCATAAGTTATAGTTAAGTATTGTATTTCGGCAGTCGAATTGGAGACGCCAAGGCAAAATAAACTATTTTTAAATTTGATCGGAATGTAATTCATTATTCGCACAAAGCACTTCCAAGCAAATGGTCGCCTGTTTCTTCGGTAAAAATGGATATATCAAAACTGTACCACTAGAACAACACAGAAAAGTCAATTCTGTGTGGTGCACAACCATTTGTCTGCCAGTTGTCTTCCAAGAAATCAGGAAAACCAACCGCCGAAGACGGATCACTCTTCACTACGGCAAGGCGAGCTCTCACACATCGGCTCAAAAAACTCCATTTTTGAACACTCCAAACATCGATGTGATGAGTCATCCGCCGTATTGTCCTGACTTGGCACCGAATGACTGCTGTTTGTTCCCGTACATAAATAATAAAATGAGAGGTCAACGTTTTCCGACACCTGGAGAAGCGGTTGATGCGTTCAGAAAGCATTCTTTGGAGATACCTCAATCAGAGTGGCAAATGTGCTTCGACAATTGGTTCAAACGCATGCAAAAGTGTATAGATCTTAATGGGGAATATTTTGAAAAACAATAAATCTATTTTCGATGATTGATATTTGTTTCTTGTGGCCGCCGTGGCGAAGTGGTGTGCTACGCTCACACGCCGAAGGGTCTAGGTTCGATTCCAGCTGAACACCTCAAATTTTTCACGGCACCACCTCTTTCGAGCTGCTGACAACACTCAAAGAGTAATAACTATCTAAGAAAGCTTCTCAAACTTCGCCGTTCGGAGTTGGCAAAAAAACTGTAGGTAAGCTTAATTGCTAGCTTACACTGAAGACATTGACGTGATTGGACGAACACAGCAAGCCGTCAATGAGGAATTTGCTGGCATTGAAGCGAAGGAAAGGTTTCTTTGGGCTCAAGAGGCAATTGAGTAATAAAGTCTTCTCGAAGGACTAAGCTCGCTTTATATAACAGCTTGATCATCCCCGTCCTACTATATGGCGCGGGATCTTGGACGTTAGCAAAGGCGGATGAGGAAGCCCGTAGTCTCAAGTTTTGCGTACGATGTTTGGTCCTGTTTGCGTTGATGGCATTTGCAGGAGAAGATTTAACGACGAACTCTATGGGCTGTACAGCGACATGCGCCTGGTCAAGCGCCTACGAGTACAACGCTTAAGATAGCTAGGCTATATAGAGCGTATAGACACCACTGCTCCGGCCCGAAAAGTCTTTGAATCCGAGCTATTGCGATAACGCAACAGAGGACGACCTAGGCTAAGGTGATGCACTCAAGTGGAGAAGGACCTCAACCAACTTCGAGTGCGCCACTGGAGACAGCTGGCGAAAGATAGTGCTGGCTGCAGTGGCATGTTGGTTGAGGCCCAGGTCCACCCCGGACTGTAGCGCCACAAGAAGAAGACGAAGAAGAGTGGATGTCTCTGCCTCGGTTCAAAAAAGTTTCAAATCCGAGCCATTTGGACAACGCAATAGAAAAGGTCCAAGATTGATATAGCGCACGCGAGTGTAGGACTCCAGCCAACCTGCAGTGCGAAGTTGAACGTGGGTGGCGAGGTTGAGGCCAAGGTCCAGCCCGAACTGTAGTGAATCATAAAGCACAAAAAAAAGACACCTAACCACAATTCCAAGCACATTTAAAGAATTTCTTCCAATCTCTGCTAAATCTGAATTCTTGACCGTCGCACAATAAAATGGATCTGGGCGAGGTACTTGCATGTGTCCAATGCCACGTTAGGGAGCGGACCATTACCTCTGACTCATTAAGTTTTCTATTTGATAAAAGATCTGCTGAACGGTCTCGAGCAGTATTGATTGTCTCAAAGAGGCCATTCAAAGCTAGCAATTATCTGCAGGCCCCCTTTTCTTCATGAAACGAAGGTTGTATTATAAACATAAATTTCTGCTAGATAAGCTAAACTCAAGAAGAAGCAATCCTTTTTCCAGTTTATTCCGATGTGTTAAAAGTGTGAATTCTTAAAAGTAAAGGTCGCGAGCGGACACTCCACGAGAACAAAGATTTCACATCGAATCACAAAAAACGTCGAACAGGGTGAAGAGTCTGAATTCTTTCATGGGTAGCGTGATGTCAGAAACATGCAGTTCGAATGGAACGTTTAATTTGTTCACTTCTACAAAATTTGAAGCGGGACACTAAAACCTGTTTCTTCCTCTTTGTCTGGAGTGGCAAGGATGAACTCACCTCCCACACTCAAGTGCCCTTCAGTGTCTCCTACAACATGCCACAACTGTGCAGATTATCGCACATTGACTTGAAGCATAAAACACAGAGATTCTCAAAGCTAAAAGGGGATTAAAAATTGCAAGCACCAGAGTCAGGTGGACTATGAAAATTTCCCGCAACTTCTGAACCCTCCTCCCGTCACGGAATTGAGACATGAAGCAGACCCAATTGACCTGCATTTCAGCGTGCAAAGCCCGAGGAACAGCACAACACAAAACATACATTCTGTGCCGTCCTATGAAAAGTAAATCTCTTCCAAACAACTCGCATCCCCAACTCCCAGCCAAACTGATCACCGAACACTCAGGCATCAAGTGAGCCATAAAGTACACCCAACCTGTGTGTGTGTGTGTGCAAATTTGCGCAAGCAGCCGAGCAACCCAAAAACATCACCGACTTACACGGCAAAATGCAAGGATCCCTGCAATTTCTGGCAGCAGCGCTTTACGCTGCAACAACCCTCATCCATATTCATGGGGCTTACCGTGCCGAGATGATGGAGGAGGCCCAAGCGGAAGGTCCCCGGCTAAGGCCGGCTCCTAAGTGAAAGGAACTCCGTTTTAATTAGACGTTTTTACAGGTGATTTATACGCCTTGCTGAAGAATTTAATTACACGCCAGCCCGGCCCTGCTGTGTACACGCCGCCGCTAGCGGAGATGTCTTCATGCACTAGACACACACGCCGCATACCCACTCGACAACTGTTGTCCTTGTCGTTGGTTTTTCACCCTTTTTGTGCGGTTATTGAAATTTTGAGTGTGCATCGCTGGCAAAATTTGCATTTTGAACATTTGCCAGGACCCGGCGAGAGGATCTCTTTAAGGTGCTGCTATCAACGGGTGCCGTGAGTGCCGTTCCCGCCACAGCCCTGTCAATCGATAATCACCGACGCCGTTGGTCTAAAACATTCCTTGGCCCATATGAGCGATTTATTGCCCGAATCTCAGCCTCGGTTGTCGCTGACTTGCGTAAGGCGACGTGAAATGGAATTCGGTTCTCGGCACAAGTGTGGCCAGAAATTGACTCGTTCCAGGTGCAACGACACATGGGCCTCCAAGTTCCCCACACTGGGGGCGGACAATGATTAATTTGCCAAAATACACCCTTTAACTTAACCACACGGAGGCGGTGGCGGCGCGTGAACACCCTCGCGAATTGATCGCGAATTGAACAGGCTGACGGCCTACGGCCGCCGACGCTGAACGAATTCCAGGCGTCATTAACCGAAGACATAAACAAATGAACGAGGAGAAACAAAAACCCACAAGGCAGCCGGGCAGGCACTCAGCCATCCGGACAGGTTCAGTTGCGGCGCGACGAAGGAGACTGGCGAATTAAAAGACTGTCACGTTTTCGCCGATACAAATCATCGCCTAAGCGCCACGGAACATCCTACACACATGTGCCGTGCCGTTGCGCAGGCACAACTATTTCTAAAACGAAAACACACACAATGGAGCTAGACTTCGGTTCTGTCAGCCGGTGTGAGTGGCGAACAGACCTCAAACTAGCGTAGGTTGCACTGAGGCAAAAAATAATGGTTTGGCAGGGTTTCTTTAGAAGATTCCCAACGCTTCAGCAACTTGTCTCTTTTTGCCATAGCAACGAGGCAAACGAATCCTTGACCTCGCGCACTGCATTGCAAGGCTCTGTCCAAGACGTCGATGTTGCGGAGGAGTTGCGATTGTTTTCAATTTTCGCGGCGTTATGTTGGTACGCTTGTCCTTGAGTGTAGGTCATTCATTTTCGGCGGCTTAAGTGATTCTTATTTCGACTTGAGTCGGAAGGGAAAAGAAAAATTTCTTTTAAGTTTAAAGCACTGTCAATGTCGTGTCCAGATGTCACGAATGGACATATGAATCGTATCCGTCTCACTGTGTCAACGGCATCAGGGATGCGGTCAAAACTTTTCGGTTCAATGGCGGCTTCCAGACGTGGGTGTTGAGGTGACTTGGCTATCAGGGATCAGCTCGGCCAGAAGTCAAAAGGAGTTTGTTTGTTTCACACTAACTGTGCGATTGGCAGCTCTCCGAAATAGGTAGGACATTCAAACATTGTGCATTTGCCGATGACCTGCTCATCGAAGGTCAATCCCGCTCTGAATTAGAGCGGCTGGCCGTAGATGCAATGGGTCCTGTTCACCGGTGGAGCACTAATGTTGGTGTGGAAGTAGCGCTCGATAAGACCTGTATGATGATGCTCAAGGGAAAGCTGTCCGAAAACCGTAACCGTGTTCTCGGCACTTCACTGCAAACGGTAAGCGAGGTTAAATACCTCGGCATTACCGTTGGAAAGGGAATGAACTTTCTCCCTCATGTGCATAAGCTGAGGGATCGGCTAGTGAAGGTTTCAGGACAGCTTTGGCGGGTGCTCAAGGGTGACTGGGGACTGAGCGGAACAGCGGCGCGCACTATATACTCTGGCCTGTTCGTTGCCTGTGCAACGTATGGTGCCTATACATGGTGTGACGTTGTGAATACTGCTTGGGGTATGAGACGAATTCAGTCATGTCAGAGGGTTGGACTTCTGGCGTGTCTTCCAGTTTGCCATACTGTCTCTACGGAGGCTCTCCAGGTGCTCATGGGTGTACTGCCACTTGACCTGGAGATTATCAGAAGAAGTATCCTTTTCGCCTTAAAGAGAGGCATTCCAGTACCAAGGGCTGGAAGGATCTACTCTAGCGGCTTAGGGGGGCTAGCTCTTAACGAGCGCAAAGACCTCCTAGATCAGCTGCTCAGGCAAAAATGGCAGGATAGATGGGAGACCTGTGAAAATGGCAGGGTGACATACAGCTTCCTTCGCGATGTGTCACTCGTTAAGTCCATTGGGGGTATTAATTCAAGCATGCATGTGAGCTACTTGCTTACTGGACATGGTTCCTTGAACTCGTTCTTGTTCAAGCGGTCCATAAGCGACTCAGAGACATGCTTGTGCGGATATAGCTCTGAGGATTGGTTGCACGTGTTGTGCCAATGTCCTCTCTATGATGACATTCGGGACCTTGGAGCTATGAACATATCTTGCACTGATGGGACTTATGATGTCAGCCTGGTTCTCCAGACTAGACAGAGTACAGACACCATCAGGGGTTTTGCTAGGGAAGTTTTCAGCAGACGAAGAGCTAGAATGGCTGCCCTCATGGCGGCAAATAGGTAGATTAGAATAGGAATACAAGGTCATCGGTCCTGGATATTAAGGAATCCTACCGAGAGCAACACAGTTGCGAAGCTTGACCGGAAGCTATATTCTGGTACCACGGGAGATCAGGAGCCCCTGAAACATAGTTTCAGCCTGACCGTGCGGTTGGCCCCCTTGTGGGAGTTTCGTGGTGGCTGTGGTTTGTACCCAAATCACGGGGAGAGTTGGAAGTAGTTAACCGTGCTATATGATCTGATCTGCCCCAGTTACCTGGATCAGATAGGGTCAAATGGTTATGAGAAAGTACTTCTGATTCGATGTGGAGTTGCATCCAACCGGGTGCTGTGACCCAAAGAACAGCAGAAGTGTTAGAAAGGCCTCGCTCCTTACCAAGGAGGACAGACTGTCCCTTAAGACAAGAACTCAGATTGGTACTTGGGATCCCCAAGGCGTTAGTCAGCGTTCTTCTGACTATGGATGTATGGACCCCTTGGTATTAAGCCTTAACGGCAGGTAATCACGTAAATCCAAATACACACATGTGCGATTGGCACCCAGATGATGTGACTGGATTTATGAATCAAATGATTCAAAATCGAATCCGTATCACTATTTATAGTGTCAACGGAATCACTGATGGAGAAAAGACCATCCACGGATGGCGGCTAACAGACCCAGGCTTTGAGGGAACCTGACTGGTAGTGACAGCTTGATTAGATGCTATATTCTGGTGGCACGGGAGGTCAGGGGCCCCTGGAACTTCGGTTCCAGCCTGACCGTGCAGTAGGCTAACTTATGGGAGTATCGTGGTGGCTGTGGTTTAACACCTAATATCGCGGGTAGAGTCGAGGATAGTGTACTGTGCTGACTTGTCTAGTTCATTATTTAAGCACAACTAGGCAAGACGGTTAGGGGACTATCCCTTCTCAGTGTGGAGTTGCATTCTCAACCGGGCGCTGCTACCCAGAGAGCGGAAGGGGTTTTAGAAAGGCTTCGCATCAAACCAAGGTGGGGTGATTGCCCCTCAAGCATGATCCCAGTTTGGTACTTGGGCAACTAAGGCGGCCAGTCTTGCGTTACTTACGACTCTTGGGAAAAAGGTTCCCCGTGATATAAGCCGTTAAGGCAGGTGGTCACGTAAAACTAAATCCCACATCTGTGCGATTGGCACTCTTGAAGAAGCACCTTGGTTAATAATAATAATTGTTGGCGCGACAGTCCACAGGGGGATCAGGGCCTAGCTTGCTCATCAACTACTCGTGCTGTGCGCACTACTATTCTCTCACGAGTAGAAGGGACCTACAGTTTTTTACCGACTCAGAACGGCGAGGTTTGAGAAGCTGTTTCTTAGACAGTAGTTACTCTTTGAGTGTTGTCAGCAGCTCGAAAGAGGTGGTGCCGTGAAAGAGAAAAATTCGAGGTGTTCAGCCGGGAATCGAACCTAGACCCTTCGGTGTGTGAGCGTCGCCCTCCACCCACTGCGCCACGGCGGCCACAGCGACTAAAACACAAGTCTCCAATACTTATTGTTAAGTCACTATGACTGATTAAGTCGCACCTCACGAATGCAGAATGCTCTGACTAGGCAGTTAACACTGGTGTGGGTTCCTTTCTCTTTTCCTCTGTTTCTATACATTCGTCCCTGCTGTGATCCATTTGCCGTCACTCAACGGCGGTCTGCACACATGTCCTTGATATTTTCTTTTTCAAAACGTACATTTTCGGCCGATTTCTCAGGTCGAAAATGTACGTTTTGAAAAAGAAAATATCAAGGACATGTGTGCAGACTCAAAAATCACTTTTGGGGTGTCCTTCAGAATCTCATCTACGTCCTACTACAGCCCAGATCTTTTACTCTTTTACTCTTCCTTTCAAGATCTGCATTCCATCACATGATATTTGTCAGAGCATTTTGACACCTTGGACTTTTCGTTTCGCGGGTCTACAGGCAGGAGTTATGCGACACACGCTTGTGGAGTTTTGTTTTTGACCTTTTTGAAATTGACGTCGTTTGCAAATTTCCATGCTGGAGCACTGCTCAGTAACTTGTTTGGCTTGCATTCACCGTTTTCGCCAACATGGCTTCGGCAATCACCATCTTCGGTTTCCTATGCAGTTCGTTTGTCAAACTTAACTTTCTTTAATTGCCGCTACAATCCGGGGTGAAACTGAACCTCAAAAAACATGCCTCTACAGCCCGCATGATCTCCCGCCAGTAACCTCGAGTTGAGAACCATCTCCACTTATATGCGCCATCCCAAGCCTTATCGCTCCATTGTTGCGTTGTCCCAATAACTCAGATTCGACGATTATTTGACCGACCGGTAAAGTACATACGCTCCACCCATCTTAAGCCTTGAATTCAAAGACCCTTGACCAGGGGGATGCCGTAGTAAGTTTGTCGTTTAATCTTCTCATACGCTCCATCCATCTTAAGCCTTGAATCCAAAGACCCTTGACCAGGAGGATGCCGTCGTAAGTTTGTCGTTGAATCTTCTCCTCCAATTGCCATCAACGCAAACATGACCAAAAATCGTAAGTCGTTCGTTTGCAGAGCTCAGTTCTCCCTAAATGAACGAAAGCCGAATGGTGCGCATGTGCATTGCTATATGGTCTTGGCGGCCAGACATGCATAATGTCACATATTGCACCTAGTAATGGAAAAGAACGAATTTTAACCACCGACAGTATGAAACTGTGTTTCCACCTGATTTTCAACAAAGTGGCTCGTGGCACAGCCCTCAAGGTTCAAGGCTTAGCATCTTCATCAAGCAATCCTGTAGGGTGTGAAACTTCTCTCTTAAGACTGGATGGGACTTAAATATTTCTGCCGACTAGGGATGGCTAATTATGAAAAGATTCTAATAGACATTGAGGAGGCTTGGAGTACTTTTAGGAACTCAAAAGGAGCAGTGACCTGAGATAAAAATTTAAGTGTTCAGGCCTGGAACCGAACTTTAAACAAAAAAGAAAAATATACGTACAAGGGATGCATCCATTCCACATTCAACCCCCTAATCTGGATTAAAAGGAAACAATTCTCCGCTCCGCTTGAACCTACTCCAAAGAACCCAACACCACATGACGTACCCTAGCATCAATGACAAGGCACGATGAACAAATACTGCCACTCGCCAATCGCCGTCGATCGTCCTAGGGTTATGTCACAATCGTATCGCAGATGTTGCATGCACGCGTGTATGTACGGCTGGCCGCGCTAGTGTTAGCCCATAACAGGTTCGCAATCTAGCGCCCAATTTACCAGTTCCACCGCTCCACTCTGGGGAGCGTGCAAACCGTGAAAGAAAACGAGCAAAAGTCGACCAAATCACCGTCGGCGGCGGCGTCACTGAGGTGGGCTTGCTGCCGAACGCTAACATGAAGTTTGCATTTGCATGTGGGGTGCGAGCGAGGACGAACCAGTTACGTCGCGCCGGACCAGGCGGCGCGCTGCCGCCACGGCACGACCGCGCGGTACAACTGCACTGGCCTCGTCTAATTAATCATCGGCCGTTTGAAAGCCAAGTTAATTGTTTGTACAGACAGCCAACCCATTGGATTGTTGTTCGCCATTGAGCGGCCGATTAAGGAGCAGCAATCTTTCGGGGAAGTGTGTCTCGTGCGCCTCGCAGGTGTCAGTCGGCCGGTAATGGATGGATTCACTTGGACGTGGACGTCTCCACGCAACTCCTACACCATTCGTAAATGTTGATTGCCGCCAGGACTTAACGACTCTGAAAATTAGGTACACCAAAACCCACCTCCTCTGTTAACGGTGCTTAAAACTCCAGAACTGTGGCAATTAAAGGGAGCAATTAAGGAGGAAGCTTGAAGTCTTGGAATTTCGAGGTGGCGGCGGCGATAAAATTCAAAATAAAACCCTGCCACTGCCGACATTGTGTTCACAGTTGTTTGGAGTGAAGCAGCCGCGGAAAGGATGCGTCCGGCTGGTGGTGGGACCGCGTGTGAGTTTCAGGTGACGGTGCGGCTACAACCCCGAGTCCTGCTCACGCTACAAGGATGCGAGATGTTTATTGCCGCAACCCGGCGAGTGTTCGGATGGTAAAGGAATTCCGTTTCGTTTGTGTGTCCTTTTGGGCTGCAGTTCGCGCGGCGCCCCATCCCCCCGCCGACTGTGAACACTCAATTTTCATCCGTGCAAGGATACTCCGCGTGAAACGCGCTGTGATGGGCCCTGAAATTCGCAACGCTCACGTACCGTTAGACATTTATTGCCTCGGATTAGACAGCGGAGAGTTTTCGTTTCGAATTTAGCCCTTCCTCCCCACCGCCCCAAGGCACAATCGAAATTAATTTCGAGACCGATTCAAAGCCAGTGGGGGCGGGGGTGGCGATGCCGAAACGACATATCCCTTGTGCCAGACTACAGCGCTGTCGATAAATTTTCGCTTTAATTGCGAACCGTTGGTGGAGCCAAATGAAGCGGCAAACAAAAGGCGATTGCAATGCCGCTGCACTATCGGGAGTGCTGTTTGCATCGCCGTTCCGGTGGGTGTTCGGCGGCGGGAGTGAGCAAGATTGGGCCACATGCGGGGGAATGCGAAAAACTGAGTCCACAGATGGAAGCTATTGCAAATTGAAATGGCCCACAGAGGATGATGTGCAGTCCGATCGGGGTCCAAGTGCACACACCGAGACTAGTTAACTGAAATCGCTGAGCGTTGAGCTGGCTGGGGGCTTTAATCAGACCGCAAAGCAAATTTCATTTTTGGGGGTAATTAACTTTTAGGAGATTGTATCGCGACGAGTGGCTGATGGATGAGATGAATCGATGGTTGAAGAGGCGCGGCGGTCTCAAGAGATCCATCGGAGGTAGACACGACGATGCCAGCAGAATTTTTATGAGGCTTCCAAACATGTTGTACTCTTGGGGGGACTGAAGGGAGGTCAACGGTCTCTTTGATGTTGCCCCCCAGTCGGTTAAGTGGGGTTCGCCGAACTCACAAGCGGATGAGTGGCTTTCAACGTGCCAAACGGACCACTGGGAAAAGCTGTATCACTCGTCAGGACAAACTCCGTCGAAGCAGTTGCAGTCGAGACCTCTCGACACTTTGCTGCTTCAACAACTCTCGTCCAAATCTAGTCCAGCGAACTTTTAATGCTCATCCATCACAAACTCCCCGACAGACAGACGAGAGATTGGAGGAAAGAAATGTTTACAAAAAAAATGCACGCTGACACAACAATTTCAAATTCAAAATTAAACTTTGAAGGACTCCCAGTCTCTTTCAGTCCCTCTCACAAACCTCAGTTCATCCCCGTTCTTATCGCAACAACAACGCTTGAGCACACAGGATCAACAATGCCAAACAAATCCACACACCACCCCTGCGACCGTCGACCCAAAGTCACCCACTAACGCCACTTAACATTTTCATTTAACTCTCAACTCGAAAAGGACATCCCCACTTCATTCCGGCTTCTCGTCCGACTTATCATGTTGCACTCTCTCATTAGGACCAGCTGCCAGCAGAGTGAGTCGGAATAAGGGCAAAAAAATGAGAAACTCCCCCACCCCAGGGGCGCCCTGTTTGCACGGCCACCCAGCGCCGATGATGATGTGGAGAGTTGCTCGGCAAAAACTTATCGATAACAATGTCAGAGGATTAATATTACCAAAGGACAAATATGTACAACTTATCCGCGCTCCCTTCGTCCTGCGCTTGGACGGATTGCAGCACTAGCAGCAGCAGCAGGGCAGATTGGCTGGTTGAGCGGACAGCGTCCTAAGACGACACGACCATGATACAGGATACATTCCAACTTTTGCTGAGAGCAAATATTGGCTGTGTAAGTCGCCCGGGTCCTTCGGGATGGGATGGCGGTCTCCTCGATATAATCCTTTGGCGGTTTGGGATGCTCCGCCACTCGCTGCTGTGTGGAAAGTGTGCCATGTCGGTGCTCCTGTTATTGGTAGTTTTCCATGCGACGTCTGACGAAAGGATTGCTCATACTCACACCCAATCCGTGTCTAATATCCGCAGTCCTTGTTGGCAGAGGATCGATTAACCGAAGAGGCATCTGAATCCGTCAAAGATTATCAACTTGACAGTTTGAAAAGTTTTTCGAGGGGAGGCAGGGCAAAACAACGGAGGAAACGAGTTAAGTTTTGACTGTGAAAGGGTGAGGAAGGACTCATGAAGGACTTCCTGCTGTACACACAGCTTATGACAGTTTTCTGATGAGCTCAATACGTAATCTTGTCCTCGGCAAACGTGTGCCTTGCTATCTGTCAATTTTATGAAGTTTTCGGTGTGAAGGGAGCTGCTGATGTTGATGGAGGACCTGATGGAATGTGTTAACTTTTTAGAGGAGAACAGATAAAAGGAGTAGCGTTAAACTTAAACAAATTAGAAACAGCCTCGGTTTCAGTGTTACAAGGCAGTCCAACCGGTTTAGTTCACGGTCTCGAATGCTGAGCAATAAGGAAAAAGGCCATTTGTCAGCTCATTCCCTTGGATACATCAATTCAGGGCCGCTGCTCGCTGAAGTTCGCAGTCTCATCTAAACCTTTATAGCAAAACTTAATGCAACGTCAGATCTTACTGAAAGTAGGGAATAAACATCGAATTGGTGTGTTCCGTCGGAAAGCCTTTCAAACAACGCTCAGATTTAAAAGCAGGCACATGTTGGATCCAGAGTGTAAAGCAACGATCTCAAAGAGTTCTGAAATCTGTCCAAATGCTGCAGCTGTCGTTAATTCAATCAAAATGTCCATAAAAATGCACAAAATTGAAAAACTGCTCGAAAAGGTGAATTCGGATGAAAAACCGAACAATAGCTGATGCTGATGCTGATTCTGATGCTGATTCTGATGCTGATGCTGATGCTGATGCTGATGCTGATGCTGATGCTGATGCTGATGCTGATGCTGATGCTGATGCTGATGCTGATGCTGATGCTGATGCTGATGCTGATGCTGATGCTGATGCTGATGCTGATGCTGATGCTGATGCTGATGCTGATGCTGATGCTGATGCTGATGCTGATGCTGATGCTGATGCTGATGCTGATGCTGATGCTGATGCTGATGCTGATGCTGATGCTGATGCTGATGCTGATGCTGATGTTGATGCTGATGCTGATGCTGATGCTGATGCTGATGCTGATGCTGATGCTGATGCTGATGCTGATGCTGATGCTGATGCTGATGCTGATGCTGATGCTGATGCTGATGCTGATGCTGATGCTGATGCTGATGCTGATGCTGATGCTGATGCTGATGCTGATGCTGATGCTGATGCTGATGCTGATGCTGATGCTGATGCTGATGCTGATGCTGATGCTGATGCTGATGCTGATGCTGATGCTGATGCTGATGCTGATGCTGATGCTGATGCTGATGCTGATGCTGATGCTGATGCTGATGCTGATGCTGATGCTGATGCTGATGCTGATGCTGATGCTGATGCTGATGCTGATGCTGATGCTGATGCTGATGCTCATTTGCTCATAGTGATAACCCTGTACCGTAGAGTCTCATTGTCTTTTGAGCAAAAAGGTTGCCGGGTATTTTCTCAATATGGTATTTCTGAATCCTTCTGTTCTTTATTCATTTCTTTACTAACTTATTTATTTTATACAAAATTCATGAGCATCTCTGTGCACCAAGTGAAGAACACAGTGTGCTTGTATTCACGATTTGAATTCAAAAAAAAATATACATCATTAGAAGTTACATCAATATAGTGAAAGAAAGAAAAAGGAATAGATGTAGAAAATAGATGCAAGTAGTAAGATAAATATAATTGATTGAAAAAAAAATTATAATCATGCTAACTACTGTGGCTATAAAAACCAATTACCTCATGTTTGAAGCAATTCTCACTGTTAGGGTTTTTTAATTCTAGGAGAGGGTTCATTTCAAAGGTGAATTGCATTAATAAAAAACTAACGGCTGGTGACCAAATATTTGTGCCTCGGAACAATTAGATTATACGTTCGTAGGGATCTCACAAACTTTAGTTTAGAGTACAAGTATTCTGGGGTTTTACTTTTTACTAACTTAAAAAGAGGAGGTATGACGTCGAAAAGCTACAATCGCAGCTGATTGCTGGGAACTTTGCCGACCGAGTCTCCCGGAAACTCGCCCAGAGTTCGACGCTTTCTGCACTAAGCATAGAAGAAGAATGGAAACGTTGTCAAGAAGCCATCAAAGATGCTGCCACTGATGTGCTGGGTTTCACGTCACCACCCAGAAGGAACCCATGGTTTGACGACGAGTGCAGGCAAGCGCACGCAGCTAGACAAGATGCCTATAAAGCGACGCTGCATCGAACAACGCGAGCTGTTCGTGAACTCTACGAACAGAGAAGAAGGGAAGAGCACCAGCTTCTCAGAAGGAAGAAGAAGGAGCATGAGAAGCGCGCGGTCGAGGAAATGGAAAGGTGCTTTGGCAGGAATGAAGTCCGAAAGTTTTACCGAAAGGTAAAACAGCTATCCGGAGGATACAAAGTTCGGACCAAATCCTGCCGAGACCAAAATGGACAACTAGTAGTAGAGTCGCAGTCTGTGCTGAGAATCTGGAAGGATCATTTCTGCAGACTCCTAAACGGCGATGACGACCCAAATCCCGCTGTTAGGCAGAATGTTAAACTCAATTTGGACGATGATAGACAAGCATTCCGTCCCCCCGACTTAGACGAGGTGACGATAGCAATATCCAAGCTAAAGTCGAACAAAGCTGCTGGAGCGGACGGACTGTCCGCAGAACTATTTAAAGCAGCTGGAGATGACCTGGTTGGGCGCATGCACCAGCTCATCTGTAAGATATGGTCGGAGGAAAGCATGCCCGATGAGTGGAATCTCAGCGTCGTTTGCCCGGTCCACAAAAAAGGAGACCCCTTTGACTGCGCCAACTACAGAGGGATTAGTCTCCTGAACATCGCATACAAGATCCTCTCTGCCCATTTGTCCATGACCTGATAGATCCCTATCAGTGTGGTTTCGGACCAGGGAAGTCCACAATAGACCAGATCTTCACATTACGGCAGATCCTGGAAAAGACCAAAGAAATGCAAATTGACACTCACCACCTATTCGTCGATTTCAAGGCTGCATATGACAGTGTGCATAGAGACGAGCTATACAGTGCCATGTCTAGTTTTGGCATTCCTACCAAACTCGTCAGATTGTGTAGGATGACGATGGAGAACTTTCGCTGCTCCGTCAAGGTCGGTACCGAACTCACCGAGACCTTCAATGTCAAAAAAGGTTTTAGACAAGGCTACGCACTGTCATGTGACTTCTTTAACATCATCCTCGAGAAGATCGTGCGTAACTCACAAGTCAACACCAGAGGCACGATCTTCCAGAAGTCAGTTCAACTGTTAGCTTACGCTGATGACATTGACGTGATTGGACGAACACAGCGAGCCGTCAATGAGGCGTTTGCTGGCATTGAAGCGGAAGCGGCTAAAATGGGTCTGGCGGTAAATGAGGGCAAAACGAAGTACATGCTGTCATCAAGGAAGGACACACAACATCGACGTCTCGGACGGAGCGTCACACTAGGCAGCAGAAACTTCGAGGTAGTCAAGGACTTCGTCTATCTTGGCTCCGCGGTAAATAGGGACAACAACACCAGTACCGAAATCAAACGCAGAATCACTCTTGCCAACCGCTGTTTCTTTGGGCCCAAGAGGCAATTGAGTAATAAAGCCCTCTCTAGAAGGACTAAGCTCGCTTTATATAACAGCTTGATCATCCCCGTCCTACTATATGGCGCAGAATCTTGGACTTTAGCAAAGGCGGATGAGGAAGCCCTTAGTCTTTTCGAGAGAAAAGTTTTGCGTGCGATTTTTGGTCCTGTTTGCATTGATGGCATCTGGAGGAGAAGATTTAATGACGAACTCTATGGGATGTACAGCGACGTGCGCCTGGTCAAGCGTCTATGGATACAACACTTAAGGTGGCTAGGCCTTGTAGAGCGTATGGACACCACTGCTCCGGCCCGAAAAGTCTTTGAATCCGAGCCATTGGGACAACGCAACAGAGGACGACCTAGACTAAAGTGGCGTACACAAGTGGAGAAGGACCTCAACCAACTTGGAGTGCGCAACTGGAGACAGCTGGCGAAAGATCGTGCTGGCTGGAGAGGCATGTTGGTTGAGGCCCAGGTCCACCCCGGACTGTAGCGCCACAAGAAGAAGGAGAAGAAGAAGAAGAAGAAGAAAAAGAGGAGTGCGAATTTCGAATAGTTCATTAAGCGAAAAGCTTACGATTTGTTTCATATACGAAGGGACATGATGATATCGTCGTAAGTTGAATACATATCAGGTACAAATGTTGAAAGCAACTTTTAATTTTCTATTTGACTCAGTCAAAATTTTAAAATAGTTCACATCCATATAGCACATCCATAAAACAATAATTAATTTCAATTTGACTGGCGTTGGTCGAAATTGTTTTGTCGGACGAAAACTTCGGAGAATGTCAGATGTTTTGAACACTATATGGTTTATATGTGTGTCACGGTTAAGAAATTCGTCAATCCAGACGCCTAATTATTTGAACCTTTATACAAAGACAACGACAGTCCTGTTACTTACAAGGTCTGATGCTGAAGGATCCGAGTCTGCTCTCTTAAAATTCATAGCCTTTGTCTTTGATGAGTTGAAGCTAAGATAACTTAGTTGGGGCCAGACTAGTCAGTTCGTCTATTGTAGGCAATTGGTCGGATTCACAGAAACTTTTTATGAGCTCTACATCATCTGGGTACATAACGTACTCACGCTTTACATCATCTTGGCACATATGGTACTCACACTTTTGAATACACTTTGATATGTCATTTATGAAGAGTATGAACAAAAAGGGACCACGGAGAGAGCCTTGCGGTACAACTGACACAACGTGAAATTTAAAGAACGCTTCACCTTCCTAGTATACGCAATCTCCTCTAACATCTTTGCATTTGTTACATCTTGAAATAAGCTTTTTCTTAAACCCTTAAAAAATAAATTTCCTGTTTCTCTGCAAAATACTCATTTATGGCCGACTTGAGTTCTTCATTATCAAAAAATCTTTTTCCACGAAGATATTTTTGTCAAATCTGGAAACAGGAAATAATCACTATGGGCAAGGTCAGCACTGTAGGGTGGGTGTTGGGTTTCTTCGAAACCAGAATCTCTCGCAGCAGCTTTGGAAACTTGTGACGTGTGAACAGGAGTGTTGTCATGAAGAAGCAACACACCCGCTGCGAGTTCACCCTGTCTTTTCTTTTTAATTTGGTCCCGCAAATTATGCAAAGTGTGGCCGCCGTGGCATAGTGAGTGCGACACTCACACGCTATAGGTCTGGGTTCGATTCCAGGCTAAACGCCTTTTTTCACGGCACCACCTCTTTCGAATTGCTGACAACACACTAGTGAGAGAGCAGTGCGCGCCACAACACGAGTAGTTGATGAGCAAGCAAGCTTGGTCCCCCTGTGGACTGCAGCGCCACCCAATTATTATTACTATTATTAAATTATGCAAAGTGGAAGCGTAGGATGTGGCGTTGATGGTTTTACCTTTTTTTTTGTACTAAATGAGCAAGATTCCCAAAAAACTGTGGCTATGATCTTCCCGGCAGACGGAGTGACTTTGAACTTCTTCGGGGGGTCTGTTCCTTTTAAGCCACTGCATGGACTCTTGTTTGATTTCAGGGTCATAATGGTAAACCTATGTTTCCTCCCCAGTAACAATTTGATCCATAACACCGTCCGCGTTTTCACTACACAACTCCAAAAGCTCTCTACAGAATGCAATTCTCACAATTTTCTGAGGCGCTGTGAGCATTCGTGGCACCCACCTTGCACTGACCCTTCAAAGTTTAAGATGGTCAAAAAGAATGGTGTGAAAGGTACCAGTTAAAAGCTTGGTGATCTCTGCCATTATTTTCACCTTTATTCGGCCATCATCAAGAACAAGTTTTTCGACTTCTTTGACACTTTCTCCCGTACAAGCACCGGAGTGGGAGTCGTCTTCAATGCTCTCTCTGCCTCTCTGGAACTCACTTGACCACTTTTGCGCAGTTGATGATGAAGGTGCGGAACCCTGGTAAACAGCCACCTTCTCTTCATGAATAGTTTTTTGACTTTTTCCGATTCTCAATTTTCACCATCATCGTCTCAGTTGCCATTAACATTCTGTTTAACTAGAGATTAAACGCTAATTAATAATCACATTTATGTGAAATTTTACATGAATGCACTGAAATAGAAAAAAAAATAAATAAATTAAATATTAGAATTACTTGATAAATGAGTCAGTTTATACATATAACCACAGCTTCACCCCGAGACCGATACATTGAAGGCCCCTCGTATGTTTCTTCATAAAACCGAACTGCAGCCTTGTAGGTAGCTTCTGCTCTTCAAGACATTTCGTCATTTGCTTAGTGCTTAGTTTTTCAAAGGCTTAACTAATGAAGGGAGGAATTGTGATTGGTCTGAATTCAGTGGTACCTAAGCGGGGTTAGTAATAATTATATGGCGCAACACTAAACAGGTGGTCGCCGTGGCGTAGTGGGTACAGTGCGAGGCTCACACGCCGAAGGGTCTAGGTTCGACTCCCAGCTCAACACAAATTTTTTGAATTATTCACGGCACCACCTCTTTCGAGCTGCTGACAACACTCAAAGAGTAATAACTGTCTAAGAAAGCTTCTCAAATCTCGCCGTTCGGAGTCGGCAAAAAACTGAAGGTCCCTTCTACTCGTGAGAGAACAGTAGCGCGCACAACACGGGGAGTTGATGAGCAAGCTAGGCCCCGGTCCCCCTGTGGACTGTCGCGCCAACAATTATTATTATTAACACTAAACAGAGGACCAAGGCCTAGCTTGCTCATCAAAAACTCGTGCTTATGAAGAAATAATTTGACCAGTCTTCCACTATTTTCCAAAAACACTTGTAGTTATTACCATGTTAATAATACTGTGAGCGTCAAAAGTGAGTAAACAAATATCTGATTACAGGAAAGAAACCAATGCTTTCAAAAATTAATAAACAAAAACGTTTAAAATTTGCAAAAAAATATATTAAAAATGAAATTTCGTTTTGGAAAAACATTTTATTTAGTGATGAAAGCAAATTCGAAATTTTTAAGAGCCATTTGAATAAAAAAATTTGGAGAGTCAAAATTCAAGAATTTACTGAAAAAAATATTAGGCCGGTCGTGACACATGGGGGAGGTTCAGTGATGGTGTGGGGATGTGTAGCAGCATCTGGGGTCGGTAATCTTGTCTTCATTGGTAGTACAATGAGGAAGGAAGATTATCTAAATATTCTCAGGACCAACTTGCAATCGAGCGTAGACAAATTAGGTTTAGCTAGGAATTGGATCTTTCAGCAAGACAATGATCCTAAGCATACCTCACGTCTTGTTAAGGAATGGTTGCTTTATATTACCCCAAAACAGCTTGATCATCCCCCGCACTCACAGGACCTTAAACCAATAGAACACTTATGAGAGCATTTGGATAGAAGAATTCGACAGAGTGCTATAAACAACAAGGAAGACTTGAAAAAAGCTGTAACAGAAGAATGTTCAAAAATTTCCCCCGATGTTACCAATAAACTGGTAATGTCTATGCCACGTAGACTCAAGGAAGTAATAACGTCTAAAGAAGGACCAACAAAGTACTAAATTTAATTTTTTAAGCAATAAAAAAGTACATTTGTGGACAGAAATGTATACTGTTTACTCACTTTTAACTCGTAATATAATAATAATTGTTGGCGCGACAGTTCAAAGGGGGACCAGGGCCTAGCTTGCTCATCAACTACTCGTGTTGTGCGCGCTACTGTTCTCTCACGAGTAGAAGGGACCTACAGTTTCTTGCCGATTCCGAACGGCGAGATTTGAGAAGCTTTCTTAGACAGTTATTACTCTTTGAGTGTTGTCAGCAGCTCGAAAGAGGTGGCGCCGTTAAATTTGAAAATAATTGGTGTTGAGCTGGGAGTCGAACCTAGACCCTTCGGCGTGTGAGCGTCGCACTCCACCCACTCGGCCACGGCGACCACAACTCGTAATATATGAAGTAGTTATACTTTTCATTAACAAAATGTATTTGGTTTTGTTTTTACCGTACTTTATTTTTTGAAAAATTGATCACATTGAATAAAGCTGATTTTGTGTATCAATGGAATTTGAGTTTTGTTGTTGTTTTGACCCAATTTTCATCTTTATACAGTAATCAGATATTTGTTTACTCACTTTTGACGCTCACAGTATGTGCTATGTGCATACAAATGAATGGTTAAATCATTGTTATGAATGTTGCATGTATACCATCTTGGATTGGATTCAATGCAATCCAATCCAATCCAATTTGTTAGTTCACAATGTCACTGTCAGCGGAGAATTATGCAGGGTACGTCACCTCATTGCCTGAAAAGAAAGTCCGTTCCCCGCTATTGCTCAAAATTTAATTTTTCCAGCCTTTATTTCGGGAGCCAGATACCACCGAAATGAACCAGTCATGGACTCTCGGCTTCAGTCGAAGTCGTAGTCAGTTGGAGATTAAAGCAAATTCATCGAACCAATAGCACTGGTATACAGGGATTCCACATATTCTCATTTACATTGCTGCCCTTGTTTATGAGCAGACGTTGGCTAAGCTGGAATGGAGAGGACCATCATTTGAAAACGTTTAGTACATTGGAAGCGTTAGCTTGAAGAGGCAGTCAGGTATATCACACGAAAGGTTGTACTCTGTACTTGTCGCAAGTACGTCCAAAACGCAACCCTTTAAGATTGTTACAAAAAAGAAGGAGGAAGGAACAATCGAAGAAGACTATCCGAAATACTTTGTCTTTGTCTAAAAGACTTTCACTGACTGACGTTTTGAAGCTCCAAGTACTAGGTCGCATCAGGAAGTTCTCTGTGCACTGTTTTTTTTTTGTGTTTATTTGTGTTCGAGTTTGGGGTACACTGCACTGAAGCGCTCAAACTCAAGGACTGTTCCATTATACTACCAGGCAGTAATCTTCATTTACTGTGTCTATGCACTACCAGGTATACCGGTATGAAAATAAAACACTAATTATTTAGGGAAAAGTAAAAACATTTAATTCAAAGTATGTGGCATTGTTTTCTACACTGTTTGACCACCTTTCTGGCAATTTGTGAATTCCACGCCAATAAAATTGTTCGTCTTTTAAAGCAAACCAATCAGAGACCCAATTTTCGAGCTCTTCGCAGAAATCAAAGTGCTGCTCAGCCAATGCCTGGTATATCTTGAAGGAAGGACCACAGATGCTTCATGGTCCTGCTTATATTGATGGTGTCCGGAAAAGAAGATTCAACAACGGACTCTGAAAGCTGTAAGAACATGAAAACCTACAGCACCTAAGCATAAAGCAGTTGGTAGTGCAGCCTGTTGGACTAGTATTTGCGTTACTAGAGGAACGTGCTTAAAATTTTGCAGCAAAGTACATTGCGCCGACCTTTCTCTTTAAGAATTCCTATTTTTCCCTCTCTACATTGCGCCGACCTTTCTCTTGAAGAATTCCTATTTCTCCCTCTCCAGCAATCACTCCCCACTTATAATTTAGGCACCGCACGATAAATGTACAGCATACTTAACCTGGATGTAGCATCATTTAAAACGAACCCGAGCTGACCACCTCCCATGAACGGACAATTTACTGCCCCAACTACGACGGTCACTGTTTTTAAAAATCACTTAAGCGACTCAACCCAAAGTTGATGAGCTCTAATTTGTTTCTGCCCACTGCCCGACGAGAATTTCCTCCCGCCAGACAAACGAAAACTTTTGGAGTTTATGAGCGACGATAGAACCCCAGGGATTTTAAAAATTTAAAATCCAGCATCCAACCTCAATTTGGCAGTGGGCAGGCGATGGCTCACCGAATTCCCTTTCAAAGTGCTTGATTGCTGATTGCCGCTGCCCATTGAATTATCCGCACCGCACAGCAGTCTGCAGTTGGATGAAAGAAACCTTTGTACCTGGCCGACGTCAAGAGGGCAAACCACACACGGGCGAGAAACGCACATCGCCGGCGAAACAGTTGAAAACTATTCACTCGTCTGTGAGCACGTAACCGACGCGCAACTTCACTCAACTCAAAGGTTAACACTTTTATGTCGGTTTAACTGCGCCACAGGGTCAGTCCTTGTTAGTTCGTCGTTTCGCCAGACCGCTGCATACTTAAAATTCTTTCAAATGGCCGGAAGAAAAGCACAAATGCTTGCCCTCCGCCCAATGGCACCCGATTTATGGCAGTCAAGACCTGGAGCGTCATAAAATTCCATCATCGTAGGGATGCTGGCGAATGGCTTCTTGATCCCGGCTCGCATTTGTAGCAGCTCGTGTGTGTAAATTTAATAAGATCCTTGACCAAGAACTCACCGGAGGGCGAAGAGCACATAAAACCGGGCCTGAGCGATTGATTGAGTTGCTGGGGCTTTCGATGAGCCACGCGTCGGTTGGGGAGAAGGAGCAGGAACGGAATTTGTACGGTGGAGTAAGTGCTCCGCCATTAAATGACTCTCTCGGCAGCAGCCAGGATATCTTTGTGACCGACAGGTGCATTCAATGGAACTAAGCCCACTTGGAGAGACAATCAAAACTAGCAGTTACCCAACATGCACTCCCCCCACACACACATAATGAATAACTATGCCATCCAGTTGAATTTAAAAGGCTTTTCCGACCACTTCCCTTGCGCGCTTACCGCTCGTGTCTCCTTGTGTCAACCGCCCATCTGCCGGCAATTTATCTCACAGCCCTTCCTGAAAGCCACTCGAAAGTGCCTTGAATCCCCAGGCGTGCCAAGTCAGTCGAACCCGCCCCGACAATACGGCCCGCCATCCGTCACAGTTGGCACTATCGCTTATCGTTAATTAAATTTCATTTTTCATTTAACTCGTTAACGTCTTGCTCGACTCCTTCGAGGATCCCGCCTTGTCGTCTCCGCGAGACGACCGACGACAAGGACCACCATAAACGGGCGGTGGCGTGTCATCCACTCATGTGTGTTTGTGTGTGTGAGTGGGTGGAAAAGATTCATTTCTTCTGATTTGTGACATTCGTGCAGCTAAGTGTGTGTGTGGCGGGACGATGTGGTACAAGTCAAGTGCATTAGGGGTGCGCGTGAATTCATGAGAATGCACTAAAGGAATATTTTACAGCTAAATTATGCACATAGGTCTCCTTTTTTCTGTTGCTCCCTTTTGGGAGTCCTTTGGTGTCTGTCTGCGCTGCTTTGGCTTGGCGCTCACATGTGCGGGGCCGGCGTAAGTTGTGTCTTCACACTTTTGTCGCGTTATCCTTGTGTCAAGTGTGGCAGCATGCAACGGGTAGGTGGATGGGTTCATTGCCAAGTTGTTTGCATATTGAGTTGAATTTAATGAGCGTTGATAGTTTCCACTTGGTTTTCTATTTTACAGTTTTTTGTTTCTCTTTTTGCGGTTTTTCAAGTCTGCTTTCGGGACTTAAATCGATACGATGGTGGAGAAGATGTTCTTGAACCCTGGTGTGCCAAGAAATTGAATTTTGAACGAAATTCGCGAATTGGCAACAGACTGAAGCGTAGACGGTGAAAGATTGTTGGGCAAAAGCAACGACTTCTGGGGCAGGGACAAGACATTGGAATAGAGGAGCATCGTTTGGGAATACACGTTGATTTGCAATCCAATTCAGAAGATTCTCCGTTTAAACTTTATTCAAACAAGGCGTGAGGCTGCGTGCCTTCCAGAAAGTGGGGAAGGACTCTACGTGGAAGAACTGATCCTCCGTGATGTACGGCAATCTCTTTTCTTCAAGGTAACGACTGCTTTCTGGGACAAGAAGACAGTGTAAAATTGTGGGTGACAATGTGAAAAGAAGATTACGAGACTTCTATTCAAATGTTGTCCTCAATGCACTCTTTTCTCTTCATCTCTCTTTCTCTCTTGTCTTCGTATGATGATCCAACAGAGGACAGTGAATCATGTAGGAATAGTGGGTGCTAGTACGGGAACCCACGCGTTCAGTTGAAGACACTGGAATCACCAAACTTCCGCCATCCTGCACCACCTGCTTAATGGTGTCTCCAAGTGATGTAGAGGATCTGTGAATCCCATCATTTAAATTCACATCGCAAATACCAAGACTGTGGTGCTGATAACCAGTAGACCCATGTGTTAAGGGAACTTGAGTCTTAGTAACACATTCCTCAATGGGTCCCGGGACATACTACTAACCACTGGCCGGCGTGGCGTAGTGGGTAGAGTGCGACGTTCACACGCCAAAGGATCTAGGTTCGATTCCCGGCTGAACATCTCGAATTTTTCACGGCACCACCTCTTTGGAGCTGCTGACAACACTAAAAGAGTCAAAACTGTCTTAGAAAGCTTCTCAAACTTTGCCGTTAGGAGTCGGCAAAGAACTGTAGGTCCGTTCTACAGTACAGAGAACAGTAGCGCGCACAACACGAGTAGTTGCTGAGCAAGCTAGGCTCTGGTTCCCTTGTGGACTGTTGCGCCAACAATTATTTTTATTTAAAACCAAGGCTTTGGTGCTGGTAACCAGCAGACACCAATATGTCCCGGGACTTATTGAGGGATGTGTTACTACCACACAAGTTCAGTCAACATATGGGCCTGCTGGTTACCAGCACCAAAGTCTTGGTATTTGCGATGTTGAATGATTTGTTAGGTTCTAGGTCAGGAGGCCGTGACAATTTGTTTCAACCTAAGCGGGCCTCCTGTTGATGGTGTTGTGGTGGCTGTGTTTCAGCCGCCACCATCTATGTTTGATTGCTGTCCTGCACCCTCGTTAGTACAAATCTACTTTTCATTTTCTTCAACCACTTTCTTCTCTTTACACAGACAGATGGCTCATTGATAGCCTAAGGAACTCATTCAATCGTCAAAGCCTCGTTTTACATGGTTCTCGCCCCTTCACATTGAACTCTTAGTCAATGACTTGTTCAACTTACGCACACAAACAGGCACTATAAGACAAGTTCAGTCCACTTGTCGTAAAATGGAGAGATGCCCTGAGGCCACCAGAGCCACAGATCTTTTCCACATCCAAAGATCTTGAAAAAGCGGATGAGGAAGCGCTTAGACTTTTCGAGAGCCAAGTTCTGCGTGCGATATTTGGTCCTGTTTGCGTTGATGGCAGCTGTAGCAGAAGATCTTTCGACGGACTCTATGGGCTGCACAACCACATGCGCCTGGTCAAGCATCTTCAGAAACAACGCTTAAGATGGCTAGGCCATATAAAGTGTATGGACACCACTGTTCCGGCCCTTCGAATCCGAGCCATTGGGAGAAAACAACGGAGGACGGCCTAGATTAAGGTGGTGCACACAAGTTGAGAAGGTCCTAATACAACTTGGAGTGCACAACTGTATGCAGCTGGCGAAAGATTGTGTTGGCTGGAGAGGCATGTTGACTGAATCCAAAGCCAATCCAAGACTCAAGCACCACAAGAAGAAGAAGAAGAAGAAGACGCAGAAGAAGAAGAAGAAGAAGAAGAAGAAAAAGAAGAAGAAGAAGAAGGAGAAAAAGAAGAAGAAGAAAAAGGAGAAGAAGAGTAAGAAGAAGAAGAAGAAGGAAAAGAAGAAGAAGAAGACGAAGAAGAAGACAAAGCAGAAGAAGAAGAAGAAGAAGAGGAAGAAAAAGAAGACAATTCTTAGATAGATATAATTTGTCTTTGTCTCTGCCATTTAAATCCTACTACATTCTCATCCCTCACTATTTTCGAAACGAAGCGGAATTTAATCCCAGGGGGCATGTAAGGCGTGAGCCAAATCTTATAGTGCCAAACAAAATTAGGTCTACGGCCACAACGAGAGTCGAACAATCTCTGTTTTGCCGGAAGATGACGTTCTACCTCTTGGTTTCAAGACCAGTGTTCTGGATTTAAAATCGCTTCAACACTTCTGCCGTATTCTTGAATTGTCCCTGGATGCAGAAGACGGCGCACGTGCCAGCCATTCAAAGGATTGCTGCGTTTAGAAGTTTCGTTCCTCAGAATAAGGCATCCACTACGAACGTCTTCTTCTTTTTGCCCATAGTAACCGGGAGGAGCCACCAAAAGAGGAGTCCGAGGACGTCTTCTTTTTACCTGTGGACCCAGAGTAACCAGGAGGAGCCGCCAACAGAGGAGTCCACGGACGTCTTTTCCCTTTTGCCTGTGGATCTAGAGTACCCGGGAGGAGCCGCCGACAGAGGAGTCCACGAACGTCTTTTTCATTCTGCCTTTGAACCCAAAGTGACAGGGAGGAGCCAACAACAGAATAGTCCATGGACGACTGGCCGGTATTGGTTTATGAAACTTCTGCCAACCTGTTTTTCAGCGTCATCGCCACTGCCACAGAAGGGGTGCAGCTCGGAATGCTTGCGCTTTCGACCACTTTGCGCCTCTCCTTAGCCACATGTCTGCCCTTACACTTCCCTTGGTTCTGGGACCCCGAAACAGCTTCCTTGAAGTTCCTTTCGTTCATTTTAGATTCCCGGGTCGTACCAACAGAAGCTGTCCCGCGGCAAGTCTTCTGTCCATGAGCATGATGATTAGGCGAATCAGGCAAGTCAACTTATTCCACTGAGATCATCGTAGAGTAGCAGGAATCAAGTGCGCACGTGCCGCTATGGGAAGGGGGAGTGGGGAGTGGAAAGTATGATGGGTGGAGCCTTCAGTATCCTTGCCCCAGTCGTTGTCGAAAACACAATAACTTGATTTTGACTGTGTCCTTCAGCCGGTCAAGAACATGACCAAAGTCCCCCTTCAATCGGGTACTGTAAGTCCTTGAAAGGCAGAGGTGTGAGCTAGAATGGTTGTCCTTCAAGCATGAAGTAAGTGGATCTTCTCTACGGCCTTTAGGAAATTGCAGCTCAGCGTTCCTCATTAAACTTTGCCTCTGCCTATAGTTGTGGGCACCAGGCCTGTTGCGTATTTCACCTTTCTACATGTGCCTGCTTTCAAAAATCCCCCTCCTCGGTCTCTGTCACAGGTCATCTGCTCTTGAATTCCCAAAAGTCGTTAGAACTCCAAGTCGGAAGCTCTACTCCCTCCAAAGAAAATAAAAAAAAGCAATTGTCAACAGAGCTTCCCCCAAACAACGTAGACAAAGGGACTCCAAGCGTCGTCCGTCCCCATCAAACGGCAGCGGGCAGCATTTCCGTCAATAAAACGTTCAACTGATTAGAAATCGTTTCTCGAAAAAATTCCACCTCAAGAGCACTCACCTCGTGGAGTGGCTTATTTGCGCGGAACACCACTCGTCGTAATTGCAATAATAATTGCTGATAACGTCTCGTTTTATTTACAGTTTGCAGCCACTTGCGTCGTCCAGCTACTGTGTGTGCCCCTTGCGTTCCATGCAGCGCTGAATCAGCCCTCCACGAGGACCCTCAATTGATCCTGTATGCAGCGCAGCACCGTCTACCTTGTCATTCCGGTCCTCATTCGCATGTCGTTGGCTTTTAGTGGTTTGTTTGTTTGCACAAAGTACCCTCTAACTCTTTATGCTCTGACAGGAAGTCCATGCAGTGCAGACGGGCGAGGGAGGGCGTGGGGGACATGGGTATCATCCTCAGAAGGAGTGCACATTGTCAATGCAATGCAGCCAGTCGCGTAGGATCTTGTAAAACCAACGAAGGAACGGAAAGTTTTACTTCTTCTCGGGACGTTGCTGGGGCGGAGTAACTTTTATTTGAGTAAAGCGAGACAGTGTTTTAGCGAGGCGAAGGATTTTTATGTTAATATCCTGTGCAGATGGAATATGGAAAGCATGCGGTGGGGAAGCGAATAAAAATGTTATTGACATATTCAAAGGAAGCTCATTCAAACGAGATGACAATGTGACGGTTGACGGCGGCAGTGGGGGGTGCAACTGCAGACGACGTAGCGGTGTGCGGCATAAATTTGGAATAATTTTCAATCGACAAATGGAAGAGTGGAGTGAGTCTTGGATCTGATCAGGTATAAGTGATAGGAAGGTAGTTGCAGAAAGGAGAACACTCCCATCTAGGGAAATCGTCAAGCGACAGGGAAGGAGTTAAGGAAGTTTTTGATAGAAAGTGCTGCAAGAATTGGAGAGAGTTCGAAAAAAAACTCTGCCATGGAATGGAACTATGAGGACAGTCGACTCATGCAAGCTGGCAACATATTACTCAATAAGTCTGACAGGGACTGATATATAGGGGGCGCCACTAACAAAAAATCCAGATCAAGGTGCGTTCAAAGATGATAGAACCATCGCAAAACTTGGAATTGACGTCCGTCAGCATACACCAGCTTCCAACAAGAACCCAAAATTTCAATTTGGCGCCATTCGAATTGCCATTGCTTGACATTTGAACAATTATTTTTTTTGTTAGTTTTTTTTTCCATTTTTAATACATTTTTATTTCAAATTCATTGCAGACTTACGTACTAGACAAAAAATGCTTAAAACTAGTTGGACGTGCTTTGTTTTCTTTTTCCTACAATCTAACTTACTGGCCCCCTACGGGCACTCTAAGCTAAACTTATCCTTAATCTTGCTTACCAAATTCAACCACAATCCGGAATTTAATTTTCTGTGGTTAAAACTCCTTGTCCGTAAGCATTTAATCCACTACTGCTTTATTTATAGAAGAACCTGGACAGCAACTCAACTTATAATGAGTTTGATGCGCTGTCTGACTCCATCACAAGAATTGTATCCCTGTACCCTCGCACTGAAATCGCTATTGCGGGCGATTTCAATGTACACAATTCTACTTGGCTTCGACATTCAGGCCAGACAACACCCGAAGGAAGGTATGTTGAAATCTTCGCTGAGGTAAATAATTTAACCCAGCTTGTGAATGAGCCAACACGAATACCTGACATTGCAGATCATACCGCTAACACCTTGGATCTGTTTCTCACCTCTCATCCGGAAAAATATTCAATTGATATATTGTCGCCTCTAGGCTCGTCCGACCACTGTGTCGTGTCAGCCAAATTCTCGTACTCCTCCCACACAGTTAGAGAACAAATTTCGAAAAGAACAGTATGGCTCTACGAGAAAGCCAGCTGGAGCGGACTTAACAACTTCTTTAGAAAGTTCTACAATGCCCCAAGGGTAGCAGAAGCTTTTGGTCTTTCGTAAAAACATAAGGAATTCAGCCTCGTCTTCGATCCCAACGCTCATTTGTAATGACATTTCAGCTGTCAGCTCTTTGGACAAAGCTAATCTGCTTGCTGCACACTTTGCAGCTAGCTCAACGCTGCCAGATAACACTTTGTTCCCACCTGTACTTGAGAGAGTAAATTTCTCCATGGGGCAAATCCATTTTCGCACTCGTACAGTAGCAAGAGTACTTAAAGATCTAAACATACACAAATCCGCTGGCCCGGATGGTATACCCCCTGTTCTTCTGAAGAGGTGTTCTTCTACGCTGGCAAAACCACTGCGTAAGCTTTTCCATCTGTCCTACTCTTCAGGGCTCTTTCCGAGTAAGTGGAAAACTGCATTTGTCCAGCCCGTCCCTAAAAAGGGCGAATGTTCGTCACCCACCTCCTACCGACCCATAGCACTAACGTCCCTTCTCTCCAAGGTCATGGAAACGCTGATAAACCGTCAGCTTATGAAATATCTTGAGTCCCGGAAGCTTCTTAATGACCGGCAGTACGGCTTCCGAAGCAACCGTTCCACTGGTGATCTGATGGCATATCTCACTGAAAAGTGGAACCAATCTTTGCACAATTTAGGTGAAAGCAAGATTGTTGCGCTTGATATTTCAAAGGCATTTGACAGGGTCTGGCATCAGGCTCTTTTGTCGAAAATGCGTGCTTTTGGGATCGATGAGTCTCTTCTTCAATGGATTAGAAATTACCTTTCGAATCGTTCAATACAAGTCGTTTTGGATGGGTTCAAGTCTGATATCCACTATATTAATGCTGGTGTTCCCCAGGGCTCTGTTTTGTCTCCGACATTCTTTCTCATTTTCATAAATGATCTCCTGTCTGTCACTTCTAATCCAATTCACTCCTTCGCTGATGACAGTATTCTCAGCTTTTCATATTCGTTCCTTGGCTCACGTCCCTCCACTTCGGCCTTAGACTCGGAACGGCAGCGTATGTTAAGCACATTAAATTCCGACCTTGACAGCATAATCGATTGGGGAAATAAGAATAGAGTGGAATTTAATGCTTCCAAAACACAGTGCTGTCTACTGTCGTTAAAGCGATCACAAAATAATCAGCCGTTATCCATGAACGGCACTTGCGTTGTTGAAACCGAAAGACTTTCCATCCTCGTTATGTGTATCAACCCAACAATTAGTTGGAACGATCACATATTTGAGGTCGCCAAAAATGCTGCGAAATGTCTAGGTTTCCTTAAACGATGCAAGAAGTACTTCACCCCCTCTGATCTGGCTACAATATACAAAGCATACATACGCCCAAAACTTGATTATAACGCTCCTATCTGGTCAGGTGCTTCTAAGACCTCCCTGCACCTGCTGGATAGAATTCAAAAGCGAGCGATAAAAATTATAGGTGACAGTAATATTGCGAAGTCGATTGACTCGTTAGAACACCGACGTAATGTCGCGTCGTTGTCACTTTTTTACCGCTATTTCAACAAGAAATGCTCAGACGAATTAGCCAGTTGCATTTCTCCCCTTCAAGAATTCACTCGCAGTACACGCCTCGCTAGGAATGCCCATCAATTCACCCTCAAGCCCTCTTTCGGACGTACAGTCAAATTCAGAGACTCGTTCTTTAGCCGCACTACACGAATCTGGAATGCTCTTCCCAGCTCGATTTTTCTTCCTCATTACAATCCACAGGCATTTAAAACCAATGTGCATCGGTACCTCCTTTCCCTCTCTTCCTCTATACCTTCGGCCCGTGCTGTGACTTGATCCGGTCACTTAAGGGTACTCGCAACCCCTTTTGCACGCGTCAATTATAAAAAAAAAAAAAAAAAAATCTATTGTCTTTCGAGCTAACCTTACATTTTATTTATTTATGGAGTTCATTACTACTTATTATTATGAAAAATTTTAACGAAAAACTTAATAACTGAATTTTTTTTGTTTGTGTTAAAACTTATGGACTAACTTACATACTACCTTAAAATAACTTTAAACTAGCTTAACTAAGCATACGCACATTTGTATACACATGTGTACACTTAATGTACAAATGTGTACACCTAGATTGTATGGCGATTTGACATCGCCATACAAAAGCGGAGGAGATCTTCCTCAGCTCGTTGTGTGACTGAACGGCCGTAGTTAAGTCGCCCATCCACAGTTGTACGGGCGATGTGAAAGAGGAGCGGTACCCCATTTATGTCTTGTATAAGACCATACCTATCAAAATGAAGAAATGCTTCTGGGGGGACGAAGCCAAATCGACGTACCCTTTCGTGGTACTGTGGATTGGGGTAGTACGCCCCAGAGATCAAGTTATTAACCGAGTTCATCGCTCTCGCAGTGTGACCACGAAACAACTTTACCAGGAAATTGTCCACTGGTATCAGGTTCGCCTTGCTGTATAAGACCTCATTGGAGTAGAAGTTAATGTACTGGATCTCTGGCGAAGACAAGCCCTCTCAAACACCCGAACCTTTTCCATCAAGCTTGCACTCACGTTGAACCACACGGGACAGCCATAGATAAGCATTGGCCGGAGGAGCGCCATGTAGCAGACTACCTTCAACCTCGCATCGAGCTGGCTGTTGTAAAACAGTCTCTTTGTAAGAGCAAAAGCGCCTCTGGCTCTAGCCAGAGCTGCATCTACATGTTTGTTAAGATATAGATACTGATTTAGCCAGATACCCAGGTATCTGACTACAGTCCTTTGCGCCAGTGGTTGCCCGCGTCGTCCAACAATTGAGAACTTTCGCCAATTCTTTTTTGTATCCGCCGAAGCCTTATACAACGGCGTTCTGAAGAGAATGGTTTCCGACTTCTGGAAGTTGATATCCAGCTTCCAGTCATCGCAATCTCTCATGAATGAGTCGAAGTCACCCTGCGCTAGTGTAGTGATGCCCTCGATTTTTTTGCCTGATCTGTACACGATCAAGTCGTCTGCATACGCAATTGCGTGAGGAAGAGAACTTATTAGATCGCTTGAGAAAATGTTGAACAGGATCGGCGAATTAACGGCACCCTGTTGGAGACCATTTTTCACTTCAAAAATACCTGTAGAGATCACGTTGCCATTCTTGACTACGAACCGCCTACCAGTAACCATGTTATGCAGTAGGTACAGCAGTGGTTTACCAATGCCTAGATGATTGAGCTTGTAGAAAAATCCTTCTAACCATACGGTGTCGAAGGCTTTCTCCAGGTCAATCAAGCAAGCCCCCGTACATTGTTTCTGGCTCTTATACCATTGGGTATCCGACACCAGTTTCGACGCGGCATGAATAGTGTCATGCCCCGCTCTGAAACCGAACTGGTTATCCGGAATTATATGTTTGTCCTCTGTGCAGTTGATCAGAGCTCTATTTATCACCTTCTCGAATACCTTGCTGATGTTCGGGAGGAGACTAATTGACCGGAGGTTGCACGGATTCGAAGAATCTTTTCCTAGCTTGGATGTGGGTTGTACAATCGCAGCTTTCCAATGCCCCGGATAATGTGCATTATTCAGGGCTTTGTCAAACAGAATTGTGTACATAGCAACCACTTCCAAATTTTTTGTAAGTAGAACATATAAGGTTAATCAAAATGGAGCGCTACACGAATAAACAACGCATTCTCATTGTGAACATGAAAATGATGATTTTCATGATTTTTAATGGCTTCGTAAATAGGCAGAATTGTCCCATTTGGGGCGAGGAAAAGCCTAGAGTGATTCACGAGAAGCAACGTGTCACTGTGCGGTGTGGACATTGGCCTGGAGGAATCATTGGACCTTTTTGCCATGAAAATGAGTCAGGTCAAGCGCAAGCTGTCAATGGTGTTCGGTATCGTGAGATGATTACCAATTTTTCTGTACCTGGAATTGAAGAAATTAATGTGGGGGGGATGTGGTTTCAACAAGACGGCGCCACATCTCATACGGCTAGAGAAACAATTCAATTGCTGCATCAGTCACTTAAATCTTGGGTTGTTGTTGGGACACCCTTTACAAGGAGCTTTCAATACATTCTCGGTATCGATACGAAAGGAAATGCCAATTCAATTTAAATTGTTTTTATTTTTCAATATTATCTCCTCTAACATCAATGCATTTGTTACATCTTGAAATAAGCATTTTTTAAACCCTTAAAAAAATAAATTTCCTGTTTCTCTGCAAAATGCCCATTTATTGGCGACTTGAGTTTTTCATCATCCGAAAACCTTTTTCCACGAAGACATTTCTTCAAATCCGGAAACAGGAAATAATCACTGGGGGTAAGGTCAGGGCTGTAGGGTGGATGTTGGATTCCTTCGAAACCACAATCTTGCGCAGCAGCCTTGGAAACTCGCGACGTGTGAACAGGAGTGTTGTCATGAAAAAGCAACACACACGCTGAGAGTTAGCCCCGTCTTTTCTTTTTAATTTGCTCCTGCATATGATGCAAAATGTGGCAGCCGTGGCGTAGTGGGTAGAGTGCGACACTCATATGCCGTAGCTCTGGGTTCGATTTAGGGCTGAACACCTCAATTTTTTCATGGCACCACCTCTTTCGACTTGCTGACAACACTCAAAGAGTAAAACTTGTCTAAGAAACAGCTTCTCAAACTTCGTTCTGAGTCGGCAAAAGACTGTAGGTTGCTTTCACTCGTGCGAGCACAATAGCGCGCACTACACAAGTAGTTGATGAGCAAGCTAGGCCTTGGCCCCCTGTGGACTGTAGCGCCACTCAATTATTATTATTATTATAAAATTATGGAAAGTGGAAGCGTAGGATGTGGAGTTGATGGCTTCACCTTTGTTTGTACTAAATGAGCAAGATTTCCAAAAAAAACTGCGGCCATGAGCTTCCTGGTAGACGGAGTGACTTTGAACTTCTTCGGGGGGTCTGTTCCTTTCTTATGCCACTGCATGGACAAGATTCCCTTTGAGTCCCGAAAAACTGTGGCCATGAGCTTCCCGGCAGACGGAGTGACTTTGAACTTCTTCGGGGGGTCTGTCCCTCTTTTATGCCACTGCATGGACTCTTGTTTGCTTTCAAGGTCATAGTGGCGAACTCATGTTTCGTCCCCAGTAACAATTTGATCCATAACACCGTCCGCATTCTCACTACACATCTCAAAAAGCTTTCTACAGCATGCGTTTTTCACTTTTTTCTGAGGCGCTGTGGGCATTCGTGGCACTCACCTTGCACTCGCCTTTGAAAGGTTAAGATGGTCAAGACGAATAGTGTGAATGATACCAGTTGAAAGCTTGGTGATCTCTGTCATTATTTTCACCTTTATTCGGCCATCATCAAGAACAAGTTTTTCGACTTCTTTGGTACTTTCTCCCGTACAAGCACCGGAGTGGGGGTCGTCTTCAATGCTCTCTCTGCCTCTCTGGAACTCACTTGACCACTTTTGCATATTTGATAATGAATGTGCGCAACCCTGGTAAACAGCCACCTTCTCTTCATGAATAGTTTTTTGACCTTTTCCTTGCTTAGTGAGAAATATAATTACAGAGCGATTCCCAATTTTCGCCATCACCGTCTCAGTTGCCATTATGATTCTGTCTAACTAGAGATAAAAGTCGAATTAATAATTACATTTATGTGAAATTTTACATGAATGCACTAAAATAAAGTATTACTTGATAAATTAGTCAATTTATACCACAGCTTCATCCCGATACTAATATATTGAAGGCCCCTTGTACTACAAGAGACCGACGATGATTGCCTGCCAGAAAACGGCTGTGATGAGAGTGCCGATAGATGTCGCGAGCCGCCGAAATGGAAAACCGAACCTAATCGAACAAAGGTCTGTCCGAGAAGAAAATCGAAACTGATGCCGAAACTGATGTCCATGTTGACACCCAGTAAACAGGAAGTTCTAAATCAGAATGATTTGTTAATGTAATAATAATTTAATTGTTGGCGCTACAGTGAAAAGGGGGATCAGGACCTAGCTTGCTCATCAACTACCCGTTTTGTGCGCGCTACTGTTCTTTCACGAGTAGAAGGGACCTACAGTTTTTTGTCGACTCCGAACGGCGGATTTCTTAATGTACAAATAATAATAATGCGTCTTTAAGCGTTTAGTATTTAGAACAACTAAGCAATCTTTTTCTATATTCAATATATTCGAGGGTTGCCTTATATACTTTGGGATTAGGGAACAAAAACAAATATTGATCATCGAAAATAGCTTTATTGTTTTGTAAAATGTTCTCCATTAAGATCTATACGCTTTTGCATGCACGTTTGAACCAATTGTCGAAGCACTTTTGCCACTCTGATTGAGATATCTCCAAAACATGCATTCTGAACACATCAACCGCTTCTTCAGATGTCGAAAAACGTTGACCTCTCATTTTATATTTTACGTACGGGAATAGAAAGAAGTAATTCGGTGCCAAGTCAGGACTATACGGCGGATGACTGATCAAATCGATGTTTTGAGTGCTCAAAAATGCAGTTGGTTGAGTCGATGTGTCAGAGCTCGCATTGTGGTGATGGAGAGTGTTCCGTCTTCGGCGGTTGGTTTTCCTTAAAAAACAACTTACAAACAAATGGCTGTGTACCACTAAGAATTGACTGTTCTGCGTTGTTGTTCTAGTGATACGATTGCGACATGTCCAGTTTTTCCGAAAAAACAGGCGACTATTTGCTTTGAAATGCTTCGTGCAAGTAATGAATTACAGTCCGATCAAGTTTAAAAATAGTTCATTTTGCTTTGGCGTCTCCAATCTGACTGCCGAAATAAAACACTTAATTCTAACTTATAGCCTAGGTTAACAATAATTATTTACTGAGGGTGACATTATGCCGACTCATCAGTACAATGCCTTTTCCTTCAGTGAAACTCGAGCCATGTTGACGATCGAGGTAGAGCATTGCTCCAAGCAAGCGGTATAGCTTGCCTTGCAGTATGGACCATTTGCTTGGCAGTGCTTCGTGCGCGAGCATTTTTTGCTGGATTTGGCTCAATTTGAAACACCCATACAGTCGACTGCTGTTTAGTTTTGGGCTCATACGCGTAAATCCACGATTCATCACCTGTCACGATGTCACAGACGTGTTTCGAAGCACCGCGATCGTATTCTTGGAGCATTTCCTTCAACCAATCGGCACGAGCCTTTTTTTGATTGACAAGTTGTGTGGGATTCAATGCGACGGTCAAATGTTCATGCAATATTGAATGTATGCTGGTCCCACTAATGCCTAAGGTTGTCTCAATCTCACGATAGATCACATGACGATCTTGCAATATCAGTTGGCGCACAGCATCAATGGTTTTCGGAACAACAACTAATTTTGGACGATCTTCACGAAATTCGTCTTGGAGTGAACTACGACCTCGTTTGAATTCACCATACCATCGGTAAACACTTGTGCTTGATGGAGCTTCATCGCCAAAAATTTAATTGAGTTCAGCGATGCACTGTTGTTGAGTTAATCCACGACGAAAGTTGTAAAAATAATCGCACGAAAATTTTCACGATTTAATTCCAATTTTTTCGGCGAGATGAATCTTTTAAGTTACTGTAAACAACACAAATAACGCTCGTATGTCAAAACGCTCTGAGTACGTATAACCTCAAAAATGTCAAACTTTATGATAGAGCTAGCAGTTGCCAGATTGCATGACTAGGGTTGCCCAATCTCGAAATATTAAAGCCAAACTTCGTAACAACCCAAATAAGTGAATTTAATGCCCAAAAATCAAAATATGTGGTCCATGTTGACAGAGAAGAATGGCCGTACACGGCGAACATAGCCCTTCAAGAACTTTAAAAAGAGAAAAAGCATTTTTTGATTCAGCAAAATTTCGCTGATTGCAAGTCCCGTCCCCTAAATGCTTCCCTCCTTCGCCCCTTCCAGAGACATTTCCTCAAGCTTCCATAAACTTCCCGAGAACCAATTCCCAATTGTTCCAGCCAATCTATCCTCCCCGAGAAGGTGAGCGCTCGTCGCCATCCACCCTCACTTTGTTGTGGTGAAATTCAAATTTCATTAAAACCAACGTCGCGTCGTGGCCCATTTAACAGAAGTTGCTTCAAGAATTGTAGAATGGTAATGGAACCCATTGCTCATGACTCCCTCGTTACTAGTTGTGCCCTCGAAATGAGAAAAATCACCCGCACGCCCCATCCGATGGAAAGTGCTTCCAATTCATAAAGAAGCTCTGTTACGTTCCCTTAGTCACACATCTGATCCTTAAGTGAGTTCAGCACCTCACCCTCCGTCGTTGAAGGAAAATTTCGACGAATCCACTTTGCCGGGGAGTGGTGGAAATTTTCGCTTCATAAAGACAAAGCCACGATGGATGTAGCTGGGATTACGTGGAGCCGGCTAATAAGTGGTTTGATGTTTATGACACATTGTGCATGTGGGGGGAACGTTGGTTGTATTTCGACTAGGGAAGGGAGGGTTGTGGATTTAAATTGGATCGGAACCATTTAACGCCAACCCGGAATGTTGCGAAATTGTTGAGTGGAAGGGGGAGGGGCATCCCTAGGACGGAACATTGACTCGAAAGTTGATTGCGTTCGTCGATTGGATTCTTTTTCGTATTCCCAGAGAAAAGAAACAAAAAGTTGACTGAGTGAGTAGCTAACCAGCACTTAGGAGGTAAGTGCCTCTCAAGTGGGTGATGTTTACTTTCCGATAGTGGAATGATGGATCCACTCTGATGGCTGTGGAGGGCAGTGACTCATCACAAGCGTGAGCACTTGACCTTGATTTTCTGACCTTTGCGGCAAGCAATGGGCAGATGGATGAAAGGGGTTGGGTGGATGCTGGAACTCCCAAATGGCTATTCGAAATTTGCGGGGGTTTGAGCAGCAGCCTATTGAATGGTGCCACAGAGACGATATAAGACCGAGATGCGAAAGGGACTTTTTCAGTTTTTCTTTGAAAGAAGAAATATTTTCCTTTGTGACTCTAAGGTCCGACATTTGCTGCCATGACATGGTTTAAATTTTTTTTGCAAAATTGTGACCAATTTGTCGGTCCGGGCTTTTTTCAGCTGCTTGCTGACTATCCCCGCGATCCTGCTAGATAACGTGATCGTGAACTTTAAAGAAGAAAACCATCTTGGACGAAAACCAGTGGAGCCTCGAAGGCGGTCAATACGTCAGGCTAGGATACGAAAGAGATTTTTTTTGGGTTTTTCTTTGAAAGAAATGTGTCTTTTACTTTGTAGTCCTTTACATGGTTTCAAGTTTTTGCAAAATTCTGACCACTTTGTGGGTTAGGACTTATACCAGCTTCCACTTGCTAATTGTCCTTGTGATTCCACCCGATGACGTGAATCTAAACATAAAGAAAGAATACCACGCTGGGTATATGAATGATGGTTCGACGACAATGCCACTACAGTCTACAAAAGGCTTGGATTCAAAGGGGACTTTTGAAGTTTTGTGTCAAAGTAAAAGAATTGGCGGCGTACCGTACTAAGAGGCCACAACTTGTTCCATGATGTGGATTTTTCTCCTTTCAAGAGAGAGTCAACGACGAACCCAATTACGAACAGAAAACAACAAAGTTCTGGTTAAGAAATTCTGTCGTGTCATCACTTGGACCTATATCGTCGATGGCAGTCCGTTCACTGACTTCTCGCCAAATTCCCCCTCGCAGTCGACCATCCTATCATCGACCATCCTATCGTCGACCTCGTCCTTGAGATGGATTATTTCTCGCCATTGTCGCCACACAAGACAACCTCTGGGAGTGCACACCAGCGATTCACTTTGTCCGATATCGTAACGGTTGTTGGTTTCCTTTGGTTGCGTTGCATTTGCAGTGTACTCTCGATAATAAAGACAAAAACACTTTCGTCACACTTTCGTGAAGTGGCTCACCCGTTGCTTTTGATTCCTTCTCAATCAATCCAAGGTCTCCCACAGGCTTACCCAGTCTTGCATGGAACTTGGCTGGTAGACTCGACTTCTTTCGTTTCCGAGGTTTGCCAAGGCAATATCCCGCCGCTGCCTTACTTGCAGATGAATACTGGTCAAGCTTCAGTGGCAATTTTTTTATTCAAAGTATTCCCTGAAGTGTGGGCGAGAAATAAATTCGTGTGAACTTGCTTTGGTGGATATGTTTCTGCCGTTGCAGTTGGACTGCCTAGTCGTTTCCCTTATCTGCGGCGTGCATGCACTTCAGAGTTTCTATAATGGTGCGACTGTACTTCTCAGCTTGTCCGCTCATATCGCGGCTACGTCTACATTGAACGTGTCCAAATTTCAATGATTTCTTCCAACATTTGTGACCGTATGTCAGCAATAAATTGGTCAATGCTTTCATCCAAGTGATCAATCGACGTAGATTATCGACTTCACGTACGGCCTCAGTAAATGGTCTACCGGCGATAAGTGCAACGATCTTGTAATCCATTTCGCAGAAACGAATATTAAACAACTTTTCCTAACACCAACATTTAACCTTTTCTTAACCACAGTTCCTGCAGATCATAATTGTTTAATTTCAAACGAAAAGGTCAGGAATGAAGTCTCGAAAGCGGGCAGCATTGAAAGCGGGCAGCATTGTAACGTTCTTGTTGGCCTCGTTTTTAAAGAAGAAGGGACCGACAATTTTAACCGCCACTACACCAAAATGACAGTTTTTTTTGGATATAATGGTGTCTGGCCGTACACTTGTGTACTATAATCACCCCAAATGTAAGGTTGCCTTTTTGTCTTTTGAATTTTCCGGCTATGTACAAAGCGCTACAGAGCTTTTTCTACCCTTTTCAGAATTTTGAAAAAGTTCTTGACACATACAGGCAATTGGGCGAGCGCTATAATTCTGCAAAATCACCTTGTTATGGCTTACGGTCGTTTCATGACAGTTTTTCACGCAATGCAGGACTCAAACGCCTTACTTTCACTCAAAGAAGTTTTCCATCAATGGCTACGCACGGTCTCAGCAGCTCATCGTCCACCACACTAGTTTGGTCCTACTGTATGCAGGGAATGACCTTAAATAGTGGATATTTCTCTTTGACATGGACGATGGTGGAACAGTTTCACCAGACTTTGCACAGTCTCGTAGTGTATTCACTTTTCATCTTCAGGTACTATCCGGTGCAGTGATACGAGTAGTGATGCCCTTGAAAGATCGCCTCTCTCTCAAGTTCAACTCGTACGGCAGTCAATTTCCTTGCTTTTGAATAAATCCAAATTTTTTTAACTAAATCAAAACTGTCTGCTGAGTCACTTTTAACGCTTCACTTCATCGAGTTCACTTTGCATTTGACACAGATCTGGATCCAGATTCCCCATCTTCAAACTTCGTTGGACTGGCCAAAACGCTTTTGCTCTCTACGCTAAAATCACCACTTTTGAAGCATCGAAACCATCCCCTGCATGATTTGTCAATTAGAGCAGATTCGACATAAACTTCTTGAAGCATTCGATGGACTTCAGCTGCATTTTTCTTTTAATTAAGAAAGAAAATCAAAACTTCTCACAAATGTTGTTTAGCTCAGACGCTTTCAAAGAAGCAAGAAACAATGGATTTATCTAAACCTGACGCTGATGCACACTAGTTATTGCTGACAAACACACATACCTTTCCAATGAAGTGAGGAACCGTTTCCAATACCAATTTGAGGTTGCAGGTGGTGATATCTTTTGTAAACAAACAGAATCAAGGGTACTCCTAAAAATTAACAACAAACGGTGAGTTGTTTGGTATATATAGGGTAGGTTAAGTTGGCTGATGAATGCACTTAGTCCCATACAGGACCATTGTGCTACCACACCATGTGGGAAGATCCTAAAACCAGCTGGAGCTGATAATGAAGTTAAAAATGTCGTCGGTAGGGGTTTTATTGAGGTCATGTAGGCCGTTGAGGAAATAGCCTCCAAAGTGCTTGTGTCTGAGGCGCAAGAGCGCCGGGCATGAGCATAACAGATGTAGGAGAGTTTCTGATTCTTCCTCATCCTTGCAGCTTCTGCAAAACTCGAGGGAGCTCTAGCCTGCTAGCATGCTCACCGATTAGACAGTGTCCGGTTATGGCTCCCATGACCAGGCTTGTGTCTGATCTTTTGAGCGATAGTAGCAGTCTAGAGCGTTTGGGTTCAAGAGAGGGCTACACCTCCTTGGAGACGCGACAACGGTTATGGTTAGACTACCTTTGATTAGTCTGATGGATCGCGTTCAAGTGCAGTTCTAACTTGCATGCGACGAGAGGGATACCAAGGTGTTCGTAGTGGTTGCGTTGCGGCAAGCCTGGCCAATTCGTCTGCTTGACAGTTGCCCGGAATGTCTCTGTGACCTGGCACCCAACACAGGCTTATATTGAACTGCTCAGCCATCTCATTTAAGGATGTGCGGCAGTTCATGACCGTCTTGGAGTTTGTTGAGACAGATTCCAGGGCCCTGAGTGCTGCCTGATTATCCGTATGAATAAGGATATCAGCTGAGGATATTCTATTCCTCTTCAGCCAAGACAGTGCTTCGTGAATGGTTATTACTTCAGCTTGGAACACGCTACAGTGATTGGGGAGTCTGAATGTAAGGCTAAGGTTCAGATCCTCAGAGTAGACTACGCAAACAACGCCTTCCGCCTTCTTTTTTGATCCATTTTAAAGTTTTCCTTCATTAAAAGTAAATCCGCTAGAGAAACGTTCCGTTTGATTAATGGTGTTTTGGGGGATGGTACTCTATTACCTCGAACCGCGGAGGAATGGTTTCGACGATTCAGAGCCGGTGAAAACGACACCATGGATAAGCCAGCCGGCGGAAGACCTGTGACTACGAACACCGATCGGATCATGGAAATCATCGAGTTAGATAGATTGTGGCATCTCGTGACATCGCCCAGGAGATGGGATGATGGTTAGTGACCAAACCATTTTAAACCATCTGCAAAAGCTTGTTCGGGTGCCGCATGATTTGACGCAAAAAAACTTTCTGGACCGAATCAGCGCGTGCGATATGCTCCTGAAACGAAACGAACTCGACCCATTTTTGAAGCGATATGCTGCTGAAACGGAACGAACTCGACCCATTCTTGAAGCGGATGATGACTGGCGACGAAAAATGGATCACATACGACAATGTCAAGCGAAAACGGTCGTGGTTGAAGGCCGGTGAATCATCTCAAAGAGTGGCCAAGGAGGGATTGACGGCCAGGAAGGTTTTGCTGTGTGTTAGGTGGGATTGGAAGGGAATCATCCACTATGAACTGCTCCCATATGGCTAGACGCTTGACTCCACCATCTACTGCGAACAACTGGACCGCTTGAAGCAGGCGATCGACCAGAAGCGTCTAGAATTGGCCAACAGGGAGGGTGTAGTGTTCCACCGTACAACGCCAGACCACACACTTCGTTGACAACTCGTCAGAGGCTACGGGAGCTCGGATGGGAGGTTTTGACGCATCCACCATATAGCCCGGACTTAGCGCCAAGTGATTAAAACCTGTTCCTGTCTATGGAGAACGCCCTTAGTGGTGTGAAGTTGAACTCAAAAGAGGCTTGTGAAAGGTGGCTGTCCGAGTTCTTAGCAAATAAGAAGAGGGGCTTCTACTTCTATGAAGTCGCCGTCTAGATGGAAACAGATTATCAAACAAAACTGCGCATATTTGAACTAAATCCGATCACTGTAACGCTTTTATGAAGCATTGAATGAAGAGCAAAAGAGCGGAAAGGGATATTTGACAGCCTTATATGATAAATATGTTTATTCACGTGTGTATTCAAGTAGAAGTGCTCTGCATCAAATGGGACGTAGCATGCGATACGTATTCATAGCAGAAGGATGAGTCTAGAAAAATGGAAGCGTTGTCAAGACATCACTCTCTTTAGATTTGAATGTCAAGCCAAACACAACGCGGTTTACTAGACAGCCGACTAAACGGATCTAAGATAGAATAGTGTTGCCAACTTTAAGTTGTGTACCTCTAAACAAATAATAATAATTGTTGGCGCGACAGTCCACAGGTGGACCAGGGCCTAGCTTGCTCATCAATTACTCATGTTGTGCGTGCTACGGTTCTCTCACGAGTAAAAGGGACCTACAGTTTTTTGCCGACTCCGAACGGCGAAGTTTGAGAAGCTTTCTTTGACAGTTCTTACTCTTTGAGTGTTGTCAGGAGCTCGATAGAGGTGGTGCAGTGTAAAATTCGAGGTGGACAACCGGGAATAGAACCCAGACACTTCGGCGTGTGAGCGTCGCACTATACCCACTACGCCACGGCGGCCACCTCTTAACAAAACATTCGTTAAAAATGTCCAACAGAGAATGTCTGTCCCTGCTTAAACGTAGAATCTAGGCACAGGGACAATCCTGTGCCGAACTCTAAATCAGATTACAATGAAGCGACGTAAGGTGTAGTCCCACTTGTTGGACGACATTAACACTTTACAAACAGAAGTTGCGCCGTAGGCCTCCCTGACCACTTCACAAATTCCCCACGCATTTCCTGAAACTCAGAAGCATCAAAAATCAACTGAGCAAGCATCTCTATCAGTCAAGGGCCACTTGAGTGCACCCACTTCTCGTCGAGTGCTTCCGAATCTTGTATAAAAGCCACGCTCCTGCTCCATCGTTCATTAGTTCACACAACATTCTTCCGTACAACTCCCGTCACAATCGCAATGAAGAGCACACTATTTCTGGCAGCAATGGCCTGCCTTCTGAGCGTAAGTTCGCATCCAACTCAAAAAAAAAAAAATCATTTTCGCAAATCAACTTCATTTTAGATCACACTCGCCGCCGACTCCGAGAAGATCGAGCAAGTGAACGACGCTGTGGGCGACTACATTCGGGAACATATGGTTGAAATGCCGATGTGGCGCTCTGCCGTGGATCACTTCGCCTGCTACGACGATCTGACGCGGAAGATCAACACAATTACCGACGAAGCAAACGACAAGTCTGAGCAATGCATCAAAACTGCAAGCGATGCCAAGGCCACAACTCTGGAGAGTCTGAAGCGGGAACGCGTTCAGGTGTCAGCCGAAGTGTCGAAGGTGCACAACTCGTTCTTCGAATGTACCCGGAAGTCAGTGGGCTTGGAATACTTCGAGTGCCTCAAATCTGCAGTAAGTAGAGATTGATTCAAATTCCCTTCGGATCTGTACTGAGCCTTTCTGAATCCTAGGTTGGAGATGACACCTTGATAATGGAGGGCATCAAGCAGAAGGCTGAGCAGATGATCGACCAGTATTCGGATGGATTGAATAATATTGACAAGGCGGAGAACGAATGCCTTGCGAGGGCTATTGATGAGGCAAAAACCAAGAGCGATGAAGGCTTCCGTACTCTAAGAAGTTGCTTGGGGCAGGGATCCCCGAATCAACAGCCAGCTCCTAGCGCTTAGTTTTTATCTAAAAATGTCCTAATGCGACTTTTAATAAAGAAACTACTAGCATGCGAAGTATTGTTCTCGATTTGGACAAGACAGGCAACTTCGGACAATATGGCGATCAGCTCTTTTAATGGTGTCTCGCCTAACGTCTGGTGAAGCTCAACAGGAAGAAACTCATTTCCGTCATATGATAGAAGGCCAATGTTTGATTTCGGGGGCACGAACTTGAAACTTCTCAACACGACCTTCTGGAGTCTATGGTGAACAGAGCTTTGGGGCGACTGCAAGGTTCTTCAGTTGACCTAGAGTCAGACGAATGTGAAGAGTCTCACCAGGAGGGTTGAGTTTGGTAAGCATGCTGCTAAATTGCAGAACTCAGTTTCTTCGTTAATTAATACTTCTCACGTAATGGGTGTCTTGTCAGACTTTCAGTACATTGCCAATTTCCTACGGGGAAGCGGGGAATCCACACCTTCAGCATTCTTAGTAAGCCAAAGAAGTTTCGCCCTGGGATTATGCGAGACGTACGTTTAAGTCCTGGAAACAGTTTACACACCTCCAATTTTTTTTTAAATTGGCGCGGGCTAAAGGGATTATTTGGTACCCTTAAGTGGCCGACATTAAGTCATAGAACGGGTCGAAGGTATAAAGGAAGCAATAAGTTTTACAGCTTGCTATTGAATTCTAGTTAGTAGGTAAATAACGGTCTTAGGAGCCTGAAAAACCTGATAGGAGGGTTAAAATCAAGTTTTCGGCAAAAAAAAAAAAATTATGCTGTCTAGATCGGAATTTAATGAGCCTAACATACGCCTCCATTGGTATCGTGGCGTAGTGCGACACTCACACGCCGAAACTCCAGATTCGATTCCCGACTGAACTCGAATTTTTTACGGCACCACCTCTTTCAAGTTGCTGACAACACTCAAAGAGAACTGTCTAAGAAGAAACTTATCAAACTTCGCCACTTGGAGTCGCTAAAAACCTGTAGGTGCCTTCTAGGTCTAGGTCCCCCACAGTAGCAGGCATAACACGAGTAGTTGATGAGCAGTCTAGCCCCTGGTCCCCCTGTGCACCGTCTTGCTATCCAATTATTGTCAACATACACTGCCGTTCCAAGTCTATGGCCGAAGAGGAGAGTCGAGCTCAAAGAAACGATTATGAAAAGCAGAGGGTACCCTTCATAAGCGAAGGAGTCAATTATTGTGCTGGCAAGTTAGCGAAGGAGTGAATTGGATTAGAAGTATCAAGCAGGAGGTCATTTATAAAAGTGAAGAAGAGTGTTGGAGACAAAATGGAGCCCTGCGGAACACCAGCATTAATATGGTGAAAATCAGACTTGAACTCTTCCAATACAAAGTTAATTGAACGATTAAAATAATTTCAAATCCATTGGAAAAGGGATTTATCGACTTTGAAAACATATAATTTCGACAAGAATGCATGATGCCAGATTTTAATAATAATAATGATAGTTGGATGGCGCGACAGTTCACAAGGAGACCAGGACTTAGCTTGCTCCTCAACTTCTCGTGAGTAGAAGAACCCCACAGCTTTTTTCCGACTCCGAACTCGAAGATTGGGAAATTTCTTTTTTAGATTGTTATTTGAGTGTTGTCAGGCGATGAACTGACGGATATTTCCTACCACCGCCGCGACCTCAGGACGCCTGCACATTCCTGTCGCCATGGAATGTTTGTGGTAAACAACAAATGACGTCTAAGGACACTAAGTTTGCTAGATTTGTACAAGTGGTCGAGTCCTAAGCCGGCTGACATATGTCTTATTCCACAGAGAACAAAGAGGCGGTGCCGTAAGAAAATTCGAGTTCAGCCGGGAATCGTACTTGGACTTCAGGCATGTGAGTGTAGCACGCTACCACTAGGTTACGGCGCGCAGTGGGGGAATGAGAAAATAAATACGTAACCTTCAAAGGTTGAACCGATCTTGACTAACCTTGACAAACTTGGAATTAGTGCCTTAAGATGACCCTGCTGTACAGAAATGGTCAATATAGCATGAAAGATAATAGAGTAATTTTAAGTTGAAAAATTAAGAAAAACGCACTTATTTGATTTCGTTGTATAAAATAAATATTTAATACCAATTAACGACAATAAATTTAGACTCAATACAAAGCTGGAGTTCATACTTATATAGAAAAAATACATTCAATAAAATTTACTTACACCCTTTCGTTGAAAAACGTTGTAAAATTAGAATTTAGTGTAATAAGGCTTAAGGAGTAGTGTGGCCGCCGTGGCGTAGTGGATAAAGTGCGACGCTCACACGCCGAAGGGTCTAGGTTTGATTTCCGGCTGAACACCTCGAATTTTTCACTGCACCACCTCTTTCGAGCTGCGGACAACACTCAAAGAGTAATAACTGTCTAAGAAAGCTTCTCAAATTTCGTCGTTCGGAGTCGGCAAGAAACTGTAGGTCCCTTCTACTCGTGAGAGAACAGTAGCGCGCACAACACGAGTAGTTGATGAGCAAGCTGGGCCCTAGTCCCCCTGTGGAATGTAGGGCCAACAATTATTATTATTATGGAGTTGCATTCTCTATTGAGGACAGAATCCAACTCCACACTGAAACGCAGAGACAACAGGCAGATGCTTATGAAAGGCCTCTCTCCAAACCAATACGGACTGAGTTTAGCATGATCTCAATTTGGTGCTTAGGTTGCTTAGGTGTCCAGTCTTGTGTTTTCTACAACTTCCTAGTAGTGTAAACTGTAAAGGCAGGTTATGAAACTACCACAAGTCCTGTCTGTCTGTCCTCTCGAATTTGGATAATTTCAGAAAAAATTGACAGTATTTGAAGGGCGTGCCTTTAGATGAGAAGTTCTTTGACGTGAACGGATTTCTTGGTTTTTATTAAATTTCCTGCTCAATAGTCGGCTCAAGTCACTGTGTAAGTTGGAACCAGATGATGTTACTGGATTTTATGAATCAGATGATTCAAAAATCACTTCCGTATATCACTGTTTATAGTGACAATGAAAACACTGATCGAGAAAAGACCATCTTGTGGCGGGATGTCGGCTAACAGATGGAGGTTTTGATAGAGCCTGACTGGTAGTGACAGCTTGGCCAGAGGCTATATTCTGTAGCCACGGAAAGGCAGGAGCCCCCACCAAGCTGGAGTGATTGTCCCTCAAGCATGATCTCAATTTGGTACTTGGGTAACTACTCTACTCGTGAGAGAACAGTAGCGCGCACAACATTAGTTGATGAGCAAGCTAGGGTCCGCAGAGGACTGTCGCGCCAACAATTATTATTAAACTGCACATTGTGAGTTTTGAAAACAAAGTGCTCATCGTCTGCGTCACGGTTTTCTCCGACGTCTTCTAATAGACTGCTGTGCATCGTCCCTTTTTCAGGGAGAAGTGTCAGTGATTTTTTTCCTCCTTTCCAGAGTCTCCAATAAGATCGAAAGCGCCCACTGATCTTTAGAAAGCGGATGTTATTTCAATGTTATCTGTTCAATCCTGAGTGAATTCTGGAGAACAATTGAACGCATTGGCTTCCCTCCTCAGTCACTAGAAAAAACCTGAAATGTACACGGAACGGCGAAGATCAAGCTGAGTCAGTGGTGCGTTAGAGATCTTTGCAGATAGCACTTGCAACTATGCAGGGTGAATTCGACAACGCGGTGAGGTGGTGTCCTGACCACGACCTTTCAATCAATGCATCTAAAACGAAGATGATGCATATTCGAAGCTCTCTATTTAAGGCTACACAGTCACAAATATACTTTAGAAACGAACAATGTCCTAGGGCCAAGTGTAGTCCTATCGACACGGTAAAAAACTATAAATATTTGGGAGATACCATTGACAGCAACACGCACATAGATGAACTTCGTGGAAGCCTAAGACGATCTTTATACCCACAAACTCATACCACTAATGATGTCCTAAAACAAGTAAACTTTGCCATTGTTGAATCAAAACTGAGGTACCAGGTATACCGGTATGAAATTTTTTTGAAAATAAAACAGTAATAATTAATGGGAAAGTAAAAACATTTTATTCAAAGTATTGACCATTGTTTTCTAAATATTTTGACCACCTTTCTGGCAATTTGTGGATACCACGCCAATAAAATTGTTCGTCTTTCAAAGCAAACCAATCAAACACCCAATTTTCGACCTCATCGTAGGAATCAAAGTGCTGCTCAGCCAAAGCGTGTCCCATCGATGAAAACAAATGGTAGTCGGAAGGAGGCAAGTCTGGTGAATACGGCGAGTGGGGTAGCTGCTCCCAGCCAATTGGTTTGATTGAGTCCTGAACCGGGTTTGCTTTGTGTGCAGGTGCATTGTCATGGAGCAAAATTACCTTGCCGTGTCTTCTGGCCCATTCTGGTCGTTTCTCGATCAATGCATGGTTCAAATTGATTATTTGTTGTCGGCAGCGATCAGTATTAACGGTTTCAACAGGTTTTAGGAGCTGGTGGTACAGCACACCTTTCAGATCCCACCAAACACACGACATTGTCTTCTTGCCGAATCGATCTGGTTTTGCAGTCGATGTTAATGGTTGTCCCAGGTTAACCTATGATTTTTTCCGTTTAGGATTCGACCAAAAGCTTTTGCTACCCTTGGGACAGTGCAGCACTCTTTGTCTCAACTTTTGATCTAACACTTTTTATTATTTCCTTTCAAACATTTCGGGTCCGATTGAACTTCTTCCGGTTTTCCTCAAAAGAATTGGCGTTCGAAGCCCGGAAACTGATAGCCACTCTGCAGCTCGAGTCACACCACGCTATTTTCTTGAACTTGATACCCATCATTCTGTGAGGAATGAAGGATTCCATGTTCAGCAAAACAATGTTTGTTGTCGTATCAGCAGCGGCATCAACGTCACTATCGAGGAAGCATAGTTACCAGTTAAAATCCAAAGAGAAGTTGTTTAGTCCGCTCTAGATGGCTTCCTCGTAGAACCACACTGTTCTTTTAGGAATTTGTTTTTTAACCCATTTGGGCGAGAAGGAGAAATTAGCTGATACGACACTGTGGTATGACGAACCTAGATTGGACAGAATTTCAAATGTTTCTCAGGATGACGAGTGGGAAACCGGTCCAGTCTATTGGCGCCATGATCCACAATGTCAGGTATTCACATTGGATGGAAAGAAAATCCAGACCTCCCATCAACTTTAATATCCTTCACATCAGCTACCAAGAAAGCACTTTAATCGTCACCAGCCCCAGAACCCTTCTTGCATTCCATGTTATTTACCACTTTACCGCACAAAACAAGACACATCCAAAGTCACCAAACCACTGGAGCACAGGCACGCCTGTTTCGCGGCCAGAAACACCACCAAACCGACAAAAACAAACCCTGGACAGGACCATTCCAATTTTTTGTTGCGTCCGAAATCCCCGCAGATTTTATCCTTTTCATTAATTTCGCCTCATTTTCACAGCATTCCGGCGACAGGGGTCAAAATACACAGCAGCCGGAACAGGCAAACCACAAGCCCGCCTCCAAGCGGGGTGCACATTTGCAAACTGCTGTAAGTTCATTCCGGCCGGCCTGTCCTGGCCAAAGAATCATAAATCATGACACAAAATTTCCTTCCGCCAAAGCGGTCCCTTTTTCAGCGACAATGACGACGCCTCCTCCACCGTAACCCCGGCTACCGGCTACTATCGCCTGCGGTCGCAAAGAAACCCGGAGACGGCGGAGACTGCGGACATGAGTTATCGCGTGACACTACCTCATCTCGGCCATGGGGCGTGAGTAGGTGCAAGGACTCCGCTTTGCCTATGCCGTCTTTGCTTGTACATGCGAGTAATTTAGCCGCATTCCACATCGGGGAACCTTTTAAGTCATGAGTTTGCCAGGGCAGCGAACAAACACCGGAAGCAGGACGGCGATGAACTGGCGGATATTTCTTAACATCGCCTCGACCTCAGGACCTCTGCACATTCCTGTCGCGATGGAATCCTTGTGGTAAACAACAAATGACGTCCTAAGGACGCTCAGTATGCTTGATTTGAACAAGAGATCGATCCCTTTTGAGGACAGCTCATTTACGTCTTATTCCACAGAGAACAAGGATCAGCTACCTGTATAGAGGGAAAAATTTTGCAGGATGTGAAGGGCAGCACTGCTATAGGAAAAGACGAAGAAGACCATGGCAGGCATTTACACGACAGTCAGTACGGCAACCGCTACAACTTTGGCAGGAACCGCCACGGGAGACAGACCTAAAGGGCACGGACTTCTCGATTGGACAGTATTACGACCGAGACCACCGGCAGCGAGCCCTATGGCAGATACCCCTACTCCAGGGACCTCTGCGGCAGGGACCTCTGCGGCAGGGACCTCTGCGGCAGGGACCTTTGCGGCAGGGACCTCAGCGGCAGGGACCTCTGCGGCAGGGACCTCTGCGGCAGGGACCTCTGCGGCAGGGACCTTTGCGGCAGGGACCTCAGCGGCAGGGACCTCTGCGGCAGGGACCTCTGCGGCAGGGACCTCTGCGTCAGGGACCTTTGCGGCAGGGACCTCTGCGGCAGAGACCTCTGCGGCAGAGACCTCTGCGGCAGGGACCTAATCCACAGAGACTTAGACAGCAAAACTTGGACGGCAGGGAATCGGACGGCAGGGACTTGGACGACGGCTACTTGGACGGCAGGGACTCGGGCGGCAGGGACGTGGACGCCAGTGGCTTGAACGACAGGGATTCGGAATGCAGGGACTTGGACGGCCGAAAACTAAACGACAGAGACTTGGACTTGTCTTGGACAGCAGCGACTTGGACGACAGCTACTTGGATGGCAGGGCCTTGGACGGCAGGGACTTGGACGGCAGGGAACCGGACCGCAGGGATTTGGACGACAGCTACTTGGACGGCAGGGCCTTGGACGGCAGGGCCTTGGACGGCAGGGACTTGGACGGCAGGGAACCGGACGGCAGGGACTTGGATGACAGCTACTTGGACGGCAGGGCATTAGACGGCAGGGACTTGGACGGCAAGGAACCGGACGGCAGGGACTTGGACGACAGCTAATTGGACGGCAGGGCCTTTGACGGCAGGGACTTGGACGGCAGGGAACCGGACGGCAGGGACTTGGACGGCAGCGACTTGGACGGCAGGGACTTGGATGGAAAACACTTAGCGGCAGGAACTTCAACGGCAGGAACTTGGAAGGCAGTGGCTTGGACGGCTGAAACCTAAACCACTGAGACTTGGACTTGTCTTGGACAAGACAACAGCCACTTGAATGACAGCTACTTGGACGGGAGGCCCTTGGACGATAGGGACTTGAACGGCAGGCATATGGGCGGCAGGGCCTCAGATAACAGGGACTTGAACAGTAGGGCCTCCGACAACAGGGACTTGAACGGCAGGACCTTGGACAGCAGGGACTAAGCCGACAGAGACTTGGACGGCAGTGACTTGGACGGCAGTGACTTGGATGGAAGAGACTTCGACGGCAGCGACTTAGACGGCGGGCCCTTAAACGGCAGGGACTTGGATGGCAGAGGCTCGGACGGCAGAGGCTCGGACGATAGTGACTCGGGCAGCACTGCCTCGTACTGCAGGGACTTCGACGACAGGAAATCGGACGGCAGCGATTTGGACGAAAGGGAATCGGACAGAAGAGTATCGGCCCACAAGGACTTGAACGGCAGCGACTTGGACGGCTGGGACTTGGACAGCAGGGAACCGGACGGCAGGGACTTGGACGACAGCTACTTGGACGGCAGGAACTCGGTCGGCAGGGACCTGGGCACCAATGGCTTGAACGACAGGGACTTGGAAGACAGGGGCTTGGACGGCTGAAACCTAAACGACAGAGACTTGGACTTGTCTTGGACAACAGCGACTTGGATGACAGGTACTTGGACGGCAGGCCCTTGTACGACAGGGCTTGAACGGACTTAAACGGCAGGGCCTTGGACAGCATTAACTATGACGACAGCTACTTGGACGGCAGGGCCTTAGACGGCGGGGACTTGGGCAGCAGGGAACCTGTCGGCAGAGATATGGATGGCAGGGATCTTTACGAAAAGGTTTCTACTTTACGACAAGGACGCCTACAGCAGCAGCTACTCTTCAATAGAGCTTCCGAAGGCAGGGTCTTCTACTCCCGGAAGGAGCGACAGGAACTTCTTAACACGGCACAATTGCAATGGAGACCAGCGCGCTGACACCGTTGTGCCAGCCAACATGGCAGTAGCTACGACGGTACAACCGTGCCACCATGCCACCATTCCCTAGGTTGCCACTGAACTGTCCAGCACTGTGTCGCCCACCCACAAATTTGCGTACTTCTCAACCCCTCAACCGATCAACTCAAATCAGCCAGGACAGCGTTCCGAACAGTGGCAGCGTCTGGTTCGGCTTCCTTGACGCTTTTCAGTACCGACAAGAAATTTGATTAATTCCTGTTACTCCAGTGTTCGCTCTACCACCCCCGTTGAGAGGTTGCGTGTACGGTGACCCCACGAAAGTCTCATTTGGCTATATCCCGTACACGGGCTAATTAATTGCGCATTGTGTTCCCGTTACCAACAATGCGAGCATAAAAACGCTGCACGACCGACTCTAATCTCGAGCAATTATGATAAGCCGCTTAGTTGGGGAGCCCAAGTTGTTGGCGTGTCCAGTGCTCCACCACCGCCACCGCCACCGTCGCCACTTTATCGGGCGCACTCACGAGTTTATCTTAAGTTGGTTGACATTTAAACGCCTGCACTCGGGGCCGATGTCGCCGTAGCCGGTGGCCGGCGGCCCGTAGGCACGTTTAAATTGTCCACCACAGGAAACCGCAACCAATGAGGGAGAGTTTTATGATAACCCGCCATGATTGCGGCGATTTTTTGTACTCCCTCCCGGTTGTGACAGGCTCGCGAGAGTTATGGCGACATAAAATGGTTGAGTTCCTTATTAGTCAGGCAGCGGTGGGGGAGGGGAAATGAAACAATTTCCTATCAGGACGGAAGAGAGTTTCTTTTGTTTTCATTCGGAGTGGTGGTTGATTGATTGTCGTGAGGTGCCTCAGTCGTCCATCTTCCTCAAGCAAAGAGTGAGTGCATAAGGAGATGCCAAGGATGTTGCAGCTGTTCCTCCTTGCCCACCCCTTGGCAATCCAGATGCGGCTGACACATGAACTCTTTCCGAGTGAACTTTCGCGCAAATTGCCGGCCATATATCTCGCAATCCGTGGCACTGCACCCCACTCTTCGGCGAGCATGTGTGCTCGCTTCCGCTGGTGCACTAAAGCCACCCATCATCCGGGTAAGTACCCAACCGTTTAAGGCCAAGCATTGCACGCCATTTAAATTATTACGGTATTAAATACACATTTACAGAGCCACACGAGCACCGGGGGCGGAGGGGAGAACCTGGCGACTGCTGCTGCTACTGCCTCAAGTGCACAGCCAAGACCAGGCGAAGATGACACTTGTCGCCCTCCCCGCCAGCATGTGTGACTGTGACATTCAAATGAATTTCCGTGGCAAATGCAAATCCTCTGGAAGGGCGTGTGTGGCCCCGGCAAAGGACTCCTCCAGACATTGCGGTCGTTGCGCGCCCGCTAGTTCCGAGCGCCTTGAGGATTTGGTTTCTTTTGCCTCCAGACGGGAGGGAGGCGCGAAAACTTGTATACAATAAATTACGCGACAACTGCATGGTGGTGGGGAGGCTGTGGGGGAGTGGCAACACAATCATTGCAAGGGCGGCCGCACTTAGTTGCCGCAGGGCGTACAAGGGAATGATGTTAACGCTGCTCGCTGCATTGGGAGGCGGCGGTTGTCAAGCGGGTAGCGCTCGTAAGCATGCATCATTTTGAGGAAGTACACGACCGTGGGTGGAAGTGATCCGCAAAATGCCACGAAATGAGGGAAGGCTCTGACTTCTCTCCACTGTCTTGCCAGAAGATTAGGGGACCTTGGATTTATGCTCTTCCGCCAGTTAAACTGGTCTTGTAGGCTGCAGTGCCAAACAGAAGAGGCAATCGTTCTTGGTGTTTGGCTTTGACTTAAGCGGAGTCCTCAGGATGGACTGCCGTGGCATTCCCAGAAGAAGATCGACTCTCCACCTATACCCATGTCTCACAGTCAGCAGTTTCCGCTATTTGGTTTCAACAAAACACCGTTAATAGTCGTCCATTAACGATCGCTAATGCCGATCCCGAAGTGTTAAATTATCCGCGTAATAGTCGTGAATTATGCCAGCCGTGTAGTGCGCCCCTCCGGGAGGTGAGTTAATGGTACCACCGGTCTTGCCAGCCCACATCCAGTCGCGCACTGTGTTCCTGAAAGCATAGACGCACATACACTCCGCGATTCCTTCGGAAACACCTGTTCTGCGCGACGCTCGGCAGACCACTTAACTGATCAGCGATACGGTGGCGGCGGCTTCGGCAGCACTCTCGCACCGGGATCCTGTCCAAGACCATCCACGGGGCGTAATAAATCACACGTTTCGAGCGCACGCTCTCTGATTGCCCGAATCAGGCTCTTAACCACTTCATAACCGTTGCCGACGACAAGCCACGACCGGCTGACGCCTTGTGTCACGTTTGTCGCCATTTTTGTCGGCCGTTTAATTTGCTAGACAAATTCAGACATGGACACAATCATTACCGCAAGGCAAACATTTCCATTCAGCGCGATGACAGGCGACAAAGCGCATAACCCTCTCTTATCACGATCCCAGGATCAGCACTTGGGCAATAGGTCGGCTGACGGCGGCCGGCTGGTCCAATGGACAGAGGCAATAATCACAAATACGTCAGTTCCTGTCAATCTGAATGCGAAATCTTTATTCCATCCCCGTGCAACCGTCGCAACGGACGACGGCGCACACATGCGCAATGCGATCGGATCGGGAGTGGACACGAGGAATGGGCACTTGCCCATGAAGACATAAAGCAGCCATTGACAGGCCACCTGTTGATTGGTGGTCGTTGTGTCGTCTTCGTCTCCTTGTTTGTTCCCGGCTTCGTATGCAGATTTGCAGGATGGCCGCTTCGGAAGAGGACACAAGCACTGGTCGGGAGATGGTTGAAGGCCCGAATGGGGCGCATAATTAATCGAAGGAAGGTACTTATGACTGCCGCACACGGCGTACGTGTGGATCATGATTTAGGGGCGTTGGTGCACTCGAACGGGATGTATGGCATTTTAAGCAGGGCAGAGAGAAAGGGCCCGGATCATAAACTGGAAGTGGCACGATAGAGCGGAGATGCGTCGGACACACGTGACGTTGACGAACAATTGACGTCGTTCACACACGATCGACTGAATGTGGGTTTGGTTGAGTTGTGGGAGCTGTGCAATCGACTAAATTTGGAAGAACATTAAGATTTGATGGTGACATGGAACGAATCAGGTACAGAAGATGGGGTTCGTAGATCATACATGTGCCACAGTGCCCGTGGAAGAATGAATGAGCAATAAAGTAGCGTGTCTCAAGTAGTTTGCCCCACTGGACAACTAAATTTATGCACCACGTACTGTTCAAAGCTGTAAAAATATTTTATCTGAGCGACAAGAATGTGGGGCAAGAGACTGAACCTTGTAGGACCCCGTCTATGAAGTGATTTGTGATGAAAACAAAATTAAAAGCCACATCGATAATTTTGGACACACTGCTGGAAACACTAGAAGACACCAACAGGCGTTTTGTTTTAATCAAAAAAATGCTCCACACACAAAATAAATTTTATAACTCTTTTTGTACATTATACAACGATCTTGGCCAAAGAAATACCGCACGTTCATAGCTCTTCTGGTTATTCTGTTGCTTTTGTCACATGTCATTTACATGGTTGCGTGACACACTTCTTTCTCAGGTGGATTGAGACAAGAGTGATCGAAGAATTCACGGAAGGGAAATCATGTCTGTTGGTTCTGTTGGATGTGTTTGGTCCTCTTCACTTTTCTTGGAGTTGGATAGAGGCAAAGAACTTGCTCCTGGTACTTCGATGCTGCTGTCAACTGGACTACGGGTTTCAGCCGTATTCTTGCCGTTGCGCATGGATCAACCGATGACCTGGAAGACGAATTGTTTTTTTGCTTTTCCTGGAAGTTGTTCTTCCTCTTCTTTGATTGGCGCGATAGTCCGAGATGGTCCTTGGCTTCAACCAACATCCCCTCTCCCCACCTCGCACGAGTTCATTAATCTTATGCTAATCTACATCGTTGTTGGTTGGGCTGCAACTAATCCGTTCCCCGTCTCTTTATAACTAGGAAATAAGACGATCTTCGCCAGCAGCAAAGAACTTTAAAATATGCTGCAAAGTCCTCATGCAGAAGTCCCATTTTAAAAAGTAAAAAAGTCTTTGGAAGCTCAAGAGTCATTTAAGTTCTTCGTGTGATATTTTCAGTTTCCGTGGGTCAACCGAGCCAAAACGTGCTCAAGTCTCAAACCTCAAGGAGCGTTGTGGACAGTGGAAGTGGTCTGCAGTGACTTCATATTCTCTGCAGGTGCTACCGAGGATTTCGGCACTTAGCCTTAATGTAGTGTCGTCAGTGCGGAGTCTCTCTGTTGAATTGCATCTCTAGTTGTGGTGTCGAGAAACCCAACTGTCGATAGAAGTCCTGACCAAGGACGTAGGCAGTCCCAAGGTGAGTGCGGGCCCTATGAGCGCCATTTCGGATCATTGTCTAGCAAGTTAATCGACATTCTTGTTCCTCGTGATCCCCTGATGTAAGGTAAGTTTCTGGCCCGAGCCTAAGCCAGGGCCTGTACCAAGCCCTCAGCCAGACCCAGAAGTAGACTCAGAGCAAGAGCCAGAGCCAAAGCCAGAGCCAGAGCCAGAGCCAGAGCCAGAGCCAGAGCCAGAGCCAGAGCCAGAGCCAGAGCCAGAGCCAGAGCCAGAGCCAGAGCCAGAGCCAGAGCCAAAGCCAGAGCCAGAGCCAGAGCCAGAGCCAGAGCCAGAGCCAGAGCCAGAGCCAGAGCCAGAGCCAGAGCCAGAGCCAGAGCCAGAGCCAGAGCCAGAGCCAGAGCCAGAGCCAGAGCCAGAGCCAGAGCCAGAGCCAGAGCCAGAGCCAGAGCCAGAGCCAGAGCCAGAGCCAGAGCCAGAGCCAGAGCCAGAGCCAGAGCCAGAGCCAGAGCCAGAGCCAGAGCCAGAGCCAGAGCCAGAGCCAGAGCCAGAGCCAGAGCCAGAGCCAGAGCCAGAGCCAGAGCCAGAGCCAGAGCCAGAGCCAGAGCCAGAGCCAGAGCCAGAGCCAGAGCCAGAGCCAGAGCCAGAGCCAGAGCCAGAGCCAGAGCCAGAGCCAGAGCCAGAGCCAGAGCCAGAGCCAGAGCCAGAGCCAGAGCCAGAGCCAGAGCCAGAGCCAGAGACAGAGCCAGAGCCAGAGCCAGAGCCAGAGCCAGAGCCAGAGCCAGAGTCAGAGTCAGAGCCAGATCCAGAGCCAGGGCCACAGCCAGAGCCAGAGCCAGACCCAGACCCAGAAGCAGAGTCAGAGCAAGAGCCAGAGCCAGAGCCAGAGCCAGAGCCAGAGCCAGAGCCAGAGCCAGAGCCAGAGCCAGAGCCAGAGCCAGAGCCAGAGCCAGAGCCAGAGCCAGAGCCAGAGCCAGAGCCAGAGCCAGAGCCAGAGCCAGAGCCAGAGCCAGAGCCAGAGCCAGAGCCAGAGCCAGAGCCAGAGCCAGAGCCAGAGCCAGAGACATAGCCAGAGCCAGAGCTAGAGCCAGAGCCAGAGCCAGAGCCAGAGCCAGAGCCAGAGCCAGAGCCAGAGCCAGAGCCAGAGCCAGAGCCAGAGCCAGAGCCAGAGCCAGAGCCAGAGCCAGAGCCAGAGCCAGAGCCAGAGCCAGAGCCAGAGCCAGAGCCAGAGCCAGAGCCAGAGCCAGAGCCAGAGCCAGAGCCAGAGCCAGAGCCAGAGCCAGAGACAGAGCCAGAGACAGAGCCAGAGCCAGAGCCAGAGCCAGAGCCAGAGCCAGAGCCAGAGCCAGAGCCAGAGCCAGAGCCAGAGCCAGAGCCAGAGCCAGAGCCAGAGCCAGAGACAGAGACAGAGCCAGAGCCAGAGCCAGAGCCAGAGCCAGAGCCAGAGCCAGAGCCAGAGCCAGAGCCAGAGCCAGAGCCAGAGCCAGAGCCAGAGCCAGAGCCAGAGCCAGAGCCAGAGCCAGAGCCAGAGCCAGAGCCAGAGCCAGAGCCAGAGCAAGAGCCAGAGCCAGAGCTAGAGCCAGAGCCAGAGCCAGAGCCAGAGCCAGAGCCAGAGCCAGAGCCAGAGCCAGAGACAGAGCCAGAGACAGAGCCAGAGCCAGAGCCAGAGCCAGAGCCAGAGCCACAGCCAGAGCCAGAGCCAGAGCCAGAGCCAGAGCCAGAGCCAGAGCCAGAGCCAGAGCCAGAGCCAGAGCCAGAGCCAGAGCCAGAGCCAGAGCCAGAGCCAGAGCCAGAGCCAGAGCCAGAGCCAGAGCCAGAGCCAGAGCCAGAGCCAGAGCCAGAGTCAGAGTCAGAGCCAGATCCAGAGCCAGGGCCACAGCCAGAGCCAGAGCCAGACCCAGACCCAGAAGCAGAGTCAGAGCAAGAGCCAGAGCCAGAGCCAGAGCCAGAGCCAGAGCCAGAGCCAGAGCCAGAGACAGAGACAGAGCCAGAGCCAGAGCCAGAGCCAGAGCCAGAGCCAGAGCCAGAGCCAGAGCCAGAGCCAGAGCCAGAGCCAGAGCCAGAGCCAGAGCCAGAGCCAGAGCCAGAGACAGAGACAGAGCCAGAGCCAGAGCCAGAGCCAGAGCCAGAGCCAGAGCCAGAGCCAGAGCCAGAGCCAGAGCCAGAGCCAGAGCCAGAGCCAGAGCCAGAGCCAGAGCTAGAGCCAGAGCCAGAGCCAGAGCCAGAGCCAGAGCCAGAGCCAGAGCCAGAGCCAGAGCCAGAGCCAGAGCCAGAGCCAGAGCCAGAGCCAGAGACAGAGCCAGAGACAGAGCCAGAGCCAGAGCCAGAGCCAGAGCTAGAGCCAGAGCCAGAGCCAGAGCCAGAGCCAGAGCCAGAGCCAGAGCCAGAGCCAGAGCCAGAGCCAGAGCCAGAGCCAGAGCCAGAGCCAGAGCCAGAGCCAGAGCCAGAGACAGAGACAGAGCCAGAGCCAGAGCCAGAGCCAGAGCCAGAGCCAGAGCCAGAGCCAGAGCCAGAGCCAGAGCCAGAGCCAGAGCCAGAGCCAGAGCCAGAGCCAGAGCCAGAGCCAGAGCCAGAGCCAGAGCCAGAGCCAGAGCCAGAGCCAGAGCCAGAGCCAGAGCCAGAGCCAGAGCTAGAGCCAGAGCCAGAGCCAGAGCCAGAGCCAGAGCCAGAGCCAGAGCCAGAGCCAGAGCCAGAGACAGAGCCAGAGACAGAGCCAGAGCCAGAGCCAGAGCCAGAGCTAGAGCCACAGCCAGAGCCAGAGCCAGAGCCAGAGCCAGAGCCAGAGCCAGAGCCAGAGCCAGAGCCAGAGCCAGAGCCAGAGCCAGAGCCAGAGCCAGAGCCAGAGCCAGAGCCAGAGCCAGAGCCAGAGCCAGAGCCAGAGCCAGAGCCAGAGCCAGAGCCAGAGCCAGAGCCAGAGCCAGAGCCAGAGCCAGAGTCAGAGTCAGAGCCAGATCCAGAGCCAGGGCCACAGCCAGAGCCAGAGCCAGACCCAGACCCAGAAGCAGAGTCAGAGCAAGAGCCAGAGCCAGAGCCAGAGCCAGAGCCAGAGCCAGAGCCAGAGCCAGAGCCAGAGCCAGAGCCAGAGCCAGAGCCAGAGACAGAGACAGAGCCAGAGCCAGAGCCAGAGCCAGAGCCAGAGCCAGAGCCAGAGCCAGAGCCAGAGCCAGAGCCAGAGCCAGAGCCAGAGCCAGAGCCAGAGCCAGAGCCAGAGCCAGAGCCAGAGCCAGAGCCAGAGCCAGAGCCAGAGCCAGAGCCAGAGACAGAGACAGAGCCAGAGCCAGAGCCAGAGCCAGAGCCAGAGCCAGAGCCAGAGCCAGAGCCAGAGCCAGAGCCAGAGCCAGAGCCAGAGCCAGAGCCAGAGCCAGAGCCAGAGCCAGAGCCAGAGCCAGAGCCAGAGCCAGAGCCAGAGCCAGAGCCAGAGCTAGAGCCAGAGCCAGAGCCAGAGCCAGAGCCAGAGCCAGAGCCAGAGCCAGAGCCAGAGCCAGAGCCAGAGACAGAGCCAGAGACAGAGCCAGAGCCAGAGCCAGAGCCAGAGCTAGAGCCAGAGCCAGAGCCAGAGCCAGAGCCAGAGCCAGAGCCAGAGCCAGAGCCAGAGCCAGAGCCAGAGCCAGAGCCAGAGCCAGAGCCAGAGCCAGAGCCAGAGCCAGAGCCAGAGCCAGAGCCAGAGCCAGAGCCAGAGCCAGAGCCAGAGCCAGAGCCAGAGCCAGAGCCAGAGCCAGAGCCAGAGCCAGAGCCAGAGCCAGAGCCAGAGCCAGAGCCAGAGCCAGAGCCAGAGCCAGAGCCAGAGCCAGAGCCAGAGCCAGAGCCAGAGCCAGAGCCAGAGCCAGAGCCAGAGCCAGAGCCAGAGTCAGAGTCAGAGCCAGATCCAGAGCCAGGGCCACAGCCAGAGCCAGAGCCAGACCCAGACCCAGAAGCAGAGTCAGAGCAAGAGCCAGAGCCAGAGCCAGAGCCAGAGCCAGAGCCAGAGCCAGAGCCAGAGCCAGAGCCAGAGCCAGAGCCAGAGCCAGAGCCAGAGCCAGAGCCAGAGCCAGAGACAGAGACAGAGCCAGAGCCAGAGCCAGAGCCAGAGCCAGAGCCAGAGCCAGAGCCAGAGCCAGAGCCAGAGCCAGAGCCAGAGCCAGAGCCAGAGCCAGAGCCAGAGCCAGAGCCAGAGCCAGAGCCAGAGCCAGAGCCAGAGCCAGAGACAGAGACAGAGCCAGAGCCAGAGCCAGAGCCAGAGCCAGAGCCAGAGCCAGAGCCAGAGCCAGAGCCAGAGCCAGAGCCAGAGCCAGAGCCAGAGCCAGAGCCAGAGCCAGAGCCAGAGCCAGAGCCAGAGTCAGAGTCAGAGCCAGATCCAGAGCCAGGGCCACAGCCAGAGCCAGAGCCAGACCCAGACCCAGAAGCAGAGTCAGAGCAAGAGCCAGAGCCAGAGCCAGAGCCAGAGCCAGAGCCAGAGCCAGAGCCAGAGCCAGAGCCAGAGCCAGAGCCAGAGCCAGAGCCAGAGCCAGAGCCAGAGCCAGAGCCAGAGCCAGAGCCAGAGCCAGAGCCAGAGCCAGAGCCAGAGCCAGAGCCAGAGCCAGAGCCAGAGCCAGAGCCAGAGCCAGAGACATAGCCAGAGCCAGAGCTAGAGCCAGAGCCAGAGCCAGAGCCAGAGCCAGAGCCAGAGCCAGAGCCAGAGCCAGAGCCAGAGCCAGAGCCAGAGCCAGAGCCAGAGCCAGAGCCAGAGCCAGAGCCAGAGCCAGAGCCAGAGCCAGAGCCAGAGCCAGAGCCAGAGCCAGAGCCAGAGCCAGAGCCAGAGCCAGAGCCAGAGACAGAGCCAGAGCCAGAGCCAGAGCCAGAGCCAGAGCCAGAGCCAGAGCCAGAGCCAGAGCCAGAGTCAGAGTCAGAGCCAGATCCAGAGCCAGGGCCACAGACAGAGCCAGAGCCAGACCCAGACCCAGAAGCAGAGTCAGAGCAAGAGCCAGAGCCAGAGCCAGAGCCAGAGCCAGAGCCAGAGCCAGAGCCAGAGCCAGAGCCAGAGCCAGAGCCAGAGCCAGAGCCAGAGCCAGAGCCAGAGCCAGAGCCAGAGCCAGAGCCAGAGCCAGAGCCAGAGCCAGAGCCAGAGCCAGAGCCAGAGCCAGAGCCAGAGCCAGAGCCAGAGCCAGAGCCAGAGCCAGAGCCAGAGACATAGCCAGAGCCAGAGCTAGAGCCAGAGCCAGAGCCAGAGCCAGAGCCAGAGCCAGAGCCAGAGCCAGAGCCAGAGCCAGAGCCAGAGCCAGAGCCAGAGCCAGAGCCAGAGCCAGAGCCAGAGCCAGAGCCAGAGCCAGAGCCAGAGCCAGAGCCAGAGCCAGAGCCAGAGCCAGAGCCAGAGCCAGAGCCAGAGCCAGAGCCAGAGCCAGAGCCAGAGCCAGAGCCAGAGCCAGAGCCAGAGCCAGAGCCAGAGCCAGAGCCAGAGCCAGAGCCAGAGACAGAGCCAGAGCCAGAGCCAGAGCCAGAGCCAGAGCCAGAGCCAGAGCCAGAGCCAGAGCCAGAGCCAGAGCCAGAGCCAGAGCCAGAGCCAGAGCCAGAGCCAGAGCCAGAGCCAGAGCCAGAGCCAGAGCCAGAGCCAGAGCCAGAGCCAGAGCCAGAGCCAGAGCCAGAGACAGAGCCAGAGCCAGAGCCAGAGCCAGAGCCAGAGCCAGAGCCAGAGTCAGAGTCAGAGCCAGATCCAGAGCCAGGGCCACAGCCAGAGCCAGAGCCAGACCCAGACCCAGAAGCAGAGTCAGAGCAAGAGCCAGAGCCAGAGCCAGAGCCAGAGCCAGAGCCAGAGCCAGAGCCAGAGCCAGAGCCAGAGCCAGAGCCAGAGCCAGAGCCAGAGCCAGAGCCAGAGCCAGAGCCAGAGCCAGAGCCAGAGCCAGAGCCAGAGCCAGAGCCAGAGCCAGAGCCAGAGCCAGAGACATAGCCAGAGCCAGAGCTAGAGCCAGAGCCAGAGCCAGAGCCAGAGCCAGAGCCAGAGCCAGAGCCAGAGCCAGAGCCAGAGCCAGAGCCAGAGCCAGAGCCAGAGCCAGAGCCAGAGCCAGAGCCAGAGCCAGAGCCAGAGCCAGAGCCAGAGCCAGAGCCAGAGCGAGAGCCAGAGCCAGAGCCAGAGCCAGAGCCAGAGCCAGAGCCAGAGCCAGAGCCAGAGCCAGAGCCAGAGCCAGAGCCAGAGCCAGAGCCAGAGACAGAGCCAGAGCCAGAGCCAGAGCCAGAGCCAGAGCCAGAGCCAGAGCCAGAGTCAGCGTCAGAGCCAGATCCAGAGCCAGGGCCACAGCCAGAGCCAGAGCCAGACCCAGACCCAGAAGCAGAGTCAGAGCAAGAGCCAGAGCCAGAGCCAGAGCCAGAGCCAGAGCCAGAGACAGAGCCAGAGCCAGAGCCAGAGCCAGAGCCAGAGCCAGAGCCAGAGCCAGAGCCAGAGCCAGAGCCAGAGCCAGAGTCAGCGTCAGAGCAGATCCAGAGCCAGGGCCACAGCCAGAGCCAGAGCCAGACCCAGACCCAGAAGCAGAGTCAGAGCAAGAGCAAGAGCCAGAGCCAGAGCCAGAGCCAGAGCCAGAGCCAGAGCCAGAGCCAGAGCCAGAGCCAGAGCCAGAGCCAGAGACAGAGACAGAGCCAGAGCCAGAGCCAGAGCCAGAGCCAGAGCCAGAGCCAGAGCCAGAGCCAGAGCCAGAGCCAGAGCCAGAGCCAGAGCCAGAGCCAGAGCCAGAGCCAGAGCCAGAGCCAGAGCCAGAGCCAGAGCCAGAGCCAGAGCCAGAGACAGAGACAGAGCCAGAGCCAGAGCCAGAGCCAGAGCCAGAGCCAGAGCCAGAGCCAGAGCCAGAGCCAGAGCCAGAGCCAGAGCCAGAGCCAGAGCCAGAGCCAGAGCCAGAGCCAGAGCCAGAGCCAGAGCCAGAGCCAGAGCCAGAGCCAGAGCCAGAGCCAGAGCCAGAGCAGAGCCAGAGCCAGAGCCAGAGCCAGAGCCAGAGCAGAGCCAGAGCCAGAGTCAGAGCCAGATCCAGAGCCAGGGCCACAGCCAGAGCCAGAGCCAGACCCAGACCCAGAAGCAGAGTCAGAGCAAGAGCCAGAGCCAGAGCCAGAGCCAGAGCCAGAGCCAGAGCCAGAGCCAGAGCCAGAGCCAGAGCCAGAGCCAGAGCCAGAGCCAGAGCCAGAGACAGAGCCAGAGCCAGAGCCAGAGCCAGAGCCAGAGCCAGAGCCAGAGCCAGAGCCAGAGCCAGAGCCAGAGCCAGAGCCAGAGCCAGAGCTAGAGCCAGAGCCAGAGCCAGAGCCAGAGCCAGAGCCAGAGCCAGAGCCAGAGCCAGAGCCAGAGCCAGAGACAGAGCCAGAGACAGAGACAGAGCCAGAGCCAGAGCCAGAGCTAGAGCCACAGCCAGAGCCAGAGCCAGAGCCAGAGCCAGAGCCAGAGCCAGAGCCAGAGCCAGAGCCAGAGCCAGAGCCAGAGCCAGAGCCAGAGCCAGAGCCAGAGCCAGAGCCAGAGCCAGAGCCAGAGCCAGAGCCAGAGCCAGAGCCAGAGCCAGAGCCAGAGCCAGAGCCAGAGCCAGAGCCAGAGCCAGAGCCAGAGCCAGAGCCAGTGCCAGAGCCAGTGCCAGAGCCAGAGCCAGAGCCAGTGCCAGAGCCAGAGCCAGAGCCAGAGCCAGAGCCAGAGCCAGAGCCAGAGCTAGAGCCAGAGCCAGAGCCAGAGCCAGAGCCAGAGCCAGAGCCAGAGCCAGAGCCAGAGACAGAGCCAGAGCCAAATGCACATGAACTGGAACTCAACAGACGTGCCTTTTCGGGCTCTAGTTACACACTCTATTTAGTTGAAGTCCTTCTCCACTTGCGTATGTCGTCATCTAGACCGTCTTTTTTTGCATTGACCCAAAGACTCATATTTGAGGATTTTTGGGTTGTGGTGTCTACGAGGTCGACGTGGAATGCTCAATCATTGTATCAGAAAACACTTGACGGCGCGTATGACTTTACCCACTAAGCTGTGAGATCATTAGCAATCTGTCCAAAGTGTTATGATGTCCAGGAAAGGAATGAATACAGAAAAATAGAAAGACGTTACAGGCGAAGAAGGATTTCGATCTAACATCCTGGATAACTTACACTGTACTCGAATTCTGCGCGCTGTTGTTCTCTCACTAGCACTGCTCACGCGTAGAATTGATCCGCACGTCATTCTTGGCTTCAGGAAATGAATAAGATGGGAATGCAGTCTCCAATCCACCGCCAAACCAACTCTGTCAACGTTTTAGGCTCAAATACCAACCTGCGCGCGAGTTTAAGAGCCGCCATACCCGCTGCGTTGCAACATTCGGCGGTTATGGGATGTGATCGTCTGCCGGTTTGGGGCCTGACAATAAGTTCAAGAAGAAGGTGGTGGAATAGAAGTGTGATGATAGGGATTTACGTGAGATGGCGGCGCTCCGCTGGACGTGATATGGAGGAGAAATGAGTGTCATAAGTCGTGTTGTAACACAGTCAAGACATGGACAAGGAGTTGAACTGTTACCTCAAGAGTACAAGAGCTTAGGTTATGGGCAAGGAATCGTAAATACAATGCGAAAAGGACCTCTATTCGTCATAGCATGTCTTCCTGCTTCTTAGAGAACTGAAAACTGACAACGAACACTTCGTGTTTGATATTCTACAGACACCTGTCTGCTTCGTGGACAGACCGGTCCCAAATTTCGCTTCGCCCCCTGTCTCCTGCTAGACTGGATTTTACTAAAAGACACATCAACAGACGCTCGTAGATCTAGATCCAAGTCACACTGCTTAAGCACCACGACAACGCTGTTCCACC